>QTSX02002855.1:0-714401 GCA_014839935.2 Entomophthora muscae | reverse complement strand
TATCCCAATTATAGATTTTTTATTTCTTAATTAGTTGTTTCTGGTTTTACAACGCCCATTTTAGAATACTCAAAAAAATCCACCCATTTTCCTAGATTTGCCAAATTCAAACGCAACACAATTTTTAAATTTTATATTTCAGATCTTGTTCTTATTTTAGATACCTTGGTATCATTCATGATTACAATCCCATTGCACACATTGTGTGAGTGATTTTGTTTACGTAGTGAGTTGCTATTGTGTTTTGTTTTTGGTTTGCGTTTTGACACACCTTTCTAGCTTTTTTGTACCAATTCACATAGTAAACATGTACACCAAAAGTCAACTCACACCATTTTGTTTGTGAATCAATGTATTTTGGATTGTATTTTGAATGGTTTTGCTTTGTGTGTGAGCCCTTTGTTGCTGTGTTGACTCATTTTTCCCATTAATGCCATTAAACCCTGTTAACAGAGGGTATATTTTAACCTGAGAGTTGGATTTTGTTTAAATCTGAAATCATTTTGTTTAAATCTGAGGTTTTTGGTTGTTGCCATAGCCTTTAAAACTACTGTACAGTTTTATCTAACTAGAACTTTTAAATTAACTTTTTTACTTTTAAAGTAATCTACCCTGACAATATTGCCTTGCATCTTTATTAGTAATATCTTTTAATATTAAGTTATATCTTATTTTTATTTGTTCAATAAATCTTAAAATATTATATATTTTTAAGCTACTTAATTATAATTTATTTACCAAGAAATTATAAAATGCAAAGAAAATTCTAAACAAATTTATTTTTAAGAGCTAGTCAAGTTTTATCTTATTATTATAAACAAAACAAAAAATATGCCACTTCTTAACTGATTTTTCATCCAACTAGCACATTTTTTATTTATTTCACCTCCTCCATCTGTAAAAATACACCACCACATACAAAGCTTTAATATAAAATATCCATTATAGATTTTTTTATGGAATTTATTTCTGCTCATTAACTTTAAAATTTACTCTTTTGAAAAGCTGCTACAATTAATTCATTTACTGAGATAATAAAAGCATCAGGAAACTTCTGAAATAATCAATTTCACCAAAAATGTCATATAAGGTATCATTTTTGGTGTTTTCTATCGTAAATAGAAAGTAAGATAATTTTCTAGAGAATATGTACACATAAAGTAAATAAAATGCAATCAAATCAAATGCTGTAAAGCAAAAAACAAATCATATAACTAAAAATGTAAAAATCAAACACTGCATTATCAAAAATAAAAATTTTATGATGCCAAAAAATCAGAATAACACATAAAATTCACATAAAAAATAAAATTATGTTATATCAGGTTACATTAAGAGATATATATAATGTAAACAAAATAAAAAACTATATATTAGTTAACGCTTTTACTATAAAAAGAATATTTTAAGCCTATGAACTACAAGAATGAGTCAAGGAAAGAGTATATTTTAACAAATTTTACTTGATCTTATTGAATAATTTTGTTTTATTGTCCTTTGTAATATAAAAATTAACATTTAAAATAAAACTAATTTCAGACAGATTTTAATTTCAAGAAATAGATAAAATTATTTTATGAATAATTTATTTACTCTCACATCTTAAATGTAAAAATATAAGCCCTAATGATAATCTAAAATAAGACCTTACTAATAGTTTAATAGAGAAAATTATAGAGCCCCACAGATTATTATCTAAGAAAAGTTGCAGAAACACCACAGTTTTTATTTTTATAAACAAAAAGCTACTAACTTTCATACAGTAATTTTCAAACCTGTTGAGATAAACAAAATTCTCAGCCTAAAAGCAAAAACAACTCAGTATAAAAGAAAAATCAAAGTAGATTCAAATCTATTGTAATTTAATATTAATTCCTTGATTTTTGATTTTGCTTTTAGACTGAGTTGTTTTTGTTTTTAGATAGAGATTTTTTGTTTACCTCAACAGGTTTAAAAACTACTGTATCATCAAATCATCTTTTAATAACTAGAACAATAATTTTTTTAAAAAAGAGACTTGTTGTACTAACAAAAAATTATTTCAACTAGGGTATCAAAAACAGATAATAACAGGATGCTGTAGAATTTAAAGCTAATCATAGAAAGCCTTGCTCTTTTGATAGCCTACCATCACCTGTATTTTTTAACTCTATCAGAAAATCTTGATTAATTAGGGTTGACTGATCTATCTTTCTATCACAATAGCTACATAAAAGTAGACAGATTACCACCTGAAGTGAAACCTCTATTCTGGATGCTAAATCACTGGGTCATAAGGTTGATTGAATATCCTAGTAGTGTGTGCAAACCCAACAGTCTAAAAAAGGATCCCCTATTTGAGAGATACCTGGATCATTCTAAATCAACAACTATTGGCTGGCTAATGCTTCTTGTCAGGGCCCAGAATGCCCTTGACAATCAGCTAGCTTTCCTAGAGATAAAGCAACCAACAGCATAGGAAACATTACCAACTGCCTTCCAGAGTAAAACCCCCCTATATGATCACAAATAGCCTGGGGTTTGCAAGGCCCACATACTTCAAAACCCTGGCATTAATTTTAAACACAAATTTGGGCCCATTTACTATCAGGAAATAGTAAATCAGGAGGGCAATTGTTTGATTGCGCAATAGGGCGCCAGATTGCTTGTGGGCTCTATTAATAGCTGTGGCACCTTGGCATGCTGCAGCCAAACTAAGGTTCCTGTTATACCAGCCAATGTCCTTTCACTCCTGGGTCTAAGTGCGCAATTTATGAGCCAAATCACAAGTATTACTGAAAATGATGCCACCAGGCCTCTGGTGGCAAAAAAGGCTAAGTTTCTCCCAGTGATTATAAATAGTGAGGAGGAGAAGCCTTTCTCACTGTTGACATCTTAAAATAAACAACTTTATGCCCAGGACCCATTATTTTCTTGCAGGAATGATCTATTTTTGCACCAATATAATCATTCTTTTTACATCTATTTGTGAATCCACTACATAATGCAATTGCGCCTATCTGTTTCCTCCTGGTTCTGCTCCTGTCACTTTAGTTAATCCACCTTGCACCTTTGACTTGAATTTCTTCCACTCTCACCACCTGGATCTCCCTCATGATCACTAAAGAGTGACCATTCCACCAACCATGAAGGAGATTCCTCTTACTCCCCCCTGCACAATGTGCCTCCTTCCCAGGATTTCAGCAAGTTGGGGTTTGTTTACATCACAGTATTGGGGCTGTCCAATCAGGTTGTGCCCCATACTAGAAGTTAGCGCTCCCTAGCTACAGCTGTGACTTACCTTGTCAGAATAGCACCAATTGTGTACATGGCCTTCCAGGCCCAACCTGCCTCCCCTGTGGGAGTCTAGCCAGACTCTGGTATAAGCTGTGACACAAAGATCTGGAGAGGTTGACCAAAGAAGCAACAAAAATGGACCCAGAGAAAATACTACAAATTTTAAGACAGGGAGCATCATCTTTGCAAGCTCCAAGAAATTTGGGATCCAAATGTGGGGTTCCCAAGGCCTTTTTGTTATAGAAATTTAATTAATTGGGGTTGCCAAAAGCAAAAAAACACAAGCAGAAGCAAGTCAGGAGACTTAGGTGGGCTTGTGGGCAATCCCAGGTGACTTTGACGTCAAGTTCAATCAAAGCAGGTTCAAAGACAAGCAAAAACAAGGAAAATATAATTTAAAAGCAAGTTTTTATATGAACTATCAACTTGAATTTCAGTTTCAAACTATAGTTTTGAAAGTGTAAGTGTTTTAAATAACAGCTATACACTAAAACTTCTTTTAGGGGGTTCAAGAAGACCACCAGGTTCAAACAGGGCCGCTTAAAGGTAATGGATACTAAGAAAGCAACTAACACTTTTTAAAATTTCAAGAGAACTCAAATAAAGAGTTCAGAGCCTAAATAAATTTAAAACAATGTAGCACAGACTCTAAGTTTTTTAATATAATCAGAGAATCAACAAGCAGGAGACTGAAAGTCCTCTTGCTAAGTTAAAAGGGGGGAGTTGCAAATTGGAAAGTCACATGACCACTTGGCCTGCATCTAATTGGCTAGGGAAGAAATGTTGCTGAACCAACCCAGGGGGACTGAAGGGTTCCATACTAATTTCTGGATCTCCATCTGATTGGCTGGAGTTGATCCTAGACATTTGAGGTTCATCTGACTTTGTTGACATTGGTGTGGCATCTCCTGATTGGCTGTTCCTAATTGTTTTCAAAAGCAGTCAACACCATGTCAATAGATAGTCCAAATTAACCAGTGTTCTTCCAAGGGGGAGCAACAAAGGCCAGATGATCTGCAGGGTAAGCTAATACAAATATTTTGTCTACAGTGTGTGCCAAATCCCCTAAAAAGTTAAGTGGATTGGTTGGCATTTAAGAGCTTTTATTAGTGCAACAAGGGAAAATAGTGCAATCCAAAGCCAAAGGGGGCAGTGAATTTACAATCTGGATCTTGCTTCTAATATAATGATCTTATTGCCCTTCAGCCCATCTTCTAATGACCCCAAAGATAGGCTAATTGACCGTTTAGATCTAAACAACCCATTGATCTACTGGACTATTCATTAATCTGCACAAGAGTGCTATCAGTACTTTTGAAAGAGAAGCTTAATTAATAGAGATCTAATGACATCAGTAACACTAGTTTACACTAAACACTTAACAACAACAAGCAAAACCATCCAGAAATACTTTAGTAAACATACTACTGCTGGATTAGAATTGGGTTGGGAAAATACACAATCAACAGATGGGAGCCCACCCATCAATATTTAATTCACTAAGGAATGTGACAGAGCACAACCCACTCAACATTATATCCAAATGGGTACAAGACAGGATCTTGCCAATGGGAGTCATCAAAAGGGGCTCTCATTCACAACAGAATAACTACTCCAAATAGGGTAAATCATATAGTAGATTAGACCAGCATTCCAAACCATCAGTAAGGCTTGGAATCATAGCTCTGGGGGTTGAAACTAGTATCTTGGGAATGATATGCTAATTATTAAGAGTTAAAAATCAACTAGACATCAGTCTGCTCATAAGATAATCACCTATAAAAAGCCATTCTAAGTGATATTGAAAGGTAGTCAATTATCATTAATCACATTGCTGGAAGCCATTTTGCAGTAGTATCAAGTAACAATAAGAGTTTATTATTGTTACTTTCAAGGATATCTTCAACTCACCTTTACCCAAAGCTACTGGTTTCACATCTCTTGAAAAAAGGAATACTTTATCAGTTGCCTCCAGCAGCCCATCAACAGAACCCCACCCAGTTGCTGCTGCTTCACACCACCACCAATTAAAACACATATGCTGACATACAGATCCAGCTCAGGTCAACAACCTGCCAAGATGTCTAACCATCTATTTAATAAAAACAATAGCTCTTCAAGATCCTAAAATATTGACAATCACCTACATATAATAAAATTAAATAGCTATATCAAAATATTTCCTAAACCAAATATATATTTACTAAATCATTAAACAGGCCTTTTAACAGCCAAAATAATAAAGTAGAATTTTTTTAGAATACAGCCTTGCTAAACTAACAAAAAATGTCTCACAAAAATCCTAGAAACATATTGTCACAATTCACAACCAAATGATGAAATTATCCAATTTCAGCACTATGATTGACACCCAACTAACAAGATAAAACCTGATTTCTGATCCTGCATATGACTGCTTTTAAAAACTATCCAAAACTCATTATCAGGATTGAAAAACATATTTCTGATTCATATACTCTACTATATACTAAAAAATTCTAATAAATTATATTCTTCTAACTCTTTCTCCACCTAAGCCTCTTCTTGATGCTTTTCTAGCAAGCTGTTATGAAGCCTAAGCATAGATAACTTTTTTTACCAGCCTGTCATCACTAATGGCGTTTTGCTCACCAGTATTTGATAAGATTTATTACCCATATTTAAATAGCTTTAGCTATAAGAATACAAGCCCACTCCTATATTTGAACATAGCTTTTTACCAGCTATGGACTAGAATCACATGCTAGAGGGCTGTTGTAAAAGATTAAAGCTGAGTGTAGCACAGCTCTGCTCTTTTGAAAGCCTGCTTGACACATTTTCCTTTTACCAATCCATCTCTGATAAAATTTATTATCTTTATGTTGAAAATGCTGGGTTGACCCCCAGCAAAGTTCTGCACAAGAGACCCCTGGCTCCTTAATTTGACTATCCTGGCACTTCCAGCCAAAAGCAGAAGTCAACTCGAGTTACCAAACAAGGAAAAATGGACCAACAATAAGCTTGATCCAGGGGCAAACTTGGTTCAGCGCTTCAATCATTAGTAGGATCAAGCTGCCCCCTTCCTGTCCAAGTGATTGGTTAGCGGGAATCCTGTTTTTTCTAAGCAACTCACTCAAACTATATAATTCCCAGTATCTCAATAAAGACAGCTATCTAGTTTCTAAATCTTTCCTCCTTGTAACTCTGCTAATACAGCACAGTTATGCGCCAGTTACAAATAAAAATTACTACCTTAACCAAATATTGAAAAGGTGGTTGTCTTGTGTTTTTATTGCACTTGATGGTAGGCAAGGAAGAGGCTTTTGAGCTCTGGTAAAAAGTATACAGGACTGAGGGGAAAGGGCTGTAGTTCAATCGAATCAGTACTCTGGGCGTTTCTTATCAAAAGCCGTTATAAGCTTTTCTGGGATTTGATGAAGGATAAAATGGGCATCGTCCTGAAGAGAAAGCTTCCCGCCGTTTCTCGAGGGCGTCAAGATGAAGTCTAGGAAGTTTTGCAGAGTGCGATTATATTGGCGAACTTTGAGGAGGCCCCAGAATGCTTCTATTTTGAAGATGGGCCATGCCTCAGGTACAGAGGTGCTGACTGGTGGCATGTACTTTGCGTAGTTTAATATACAATCCATGCGGTCAGAATCGGTAACCTGCTTATTGAACCAAGGGAACTCAAAATCTGCAACGACCTCATGCTCCCGAAACTCAGAGTTCGGAAGTTTTGGACTTACATCTTTGCGTTTAAACACAGCGAATTGAGTACAGAAACCCAGATGACGGTCTTCTTCTTTTGGTGTCTTGCCAACGCCAGAATACTCTACATCGTATCCATACTTGTCGCAATTGATTTGACACCTGAAAATGAAATGAATGTAGAGCATGCTGTTTACCACTCTTGGAACTCTGCCCGCGTCCATTCGAACTTGTGGTCGTCATCACGGAACGTGGCATTGGGCTGAAGATAGTTCAACTGAGGGAAAAGTACATTAAATTCAGCATTTGGCGTCGAAATGATCACTAATGGGGAGCGATAAATGCCGAAAACCACTGTAGGAAACTTCTCCAGAGTTTCAGGATAAAGATGCTCGATCCTGCGGAAACTTTAATTTCCTGCTTTACAAACAACTTACACTTCTGAAGAGACAATAGCATCAAAGCCAAGCAGTTGCTGAGAGGGGCTGTCCACTGATCCTAGAAAACTTAGCGAAAAAATCCAGCTGCTTTACCTCGGAAAAGTTCCACCTTAAGTGGTCTCTCGCGTAAATTATTAAAATCATTGCTGTTTGGTTTGCACCGATCTTTGCATTCAGAAAGAGCTTCACTTGAAATATCTAGGCCAGCTAGCCTTGTTATGGGTGGTTCATCATTACACGTGATCAGAAAAGAAATAACTGATCCTTCTCCACAGCCATAATCAATTACCTAAAGAGTGAATAAACAAATCAAGGCAGCCATAATCACGAAGAGTCAGAAACAGCAGTAGAATCAAATTATCAGAGATCAATTATTGATTTTCCGAAACTTTAATTCCCCTGCCAATAAAAAGTTTCAACAGATAAGGAACAATCTTGCAAACAGAATCAGTAATTTAAAAGTCTAATTCACCCTAAGCACCAGAACAGGTTCCAGAGATAAAAGCTAATTTTAAGAGAAAATTTAAAATCAAACTTGATAGGTTCTCAATTCAAACTATCAGTCAAGCATTCCTTTTTAAGCCTTTAGATACGAGGAATTATCGAGCTAAGAAAACCAAACTCCTTTTGAAATCAAGTAGATGCACACGTAACTTAAAAACAATTACTCTAAAAAAGCAATGAATGAAAACTAGGCCAGACCCAAAAGATTTCAAACGGCATCTAATTTCTCTAATCGATATGCATCTCCAAGTCCAACTGAAATTGTTTAAGGCAGTAAAGTCATTCAAAGCTCGCAACGGTACACTCAAATAAAGGCTAAAGAATATTTAAAAATTAGGAACTTATAAGCTCTTAAATACTGTTAATGACTAAAGCCAGTCATTTAACGAGAAGAATTCTTTGGAAATTTGGCTTGAATTGTATACCATTAAAACATATTTCACTGAGGTCTTTAATTTATAAAGCAAGTGACCAATGTATATTTAATTCCGATGAAATACTTATTTTCAATATAAGGAAATATACAGGACCTTTATTAATACACGCTGAATTCGTATGCAATAACTCATCCAAGTTAGTGAATCCTTTTCAGAGGGTTACAAGCTATAAACCTAATTTTTTTGAACTAAATAAATTTAGGTTTGATTGATCAACAATAAAAGAACGCATGTAGAGCACTAGATCAAGAAGCATTACATTTAAAGGTCATCAAAAAAAGAGATAAAGTAGTGAAATATAAGCTTACCGAACCTGGCTTGAATCTCTTTAGTAAATCAAATATATGCTCCCTCCGCTGGCGCCATAAGGCTGGGGTAAAAAACCGTGCCCGATCATCAGCACCAGTTTGCTTAAACGGGGCAATACTGGCCATCGTTTGCCAAGAGGTGCTAATCTTTTTGAAAGCACTTTGTACTTAAAATTTTGTTCCAGGTGGTTGACCATTGGCTTTCATTTGATCAAAAAATTCAAGCTTTGATACACCTTTGTGGGCAGTCATCAGATGCTCCCTGATTTCATCATATCAATATAAAACCAAATTAAAAACCGCTTTGAATCGACGCGATTAGCAGTAGGGAGCCCAAGACCATCGTTTTTAGATTTGAACTGGTAACTTTAGCTCATTTGAATTTGGATCTATTACCTTGCAAACCATTTTGCTTTTTTAGGCAAGTACAGAATCAAACCAGATAAGCATATGTATCATTATTTTTTGTTATGTCTAGGTGCCATATTAAATATTTTATAACTTATTTACATTGCTTTACCTTTTAATGTGTAAAATGTGATCAAATCTTAAAGCTTTAATTGATCTTTTAGACAAAATTTCAAGAAAGCTCATCATTCTATAGGATTAAAATCTCAACTTTAAATATCACTGAGAATAACTTAAGTGCAGCTATCAAGCTAAAATATCTACAATGGGTTGCAGTAGTGAGTAATAGCAGTCCAAAGCTATAAACGCTACTACTTTATCTTTGGCTAAGCATAAACATTATTAGTTCTTATTAGAAACATGGTTGTTTTTGAAAGATAAGTCACTCTTTTTGAAATACACCCTCTAGCAAGCTGAACAACTTTGGTGCTCCTGCTCCTAGGAGGTCACCAAGGTGTGTCCTGGATCAAAGCCAGAGACCAGCTGAGTTGGGGATGTCATCCTCAGATATACTTGTTCATGCTATCCAATCATCATTGACAGTTGATAACTAGAAGAAAACATATTTCACAGAAATGTGTGTGCTACCAAAGCAGCTCCATCATCTAGGGGCCGTTTGCATGATGATCTTCAGTACAACAATATCCCAGATCTCAAGGTTATTTGCACCGCTTTACTCATTCCTCAACCAAGAGTTTTCTATGAGTGGAAAGACTAAAGTTCTGCCTTGTCATGCCCTGCCCCAAAGGGCAGGCTTTTTAAAACTTATCATATTTTATTTGTTTTTGATTGATTTAATCTTTCTTTATTTTTTAATATTGAAATTTTGAATTAATAGTTAATATTTAAGTATTTTAAAGTAATTTACCTTGTTTTATGTCAATTTGCGTTCAAATTGACGTTGTCGTTGTTGTCTTGCTCTTCAGCTATTCTATTAGATTTATATTCTCTACTTTAAAGTTAGAGAAATTTTAATTTTCACTCACCTTTTTGAAACTCCTGGTTACGTAGTTGCCGCTTTCCCCAGCTTCACGTTGCAGATCAACTTCAAACTGGTTGTCTGTTTCCCCTTTCTTTCTTTTGTCATCTCCAAACTTCCCCAGTTGCTCCTCTTCTTGGCTGCTTTCTCCCTGGCTATCAATATCAACTTGAAAGGCTTTTTCTTCTATAAATAAAGAGCTTTTAAAGAGTAGGCTTTAAGCTGAAATTCTAAGTGATTTCTACCCTTCAATTATTTATCAAATTTAAACTTGAGATCTTAATTTTTAGAAATTTATACATTTTTATTAAATTTGTTTTAAAGTTTAGCCTTTTATTTTCTTGAAAAAATGGAACTTATAAAACAACAAGCCTTAGGCTTGTTGCATTCAATATTTTCACTTAAGGAATCTTTCAATAGTTATATGTACCAATTTGCTGATGGAGAATATCCAAGTATCAACATTCCCTTAGTTACAAATTGTTCACTATTAAACACCTTATTTTATCTTCTTTGCTTAGGGTTCTTAAACTCAATCACTCCTTTTGTAACCCAGTATAGGTTTTTAGCAGGGTTCTGTAAGATTATTTTGCAGACAGTTCCCACCTTTTTATACCTTTTAAATCTGAATCCTAATGCCTTACACACACTAGTTTATAACCTTGCACCATTATGGGCAAGACCTTACATTATTTTGGCTTCTCATGGGATTGACCCAGGCAATACTTTTTCCATTTCTTCTATCATCTTTCTAGCCTTGTTTCTCTCTATTATTATTGTAACATTTTTATCTCTAGTAGTTTTTTTACTTGGTTGGTTATATGATAAAGTGTTTTGTAATAAGAAGGGGCATACTCCTACTTCCTACACCAATCAAACAGTAGTTCTCAATACCTTAGCTCATAGTTCACCACCCCCTAGTATTTTTAACACTTTAGCTTATGCACAGGCCCACTTTACTGCTTATGGATCTGAGTTCTTCACCAACTCCAGAAGGTCCTCTATTTTGCTGAGAAGCTCACCGGTCACTACAGAGATTGGTTTAGCTCTCACTTAATACACAACCCAGGTATCCTCCAAAACTATTACCTCTTTGTCAGTTCACTCCTATCCTTCTCTGGAGAAGACAAAGAGTCATCCACTCCCTCTTCTTCTTGTTTTGCAGGTCTCACACAAGGCTTACTCCTACTTGGTGAATACAACTGGAAGTTTTTCTCTCTTCAGTCAAGACTACAAGCCTCTGACGCTGAGGCTTGTAGCTTCTACAAAATAGGCCTCAACAGATTGCTCCAGGAATTTTTGGTCCACCATAACCTCCCTGACAAACTAGAACCTCTTATCAGAGAGGTGGTTAAGTGGAACCAAAAATACCTTTCCTTGAAAACACATCCTTCTTCTAACCTATCCCCTGCAGCTTGGTTGTTTGTACCAGACAAGGTACCGCTTTCTTCAACCCCTCCACCTGACACCAAGCCAAAGTCTGGGGGAGGTTTTTGCCTTACTGCTGAGGAAGTCCTTAGAAGAAGGAACAATGACCTCTGCTCCTACTGTGGATCAAAGGACCATCTTCTACCAGCCTGATCTCTCTCCAAGTGTTCCCCCTTTGTCAACAAGACCTCCACTCTCACTTTGCTTTCCCTTATCAACACTTTCAAGTCACCTACTGCCTTAGTAACTATTCATGGACCTTTGGGAAAGATCAAGGTCCTTACTCTTCTCAATACTGGCACCAATTCCAACTTCATTGAGGGGAAACTTGCTAAACTAATTGGACTCCCTGCTTCCGGGTCCCTTGACGTTAAGGTGGGAAACAGCACTATCATTGGCGCCACACCTATCCTCTAACCCATCACCATTGACTTGTAGGGCTCTCTATTCCGCGTCACGTGTAACTTCTCTCCCAACTTATCCTTCCTGTTCATCCTTAGATTCCTGTGGTTGAGAGAGTCTTTGCTTAACTTTGATCACCCAAACAACAAGATTTCATTTACATGCAATGTCATTGTCAAATTGCTGCCCCTTTTATCCAGTACTCTTTGTCCAATCCCCTCCAAACTGAACCTGACTACCATCTCTAGTACAATCCCAGATACTCTTTTTGCCAAGGACGAGGATGGATTACCTTATTGTTACTCTAACTTCAAGGATTGCTTTAGTGAAGAGGAATGTAACTTGCTATCTCCTCATAGGCCCTACAATATTCAGATAAACCTTAAACCAGTAACCACTCCTCCCTGGGGAAGGCTTATCCCTCTCTCTGACTCAGACAGCACTCTACTAAAGAACTACATCAATGAGGAACTCTCCAAAGGTTCTATCTCACAATCCATGTCTCCATGTTCTTCCCCCATCTTTTTTGTCAGTAAATCAGATGGCTCTAAGCGCCCTTGTGTAGACTATAGAGCTCTAAATGAGATCACAATCAAGGATATATGTCCTATTCCCTCTGCTGAGGCTTTGACCAATTGCCTTGCTGGTAGTTCTGTATACACTAATATTGACCTCCGGAGCGCTTTCAACCAGATCAGATTCTCTCCTGGCCACAAATGAAAGACTGTGTTCTCTACCCCATTTGGGTTATATGAGTACAATGTAATGCCCTTTGGATTATGTAA
Source organism: Entomophthora muscae (assembly GCA_014839935.2). Lineage (NCBI taxonomy): Eukaryota > Fungi > Entomophthoromycota > Entomophthoromycetes > Entomophthorales > Entomophthoraceae > Entomophthora > Entomophthora muscae. The sequence continues at coordinate 701,747 of QTSX02002855.1, read as the reverse complement.
CGCTCCATCAACCTTTCAGGCCTTAATGAATGAGGTACTTCTGCCCTTCCTTAACGAGTTTGTTGTTGTCTATCTTGACAATATTCTCATATACTCCTTGTCCATTGACAACCATGTTGCCCACGTCTGCCAGGTACTCCAGAGACTTTGAGAATACAACCTATTTGCAAAATCTTCAAAGTGCTCATTCTTCTGCACTGAGGTTGATTTCCTTGGCTACGTTGTCACTCAAAACGGTTTCACTGTCTCTCCTAGCAAGGTGGATGATATCCAAAACTTGCCTGTTGTCAAGACTTGCTCACAACTTTGTGGTTTCCTTAGATTGGCAAACTATTGCCGTAAGTTTGTGGAAAATTTTTCTTCTTTGGTTTTGCCTCTCACTACCCTTACTTCTCCTTCCATTCCTTTTATCTGGACACCTGAGGCCCAGCTCGTGTTTGATGCTACCAAAGCCATCTTTGTCTCCACTCCTGTTCTCCTGATGCCTGATCCTTCCAAACCCTTCTTGGTTGAGACTGATTCCAGCAACCATGTCATTGGAAGTGTTCTCCTTCAGCTTGGGGGATGGGATGCAACACCCTGTTGCATACTTCTCTCAAAAACACCTTCCAGCTGAACAAAACTACTCTGTACACAACAAGGAACTTCTTTCCATCATCAAAACACTCAAGCATTGGCGTTGCTACCTTGAAGGACTTGACGAGCCTTTACTCATTTACACTGACCATAAGAACTTGCTTTACTTTACTGAGTTGCACCGCATCTCCCAGAGACACGCTAGATGAGTACTGGAGCTTTAAAATTTCTACTTCAAGCTTGTGTACAAGAAGGGTATACTTAATACCTTACCTGACGCACTTAGTTGTCACCCTTTATTGTCTGAAGTTGACAAAGACTACAAGTCCCTCAACACCAAGATGGTCCTTTTGCCCAAGAGCTTTCTCAAACTTAATGTTATCAGTACCACAACTCCCAACATACTGAAGCAAATCCATGAGTCCCAGCTGTCCAACAAGGTCTTGTCTCAGATTATTGCCGCTCTCACAAACAATGATACAGTTTCAAATACTTCTTTCTACCTTCTAGATGGGGTGTTATACTTCAACAACCTTTTGGTAGTTCCCTCCCCGGACCTTCAACAGCTACTAACCATCACGCTTCACAATTCTCTTGCTGCAGGCCACTCTGGATATAAGAAAACTCTTTCTAAGCTCTGCAATCACTTCTGGTGGCCAAAGATGTCCACCTTTGTCAAGCATATGTCAGTAGTTGCCTGGTTTGCCAGAGAAGCAAACACTCTACCCAGAAACCTGTGGGTCTTTTATGCCCTCTCCCAGTCCCTGAGGGTACTTGGCAGTCAGTCTCTTTAGATTAAATTGTCCAGCTTCCTCAGTCTGACGGTTTTGACACCATACTGGTCATTGTAGACAGATTCTCAAAACAGGCTATTTTTGCTCTTTGTAATTCCAACATTACTGCAAAGCAGACTGCTTCCCTCTTTGTTAAACACATCGTTATACACCACAACACTCCAAGAGATATTTTCTCCAACTGTGGACCACAATTCCTTTCTCTGTTCTGGAAGGAGTTTATGTTCCAGCTAGGCATTCACCTCTCCCTTAGCACATCCTATCATCCCCAGTCAGATAGGCAAACCAAACATACAAACCAGACACTAGAATTTTTCCTTTGCTGCTTTTCTAACAAACAACAAGACAATTGGGCTTCTCACTTATCTTTAGCCCAGTATTCCTACAATGCTATCCCCCATGATTCTACCAAGATGTCCCCTTTCATGGCAAATCTAGACTATACTCCTGCCTTTGTTCCTTCTGTCATCTTCTCTGTCTGTTCCCCATCTGCTGAGGAGTTCCTGGTCCAGCTACAACTCATCCAGAATTCATTAAAGGAGAATCTCTCTAAGGCTATTTAGGCTTACAAGATACAGGACAACCATTACTGTCAGAAAGGAAAGAGTATCCAGGTAAACAATCTTGTATATCTAAATACAAAGAATCTTTCTATCAAATGGCCCTCTTGTAAGCTTGGTCCCCAATTAATAGGGCCTTTTATTGTAACCAAAAGAGTTGGGAAGGTAGCTTATCACATTCAACTCCCCCCAGGGTATTGTATCCATGACGTCTTCCATGCTTCCCTTCTCAAACTACAGACTTCTCCTCCTACTTCTCATCAGAACAACAAAGCACCTCCTCCTCACATGGTCAAAGGAACTCCTGAGTATGAGGTTGAGTCCATTATCAATCATTGTTACCACTATGATAACCTTCAATATTTGGTTGTTTTGAAGGGATATTTTGTTGAGGAGAGTTCTTGGGAGCCATAGTCCAATCTTGGGAACTGTCCTGAGGCCCTCAATTCTTATATCCAAGCACATCCTGAGCTTGGATCTGGAGGGGGTAATTTCATGCCCTGCCCAAAGGGCAGGCTTTTTGAAACTTATCATATTTTTATTTGTTTTCAATTGATTTAATCTTTCTTTATTTTTTAATATTGAAATTTTGAATTAATAGTTAATATTTAAGTATTTTAAAGTAATTTAACTTGTTTTATGTCAATTTGTGTTTGAATTGACGTTGTTGCTGTCTTTTGCTCTTCAGCTATTCTATTAGCTTTATATTCTCTACTTTAAAGTTAGAGAAATTTTAATTTTCACTCACCTTTTCAAAACTCCTGGTTACATAGTTGCTGCTTTTGTCAAGCACCCATCCACTAGGAAGTAATCTCCCTAGGTGGCAAATGATTGCAGAGGGATTCAATCCTGTGACCTGAGATCCCACAGGCAAGGAGACCATCCCTAAATGGAATAATTCTCCAAAGATTTGATACCTGCCTAGCAGGGGGTTAAAGCACCCCAAGAAGAAGTACAATCCCAGATAACACAATAAAAAGGCCAAAGCCAAGGGGCGGAAAACTTGGGGCTTGTTAACCTGGGTGGTGGAACCACAGATCTTGGTTTCTTCTCAGACAGGTGGGTTGTTTGATAGAGGTGTTGCGGTATACTAGACTCCAGGAATCACACGGCGCCAGGAGCTGTCAAGAAATTGGGACTCTGGTGTTGTACCCAAATCAGCGCATGAACCCATTGAAGCGCTGGTAAACACCGTTGTCAGCAGGACTATCCAGAATAACCATTTATACCCAAGAGACTCCATAAGAGGAGTCTTGGGTAATTTCATGGTTTGGAATTTAGAGGTTTAAGTCAAAATAAAAGATAAGCAAAAACAATTCACTTGGGTGAATGTAGACTTTATTGATTGAACAAATAAAATGATCATAGCCTACCAGCTTATATAGCCTGGTAATAAAAGGTAAATTGGAGACAACATAAAGGAGATCATCCCTCATGGGGATGAAAATGGAGAAATTTGGGGATCTTGTACAGATTGAATTAAACTAGAATTATTTGTAAGTTACTGTAGTTAAAAAAATGCTTAACTCAGTTTCTTTGAAACAACCCTGTAAAATTTAACCATTTGACATAACAGGAAAGGCAGGAGATGCCAAGCTATTCCCCAGTTAAAACTGGGGAAGGAGAGCAGGAACCAGAAACCAAACCAGAGGACAACAGGCAAGCTATACGGAAACCAAGGTTGAAACAGGCATTAGCGTCATTGCATTGCTTAAAAGGATCCTTTGAAAGTATTGTTGTAACAGATGATTGGCTGGAATCTGTATTCAAAGGTAATTATTTGTTATTATAAAAACTAACAGTTTCTCTAAGCAACTGAAAGTCATTGAAAGCAGAAGAAGACCCAGGTTTGAACCCCATTGATGAATAATCAACCTCAGCACACACATTCAAATCCAAATTAACAGGTAAAAGTGAACAGATACTACCCACTAACTTAATTATTTTAGGAATTTCAAAAGGAATCAAAGGAGAAAGACTATCTTCTTCTGAAACCAACTAAAGATTGTTGTCAGGAATTGTACCAAGTGCATTCCTGACAGCTTTCCCTCAGCTTCACATTGCAGATCAACTTCAAACTGGTTGTCTGTTTCCCCTTTCTTTCTTTTGTCATCTCCAAACTTCCCCAGTTGCTCCTCTTCTTGGCTGCTTTATCCCTGGCTATCAATATCAACTTGAAAGGCTTTTTCTTCTATAAATAAAGAGCTTTTAAAGAGTAGGCTTTAAGCTGAAATTCTAAGTGATTTCTACCCTTCAATTATTTATCAAATTTAAACTTGAGATCTTAATTTTTTAGAAATTTATACATTTTTATTAAATTTGTTTTAAAGTTTAGCCTTTTATTTTCTTGAAAAAATGGAACTTATAAAACAATAAGCCTTAGGCTTGTTGCATTCAATATTTTCACTTAAGGAATCTTTCAATAGTTATATGTACCAATTTGCTGATGGAGAATATCCAAGTATCAACATTCCCTTAGTTACAAATTGTTCACTATTAAACACCTTATTTTATCTTCTTTGCTTAGGGTTCTTAAACTCAATCACTCCTTTTGTAACCCAGTATAGGTTTTTAGCAGGGTTCTGTAAGATTATTTTGCAGACAGTTCCCACCTTTTTATACCTTTTAAATCTGAATCCTAATGCCTTACACGCACTAGTTTATAACCTTGCACCATTATGGGCAAGACCTTACATGCCTCTTCTGATCCTCTTGACCAGCTCCAAATTCATTATCACTAGGGAATTTCTCTGTCATAAAAAGATAATAGGAGTTGAGATTAGCATTTATTAACAGAAGGAAGATCCCCTTAGAAATCTTCTGTTGTTATAGCCTGTTTTAGAGGAACATTTTTTGGGTTACCAAGTCTTGGGCTTCTTGTACCAGACCTTGGGATCCTTGTAATTGAACATATTCTTCTTCTACTATGTCTTGGCCCCCTTATTTATGCCCTTGTGCTCCTTGCTCCCAGATGTTCTGTTTTGCACTTCTTTGCTCTTGGTCCTGGACTTCTTTCCTGATATCTTGGGCTCCTTACACTTGGTCCTATTGCTTTGTTACAGATGATTTCCTTGTTTTAGTCTGTTCCCCTTAAATATCTCCTTGTTTCAGCCTGTTTTTTCTTCTGAATCTTTTCTTTTCCAGGCTTAAACTATTTGGTTTTCCTCTCTCTATAATAAATTAAAATTTCATAATTTACCTCAGCCAATCAGGGCAGACTTTTCCCTATCAACTCCTGATTTATTATGCTTTCCCCCTCTCTTTTACCAATGAAAAACATTGATAAATCAGGTTTGTCCTGCAGCTAAACACACACACTCAGATTGCCCTATTTCCCCAAACAGTTTTCCTGGGCTACCCACTCCTCTCCCTTGCTCAAACCTGTTGTCTCCTTGCTCTGTAAAATCCATGTCTTTGTGTTTCAAACAGTCCCCCCGCTTTTCTTTTATGTTTTGCTGTGTCAATTCAAATGGTTTCCTCTTATTTTTTACATAGAGATTTGCCTTCCTGTGTTTTGCTCAATATTTCTCTGTTTCTTCATCAATTCTCAGTGAATCTTGTGTCACCTGTTGGTCTGCTTTTGCTCCTCTTAATGTCCCAGCAAAATGTCTAGCCCTGCTTTCAAAGTTTCTCTGTGCTGTTCCTGTCTGCTTCTGCTTCATCCAATTTAATCAACTCTTTAATAAATATTTCATTTTATTATTTTCATTGTTTTCTTTTTCTATTTTTTAATTTAGTTAAATTCTGTTTTATTTTATTAATTCCTTTATTTAATTCTTTTGTTTCTTTGTTAATTAGTTAATTAGTTATTTATCATTCTCTTTATTTCTCTGTTTATCTTATCTCTTTAAACCTCTTTAAATCTTTTCTCTCTGTTCTTGATCTTTCTATTTTCAACCATCTTTGATGGTATTTTCCTAGTACTTATATTCCTTCTTACTTCTAATCTCTATCAATGTATTTTTTCTGAGCTTTTTTATTCTGTTAGTCTTCATCAGTCAACACCTCAGACTCAGGCAATAAGTCTCCACAAGCGAACCAACTTAGACTGTACCTCCATAAGTGACCTACACTTTAGATCATCAGCAACATACCCCTATGTCTTACCTCTGATTTAACTCACTAAAGTGATTATTTTGAGCTTTCAAGAAAAAAGTAACCAACTTCACTACCCATAAGCCTCCAAATCATCAAGTTCTGCATCTTTTTCTCTAGACAGAAACCTCAATTATAGTTCTGAGCATAACTATGCTTGCCTAGCAAATTAATGATCTCCTCAAAGCTATGAGGAAGACATAGAAAGAGAAACCTTACCCCCAGCCTAGGTAAAGTTATCCAACTGCATGCTTCTTGCAGTTGGTACTAGGATCTTAGAGCTCCTTCAGCCCATCTCTTTTTAGCTAGTCATAACTTTTCTACTATTTTATAGCACATTTAGAAGCCATCATAGTCTCATTTTCATACCCAGATTGTTGATTTATATTAACAAGAGCTAGATATATCAACAAACTAATAAATAGTTACCTGTCTTAGGTCATCATTCTCTTCTTGGCCAACATCAGCCCTGCCTGCAAAACTGCTCCACATGTGAATCATCATATAGCTCCTCCCAAGATAGCCTCTATTTGACAATCCAAATGGAAGAATTTTTGTAGGTGAGGGCTGATTTGGCCACAATGAAGATTAAATGCCTAGAAACAGGTAAATGTTGGTTAGTTTGTTGACACATGTAGGTTGTGGCCAAGAGAGGTAAGAGATCCAAGCCAGGAAAGGGTAGCAAGGTGGCCTTTGGCTCATGCAGTGAATGGTAGAAAATTCCTGGATAACTGGAAAAAGATGCACTGTAGGAGTTCTGAGATCCTAGGACCAACTGCTGGGAATGTACAGTTAGATAACTTTATCTAAGCTGAGGTAAAGATTTCTCTTTCTATGTCTTCCTAGTAGCTTTATGGAGGTCTTAAAATTGCTAGACAAGCATAGTTATGCCCAGAACCATTATCAAGGTGGCTACCTAGAGAAACAGCTGTAGAGCTTTGTGATTTAGAGGTTTCTGATAAGTGAAGTTGGTTACTTTGCGCTTGAAAGCTCAAAATAACCACTTGAGTGAGTAAAAACAATGGCAAGACATGATGAGAGTCTGTTGCTGATGACCTAAGGTGTAGGTCACTTATGGAGTTCCAGTCTAAGTTGGTTCACCTGTGAAGACTTATTGCCTGAGTCTGAGGTGTTGACTGATGGATAAAAGCAGAACAGGGGAAAGAAAATTGTGGAGAGAAGCAGCAAGAAGAAGCTGAAGAGCTAGGTAAAGGCTATCAGAAGAGGCTGGGAACAGAGAAAAAGTACTAGGAGAAAAGATAATTAAAAGAAGTAGTAAAGAAATAAGTCAATTTAAAGAATTAATAAAATAAATAAAATAAATAAAATAAATAAAATAATAAAAGAAATGAAGAGTTGAAAGACAGTTAAAATAATAAAGGTAATTTATTAAGACATAATTGACTTAGAAGAGACAGGAGCAGACAAAAACAGCACAGAGAAACTTTGAAAACAGAGCAGGATATTTGCTGGGCAATTAGAGGAGCGCAGAGCAAGCAAGAAGGCGGGTTCAAGTTTTGCTAAGAATGGGAGAATAACGTGAAACACGGCAAATGCCAAAGAAATAGAGGTATGAGAATTGGCTAAGTAAAACACAGGGAAAAAATTTCAAATATAGCCAGAAAAATGTGACAGGAATTACAGGGAATTGTTTGAGACACATAGCCATGGTTTTTCCAAAGAGAGAGGACAACAGGTTTGAACCAGGGTCAGGAGTGGGTCATCCAGAGAAATGTTTTGGCAAAACAGGCTAATCCAGATGCCTGATTAGCTACAGGTCAAAGCTTGTTTGATCAATGTTTTTCATTAGTTAAACTGAAGAGAAAAAGCCTAAAAAATCTGGTGTTTGACAGGAAAAATCTTCTCTAATTGGCTAAAGTAATTAAAGAAGTTTAATGTATTATAGAGCAAGGACAACTGGATGGTTTAAGTTTGGAAAAACTAAAGAGTCAGGAGGGGAAAAGAGGGAAAAAAGAATCAATCAAAGGGAGGAAACCTGTAACAAGGGAGATACAGTGAATTTTTAAAGCCACAAGCAAGTACAAGGAGCCTAAGACATAAGAGCAGGAGCCCAGGACCACAGTGAAGGAGTATAAGGACAAGAAGCAAAGGACAGCAAAAGGACTCTAAGACATGAAGAAGGTCTGAAAGACCAAGGACAAAGAGCTCAAGATCAAGTGCAAGGAGTCCAAGAAATAAAGCAAGGACTACAAGGCTTGGCAACCTAAATTGTATCCTCTCAAAAACAGGTCATATCACAGAAGTTTTCTAAGGGGATCTCCCTTTTAAGTACAATAAATGCCACTATCAATCCCTATCCATTATCCCCAGTTGTGCATAGTTTCTAATGAAAAAACACATAATTTTTTTACCCCAACTCAGGTGAAGAAGATGTCTATCACCAGAGCTGTTGAAAGTTTGCAACAAGCAAGACTTCTGATGAGTAATGTGACATTTTGACAAAACACTTGAAGATGACCACCAGAGGCAGGGAGCTCATAGGTAAATAGTTCAAAAGACTATTCAGAGACTGGTATCAGCCTAAGGATGGACTCACTCCAGCTGACATAAAGTTTTATGGAGGGGATTTCTGACTTGTCATAGGAAAGGTACTAGAGAAGTTTTCAGCCATGTAGTTAAAGTATAAGCCACTATTCAAGAAGTTGCCCCATCTGGAGAATGACATCCCCATCTAGCTGGCACCTGGTTTTGACCCAGGTCATGTCATGGTGTCAGAGGAGCTGGAACATCACACTCTATCTTAACAAAATGACCCAGGCATAAGGCATTTTGGACAACCAATCAATATCTGGAACCACAGATGGACATGCCCAATCTTCTTCTTAACTCTTTTCTCTGCAGCCCATGCCTTGTGGTCTTTAGTAGCCGCCTGTGATTCAACCAAACACTGCCACCATCTTTAGACCACATGCTCATCCTGGTTTTGTTCCTGGTATTCCACTATCCCTAGCCAACCAAACCAATCCTTTGAAACTTGTCTCTCTTCTGTTTTCTAGCTCCTTTTTCTTCTGGTACTAGCATTCATGGCTTCCATCTAAGTCTCTTGTCTCCCAATCTGGGTGTGTCCCACTTCATTTCTCAACCAGGCTTTTCTTACGTAGAGCATCTTAACTGGCTCCCATCTGCCATTCAAGACATCCTCTGGGTCATTAATTCATCCAATATCCTCCCTGTTTCTCTCTTTCACGTCCCCATGGTCTTCTCCACTAAATCATCTGAATTTGGCACACACTTCTGTCACCTCCTAACTAGCATAGGATAGTCCTTAATTATCAATGAGAAGCTTGTATTTCTATGTCTAAAAACTGAACTCTACTTCATGAAATTAATCACCTGATACTCACTCACTTGCTGAACAGACTTTATCATAATTCACTTGAAAACAAAATTCCTGGCCACCAAGGAATACTCCTAACACCCACCTGACAATATCATATGACCTGTGTCAAGAGCAACTCCCACCGAGTGCTTGGCTCACTGCAAGCATTTCCTCAGCCTTTTTTCACCATCTTGTAGAGCTATGATCACCAGTATTAGTACTTCACTGGTCTCACCAACTTCTGGAACCTGAAGCTTCTGCCAAACCTCATACAAAGATCCCTGAAAATCTTCTCCCTGTACCTTGGCACCACATAGATCCTGTTCCTCTTGACTACTTCTGAATGTCCTTCAGCATCCCCAGAATAGCCTTCAGGTATCCCAACCATAGCTCTGGAAAACAAGTCTTCCACAATGTTCCTCTTGCCTGGCCTGTACACCATGTTGTAATAATAGAAGGCCAGATTCTTTACATAGCTCAGAAGACATCTCACCAGGTTAGTCTCAGTCCTCTTAAATCTTCAATGGCAAATTCACTGTGATCACAACCAATGGGGACCCCAGCACGTAGGACTTGAAACTGTCCACCACCCACACCACAGCAAGTCATTAATGATTTGCTGTTGAGTATATGGTCTCTGCATTCCTCAGCACTCTGGAGATAAAGGCAAAAGGCCATAACTGTCTCTCTGGTAGTTGCAAATCTGCTCTTTCATAAGTCTCTTCTTCAACATCCCAACTGTGACTGTACCTCAGTCACTTTTAGTGTTTAGTCAAATAAATGCTCTGAGATACACAAAGTTGCTCTGTTTTTGGTTGTTTGTTTAATATGAATAATTTTGTCTGGAGTTCTTTAGGAAAAATTCCTATATGAAAACCATTATCTATATTGGATAAATTAATATAATATAGGTTTATTAGTTAGGCTGTACTAACTGGCAAAACCAAGGCAAGATTAACCAAATCTGTCAAGGAACCAACCCTGATCTGCTGGCTTGCTAGCGTTTGGGAACTGGCAGGTTGCGGACTGAGTGGGCAGGGCCCACCAAAGGATTGGTGCTAACTTAATGAGGTAGGACATTGACTTGCCCACCCACAACCACAGACTGGTGGCAGGAACAATAGTATCTATTACTCCTGTGAGAGTAATATATACAATTCCAAAAAGATTGTTGGTATGGTCCAGTGGAAGCTCAGCAGTGGAGACAGGCATTGGTTTGGGGGTGACAGGTGGTTCTATATCTATTTGGTAGGAAGGAAGGAAGTTGTATTTATCTCTGAACAGGCGGGGTTTGGTAACGTACCAAGGGCCTTCTCAGCTTTATCTGGTTAACTATGTAGTTCTGGCCAAGGGATCCTGGGCTAGTATGTTGTTGGCAGTGTAGTCCTTGTACTCAGGCTTTAAGGGGTAATATGTGAAATGGACAGGACCAAAGGGAGCACCTGGCAGGCAGTACGTAGCTGGCAGGCTGGTAGGAGGGTCATATGATCTTTGAGTTAACTGGCAGATGACAAGAATAAAATACAAAAATGATTGGGGAAACCAATATCTCATAACCTTTATTTAAAAATGACAATGGGGATCAATATTGGCCTGGCAAGTATTTATACCACACTGCCAGGCTTCACTTCCTGGTTGGGTTTTCTGGGCTTGGGCAGGTTGGCATTGGGGGTCTTAGATGGCAGTGTGGCGCTTGGCACTGGCAGTTTGGTACTGGCTGCTTTGGGATGAGAAGACTTTGAATCCTTATGTTTGTCAAATAGGGTATTGGGTGCCTCTTCAGGTTCAGTGCCTCCTCCAGGACTTTGGGGGAGTTTGGAATAACTCTCATTGAGAAACTTGTGCATTTTACCAAGAAAACCACCAGTGTCAGGCGTTGGCACCTTGGGGAAATTCCTGGCATCTTGCACTGGCAGTTTTCTTGCAGAATCCTGTGGGACAGCTAAGGGTTTAGGTCCTGGCAGGCTGGCAACAACTTTATCAATCAGTAGTGGGTTGTTGGGTTCCCAGCCTATGGTTCTAGTGGTCCACAAAGGGTTTTGTCCAGGGTTTGCTCTGGTTCTGTATTTTGAGATTTAGGAGCATCCAAATTGTCATTCCTGACAAAATCAATATTGAAGACTAGGTGTCTTGAAGACGGTTTAATTAACCCCAAAGGTTAATTAAATTATACCTGTGGATATTATTAATGAAGATTTAATTATTGGGCCAAAATGGACTTGACTGTGTCAAGTAAAGACTTGGTGTCTTTGAATCAAATTAATTAATCACATAATTTAATTAATATAATTGAAAAGGTATCAATTGACAGAAAACAACCAAATGTAGACAATACTGTAAATTCAGAACCTAAACGTAAAAATACAGGATTGTCAAATCCTTGATCTAAATTTCAAATCACTTTTGCGGGCAACTCAGCTGAGTGAAAAACAAAATATTTAATAAAATCAACCATTTAATTTGAATTTTTTGATTTATTTAAATTGGCAAATTTTGAATCTCTTGAGCAGATAAATCAACCAATAAAAGACAAAACTCAGCAAACAAATGCAGCATACATGAATCAGAAATGTGGGATTTTAATGTACAATTTGAGATTTCCTGAATTTCAAATGAATCATAGACATCATGTAAAACTTAAAAAATTTGAAATTGCAGGATTGTCAAATCCAAGAACCAAATTTCAAATCAAAAATGAGGTGAACTTGAAATAAATATAATTTATGGGTGTCTCAAAAAGGATGCCAAAGGATATAGTTTGGATTTTTGCTAATTCTTTTAGAAATCATAGGCATTCTCAAAAATCACCCTATTCCATTTTAGGACAACTAAAATTTAGATGCTTGGTTACAGTTGATTTTAAAAAATGATAATAATAAAGTAGAATTATATATTACAATCTATCTTATCATGTTGTCTTTTCTTTGGTGTGTAAATGATTCATTTGTTGTTGATAAGGTGCTTGAATCTAATTGGATAGTTTCACCTCCAGTTGCCTTGGCAATAGGAAATCAAGTTGCCTCTGCAACCACAGCTGGCCTTGCAGAGGCGGCTTGATTTCCTATTGCCAAGGCAACTGGAGGTGAAACTATCCAATTAAATGAAATCACATTATCAACATCAAATAAAATATCAACATATCAAGGAAAAGACAACATGATAAGATGGATTGTAATATATAATTCTACTTTATTATTAGCATTTTTTAAAATCAACTGTGTTGCAACATCTTCAATTACTCCCTCTTGGGGAATTAACACCCCAAGTAAATCACCAAACGGCTCACCAAATGGTTCACTGTCCAGTCAATAAACAGGTGGCACCACTATCAGTTAACCATCTATGACAGGAATCACTCAATCCAGTCCTAAATGGAACACAACTTGATTAAGCCTTGTGACTCAAGAGGAACATTACTCAGATAAGCCCCATGACCTCCATGATGTACATGGACAACATGTGGCTTGTCATAATACTATATATTAGCCTATATTCATATTCAATAAAGTATCATTCTCTTCTTAAATCTTCCCCTTATTTAAGTTTATACTTCCCAGAAGTATAAACTCAACAGTGGTAGCACAGGTAGGTTGTCCATACCTACCCAACTCAAAGGAAAAATTCCTCCCAAGAAAAGAACCCAAACAATGTCACTCCCTAACAGCTGAAGAGATTACAAAGTAGGACAAGACATCCCCACAGGCCTTGTCATCTACAATAACGTCCTTGTATTCATCAACCAGTACAACACTATCAAAGCCTGCAGACTGTTACCCATCACACCAACCACAACAGCGCCTCTGCAGCCTGAGATACACAATATTGTATTTTAACGCTTATGCACCGCTGAAATTGGCGCCTTTGCAGGACTACACCGTGAAAACGCCTCTCTTTGGATTAACAGCACTGAGATTAAGTTTGCACAAGTGGAGTACCCCCAAAGACCCTAGGTCAGCAAGATTGCCCTTTGTGTCACAGAGACTGCCTCATGTTTTGTAACCAAATGGCTAGCCCAACACCCTGACCAGAAGGAAAATTGGGAAGTGTTCAAGACTGCATTCCTCAAAAAGTTCTCCATGAAGGACTCAGACGTAGTGATCATGACCAAACTTAGGACCTTCAAAATAACAGGGATCATTGAAGAATACATCACAGCATATGAAGGACTATACAACCAAGCGCCCAACACCATCAACTTTGATGAACCTGGGCTGCGCCTAGACTTCTACAATGACCTTCCCACATACATTAGATGTCAGTTTGACATGACTTGCTTCAAGAACCTTGAGGATGTATTCCTAGAGGGAAAACACACAGCTCAGAAGTCTGACAATCTACATGCCACCAACAAGCATAAGGAAAAACCTACAGCTAAAAGAGAGCCTCACCCCAATAAGCAAAACAACTGAGCCAACAGTACCCAGCCTTGAACTGGGAATCACACTGCACAATCCAACCAGGCCAGCACCAAAGATACCAATGAGAAGGGAAAAGCTCAGGGGAGTGCTTAGGCAAGCCTCCCTCCCCCACCTCACAAGACTCATATAAAGAACAGGATGTGGATTCAATCACCATGATCCAAGTTCCCTCCAGCAATTCTCTACTGTTTGCTGCCCAAACTGGAAATAAACTCCTCACTTATCCTTTCTGCTTTTGCAGATACCAGGGCAAAGCACTATTTGACACTGGAGAAAATCAATATCTCATCAACAAGAGCTTTTCAGACCTCATTAAGTTACCTACCACTCAAAGTAATATCAAGAGGGTCATCATGACAGATAACTGTAGCACACCAGTTACCCATGAGGCAAAACCTTTTTGCGCTCAAATTAGAGATGTACAAACAACAATTAGCAGCCCTATCATACCAGTCCCCAAGTATGATGTCATAATTGGCTTGGAATGGATGAGAAAGACAAAACCTCATATCAACTGGGACAGTGCCACCCTCACCATACAGCAAGGGGAAGTCCACCATCACGTATACCCAACACATCTTGACACTCTCATGAGGGACCACATATTTGTAAAAATCATGGAAGCAGGAGAAGAAACTGACCCCAGCAAGATCAATTGGAGCACCTGTAAGTATGAGGTTATCCACTTCAAAAACACAGAAACTTGAAACAAACAGAACCCAATTAGAAACCAGCTAGTCAGTAAATTCCCCTCCGTATTCCAAGAAACACTACCCAGGTTACCCCCTGATTGGGGTATTCAACACAAAATTGACCTAAAAGGGAGTGTACCCAAAGCACAACCCATCTACTGCCTCACACCACAAGAAGACAACACCCTAAAGGCTTACCTTGACAAAGCACTCAAAAAAGGCCTCATCAGACCCTCAAAGTCACCCTTTGGTGCCGCTGTTTTCTTTGTGGCAAACAAAGATGGAGGACTCTGCCTGGTCACAGACTACAGGGCCCTCAACAAGGTCAAAATTAAGAACAGGTATCCACTGCACCTCATTGATGACCTTTTTGATGCCCTGGGGGTCCCAAATCTTCACAAAAATTGATTTGACAGCAAGCTACCACCAAATTTGCGTGAAACCTGAAGACATTCCAAAGACCACATTTTGAACTAAATACAGATCCTTTGAATGTGTTGTTCTCAATTTTGGCATGAGAAACACTCTCAGTACCTTTGTAACCTTCATGAATGCAGTATTCAAGGAACACATTGGGAAAAGAGCAATCATCTACCTGGACAACATCATCATTTACAGTCCCAACCTACAACAACACTGGGAAGACATCCACGCAGTCCTCTGTACCCTGGAAGAAAACCAATTGATTGCCAAGCCGTCCAAATGTGAGTTCTTCTTGACTGAACTTCCATTCCTTGGCCATATCATCAGCAAGGACAGTATTAAACCAGATCCAGACACAATACACTCTATAACAGAGATGCCAGCCCCAAGAAATAAGAGCATACTCTACAATTTCCTTGGAATGGTAGCCTATGTACACAGGTTCATCCCTGACTGGGGCGCCCCAACAGCTCCCTTGTCAGCCATCACGGGGAAAACAACCAAACTTGTCTGGACACCCTTACAAGATCAACATTTCCGCCAACTGAAGTAACACATGGTTACTGCTCCCATCCTACAATACCCAAACTGTGAGGGTATCTACAAGCTAGAAACTGACACCTCTGATTATGCCATAGGAGGAGTCCTCCGTATCCAAATGGCCCAAAAAGACTTCCTTCCCATGGTATATGAATCAAGGAAGCTATCAGATGGCAAACAAAGATATCCCATACACAATAAGGAATTGGTTGCCATCATACACTGCCTCATGAAATGGCAATGCTATCTGGAAGGAGCCCAGACGTTCAAAGTACTCACCAACCACAAGTCATTGATATTCTTCAAGACACAACAACACCTGTCAAGAAGACAAGCCAAATGGATGAGTCTCATACAGAGATACCCCATGAAAATTGAATACAAGTCAGGCAAGAAGATTCTTACTGCAGACGCCCTATCAAGGCTATACATTAAACACATCTTTGCACTGATGGCAACCCCAACTGGCCCATGTTAATCATGGGGAATCTCCAGGAAGGGTCCCACCTGGCACACCAATGGAAATCCAAGAGAAAGTCCTCAAGAACAAACATCTGTTCAAAAACGTATATGGTACCCTTCACCAAATACTTCCAAATTGTGACACTGTACCCTACGTCCTGTCAACACAAAAGATTGACACAATCCTCACATATCACAGAGACTTGGGACACAACCGTAGCAGAAACTTGCATGAATACCTCAAGACACGCCACTGGTGGCCCAACATGTTAGATGATATCAGAGAACTACTGGAGAAATGAAAAGTCTGTGAGAAGTACGCCCAAACCAAAGCACCACCCAAGTCAGTAGTACCCGTATTCATCACACAATCCTTAAAGGTATGGTTGTTGGATATTGTGGGACCTATGCCCATTGAAAGCAAAGGCAAGAAGTACATCATCACAGCCATTGACTATGCAACCAGATGGCCTGTAGCACAAACCACAAAAGAGCACAAAGGCAACACCATGAGACAATTCATTGGCAAAGAGATCATAGCAAAGTTTGGAAAGCCTGAACTCTTAATCACAGATGGAGGCACTGAACTCAAAGCTATTGACACCAACATCTATCTTGCCAAAAATGGAATAAAACACGTTACAGCCAGCCCATATCACCTGCAAGAAAATGGACACGTGGAACAATAAAACGGCTCTCTAGTGAAAGCCCTCAGTAATTTATCTGCCAACAATCCAAGAGCCTGGGTTGATATGCTACCAACCTCCCTTATGGTCTTCAGAACACAGGTCAACTGCAATACAGGCAAAAGCCCTTATGAGCTTGTCTATGGTCAGAAACCCTCACTTGTCAGTACAACCACGGGTCCACAACTGCCACTTCCAAAGAAGATACCAGACAGTAATGACCCAAAAGTACTACAAGTCAGAAAGGACCAAGAAAAGATGGAGCACCAAAGGGTCTAGCGGGAAACATTTCCATTGCAACAAGAAAGGTTCCAAGTCGGAGATGAGATCTGGGTTGTCAATCACAATCAACACAAACTAGACCCAGGGTTACGCGGACCAGGCATTGTCATGGAAGTTAAGCCCAATAACACCTACCTCATCAAAGGGATTGGAGTTCAAACTGAACTGAAACGTATGCACCACAACCAACTCTGCTTGTGTAAAGCAAGAACAGCCCAACAAAATTCAAGGCTCCCTGTACCCAACACCAAACTGGATCAATACCAAGCCCACATACCAGACACTCTCAAAAAAGTTCCCAAGGCTCCACCTTCCAGCACCCCAGGAGGAGATGTTGAAACATCTTTGATTACTCCCTCTTGGGGAATTAACACCCTGAGTAAATCACCAAACAGCTCACCAAATGGTTTACTGTCCAGCCAATAAACGGGTGGCATCATTATCAGTTAACCATCTATGACGGGAATCACTCAATCCAGTCCTAAATGGAACACAACTTGATTAAGCCTTGTGACTCAAGAGGAACATTACTCATATAAGCCCCATGACCTCCATGACGTACATGGACAACATGTGGCTTGTCATGATACTATATATTAGCCTATATTCATATTCAATAAAGTATTATTCTCTTCTTAAATCTTCTCCTTATTTCAGTTTATACTTCCCAGAAGTATAAACTTGACAACTATAATCAAGTATCCTTAGTAGCAATACATGAATACATAGCTAGTAAACTGATGGTTTATCTTCCCCCTCCTTTCTTCCTTGAAAAGAATTTTTATGGCCCCAGGCTATGCCGGGGGCCAAAAAACTTTTAAAAAATTTCTGCGTCATCAGGAGGGTAGCTCATATATTATTATATGGTTTTTTGGTCACTATATTAGTGATTTAGAGTGCAGAATATTGCATCATTTACAGTTTAGATAATTTTGCATTTCACTTAATTTCATTTCTAAACATGGTTGTTGAGATTGGATTTTCATTTGATTTTATCCAGAGTGGAGCTTCTTGATTTGGGTTGATTTGTATCAGTTACTTACTGTACATTCAATTTGGATTCCAGTTCCTGCAATTATTATTTGAGTTTACTAGTGGCATTCAAAAGTGATTTGAAATTTGGTTCTTGGATTTGACAATCCCGCAATTCCAAAAAACATAGTAAACTTAATGAAAATGGTTGATGGATTTGAACGCTTCAAATCTGATTCCAGTTAATTCATTTTGTCCATTGGAAATATGAAGTTTGACTTGAACTTTGCAAAGTGTCTATGAGTTTGCGCATTTTAAAAAATCCAAATAAAAACACAAAGAATTAAATTTAATTAAAAAAGGTCATCCCGCAAAAGTGATTTGAAATTTGGACCAAGGATTTGACAATCCCGCATTTTTACGTTTAGGTTCTGAATTTACAGTAGTATATGGGCATTTAGGTTTGATCAGATGGTTCCAAGTTGGAACAATGATAGGTTGGATAAGAAGTGTTGAAACTGCAGACTCAATCCGCCAGCAAGGTTCCAACCAAGCGGGTTTGTGACCCGCAATCTGATTATCCGGTCACCCAAAGCCAGACTAGGAAGTCAACTCAAATCACAAAATCCATCAACATGAACAAATGATGATCCCTTATAATGGATACCTAGTTTTGACCCTTGACTCATTATCAGGATCAAGTCACCCCCTTCTTGCATCCAACTGTGTGATCACCAATCATGTTCCTGTTATCCATTGATTCACATGAACTATATAATCACTATCTCCCAATAAAGATTATTATCTATCTTCTAAATATTTTTCCCCATGTAACTCTTCTAAAACAGCACAGTTACAACATTGATAGCACAGGTAGGTTCTCCATCCTACCTTATCTTGAAAAATTCTGCCTGTTGCCCGCACACGCCGTGGCCAACAAATCCTTGACAGAATTATGTCTGGCCTCCCGCCCAACTGGACTCCATATACTCCTGGTACCAAGATACCCGATGGTTTTGTCCTATACCAAAACACGGTGATCCCGCTACCTGCCTCCAGCGCCATGTCTGCACAAGGTTTTTTTCAGGCTCCACCATTGATGCTGCAACCAACCAACAAAACCACCATGCCCGCCTATGTAGCTCAAAGACTACAAAGCGCTGCCTTGGAATCTTTTGCCGGGGCCAATGACAACAACACCGCCACATGGATCCAGTCCTCCCAGAGCAAGCTAGCCCAAAATGAAATGCCCACAGCAATTCTGGATCACAGAGATTTCCATTTGCCTGACCCATGACGCTGGCACCTGGTGTGACAAGTGGCACAAATAGCACACAGACAAGAACTGGGATACCTTTAAGCAAGACTTCCTGGCAAGATTTTTGCTTAAAGATACAGCGCTCATGATCATTTACCAAGTGAAGAACCTGACCCAGACAGGCACCGTAAAAGAACTCACCCGCATCTACAAGGAACTCCGTCTTTGTGCACCGTCCAACATGGCCTTTGACACCCCAGCCACACATCTCATGTACTACGGCGCTCTCAAGTTGCACGTAATGAGACATGTAAACCTGGATCAAGTGACATACCTGCAAAGCCTGTACCGTGAAGCGGAAAAAGCGGAACAGACGTCCAACGCTATGCACAAGGCACAAACTGGAAAACAAGAAAGACCCAAGGATTCCCATCCAAGCAGGCGCTCTGCTCAACCACCCTCTGGAGGCAACGGGAGCAACACCAACCACAAACCCACAGGTTCTAATGGAAATGGGAATGGAAACAATGGCCAGTCAAACCGTACTCATTTCTGTGTCACTGCCACACAAGGCAACCAAGATGAGGGAAAGGCCCAGGGAGAGCACTAAGCAAGCCAAGCTCTCCCCACGCAGCTCCTGACTTGCCCAACAATGAATACCAACCTGAGGACGTGGGCCAGTGTCCAATGATCCAGGTGCCTTCAGGGGACCCAGTACTGTACACCATTGCCAGACATCCCAATAAACTGATGTCCTATCCTTTCTGCTTTTGCAGTTACACAGGCTCAGCACTCTTGGACTCAGGCACAGACCAAACCTTAGTCAACAGTAGCTTTGTGGATAAGTTCAAGCTGGCCACTAATCCTTTGCGGATTAAAAATGTGGTCCTGGCTGATGAACACCACATTGCTGTGACAAAGGAAACTGCCCCTTTCTCTGTCATGCTTGAGAACCTTCACTCCACCATCTAAGGTCCCATCATTGACTTTCCTAAGTTTGACATTGTACTGGGACTAGACTGGTTACAAAAAACAACACTCATGTGGACTGGGCAACCTCAGTATTGACCATCAAGCGTGAAGGGGTCAACCACCAGATCTACCCTGACTCCGTGGATCAACTGCTACGCAACCACGTCTTTGTGCGTATCACAGAGACCCAGGAAAAAAGAAAGACTTGAAGTCAATTGACTGGGACTCCTGCCAGTACAAGATCATACACTTCAAAGACCACCAGGACACCTCCACGCCTCAGGACCGCAACATTGTGGCCCGACACCCAGAAATCTTTAAGGAAGCGTTACCTGGGCTGCCCCTTGAGAAGCCTATTCAGCACTCTATTCAACTCAAGGGGGCTGTACCCAAGGCACACCCTATCTACAGGCTGACCCCAAATTAAGACGGCGCCTTATGCTCCTATCTCAAGGAGGCATTGGAAAAAGGACTTATCCGCCCCTCACAGTCTCCCTTTGGGGCCGCCGTATTCTTTGTGGCTAAGAAAGACGGTACCTTACACCTGGTCACAGACTACCGCGCCCTAAATGAAGTTACCATTAAGAATTGTTCCCCACTACCACTGATTGACGGCCTCTTCAACGCCTTGGGAGAAGCCACTGTCTTCTCCAAGATTGATCTAACTGCAGGCTACAATCAGATTTGTATCAAGGAGGAAGACATCCCCAAAACGGCCTTCTTCACTAAATACGGCTCCTACACATGCGTGGTACTCAACTTTGGCATGATCAATTCCCTGTCCACTTTTGTAACCTTAATGAACAAAGTGTTTGCGCCCCACATAGGCAAACACACCTTAGTGTACCTAGACAACATTATTGTCTACAGCCTCTTGGTGGAACAGCACCACAAAGACCTGAAGGCAGTCTTTGCAACCCTGGCACAACACAAACTGTTGGAAAAGCTCTCCAAGTGCCAGTTCTTCTGTGAGCAGCTACCCTTCCTGGGACATATAGTATCAAAGGACGGCATCAAACCCAACAGCCAAAAGATGCAGGCCATCTGCAAGATGCCATCACCCAAGGATAAGTTGGAACTCCGCACCTTCTTGGGAATGGTGGCCTATGTATAACGTTTCATACTGGACTGTGGCGTTCTGACTGCCCCCTTATCTGCCATAAACAGCGCCAAGTCTAAGTTTGTGTGGACCCCCCCAATGTGACCTCTGCTTTAGACGCCTCAAAAAGAAGCTCACAACAGCTCCCATCCTGCAATACCCCAAATGTGACGGAGAATATCAGATGGAAACCGACGCCTCAGATGCATCTATTGGGGGAGTACTACAAATTAAGAATAGTGATGGTGAAATCCTGCCCGTAGCCTATGAATTGCAGAAATTGACAGATGGCAAGTGTTGATACCCTATCCACAACAAGGAACTTCTGGCTATTATACACTTCTTAGTCAACTGGAGCTGCTATCTAGAACGCCAGGAAGAATTCACAGCATTAACTGATCACAAGTCACTCATCTATTTCAGGACTCAAGCAAATATGTCGCGCCACCAAGCACAATGAATGGAACTATTAGAGAAAGTTAACCTGCTCATTCAGTATAAGCCTGGGGCCGAGCTTACCATGGCAGACACCCTGTCCCGTCTATATGTCTGTGCTTCTAGAGGAGAGAATGGGCTTGACCCAGACTGGCCTCTCCTGGTGCTACAAACAAAAGACAAAGTTCCCCCTGGCACAGCCAACATAATCAAAGAAACAGTCATTAAGAATGAGCATCTCTTTGCTGACGTATATGGGACTCTTCATATAAAGATGACTGACGGCACGACCTTTCCCTACATCCCTACACATCAGCAAGTTGACACTATCCTTTGCTATCACAGAGACCTCGGACATACCAAGAGCAGGAACCTATATGAGTTCCTAAACATAAAGCCTGGTGGCCAACCTTATATTGCAATGTCCAAGAAGTTCTAGACCAATGTGAGGTGTGCAAAAAGTTTGCCAAAAGCAAAACCCTGCCACAGTCAGTACTTCCCATACACACAAAACTACCTTTCACAGTATGGGCTCTTGAAATTGTTGGTCCCATGCCAGGAAAGCACAATGACAAGAAATACAACATCACCACCATTGACTTTGCAACAAGATGGCCAGTGGCCCAAGCAGTGAAAGCACACACCGGCAATGACGTTCAATAATTTATTGGCAAAGAAATAATCAGCAAGTTTGGAAAGCCAGAACTCCTGATAACTGATGGAGGCAAAGAGTTGACCTCCAAAACCACCAACATATACCTCACCAAGAATGGGTTCAAACACACCATACCACCCACAGACCAATGGACAAGTAGAGCGGCTTAATGGTAGCCTTGTGCAAGCCTTAGCCAAACTCACCGCCAGGAGACCTGAAGACTGGTATAAGCAGCTACAGACTGAATTACTTGTGTGTCAAACCCAAGTGAACAGATCCACCGGGAAAAGACTGTTTGAACTGGTATAGGGCATAAAGCCAAATATTATTTAAGCATTGACAGGACCTAAACTAGAAATTCTAAGTAAAATCCCCCTGCAATCAGACCCTCAAGTTATAGAGCATAACAGCAAGCAAACAGAAAAGGAAAATGAACGTCTGCAAAAGACACTTGCCCCCATCCACAATAGACATGAAGTTGGGGACAAAGTATGGGTCATGAATGTTGACAAGAGCAAGCTACAACCTGAAAAAGTGGGGCCAGCAATCATTCTGAAGGTAAACAACAATAACACTTACCTTGTGCAAGGGCTTGGGAAACACAAGCAAGACAAGACCTTACACCACCAATTGCCTACGGCCCTGCAAAGCAAGACAGAAACAACACAAAACCGCCACCTGCCACCAAACAACAACTGATTCAATACAGCGCCCAGGCTCCTGACAACCTGCCCCCAGAGGAGGCTGACCTTCAGCCGGGAGGGGGGGTGTCAAAACTGCAGGCTCAACCCGCCAGCAAAGTTCCAACCAAGCGGGTTTGTGACCCGCAATCCAATTATCTGGTCACCCAAAGCCAGACTAGGAAGTCAACTCAAATCACAAAATCCATCAACATGAACAAATGATGATCCCTTATAATGGATACCTCGTTTTGACCCTTGACTCATTACCAGAATCAAGCCGCCCCCTTCTTCCATCCAACCGTGTGATCACCAATCATGTTACTGTTATCCATTGATTCACATGAACTATATAATCACTATATCCCAATAAAGATTACTATCTATCTTCTAAATATTTTTCCCCGTGTAACTCTTCTAAAACAGCACAGTTATGACAGAAGTATGAAAACTCCACAGGGATTTGGTGGCAGGAGCTTGGAATGCTCCATGCCAAATCAATATAGTGAAACAAAAGGAATCATGTAATTCCTTTGTATTGTGAGCATATTTTCATAGGTTGAGAAATGTGAGGATCTTTTAGGTAAAGATTTGGATTGGATGTCATCTTTATGTCATAAATCACGTGATAGGAATTAAGGGTTGATTCCTGAACCAAATGTATTTCAGCCAAATATGCCCCAAATGGTATATAAGCAAAAATAGCACATTCTAATAAAATATATTATGTCAAATTTGACGCTTTCCCCTCATTCTTTTTCTGTTATCATGTCTTCTCAATTATTATTTGAAAAGGCAAAGTTTGGATTCCTTAGAGCAGAAACTGCTGCTGCCCAAAAGGAGATCCCTGAAGGCTCCCTGGAGGAGGCCTGATAGGGTCTTGAGGTTGCAAAAACTTTGCCTAAGGAATCATTAGTGGAAGTAAAAGCAGCGTTTTAGGTGTTATATTCAGATTAGTTTGCTGAAGAGGGAACCCCTGCACAAGGGAATTGGATCTACACCTGGGATTTGTGGAGCTTGTTGTAGGGGTTGATGAGATCTTTCAGCAGGTGAAGAACACTGTCAACAGGGAGATTGAGGCCCTCCATTTAAGAGAAGAGAAAAGTGTGGAAATAATGGCCCAGTGATGTGACAACAACAATGTGTTATCATAGGAAATTTCTTTCTTGGAGGTAAAGCTTTCCAAAGCTTTATCTCAAGAAGGTTCTAGCAAGAAGATTCAGCCTGGAAAAGAGAATGGTAAGTTTGAATGGATTTACCTGAATCCCTCACACCAATATCTTCCTGTTGTGCTCCTCCCGAGACAGAATTTTTTTTCTTCCTGCACAGAACTCATAGCAGTTTCACCAAGCTCACCAGATCTTGTACAAATCTCCAGAAAAAAATCAGGGTGCCCATGAAAACTTCATCCTCCTTGATAGTAGACCACAACTTTTTCTATGCTAATGACCACACATAATCTTTTCATGAGCCAGCTTACACTTGGTATATCTCACATTCAACATGGCTATGTAGATTATTTAAAAGACACATAATCAATGTACTCCATCACTATCATTGGCTGCAACCTCTCAAACTCTTGGACCATGACTTGCTGAAGCACTGCACCAGACGTCTTCATCCCAAATAATAATACCCTACATTTTAACAAACCTTAAGGGGTACTAAAGCCAGTCTCATCCCTACAATCCTTGAAAATCATCAACTGGTGGTAGTCCTTTGCTAGGTTCACCACTATCAAGGACAATAATAAAACACTTAAAGGTATCATCTTAAAGCTCATGATCCAGTTATCTTGAGGGAAACCCCTGTGTTGGGCTCTTGTGATGCTCCTTTTACTAGGAGGCCAACCAAGCCAGTCCCTGGCTTTGATCCAGGACACACCTTGGTGTCCTCCTAGGAGAAGGAGCGCCACAAGAGCCCAATGATCTTTAACCAATACAACACCAGAATTTTCTGATCTTTTTTTCCCCTGGTATAATCCCATAGTTTTAAATGGCAAGTTATTGTCAATTATATACTTCTGATAAGTATAATAAACAGCATAAAGAGGAAATTCAAGAACAGAATAATACTTTATTTGATATGCATATTGAGGGATGTATAGCATCATGGTAATCCACATACTTTCCATGTATGTCATGGTAGCCATGGGGCTTGTCCAGGTATTATCCCAGTTATTATTCAAAATATTTGATCCCCATATAATATGGATGTCTGACAAGAGTGTATTAAAACATCTTTGATTACTCCCGCCTGGTGAATTTACGCCCTGAACATCTCACCAAATGAATCACTGAATGGCACACCAACCAATCATTAAGTTGGTGGCACTACTACCATTTGGCTATCTATTACGGGGATCAAACAATCCAGATCCTAAGCGGAACACAACTTGAATAAGCCTCATGACTTAAGAGGAGCATTACTCAGATAAGCCCCATGACTTCCATGACGTACATGAACAGTATGTGGCTTTCCACAATACTATATATATTCCTATATTCATATCTAATAAAGTATCATTCTCTACTTAAATTTTCCCTTTATCTCATTTATTATACTTCCCAGAAGTATATAAACGATAAGTGCCATCAATTATTCATCAGTTGGGGGATTAATTCCCTGAGAGGGAGTAAAATTAGATATTGCAATATTTTAAAATTTTAAAAAGTGTCAACTTGACCACTTTTAGATCCTCACTTTTCACCCATACAGTCAACTTTACCACATTTGCCCTGGATTGAGTGTAGCTGTCTGGGAAGGGGAAGGGCTGTTAGTGGGCCAGACAGCTAACTGGCAGGTGCCTGGCTGGCGGGTATTTAAGCCCAGAGTGAAGGGTTAAGAATCTATTTTGGATTGAATTATGGGTTAAAATCCAAAATTTTAACCCAGTATGAAAGAACTGAGTTTGGTAAGCAGTTTTCCCAATCAGGGTAAGCTGCTGATGGTACCCAACACTTTGTGCTTTCCCTTTGAGCATTGTGTGAGCTGCCTTTTCTTTTCATATTTAAGTTACACTTGCTGTTTTATTCTCAGTATGAGGAATATTCATGAAAACCGTGCTTTGGGGCTCAGAAGGGACCCACAGTTAGAGTAGGCTTGTAGGGTTGCAGCCACAGGTTCTTTAAAGACCCCATAACAATTATAACTTTTCCAAGGAACACAGACATTCCTTGGTTTCTGATCATTTTCTGCACAATTTTGGGGGTATAGAGTTTTTTCTGAATCTTGCAGGCTGATTTGCTGGAGGAGAGATGTGTTCATCTTGGGAAAAATAAAACCCTCTGATTGGCTGTTCCTGGATTTTAACTTTTATGAGTGAAAGCCTGGTTTGATTGGCTACTGGCAGATAACAGTGCTGTTGTATGGTTTTGGTTGACAGCAGCCTGTGTGGTGCATAAACAAGGTCATACTGTACAAGGGAGAGATAACACACTTCTGGGTAGCGTTCTAAGTGAAGTCTGTGGGTTGGGAGTTGCAATGTACAGTAGTTTTAAAACCTGTCAAGATAAATGTATATTATTCAGTTTAGAACACATGAACTCAGTCTAAAAACAAAATCAAAGTGGATCCAAATCTATTGTAATTTAACATAAATTTCTTGATTTTTGATTTTGTTTTTAGACTGAGTTCATGCACTATAAACTGAATAATATATGTTTATACTAATTTTTTTGAAAACTACTGTACTGGGGCTTCACCACTTACAGACCCAGTGTAGCCCTGCATAACTTTGTCAAGGACAGGGAACAGCTCACTGACTTGGTTATCATAAGAAGAAGGTATGATGATTTTTTATAAGAAAATTAAACTCAATGAGAGGAGTGTAAATTTTAGTGAAATTTATTGTTAAGTATGTATAATTTGGTGGATATTGATAAGGGGCGCCTTTTGGGAAAGCTTCAAATATGGAATTAGAAAAGAAGAGAAGTATCTTTTATTGGGTAATATTTTAGACTTATATAGCTTTGGCTGTGGCGGAGATTTAGTTGGATCAAACCTAGGGGTTGGTCATGTGCGGGATGAGTTCAAGCCACTGGATACTTGGATTGTCATATGATATTGCTTGGTTGCCATTCTTGGTATGTTAAACTGTATATTGGAAGGGCACCAAATTGGGCAATGGCTGGATGTTAAGTAAGTTGGCAGTAGCCAGAATGGTTGTACATCCAGACCCTCAACACCCCCCTTAAGGGGTTGCTCTGGTACATCAGGAGGGGGCTTTGTCTTAACGGCTGTCACCTGATGTTCCTGGAGTTGTTTACTAGTTGGTACCAGTCTGGTCAAGTTTTCTCCTTTGCTAAGGAAGAGACGGGTTCTGTGATATTTCTTGACAATAGGGGGTTTGTCATGGCCATAGTTTTCCTGGGTGTAGCTCCACCAAAGCGCTGCCACCCGGGGAAACCCGGCCCAAAGCCCCGCCTGCTTGCGGCAATTGTAGATTTAAATCTAAAAATCTATTGTAAGTGGGTGGTGGCACAGGAAATTGGGTCTGAGTGGGGCGCGGATGCCCCACGCTCAATTTTACCTTTCTTGACCTGCTGGTCAACAAATTCTGATCTCAAAGGAGGTCAGGTAACAGCTTACAGAACCACCATTGGTGGTATCTGTAAGCTGTCTAAATATTGTATTCAAGGAGGCCACATCAAGATGTACCCAAAGGCTTTAAGTAACAATTGTCCCCACCAAACTATCTTAGTAGTTTGATATTTTACTCTCAATAAATATCTTGCCTCAATGATTCACTTATTTCAATATTTTCCAATCAGATTTGTAATAACCAGACTGCTAGATTCTGCTTTCTCACCTCTGCAATTTCCTAGTTATCTTCCACCTCCTGCTGAAATGATTCCTGAACCCGCAAAATTGAATGTGAGCCTATCTATGCTGCTGATTCCTTGATGTTGAGCCAAATGAAGGTCTTCCTGATGTACCTGTGCATAATCTTCTGCTGAACCTTTCTTTATTCACTCTTCAAGGGTTATAATTTACAAGTAAACACACATTGTCTCCTCCTAATTGGTAATGTCATCCTAATTTGGATGTACATTCCCCATTTGCTTGATTACAACGAGCTCTCTCTCTACTTTACCCTGACAGGTTTTGGCACCTTGGAATTTCACTAGATATGTGTTTTGGTCTGTTCTGTATTTGATGATTCTTCTTGGTCCTCTGTGTACTGAGTCTAGTTTCTTTCTGTTGCCAGCTAGGACCCAGACAGGGGAGTCAATGGGAAGTGGTTCCTCTGTGGAGGTTATCTTTTGTGTCTTGAACCTCTTTATTTCTGCTATTTTAGCTTTGAGGCGGATGTGTTTTAGGTTTGGTGCTTGCTCTACTGTGAGAGGTTTCCCCGGGGGGATCTTTATGTAGGGCTGTTTGTTGAGGGTGATTATTTCTGGTTTGTACCCGTAGGTTAGCTCAAACAGTGAATAGCCTGTCCCTTGGTTGGTGTGGACTTGGGATACTAGTAATTCATGTTTCATGTATAGTGGCCATGTGTCTTTGGCTTTGCCATCCATTATTTTCTCTAGAGTCCTGATAAGGCTGCTGTTTAGGTGTTCAACTATGCTGTTGGCCTGTGGCCTTTAGGGCAAGGTTGTGGAATGTTTAATTTCTTGGATTTCAAGTTGTTGTTTACTACATGATCTGATAATTTGGTTGCTCCATCAGTTATGATGTAGTCTGGAGTGCTGTAGTTGGCTATGATTGCTTTGTTAATGAACCAGTTTATTGTTTCTGCTTTATGGTCCTTTGTTGCCCAGCAGATGGGCCAGCGTATGGCAAAGTCAATGGCTACAATTAAGAAACATTGATTTGTCTTTGTTTCTGGGAAGCGGCCCACTACGTCTAGCCCCCAAACCTTGAATGGTTCAGGGTCAGGTACTGGGTTGACCATTAGCTGGGGAGCCTTTGTGCTGGTGTATTTCTTGCACACTGTGCAATTTTTCAGAACATCAATTATATCTTGTTTGATATTGGGCCACCATATTATCTCTTTTAGTGTGAGGTATAGGTTGTTAGCCTTTGTATGTACTAGTAGGTGGTGATGTCTTAATATAGTGTCAACTCTTTGTGCAAGTGGGATGTAGGGAACATGTTTGTCATTAATGATTTGGTATACAGTGCCATTTGATACATGGAAATACTTTTTGTTCCTTACTAATGTATTGTGGGTCAGTTGGTGTGTTGAGGGATCTTTCCCTTTGGTTTTATACTCAGTGTTGTATAGGTTTGGCCAGTCAGGGACCAGGTGGTCAGGATGATCTTCTCTAGGCTGACATAGTCTAGAGAGAGCATCAGCCGTGACTAGCTCTGCCCCCTTTTTGTATTGGATGTCCAAATTGAGCTTCTCTAGCAGGGACATCCATTTGACTTGTTGCCGTGCAAGTGTGTTCTGAGTTTTAAAATAGATTAAGGATTTATGGTCAGTTAGTACCTGGACATTTAAATGTCCTTCCAGATAACATCTCCATTTCTTGCATGTGTGATATATTGCTAGAAATTCCTTGTTTTGTATTGGGTATCTCTTCTCAGTATTGGTTAGTTTTCTGCTTTTGTAACATACTGGCAGGAAGTCTTGCTTCCCTGGCTGGCAGATGTGCAGGACTGCGCCAATGGCGGTGTCACTGGCATCTGACTCAAGCTTGTAGCACCTGCTGTTATTAGGTTATTGAAAGATTGGTGCTTCAATCAAAGCTTGTTTTAATAGTTGGAAATTCTTGTCACATTCTGGTGTCCAGATGAATTTCTTTGTCATTACCCTTGGTTAAGTCATTGATTGGTGCAGTTAGTTTTCCGCAGTCTTTGATGTATTTCCTTAGGTAAGCTACCATTCCAAGAAAGCATCTAACTTTTTTAACAGAGGTGGGGCGTTGCATGTTATTTATGGCTTTTATTTTTTCTGGATCTGCTTTGATGCCACTGTCAGAGACAATGTGGCCCAAGAACAGGAGTTCATTTTCCATAAATTGGCACTTACTTGATTTTGCATAGAGTTTGTGCTTTGTGAGTCAATTGAGTGTCTCACAGACATGCGTGAGGTGTTCCTCTTTTGTTTTTGAGAATATGATGATATTTTTGAGGTAGCATAATGTATTTGAGAGGCCATTTAGCGCTTGGTTCATCATGGTGACAAACGTTGCAGGAGCATTGGTCATCCCAAAGGTCATTACCCTACATTCAAAGGATCTGATTTGTGTACAGAACACAGTTTTTGGTATATTTTTTTCTTTTACTTCAACTTGGTTATAACCTGAGGTGAGGTCAATTTTGGAGAAAAATTTGGCTCCTGAGAGTCTTGCAAACAGATCCTCTATGAGTGAAAGGGGATATTTATTCTTTACTATGCTTGCATTTAGTGCTCTGTAGTCAGTAAATAGACAAAGAGATACTTCCTTTTTATTTACAAAGAAAACTGCTGCCCCCATAGGGATTCAGACGGGCAAAGGAATCCTTTGGCTAGGTTGTCCTCAATATGGGTTTTGAGGGTTTGGGTCTCCATGGGGGAGAGTCTGTAGAGAGGTTCAGGTTTAGGCATGGCTTTACATAGGTTGATGTCATGTTTGACCTCCTGTTTGGGTGGTAACTCTGTGAGCTCTTCTTTGAATACCTGAACTTATTTGTTTAGGAGTGCCGCAAGTTCTGGGCATTGGAGCTTGGTTGTTTGTATATTATTAGTTTTGGTGTACCTCATTATGTGGATGATACTGTCTTTGGTTAGACGTTCTGAGCCATCTTGGTTTATAACCTGGAAAAATACTGTGTCTCTTAGAATGAGGTGATTGGGTTCTTTGAGGATGTTAAAATTGACTCCATTGCGTTTGATGGACATGGTTTTTGTTTTCCAACATATACTGGGGTTCACTCAGGTGAATCACTCCATGCCTGCTACAATGTCATAGTTTATGCTGCTCATGAAAAGTCCTTTGATGGACGTTTGTATGACTTGGAGGTCAATTCTGAAGGGAGTTGTTTTGCCTTCAAGTAGCACCTTTGATTTATCTGCCATTCTGGCGTATTTGAAGTTGGATTTGACAACTGGTGTTTTGTACTTGGTTACAAATGGTTTGCTAACCATAGTGTGTTATGCACCAGAGTCAAATAAGATTTTATGTGTATGAGATTTATAAGTGCATGAGTAGAAAAGAATTTGTGAGTGGTCTTTAATTTTTATGTTCATAAAAATAGAGGGTTGTGGGACATGTGGGATGTGAGCAGCAAAGTTTGTGTCTTGGTACAGTTTATTGTCAAGTTGGGGGGAGACAGGAGCACTTAAGCCTTTCCCCCTTTTCTTTTCCCTGTTCCTCTGTTTTGAGACCTTCAAGGTCAGAGAATGTAGGATCAGATTCATAGTGTGTTGCTGTTTCAGCATTGTTTACTTTGGTGGTGTCCTCTTTCTTGGGACAGAAGGGGTTTGTGCTTTGGCTGTGATTGCCATTGTTGCAATTGGAGTTGCCGTTGCTATGATTGGTATTTTGGCATTTGTTGCCATTGGAGTTTTCTCTGCCATTTCTGTTTGAGGAGCGATTGCTGTTGTGTGCAGCATATACCATGTTTGTGCATTTTTCCGCACGCTTGGCTTCTGCAATGAGCGCGGGCATGGAGGTGTTGGCCTCTGGGCAGATGAGGGCAGCAACAGAGGGTTTCATTCTGTTGATGAATGAGGCTCTGGTATATACATTGTCAGTTTGTGCTGGGTTTTGGATTTTGTGGTGTATTTCCTTGAATTCATTGGTGTAAGCTATGATAGTGGTCTTCTGAGGAAGGTTGTTGAGCTGTATTGCAATGTCTTGGAGGGATTCAGTGACGCAGAAATTGTGTGTGATGTCTGCTTTGAACTCTTCCCAGTTGATAAGCTGATTGTCAGTTTGTGAGCCAACCCAGGTGGCAAACCAGTTAGCTGCGGCCTTGTACAGGTGCTTGCTGGCTTCTTGGACCCATTTCTCATGGGGGATGCGGCTGGCGCAGAGTTTAGCGGCTGAGTGGTCTAGCCAGTTGATGACATTTTTTTTACCAAAGAACTTGTCAATAAAAATGTACTTGCTGTTGGTAACTTCACCTGTGATAGGTGGTTGTGTGTTTGTTTGTGGTTGAAGAGAGCAACTGTATTGAATTATCTTGGCACATGCTTTGGGCATGACCAGACCTTTGAATACGGTGCATCCACTAGGTATATCTTTGTCAATGTTGTGGGCGCAGAAGTACGTTTTCCAGGTCTCCTGGGATGCGGCCTGGTTGAGTACGTGACCGAAGGTGGGCAGGTTTTGGTTAGTCATTTTCTCTTTCATGGGCGTGGTCAAAAAACCATAGCTGCTACCAGTGATAAGGAGCGCCTTTTGGGGAAGCTTCAAATATGGAATTAGGAAAGAAGAGAAGGATCTTTTATTGAATAATATTTTAGACTTATATAGATTTGGCTGTGGCAGAGATTTAGTTGAATCAAACCTAGGGGTTGTCATGTGCAGGATGGGTTTGAGCCACTGGATACTTGGATCCTCATGTGATATTGCTTGGTTGCCATTCTTGGTATGTTGAACTGTATATTGGAAGGGCACCAAATCAGGCAATGGCTGAATGTTAAGTAAGTTGGTGGTAGCCAGAATGGTTGTACATCCAGACCCTTGACAATATCATGAATTTAAATTTCAGCTGTCCTAAAATTAAATTAGGTGATTTTCAGGAATGCCAGTGATCTTCAAAAAATGGTGTGGATCCAATATAAATTATTTGACATCCTTGTTAAGATGATCCTTGTTTAAATTAATTTCAAATTCACTTCAATTATATTTAAATTTTGATTCTTGGATTTGACAATCCTGCAGTTACATATTTTTTAAATTATTTCAAGTTTTCTACTATTTTGTTGGACATATAGAAGATGTCAAATTGTACATTAGCATCCCACATTTCTGGCTTATGCATTTTGTATTTCTTGATGAGCTTTGCCTTAAGCTAGCTGAAATATTTGTGGTGGGGATTCAGAATTTGGAAATTTAAATAAACCAAAAAATTTCTGATTAAATACTTGATTTTATCAAATATTTTATTTTTAGCTCAGCTGAGTTGCCCACATTTGTGATTTGAAATTTGGACGTAGGATTTGACAATCCTGCATTTTGCCAACAGGTTCTGAGTCTACAGGATCAAATGTTATAACTTAGCATCTGCTTTTTTTAAGAATTCAATAATTGTTATATTTTACTCATTTAAATAGCTTTAAAAGAGCTAATATTTTATGTAAGCATTTGATTTTCACTAAAACTCAGCACTACAGTAATTTTATCATATGTTTACAGTAGTTTTCAAAGCTGTAGCTTTAAGTAAAATGAACTCAGATGCAAACAAAATTAAAGTGGATCCAGATATATTGCTAATCAATACAAATACATTGGTTTTTGATTTTGTTTGTATCTGAGTTGATTTTGCTTAGCGCCATAGCTTTGAAAACTACTATATTTAAAATTGTAAGAATGATGTCATTCTGTTGAAATTAGGTTTCTAAAAATAATGGTGTCCAAAATAAGATAGTTACAGGTTTTAAAATAATTTTGATTTGGCTATAAGTGTAAAAGGGTTTAGTTTTAATATAGTTTTTATACAGTAATTTTCAAGTCTATTGAAATAAACAAAAAATCTCAGTCTAAAAACAAAATTGAAAATCAAGAAATTTATATTAAATTACAATATATTTGGATCCACTTTGATTTTGCTTTTAAACTGAGTTGTTTTTATTTTTAGACTGAAATTTTTTGTTTATCTCAACAGGTTTGAAAATTACTGTATTATAAAGAGCAGATAAATTTCTTTGATAAAAGGGATGTAATTCTTTAAATTCAATAGTAGGAAAATTAAAATAATATTTCAAAGCGTAAAGTGGCACAGCTAATAGGAAACGAATTAATCTTTAAAATAATGGCCCAATTATTTGCTATCAGATAGTTCTTCCATCCTTTATAGCAGAATGACATCATTGCCATTGTACCTCAAGTGAACCAAAAGAAAGGGTTTCCTTTAAATCAGACAGATTGCATTTACAAACGAAAGTGCATGATTTCCCTTATGCTCGTCATTCTTTAATCCGATTTATGACAGCTTATAAGCTTATCCATATAATGATTCTTTTTTGTCCTCTTCTTTTTCAACTTTTTAAATTTGGTTTCTCCTTTTCACGGCCTATACAATTTTAACCAAAATTTTACTACTATAAGGATGTGACTTAATGTTGGTCTCTTTTTTAATTTAGTTTGATCCTGGTACACTGCTTTTTTGTGCTTTTGTGTACACTTGTTAAAAGATTTTGAAATTTATTTGATTGGGGGTTAATTATAAAATAGTAAACCTTTTTCTTGCTAAGATATTGAATATTGTGATGGTAATCGTCAAGTATTGGTTTGGGCCTGGCTTCTAAGCAAGGCCAAACAGACAATAAATTGGAATATAAAACGAACTAATTAAAAGATGACGCGATACGTTTTGCACGAAAAACGAAAACAACAATCAGGGCTGAATTTCGCGGTAGCTACTTCGATTCCGATAGCGTTTTTCCTAGAAACCAGAGCTTGATATTATGGCATCATTTACAAACTTTAAATAACGTTTTCTATTATAAAATCATGAATGATGTCATGATGTCAGTTCTTTTGGTTCCTAGGAAAAACGTTGTCGGAATCGAAGTGGGTACCAATTCCGCAGCAAACCCAACGGCTGCTTAAAAAGCGTATCAAATTTATGACCTCTGATAACTGCCATTTTCAATAGTTTTGTGACTTGGTTGCGATGGATTGGAAGATACATATTTGATCCATTTATGACATCATATATTTATGAAGAAGGGGGTTGGCAGTTGGAGAGAAGCTGAATGTTGAGGCTACGGTCTCTGTTTACCAATAATAATGTTCTTGATAGACAAGTCGGTATAAATGATAGGCGAATCTGTGGAGTATAATGATAGAGTTATATTCGATTAAATATGAGAGCTTCAATTCAAGCAACATATATCCATAATTTATCCCTGAGATAGTATTTGTAGGTGTCTGGTGTGAATGATTCGGCATATTTTAACCGAGCTAGGTTGGATCCGGAACATCATATCTTGGCGGTATAGATCCACATTTGGGAAGTCCTATATAATTTGACGCTTCTCATCATTTGTTAACTCCTGAAAGTGGGTGTATAATCCCTTATATGTCCTCCTGATATCTTCTGCAATCTAATTAGTGAGACATGCGCGAGCTGATTGGCTAAAGATAGACACTGTTATATATTTTCTGTCGATACATTTGCAGCATCTTAGACGAACAAAATGGGCGTAATTATTTTTAGTTTCATGTCGTTATTCTTGAGGTCATTATTTAAATTGAAAGGCTCCTTTACATATTATGATTGTAACGGTACAAGTAAACGGCTTTAGAATATGCTCACATTTATATATCCAGTTTAAACGAAGATGAAAAGCGTGAAGTTTAAAACCCGCCTGTCGTGATGCACTTGTGGTATAATGATATCATTTTATGCGGAATCTAGTTGAAATTATTATAAACATTTGAAACTGTAATCCAATAGCAGTCTTCCAAGTTTTAAGTATGACAATATGAATTCTTATAAATAGATTTGAAATTTATATAGCACTGATTAGCATCTCAATTAAACATATAACAGTGGCAAGACAGCCCCAAAGCGACTTGGGTCTACTTTGCTTCAAATAGTGACTCAAGATCAAGAGCATCAGAACGAGGAGTGTTTTATAAATTATATCGCCAAGGCTTACAAAACAAGTAATACTAAATTGGCAGATCATTTATTACATTTGAATCTGTATGGACACAAATAGACTAGCTAGTATCAAACGGCCAGAGTTTTTTTAAAACGGGATTGAGTTTTGACAGGCAATGGTGGTGTCAAGTGGGAGCTAATCTACATATCTATTGGCTGGGTTTCTTCAAAAATTGGCTTTTAATCAGGCTGCGGCAGGCGTTGATAAAATTTTGTAGGGGCTTACAGCAGAGTTGTTTTTAAGTCTAAAACCACTAGTTGATGTTTAATTTCAGCTGTTTGGGTGTCACAGAAATGTGTAGCCTGATATACAAAGCTTTAAAAATTAGTATTTGGTTTTAGTAGATTTATAGCATTTTTTAAATTAGAGTGAGAAGCGGATCAAAATCGAAAAGGTCTATTTTTGAAAAGGACCTTAAAGTCAAGGCTATAGCTAGATGGCTACAAGTGAAAAAATAATCAGTGATAGTCTCATTTGGATGATGAAAACTTATTGGTTGTAAAGATTGAATTTGGTTATACACCATATATAGAAATTCAAAATGCCTATTGTTGAGGGGGGAGCTCAGCAGTGTTTTTATGAAAGATCTAATATAGGATAGCTTGATGAACATTATCTGTATGTTATAGGTTGGGTAAAAGTTTAATTAGAGATTCAGTTACAACTTATTAAAAACCTATCTATGTAAAATATGGCATTGTTTAACTATACAATATTTATATCTGATCACATTAAAAAATTTATCATCAAAAAACAACTGTTGTGATACTGTAATAATAATTTAGTTTTCAAAAAATATTAAAGTTGAATAATATTCATGATGCACCTTTTGCAGCAGCTGATATAGTCAAATCAAACCAGTCCAGAACAAACACAAGTTATACACTGTACAAAACAATAATAGTGCATTTTTTAATTGGCAGTATTAAAGGCCAAATACTCATCGATGATTACAGTAGTTTTAAACCTGTTGAGATAAACAAAAAAATTCAGTCTAAAAACAAAAACAACTCAGTCTAAAAGAAAAATCAATGTGGATCTAAATCTATTGTAATTTAATATAAATTCCTTGATTTTCAATTCTGTTCTCATACTGAGTTGTTTTTGTTTTTAGACTGATATTTTTGTTTATCTCAACAGGTTTAAAAACCACTGTAATAATATGGCACACCAAATGGATTCATCATTGGCTAAAACATAGTTACACTCAAAGCCCCAATACATAAATAGAAAAAGTGAAAGAAAATCATGTAGTTATATTCCAGACGCCAAAACTGTGATTGGATGTACATTAATTCTTGAAAGCTAGCTCATGAATAGTGTAAAAACACTTAACAGTAAGCACACAGAGTTTGCGCAAAAGGAAAAT
Source organism: Entomophthora muscae (assembly GCA_014839935.2). NCBI lineage: Eukaryota > Fungi > Entomophthoromycota > Entomophthoromycetes > Entomophthorales > Entomophthoraceae > Entomophthora > Entomophthora muscae. The sequence goes on along the minus strand of QTSX02002855.1, from coordinate 664,664 downwards.
ATTCCCACCATGCAACACTGATCTATTAGTTTATTTTAATTTAAAAACCCCAAAAAATTAAAAGAAATATCCCCAAATAAACCAGCAAGTTCTATTTGAAAAATGATGTTGTCAATTCCCTATCAGGTTCCTGATTTGAAAAATCAAGCATTGTCTGTTAAATTTTGAAAATGATTAATCTGGTGCTAAAACTGTTATAAAATAGTGCTACTATTTTATTAAGGGTATATTAAAATATTAAAAAGAGGGTTCAAATAATAAATGCTTTACATTGGTAATGCTCAATACAAAGAGCTTTTGGTACTCAACAGCCAAGATCACAAGGCTAGTGTCAAAAAGCGGGGGCAACTCCCAGCAAAGTCCGCACAAGAGACCTCATGTAACTCAAACTGAATTCACCCACCACTCAAAGCCAAATGCAGAGTTCAAATTGAATTACCAAAACATGGAACAGGAACTAATGTTAATCTCATCCCCAGGGAAGCTCAATTTAGCACTTCACTCTGTACCAGGATAAAGCCACTCACTGCCCAATGAAATTGATTGATTGACACAATCTTGTTCCTCCTAAAGAATTTACCCAAACTATATAATCTCATATAACTCAAATAAAGATATTATCTAGCTTCCATATATTTTTTCTTTGTAACTCTTCTAATACAGCACAGTTACAACACTAGTACTAATAGTCTATATATCCTGTACTTTAACTCCTCTAAGGGGATGAAAAGCTGTATGTTCCTGTCATTAAAACTTCTTTTTTGTTGTTTAGACAATATTCAGGGCTCACCACTTACCAGTTTAATCATCAGGCTCTCACACAGGAGGATATTAAAATTGATCTGTCCCCAGAAAATGGGACTCTTGTAGCACTAGCCAGATGTTGCAACCAGGATTCCCCTCTTTCCTGCTAAGGTATCTCATGATACACAGGGGGCTCTCAATGGTTGCCCCATGATGTATCTAACAGCATGGATCAATCTGATGGGGATGTTGAGTTACGGGCACTATCTCTTAATTAGGAGCACTGTCAATTTGACATCACTGATCACGGCACAGGTTATTTCTTGGTCCCAAACCTTACATGAAACCTACCACCATGCCACCCCCTGGTGGCCTTATGGCTCTTCCATATAGTATATTAGTCACAATGCTGATTAATAAGCCTCATCTTATTACTCTTATTATTGTCCTTTCTATTGGAATGTTGTCTTCCCCAATCAAATACTGAACTATCATTGGTTCAGTTGTGTTGAGTTCTAAGGCGCGGCACAGACACACAACGGGAAATCCTAACCTTAGGATTGGATTTGTACTAAGTCTTGGTTAGATGACAGGGAAGGCTATGTGATTACCTTACGGTCCTGGAAGAATAATCTCTACTAGTTGTGGCTAGAGAGAGGCGCGGAAGTACTGAAGACACAATGAAAAAAATGTGAATAGAACTTAATTTTATTGGTGAATTAAGAAAAGGAATATATAGTGGTTGATGATACCACAAAACACTACCAGGACAGTAGGATCACTCGCCACAAGCATGAGTGGGACAAGTGAGATGCGCAGATTCAATAAACCAAACAATTGTATTTCCTGATTTAGTCATCAACTCATTTTGAGAGGCAAAAGCAAAAGCAAGAGATTTGTCTTCAAAATGGCCCACCAAAGGCGAAATTGAAACATAGTGAATAGTGGTATTTACAACAAGTTGCAACACAAACAAACCAATTGACATCTGCTTTGTCTAAAAAGGTCAATTATGATCTAAACACAAATAAAGGCCAAATCCTTTTAACCAATAAGGCCATTTTCAAGACTATGACTATAACCACAGGTGATTTGAATTTTTGTCAGTTGCTGAATGCCTTAGGTTCACCTGTTGCTGTAAAAAATGCAGCTTGGGTGATGAAGTTCTAAAAATAGTTAGTCTACTACTTTTTCTGAATAATATACCTGTTAATGGTATAGCAACAGCCTTTATAGGGGACAGAAGAAAATAGAACATTAAAGAAAAACCGGTGATTTATTTGATAGATAGAAGAATATACAGTAGTTTTAAAAGCTATGGGAACAACCAAAAATACCTCAGATTTAAACAAAATGATTTCAGATTTAAAAAAGTGATTTCAGATTTAAACAAAATCCAAGTCATGCAAGATTCAGGATTCAATTAATTTATAAAATTTCAGTTAATAAATGGACTATCAAACAAAAAAATTTCACTAGCCCATTATACAAAATTATATCAAACACTAAGCAGTGTAGTTTAAACCACAAACAAAATGAACTGATGCAACAAGTGAAATGGATGGATGCTGTTCCAGAGTATATTATAATCCAATCAGTATTCATATGAGGCACCAACAGAAGAACTAAAATGAAACAAAACTTGAGCAATCTAGAAGCAAGATTACACAAGCACAAAATGAAATGAACTCACACAAGATGTGTAGTATGAGCAGCCTAAAATAGAAAAATAACAGTTTAACAGTCAATCAACAGCTATCTAACTTAGGAACAGAGGCATTTTATCCATTTTCATGGCTCCAGATTTGTATAAAAAGGTTTTGAGAACCTTTCAAATATGGACTCAAGATTACAATAAAAATAAATCATTAAATTTTAAAATTTCTACTTTTAGTGATTTTATCCTAGGTTTCTTACAATGGTTTTTACAAGCAATATCTTTGATGACGCCAGCAGCCAAGCCAGCTTCAATGGAGGCAAGGCCCAGAACGTGGAGGCACCTGTTTACACCCAAGCCTTTGAGATGGGTAACAAGGAAGCTGACCTGTATCTGACCACCAATCCCTATGGCTTTGACTTGTTTGAGATCCACTTAGTGTCTAGCTCTTCCCCTGCTCCTGTACCCACCCCTGCACAAGCTGCCCACCAACCAACTAATCAGGATGGCAACCTTGATTTGGAACAATTTCCCGCCACCAGCCAACCTGCCCCCCAGCCAATCAGGCTTCAGCTCCCCCGGCCCAGCGCCCCAAGCAACAAATCATCATCACCCAAATTCTTCAGGAAATTTTGGCACTGAATCTACAGGGTCTGTCCTGGGAACAGATTGCCGCCCAGTTGCAATTTACCCAAGCTACTGTCATGCGGGAATTCAACAACCTGATGAACAGGGGGAATCTGATTGGGACGGCCAAGAAGCCCAAGAAGGCCCCCAAGTCACAAATATCTGAGGCATACCCAATCATGCTTGACCTCCTCCAGCAGGACCCCAAGCTTCCCTTGACCCAGGTCTGGAAGCAGCTTGCACACCATAAAATATGGGTGTCTGAGCGCATGGTGCAGCTCTGGATGTATGGGAAGGTGGTTTCCATACAGGTTCTTACCAATTTTGCCAGCAACCAATGGGATGGCGCTGAGGATTCCCCATATGACATTGCCATTGAATCAACCCTGGTCCAATGCCTGACTAGTCTAACTGATGATGTCATGTTCATCTCCTATTACAAGCTATCAATAACTTTTGATGATTTTGGCAAGCAAGGAAAAGCTGATGCCAAGAATAGAAGGAAGAAGGTCAAGAAGGGGACGTTCATTGGTGCATTTCTGGCTGTTTCAGCCAAGGGTTTTGTCTACTATCAGAAAAACCAAGATTTAATTGATGGCTACTCATACAGCCACATCCTCGGTGGATTACTCAACTCCTGGGATGGCTCAAATTCCAAGTACCGGGTTTTCTTGAGCCACCAGATAGAGGGTAGCTTCACCGCCCTAAAGGCCATCCAGGGACGCGGGCACCAGGCCTCAGTCTACCCTGCTGGCCATGCAGATGTCCATCTGGATGATGTTGTCTTCTTCAACATGGGATCCACATTACAGGAGCGCTGCCCCCAGGCTTTCAACAACCTCTATCTTGGGGTCCTTGACCACAAATTTCTCTTTGGCCGCCAGATGGTGGCTGACTTGTTTGCGCAAATGGTTTTCCATATGAACATGGGCAACCAATCACGTAAGAATAAGCACCTTCCACCCCAGGCCACTGCCATCTACCAGCCCATCCAGCCAATGACTAATGAGGAATACAACAAGTGTTATATGGCAGCCATCACACAAAATCCTCCTGCCTTCACCCTCGCCACCAACACCCCTAACCTGCAAGCCCAACCCACCCAATCCCAGACCCCCCAGGTGTGACAGAAATAACTGGATAATATGATGCCATTTCTAAATGATGGGGAATAACCACCCAAATCCACATAGAATTGATGATTAACCACCAATGCGGCTTCAGATATTTTTTTGTGAATTTTCCAATTGTAACTCCAGGATTAAGTAGAACAATCAATACTAACCAGAGTAAACCAAGATAAATGACCTGGGAAAGCATCAATGCATCTTCAGCGTAGAATTCTGGGCATTGAGAAGTGACCCAATTTTCATCTTCAGGAATGGAGGAAGGAGCTACAAAATTGGCTGGCATGAAATTAACATTTTGCGGCGCCAACAACAAAGTTCCCAATGCCGGGCCCCATCTTCCTGAAATGATTCTGTTCAGAATCAGATTGTACGGGATATACCACAACAACCCGAGCACAGGATGCATTTTAAAAATTAAAATTAGAACTTGGGATAATTGATTTTTATTGAGTAAATTTAGGAGGAGTCAACTCTTAGAGTTGAAACAGGGAAAATTATTCAATATATATCAGAAAAATTGACTAAGAAATACTACCTGAGTCTTGATCTCCTATTTCTTTGGCATCTTCAAGTAAGTATCTAGTCCAGGTTGCAAAGAACCCTTGTGTGACCAGTTTCTGACAGCCATTCTGATTAATGAGCTTATATCAGGTGACCCTCATATTACGTTGATTTATCAACATCAGTTTATAAGGGGGAGCTGGTTTCAGCTGGCATACTGGAGCAGCTGTGACCCATTTTTGATTGACCGTTTGGTTTAAATCCATTAACTTGGTCAATTTCAATACAGGTTTTCCGGCCTTCCGTGCCTTCTTACTTGGACGGACAATACCCAGCATTATGGAACTTACCGTGACACCAGGCCAGCACTGCCTCTACGTCTTCCTTCCCACATTATTCTGCCTCCTAGGCATCACTCTCCCCCGCCCCAATAAACCCCTGTCATCAAACATTTTCTATTTATATTATCTTTTTTTTGAATTTCAATTGTTCATGTTTTTTGTTTATAGTTGGTTTTATTCTTTATGTTCAGCTTATTTCTATAAAATCATATATTTACTATGTTGTGCATCTAGATCCAAAACACAGTAATTTTTAGCACTTAAACATAGCCCCTTGTGAAAATATTAACAACAATTTGGTGATCAGCTAAATTTGAATTAAAAAATTATATTGTTAACTGTTTTTAGATAAAGCTGTTACTGATCTAAATTCAAAACCTTAATGATAAACTTTAAGCCAATCAGGAGCCAAGTGATAAAGTGATTGTTGTGACATAAAGGGTCATTCAATAATTCTTTGATACATGTGCGCTAATTAATATGATTGGCTGGTTGTTTTACCATTGTACGCTATTGCCGCTGTGGCAAGTTGCTGATGAACTAGTGCCCAATCAGCTACTGGGTTAGCACTAGTCCATCAACAACTTGCCACAGCAACAATGGCGCACAATGGCAAAACATCCAGCCAATCATATTAATTAGCACACATGCATCAAAGAATTATTGAATGGTCCTTTATGTCACAACAATCACTTTATCACTCGGCTCCTGATTGGCTTAAAGTTTATCATTAAGGTTTTGAATTTGGATCAGTAACAACTTTATCTAAAAAAAGTTAACTCTATAATTTTCTAATTAAAATTTAGCTGATCACCAAATTGTTGTTAATATTTTAACAAGGGGCTATGTCAAGCGCCAAAAATAATATGGTAATCAAGGAAACAATGCCAACACAAAGCAAACAACACATATTGAGATGAGCGTAAAACATATACAAAATGGGTAAAAAGATGAGATAATGTAGTAGATGGGAAAACAAAAAGGAATAAACAAAGAGGCAACAGTATCAAAATAATACAGAATTTATTGTGCAAAAGCTATAAAAACATATGGAAAGGTTAGTAAAAAATCAATGAGAGAATTGGAGAAGCTTCTGAAGGATCTCAACTTGGCAATTGCCAAAATAAAGGACATTGACCACAAGGTCAAAGCCAAAGTGAAGTCTTATGTCCTCACTGGGGACAAAATTGACAAGGTGTCTGCAAAGGCACTAATGTCAAAAATAACAGACACCCCAGAGAAGACCATCAAGTGTCTTCTCAATATCCAGAAGACAGTGGTGGAGGGCCTGCAATTTAAGGCATACAATCTTTCTGCACCGTGCGTCTGGGTTGATGACCCGGAGATGTATGAACATCTCAAACCTGCCAAGCATGCCAGGGCAGAGGATACCAAATTGCCAGAACAATTGATTGCACCAAGAATGGCCAAGTTGACCGAGGCTGCAGGCAAGGAAGAAAAACAAGAAGGTAGCCTAAAAAACAAAATAAAATAAATTATCAAAAACTTACCTTTTTTCTTAGAAAACATAGACAACAAACTCTGCCAAGTCCTGGTCCCCTTTGTCCTGGCCACCTTTTATGCAAATTATTCCACTCATGTGGCAAAGTAATTGTATCTGTCCCCACCTGTTGTGCAGGAGCTGGAGGACCGTATCCATGGGTCCTTTCCAATGTCACAGGAGGCGTTGGCAGAACTTACACATGCTGAGGGGGCACCCAAGTGGGCAGTAACTGCCTACAAGGATGCCTAACTGGTCCGCCTGGACTCAGTATCCCTCAGTGGAGTTTACTGTGTAAACTCCATTGAGCTTGTTTGGGACGTCCTGGCAACTCTCCCATTCAAGAATCTACCAGAGATGGGCCAGGCTCCTGTGGCTGCTTGCTTCTGCTTTGCGTTGGAGCACACCCTGTCTTTCCTATTAGAGAACATTGGGCGCACAGTGGGAAAATTAGCTGTTGCAGATGCAACAGCCGTCAAGAAGACAAAAATCCTCCTTGCCAACTTTGGGTTGGCCTAGAGTGCTGAAAAGACGGGGCTCCCTGCAGCCATGGAGCTGACCTTTGCAAAGACCAGGCACAACAAGAAGATCAGCCCAGTCTATAATAAACTGTGTGAGTTCACAGAAGCCTTTGCTGGGCAAAGGCTTCATCTGGTTGTTTACCTGGGGTTCCTATTCTACTCTTGGATAGGAGCGTCTGTAGAGGACCTGGAAGGGTCCTTCTGGGAATCAACAAGGCCCGGCTTGCACTCAACGGGAAGAAGGTCCCCCCTGGATACGGCTTGGTGGATCATGTAATCCAAGACGCCCTGGTCCTGGCAGGGATTTACAGTTTTTAGCCCCGCCTGAAAAGCTGCTTCTCAGTTTGCACCTTACCCTACTCCCCTTCACCAGCAGGAGGGAGTTTTTAATAAGGGCATATCCACTGTATACGGTGTGGCAGTGAAGGTTGTGCACCGCCTCCATTGCGGGGTAGGTACATACCAAAGAACCCACTACAGGCGCACACAATAAAAATATGATTCCAATAAATTTTATTACAATTTATAGTATTTTTATTTAATAAATTTTTATTTCAGAAAACCAGTTTTGCAAAATATATTGCAGAAACAGTTTTCATAAAAGCATAAAATTATACATTAATAAAATAAATTCTAACTTGCACATTTTACGTTTATTTTTTTAAACTATTTTTATATTTATTTGACCAGAGTGATTTAAATATTTTTGTGTAATCCAGTATTGAGCGTTTGGGATTACCTCAGATGGCATAATAAAATAATATATAATATAATAAAATAAAATAAATAAATTACTTACATCTATTGATGAATCTTCTTAATGTGATTGCGGGTGTGGAAACATCTAAATATAAAATGATAATTAATAAATCTTGAATAGTAAATAAGAGAATATAAAAAAATTGGACACATTAAGCCTTTAATTGATTGGCTGTTTGGCTAGGCATGCGGGGATGAACAAATCAGTGTGGCCATATAATTTGGTCATGGTCTCAGCTGGGAGGGTGTGGATCCTGGCCTGCAGCAAATTAAAGAGATCCTTGGTTCCATTTGGGGTTCCTTGCTTGACGACTTGCTTGAGCCACCCAAAGACTTCCTTTATGGGATTTAGGAAGGGCAAGTAGGCTGGGAGGAAGATAAGGCGTAAAGATGCTGTGGCCAATTGCTGGGGGCCCACAGCAATGCTGGTGTCAATCATTGGGAATTCCTCAAGAATATCAGCCAGTTTGTGGAGACCAACATTGTCCAACACAATGACATTGGTGAAGCCAGGGCTTGTGCGCCTCAGGTGCTCCTGGATCTATCGGAGAAATGATAGAAAGGTCCTTCTGTTATACAAATCCAATATCATTTGGTAGAGCTCAACCCCCTTTGGACCAAGGAGAGCCACCATCAAGTAGGCTGTGGCGCGGGCTGCAGCACGTCAAGCCATCCCGTCATTGGAGCCTTTGGGGACATAGCCATACCCATTGTGCATTGATGAGGAAAATGCCAATTCATCAATATAATAAAATTTGACTACCCCCTTGGCTTTGAGGGCAGTGTACACCTCTGCGTAGTTTTTCTAGATGTCAATGTTAGTTGGGCTGTTTCTGTTTTAGGGGATACCCCGAGCTTTTTCCAAGAAAATTGCATTCCCTTCACCAGATGGTAGTAAAAGGAAATCAAGGTTTCAATCCCAAAAGTAGATTTAATCATGGCCTGTATATTTGCCAGTTCAAGATGGCAGTCCTAGGTGATCCACTGGCAGATTGCCCATTTGTGCTCCTTGGTGAGCATGGTAGAAACACGCAAGGATTTCTCTGCGGCAAGGACACAACCAGTATTGATGAATTTTTGGAAGGTCTTGCTGGCATACTTGGGATCCACTCCAACAAGGGCTGCGGCCGCCTTTTAATCACCCAATTCCCGCATTAGCTTAAGCAGGATGATGCGTTTAATGTCGGGGATGCGCTTCTGGGCTGGCTTTTTAGCAGTGGGGATTGACTTGTTGGCATTGGGCACAACACAGGGCATGGGCATCTTGGTGTAAAACGCAGCAACCTTTTTGAGCACCAACTGTCCCTTGTCAGTTCTGTAGAAATCAGGCTTCTTGTCCTCTTCCTGGTTGCCATCACTGACGTAGGGCTTGTAGCTAGTATTAAGTACAGGTTTCACCTTCTCCAGCATGGCTGACAGGACTGACTCTTGCTGGTACACAACGTCAAACACATATGAAGTAAGTTCTACCTCCTTGTTTCTAATTTTCTTTGTAGTGGTGACCTTGGTTGGCTTCCGGGTCAGCTTTGGGACCCAAGGGTTTATGCTCTGCACCCTAGCAGCTTGTGCTCCTTGAACTGGCTTTTTCAGTGCAGTGTCACTATTGAACTCTCCTCTTTCATCTCCTTCCTAAGTAGGTACTTAGGTTGCACTAACTCTATTCTTTGACCCGCAGGGGGCATCCACAACTGCGGCGCACAACAGGTGCATTGGTACTTGGTTGCTGTGTTCCTTCCATTTTAAAATTTAATAAAAAATTAAATAAATTTAAATTAAGTTACTCCCTAATTTTAATTTTTGCTTTTATCTGAATATGGATATTTAATTAAAGTTTTTCCCACCCAATATCCCAATTATAGATTTTTTATTTCTTAATTAGTTGTTTCTGGTTTTACACCACCCATTTTAGAATACTCAAAAAAATCCACCCATTTTCCTAGATTTTACTGCCAAATTCAAACACCCAACACAAATTTTTTAAAATTTATGTTTCAGATCTTGTGTCTTATTTTAGATACCTTGGTATCATTCATGATTACAATCCATTGCACACATTGTGTGAGTGATTTTGTTTACATAGTGAGTTGCTATTGTGTTTGTTTTTGGTTTGCAATTTGACACACCTTGCTGGGGTGTATTTTGTCACCAATTCACATAGTAAACATATGTACACCAAAAGTCAACTCACACTATTTTGTTTGTGAATCAATGTATTTTGAATTGTATTTTGATTGGTTTTGCTTTGTGTGTGGGCCCTTTGTTGCTGTATTGACTTATTTTGCCCATTAATGCCAATAAGCCCTGTTAACAGAGTGTATATTTTAACCTGAGAGTTGGATTTTGTTTAAATCTGATGTATTTTTGGTTGTTGCCATAGCTTTTAAAACTACTGTATAGGCGGAAGAGAATAAAAACTACTTGGCTGGAGGAAGGGAGCTGTTGTGAATACCAATATTTGTGCCCTTTCAATTTTGCCTTTGTTGGGTTCTTTAAAGGACCAATCCCTTGCTTTTATCTTTGCTCCTTAAAATGGGTCTATTTCCAAAGATGGAAATTCATCTGTTTGTCTTCCTTGGTTTGCGCAACTCACTTGCCCCACTTGTGCATGTGGTGAGTGATCTTATTGTCATTGTATTATTTTATGGTAACACCAAACAATATATATCCAAATTCTCTATCTTAAATAAAAATTAAGCTCTATTCACTTTTTTGTCTTTGTGTTTTCAAGTAATTTAGTGCCTCTCTCTAGCCACAACTAGTAGAGATTTATTATCCAGGGCCACAAGGTAATTGCATCCCCTTACCTTCCAACTAACTGAGACTTAGTTAAAATACAATCCTAAGGTTAGAATTTCCTCTTGTGTGTCTGTGCTGCACCTTAGAACAAAACAAAAATGGTGCTCAATACAGGGGCTACAAGCCACTTGGTTATCCCCTTTATCACTACATTATCAGGCCTGTCTCCTACTCTGTTACAGGAGCTGTCTTTGCCTGAAATTACCAGTCCTCCTATTGAAGAGAAAATCTTGGACCCACCTATTGTCCCCTCTGTCTTGAATCTAGGAAATGGTCCCTATCTAGTATTTTACCCCATGGGTACCCTCAACTTGGAGCAAGTCATGGAAATAGCCCTTAGAATAGCTCATGATGGAGCCATCCCCCACTATCAACTACAGTTTAATCAAGAAGAATATTATGAGGTTATTGTTGCTCCTCAATTTCTGCAACATATTCTCTCAGTGGCTGGCTCATCTGACCATCTGCTCTTGTCCTTTGTACAGACCACCTTAGCTCACCATCAAATGGTGTTGGGGCTCCACATCCAAGAAATCTTGTTTCTCCAAGCCACTTTAACTAATCATTGTGACCTGTTTTCTTCTTACCAACAGTGGATTCACTCCCTGCTCTCTTTGGTAACTGATAACCAATGCAACTCCATTAATTCTCATTCTTGCTTGGTATCATCCATAGAGCAGATATTCTTGTTCATCCCTGACTATTTCAGGGAGCGTCTGCATGAAGTTCACCAGTTACAACAACCCTGACAAACTCAAATAGACTCCACTATGAACACTTAAATCTCTGACTTTTAACAACTCTTGGAACAACTTAACAAGTTCAGCACCTACTCCTTTGACTAATTACAGCAGGTGATAGTGCACGCTGCTTGGGGTCTTCATGAGCTACAAGAGGAATTTTCCCAATAGAGGGCTGCCGCGGCTGCTTTCATTGCAAAGCTTCAAACCCAAGTAGAAAATTTATCTGCACCTAAGATGGATGTTTCTCCTTCTCCTCCATATGATGATATGGTGAATAGAGAAAAAAGTTTTGGGATGCTATCAGGGAACTATGTGTGTCTACTTTCAGCCAATAACACCCCAAAGAACCTCCTCAGACTGATCCACAAGTGGCTGCCTTGACTGTGCAGGTTGCTGCCCTTCAGCAATAAGTTGCTGTTCTCTGTGCTACAGTGACTGATGCCACTAATTCTGTTGGGCTTGATGATGATAATGGCTTCTACCCTGGGTTGCCTAGGAACTCTCAAATCCAATGAGCTATGGAATTGATTGCTCTAGCCTACAAAGTTGACCACATAAAGTAAGACCACCTCAGCTTAGACAAAAATGCCTAAGAGATGAGTGAGTTGATTGACTCTGTGAATGATATATTCTCCCCTTGTCCTTCAGCAGGACATTCTTTAACCTCCTGTTTTTCTGAAATTTCTACTGTGGTGACCACACATGTTTGTCAACTGGTTTTTACTGAGAGACATGTTGATCAAGCTAAAAACATGAGTTCCAGCACCACTGATACACTGACTACTCTTGAGAAGAGTGTTTGCCAGCTGTGGGCACAACAACCCCCTCTGAATCCAAAGCTGAATTCTCTTCACGTATCAATGTGTCAGAACCATCTCCCTAGATGAGCCTGTCACAAGAAATGATAATTTTATCTTGGGATTAGTAAACAATAATTTGTTTGGGGTAAATACAAAAGAAACAACAACAGGAGTTAATGAATTTAAATTGGTGGGTTCAGGGACAAAATTCAAACTTGGAACCTTTCTTGTTAACCTATATGAACCCACTAAGAAGTACACCAAAAACCTGGAGTCAAGATACAATTGTAAAGTTAAGGAAAATAGCCAGTCCAGCCAATTAGATGTGGTAGTTGAGCCTTGTGACATTAGCAACTGTTTACACCAGATAGTAGGCTCTGTAAATTATTAAGTTCTTAAATTTAAGTTCAGTTCACTTAAGGAAACTTAATTAAATACAGTGAATTCAGAACCTGAACGTAAAAATGCAGGATTGTCAAATCCTTGGTCCAAATTTCAAATCACTTTTGAGGGCAACTCAGCTGTGTGAAAAATAAAATATTTAATAAAATCAAACATTTAATTTGACTTTATTTGATTTATTTAAATTGGCAAATTTCAAATCTCTTGAGCAGATAACTCAACTAACTAAAGACAAAACACAGCAAAAAAATGCAGTATACTTGAATCAGAAATGCAGGATTCTAATGTATTATTTAAGATTTCCTGTATGTCAAACAAATGCTAGGACACATCATTTTGAAAATGCCATCTCAAAATACGCCATCTTGAATTTCTCCTATCTCAATTTATTAGTAAAAACGCCATTTTGATTTACGGCATTTCAACTAAGAAAAAACAGGTTTAAAATTTTAGATTTTTTTAACTCCAAAAATCACCCAAAAAAATCCCAAAAATAAAAATTCAAAAAACATTTATAGGCTTAAAAAAGCGCCAGAATTCCAAATCTGCAATAAAAAATGGGGACAATTAGTAGCAATATAGTTGCGTAAAGCCCAAAAGTTAAAATAATCCCAAAAACAACTATTTTCATCTAATTTAACTATAAACTATACTTTAAAATAAGCATAGAATTGTGCCAAATACTAAAATAAAACTAAAATAATGATAAAATTAAAGGAAATAAGAGAGAAAATAAAGGAGTGTTTGTTTCAAATAGGCTCAAACATTGGTAGAAAGAGCAACTGAGATATCTTGGAGATGCTCAAGCTTGCTATCCTTGGGATAGTAGGCAAGGACCACCTTGCTGATCTCAGTGTACTTTTTCACCGCTTTGGTCATCTTGGGGGGATCACCCTTGGTCTTCATGCCAGTCTTGAAGAGGCGGGCAGAGATGGCTTGTTGGGTTTTGAGATGGACCATGATCTTATTGAATTTGGGCTTATGAACCATAACCCTTGTGGCAAATTGGCTATGCCACCCCTCAAGGGAAGAGGTGGTCTTGATCAACCTGTCTTTGACCTGCTTGAAACAGTTCCAGGTGATTGAGTCACCGCCTTTTCTAATGTGGCGTGCTCCTTGGAAGATGTCAACCCATTGAGTCTCAAAATACTCAATAAAGGGCGCAAAGGCTGCCTGGATGGCCTGGATGGCCTGGATATAGGGATGGCAGAGGAGGGCATCATAAAAGGCATTGGTCTCCTCCTTTTGCACATGGGCAAGGAAAGCAAAGAAATTAAGAACGTCCTTTGCTTCTTTGGTGCCTTCAGTGTAGACCAGCTCATGGAGGTCAGAGCACTTTTGGAGGCGGCAGCAGAGTGCCTGCCTGAAGTGGAAGTAGCATCCCTGAGGAGAGCTCTTAAAGACACAAATAAAGGCATTTGCCTGAGCCTGTTTGAAATCCATTACCAGATATTTATGGCAGGGAAGGCTTAAAGGCTTTTTCTTGGTTGGGGTGGGAGTGTCTTCTTCTTGGGGGATAGATTTTTTCTTACGCCCTCTAGTCTCCTTGGGCTCCTCTTCAATTGTTGGGAGGATTTCATCCAGTTTGGCCTTTAAAATTGTGAGTGCCTGGACATAGGTTTCCTGCTTCTTATTTGGGATGAAAAAAAGACCAGGGGAAGAACCGGATTTCCAACCTGCTCATTGATATTCCAAAGCTGGCTAAAGAGCTTTGGGCAGGTGGAGAAAGTGCCATCTGCAAGCCAGGTCTTGCACTTGAGGAGGTTGCGCAGATCCTGGCTTGCTTCAAAGCAGATGATACGCTCTGGGGCATGTTGACCATCATCATGGAGGAGAAATCTCTCTTCATGGTGAGATAGTTTTTGCTCTTCAGTAATGATCAATTGGTCAATTGAGCTTGCACTGATGCCTTCAGTGCTCAGAGCATATCTTTGATCAGTAAAATATCTCTTTAGTTTTGAGGCACCACCAACAGTTGCCAGTTGGGTATCATTTAGATTAATGAGTGCATTGTTGACAGCCTCAGTTGCAGTTTGATCCTTTGTGGTTGGGATCACCTTATAAAAAACCAGCAGATAAGTTGATATAGAGGGTCAAAAGGCTCAGTGCAGTCGTGGTTAACAGTAAGGGCCTTAAATCTGGTGAATCCATAAGTTGTGAGCCTTACTGGGCAGCCAACGTTATCACATTTGAAGTAATGTTGGCAGATGGGCTTCTTCTTGGCATTACAGCTGAAGCTGTAGCCCTTGTAGACAAAACCAGCACCCCCTTTCTTTGTCATAATTGAATAGTTGATAGGGTATGTTGTTGGCACAGCAAAAGTGCCATTTTTGTTGAATATATTGTGGATAGAGTTAAGATCCCAGATCTCAATTGGCTCATCTGCAGGAGCACCAGGCTCCTGCTCCTCTTCATCATCAGGCTCTGAAGTGAAGTCAGAATGGCAATTGAAGTTAAACAACTTCTCTTGAGGATCAGAGGGGGAGTAAACAAAAGGAGAATGAGGAGGGGTTGGGCTTGTTTCCTCAGGCTCTGGTGAGGGTGTAGGGGTCTTGGGGGAGCTTTGGCCTTAGAAGGCTGCTTCTTTGGGGTTGTCTTGGCCTTTTTGGCCTTGGGCGGAGTGATTTTGGACTTTGAGGCCTTGGAGGCCTTGGACACAGCTTTGTTGATGGACTTGGGAGGCATCTAAAAGTGAATTAGTATCAAAATATGAGCAATTTGGGGGTTGTTTTTAAAGAGAAGAATGAGAATGTTTTAAATAATAAAAGTTTTATTTTTTGTTTACAAAGAATTTTAAAAAAAGTCTTAAAATATATAATATCAAAATTTTCAGTGCTTTTATTTTATAAAAAATATTTTTTTATCAGTAACACAAGTATGCAAAACTTTGAGTTTTGACTGAAAACTTGCAGTCAAAAAGGTGTTTTTGAAGTGACGTAATTGAGGTGCCGTAGCTCAAAAACATAGTGTTTTTGACCATTTTTTATATTGAATTAACAAATCTATGGTAGAGCTACCTCAACCAGGCCAAAGAGTAAAGCTTGAATTTCTCAAAAACTAGCTTATAAAACTGGGGTTAAAAAGTACCCAGTTGTTTAAAGGAGATTAAAAAATATATATTTGCAAAGATTCATATGTTTTCTTAATTTTTTTATATGATAATTGACATGAATATGCACTTTTGAAAAGTGGAAAGCAAGAATTGCGGTGGGGGAATTGATATAGTGTAGCCTGGCGTCATAGGTAATTTCCCCTTATTTTCCCCTATCCATTGTGTGCATTGAATCAATTAGGTGATATGAAACCCAGTGGAATTTGAAGTGACGTAAATCAAAATGGCATAATCACCCCCTTCCATATTAAGATCACTATTAAAATATTTTATTAAGAAAACCCTTATCAACATATCCATGTATAATAAAGTTATAAATTATATATAACAAAACTGTTTTTTTTACCCAGCAATGACAATCACTAGAAGGACTATCATAGTGGCGTCTATTTAGGTTGTTCTTATTATAAGTGTCTTATATTAATACTATAGGAACATATTCTGGTATTATACCACAGGCTTTATTTTAGTTCAGGTATAAGCTTATTTTAGTTTTAGATAAATGGCGTAATTCAAAATGACGTAAAGTTGAGATGGCATAAACACGCCCCACACTAAGTGATTTCATATGTAAATAAAGTTAGCAAAATAATATTTAATTAATCTGACTCAAAGTGACAGAATTGAGATGGCAAAAATTGAGATGCTGCATTATAAAGGTAAATGTAAATTTTAACTATTTTATTGTTTATTTTATTTTTTTGTGATTAAAAATCACTAACGCAAAAAATGCCATCTCAAATTAAATTTGAGATGGCGTTTTGTGAGATGCCGTTTTTAAAATGGCGTGTCCAACCAAACAAATCATAGACATCATTTAAAAATTAACAAATCTGAAATTGCGGGATTGTCAAATCTAAGAACCAAATTTCAAATAAAAATGAGGTGAATTTGAAATAAATATAATTTATGGGTGTCTCAAAAAGCTGCTAAAGAATCTAGAGTGAATTTGTGCTAATTCTTTTAGGAATCATAGGCATTCTTGAAAATCACCCTATTCCACTTTAGGACAGCTAAAATTTAGATGCTTGATTACAGTAGATTTTAGAAAATGCTAATAATAAAGTATAATTATATATTAAAATTCATTTTTATCATGTTGTCTTTTCTTTGGTGTGTTGATGGCTCATTTACTATTGATAAATTGCTTGCATTTAATTGGATAGTTTCACATCCAGTTGCCTTGGCAATAGGAAATCAAGCCGCCTCTGCAAGGCCAGCTGTGGTTGCGGAGGCAACTTGATTTCCTATTGCCAAGGCAACTGGAGGTGAAACTATCCAATTAAATTCAAGCACCTTATCAACAGCAAATGAACCATCAACACACCAAAGAAAAGGCAACATGATAAAAATAGAATGTAATATATAATTCTACTTTATTATTAGCGTCTTCTGAAATCTACTGTAATCAAGTATCCTTAGTAGCAATACATGAATACATAGTTAGTAAACTAATGGTTTATCTTTCCCACCTCTCCTTCTTCCTTGAAAGAAGATTTTTGGCCCTGGCGTAGCCAGGGCCAAAAAACTTTTAAAAAAATTCTGTGTCATCAGGAGAGTAGCTCATAAATCATTATATGGTTGTGTGATTACTATATTATAGATTTGGAGTGCAGAATATTGCATAATTTTCAGCTTAGACAATTTTACATTTCAATTAATTTCATGTCTAAACATGGCTGTTGAGATTGGATTTTTCATTTGATTTTATCCAGAGTGGAGCTTCTTGATTTGGGTCAATTTGTCCTAGCTTCTTACTGTATATTCAATTTGGATTCCAGTTCCCGCAATTAATATCTGAGTTTACTAGTGGCATTCAAAAGTGATTTGAAATTTGGTTTTTAGGTTTGACTATCCCGCAATTTCAAAAAGCATAGTAAACTTAATAAAAGGGTTGATGGATTTGAAAAATTCAAATCTGATTCCAGTTAATTCATTTTGTCCATTGGAAATATACAGTTTGACTTGAACTTTGCAAACTGTCTATTAGTTACTGCATTTTTAAAAATCCAAATAAAAATCCAAATAATTCAATTTAATTAAAAAAAGGCCATCCCAAAAAAATGGTTCAAAATTTGGACCACGGATTTGACAATCCTGCATTTTTAAGTTTAGGTTCTGAATTTACAGTATTAAGTTGTAGTTTTAACAGTTTGATAACCATATATGATGTTTTTGATGACTTTCTTGAATTATAATGGACAAAATAGTTAAATAATTTGTTTATGAAGTGAGAACTGAAACTAACTATTAGTTATTTGGGTTATTCTGTTTAGTAGCAATTTGAAATTATCCTCTCAATTTCCCTTTCCTCAATTACATATAACCCTTTTAGCTCTGTGATCAGCAAATGCTCAATCAATAAAGAGTTTAAATCCATCTTTATATTTTATTCTTTGTAAGACCTTTGGAAATTCTCATGAGAACGCCTAATTCTTCTCCTTATTTGGGGAATAAGGCTTAAATGGGCTATTCTAATATTGGTTTGTACTATAGTACATTCAACTGTTCAGATGGAAGCCCACCCAAAATCAGGGACTGACACTGAGTATTGTGACAATGGGAAGCAGGCCCCAGTGGTCCCAGGAAGATAGTATACTGCCTTCTTTTTTCTTCAAACCCGCCAATCAAGCAAAAACCTCAATTTGTGTCTACTGATCCTGTGCAAACTAGTCTTTTCTGTCTGTTTGCTTCTGTTTCCCTGCTTGCTTATCTTGGCACATATACTTTCCTTGGCTGGTTCAATCCCAATTAGGAATATATCAAATCCTTGGAGAGTTATTACACTTAGGTATGGTTTCCAAGCTAATTGGCTCTATTATCACTGGTTTTAACCCTTCTGCACTAATCCACCATGTTGGGCAGCTTTTCCCAGCAGGGTGGGTTCCTGACACAATGTGCTAGATAGTAACAATGGTGGACTTACCCCAAGACTCACTTCAAACCTACTTTCAAACAAGATTTTGACCCTAAAACTTCCACCATTGTAGCCTTCTTGACTATCTATAAAACAGCCATGTGAGGAGCCTCTGACAAGGTCAAGAAAAAGCACATTAAAACCTGCTTGCACCCCACCTGTCAAGAGGTAGTAGTACCAGAGCTGCCCACCATTGAAACCTAAGAAGATATGAAAAGCTTCTGATTGAGGAGTTTGGTGGTGACCTTAGTTTGGAAGTGAAGAAGGACGCCTTCATGCACATTGCCTTTGTTAAAACTGCAGGCTCAACCTGCCAGCAAGGTTCCAACCAAGCAGGTTTGTGACCCGCAATCCAATTACCCAGTCACTTGAAGCCAGACTAGGAAGTTAACTCAAATTACCAAATCCATTAACATGAACAGACAATGATCCCTCACAGTGGATACCTTGATTTGGCGCTTGACTCATTATCAGGATCAAGCCACCCCCTTCTTCCATCCAGCCGTATGATCACCAATCTTGTTCCTACTATCCTTGATTCACATGAACTATATAATCATTATCTCTCAATAAAGGTTATTATCTATCTTCTAAATATTTTTCCTCATGTAACTCTGCTAAAACAGCACAGTTACAACATTGGTAGCACAGGTAGGCTCTCCATCCTACCTTATCTTGAAAAATTCCGCCTGTTGCCCGCATACACCGCGGCCAACAAATCCTCAACAGAATTATGTCTGGCCTCCTGCCCAACTGGACACCGTATACTCCTGGTACCAAGATACCTGATGGCTTTGTTCTCTACCAAAACACAGTGATCCCACTACCCACCTTCAACTCCCTGTCTGCCCAAGGGTTCTTTCAGACGCCTTCCTTGATGCCACAACCAGCTGACAAAACCACCATGCCCGCCTATGTTGCACAAAGACTTTGCAGCGCCGCCTTGGAACCCTTTGCAGGGGCCAACAACAACAATGCTGCTGCATGGATCCAGTCTGCCCAAAGCAAGCTGGCTCAGATGGAATGCCCACAGCCTTTTTGGATTGCGGAGATTTCCATTTATCTGACCCATGATAATGGCACCTGGTGTGACAAGTGGCACAAAGAACACACTGACAAAAACTGAGACACCTTCAAACGGGACTTCCTGGCAAAATTTGTGCTTAAAGATACAGCGCTCATGATCATTTGCCAAGTGAAGAACCTGACCCAGACAGGCACCGTAAAATAACTCACCCGCGCCTACAAGAAACTATGTCTCTGTGCCCCATCCAATATAGCCTTTGACACCCCAGCAACACACCTCATGTACTACAACACTCTCAAGTTGCACGTGATGAGACATGTAAACCTGGATCAGGTTACCAACCTGCAAAGCCTGTACCGTGAAGCGGAAAAGGCGGAACAAACATCCAACGCTCTACACAAGGCACAGACTGGGAAACAAGAAAGACCCAAGGACTCCCATCCAAGCAGACGCTCCTCTTGACCACCTCCTGGAGGCAACGGCAACAACCACAAGCCCACAGGTTCAAATGGGAATGGGAATGGAAATAACAGCCAATCAAATTGTACCCATTTCCGTGTCACTGCCACCCAAGGCAACCAAGACAAGGGAAAAGCCTGGGGAGAGCACTAAGCAAGCCAAGCTCTCCCCACGCAACTCCTGACTTGCCCAACAATGAATACCAACCCAAGGACGTGGACCAATGCCCAATGATCCAAGTGCCCTTGGAAGACCCGGTACTGTACACCATTGCCAGACATCCCAATAAATTGATGTCTTACCCTTTCCGCTTTTGCAGTTACACAGGCTCAGCACTCTTGGACTCGGGTGCAGATCAAACCTTAGTCAACAGCAGCTTTGTGGATAAATTCAAGCTGGCCACTAATCCTTTGCGGATTAAAAATGTGGTCCTGGCTGATGAACATCACATTGCCGTGACAAAAGAGACTTCCCCCTTCTCTGTCATGCTTGAGAACCTCCACTCCACCATCCAAGGTCCAGTCATTGACTTCCTTAAGTTTGCAATTGTACTGGGACTAGACTGGTTACAGAAAAACAACCCCCACGTGGACTGGGCAACCTCAGTGTTGACCATCAAGCGTGAAGGTGTCAACCACCAAATCTACCCGGACTCTGTAGACCAACTCCTACAATACCACGTCTTTGTACTCATCACAGAGACCCAGGACAAGAAAGAAAGCTTGAAAGCAATTGACTGGGACTCCTGCCATTATGTAATCATACACTTCAAGGACCACCAGGACACCTCCACACCACAAGATTGCAACATTGTGGCCCGGTACCCAGAAATTTCAAGGAGGCGTTACCTGGGCTGCCCCCTGAGAAACACATTCAACACTTTATTCAACTCAAGGGAGCTGTACCCAAGGCACACCCCATTTACAGGCTGACCCCAAACAAGGACAACACCCTGTGCGCCTATCTCAAGGAGGCACTGGAAAAAGGACTTATCCACCCCTCACAGTCTCCCTTTGGGGCCGCCGTATTTTTTGTGGCTAAAAAGGACGGTACCTTACGCCTGGTCACAGACTATTGTGCCCTAAACAAAGTCACCATTAAGAATTGTTACCCATTACCACTAATTGACAATCTCTTTGACGCCTTAGGAGGGGCCTCTGTCTTCTCCAAGATTGATCTAACTGCAGGCTACAAACAGATTTGCATCAAAGAGGAAGACATCCCCAAGACGGCCTTCCACACTAAGTACGGTTCCTACAAATGTGTGGTACTCAACTTTGGCATGACCAATGCCCCGTCTACCTTTGTAACCTTCATGAACAAAGTGTTTGCACCACACATAAGAAAACACACACTAGTGTACCTGGACAATATTATTGTCTACAGCCCCTTGGTAGAACAGCACCACAAAGACCTGGAGGAAGTCTTTGCAACCCTGGTACAACACAAACTGTTGGCCAAGCCCTCCAAGTGTCAGTTCTTCCGAGAGCAACTACCCTTCTTGGGTCACATAGTCTCAAAAGACGGCATCAAACCCAACAGCCAGAAGATACAAGCCATCTGCAAGATGCCACCTCCTAAGGACAAATCAGAACTACACACCTTCTTGGGAATGGTGGCCTATGTGCAACGCTTCATACCCAACTGTGGTGTCTTGACCACCCCCTTGTCTGCCATAACAGGCACCAAGTCCAAGTTTGTATGGACCCCCCAACGTGACCTCTGTTTTAGACGTCTCAAGGAAAAGCTCACAACAGCGCCCATCTTACAATACCCCCAAACAAGACAGAGAATACCAGATAGAAACTGACGCTTCAGATGCATCCATTGGGGGTACTACAAATTAAGAATAGTGATGGTGATTTCCTGCCTGTAGCCTACAAGTTGCGCAAACTGACGGATGGCAAGTGTTGATACCCAATCCACAACAAATAACTGTTGGCCATTGTACACTGCCTATTCAAATGGCGCTGCTACCTGGAACGGCAGGAAGAATTCACAGCACTAACCAATCATAAGCTGCTCATCTATTTCAAGACACAAGTAAATCTGTCACGCTGCCAAGCGCAGTGGATGGAAATCTTAGAAAGGTTTAACATGCTCATCCAATATAAGCCCGGGGCCAAACTTGCCATGGCAGACGCCCTGTCCCGCCTGTATGTCCGCGCTTCTAGGGGAGAGAATGGGCTTGACCCAGACTGGCCTCTCCTAGTGCTCCGTACAAAAGACAAAGGTTTCCCTGCAGGCACAACCAATATCACCAAAGAAATGGTCATCAAGAATGAGCACCTCTTTGCTGATGTATACAGGACTCTTCATAGAAAGATGTTGGATGGCACAACCATTCCCTACATTCCCACACATCAATGAGTCAATACCATTCTTTGCAACCACAGGGATTTTGGACATACTAAGAGCCAAAATCTATACAAATTCCTAAAACATAAAGCCTGGTGGCCAACCGTATACCGCAATGTCCAAGAAGTGCTAGAACAGTGCGAGGTCTGCAAAAAGTTTGCCAATAGCAAAACTCTGCCTAAATCTGTACTTCCATTCAAACCCAACTACTGTTTAAGGTATGGGCTCTTGACATTGTGGGCCCCATGCCAGGAAAACACAACAACAAAAAATACATCATCACAGCCATCAATTTTTCAACAAGGTGGCCAGTAGCCCAAGTGGTGAAAACGCACACCAGTAACGACATCCAACAATTCATTGGCAAGGAAATAATCAGCAGGTTTGGAAAGCCAGATTTCCTGATAACCAATGGGGGCAAAGAATTGACCTCCAAAGACACCAATGTGTACCTCACCAAGAACGGGGTCAAACACACCGTCACAACACCATACCATCCACAGGCCAATAGATGTGTAGAGCAGCTTAATGGTAGCCTTGTGCAAGCCCTAGCCAAACTCACTGCCAGGAGACCTGAAGACTGGTATAAGCAGCTATCAACTGCATTACTTGTGTGCCAAACCCAAGTGAACAGATCCACTGGGAAAAGCCCGTTTGAACTGGTATACGGCACACAGCCAAATATCATTCAAGCATTTACAGGACCCAAACGGGAAATTCCAAGTCAAGTCCCCCCTTGCTCAGATCCTCAAGTAGTAGAGGCCAACAGCAAACAAGCAGCCAAAGAAAAAGAACACTTACAAAAGACCTTTGTGCCCATCTGCCAGAGACATGAAGTTGGGGACAAAGTCTGGGTCATGAATGTTGACAAAAGCAAACTACAACCCAAAAAAGTAGGGCCAGTAATCATTCTAAAGGTAAACAACAATAACACTTACCTCGTGCAAGGGCTTTGGAAACGCAAGCAGGACAAGACCTTACACCACAACCGCCTATGACCCTGCAAAGCAAGACAGAAACAACAAGAAACCGCCCTGCCCGCCACCAAACAGCAACTGGTTCAATATGGCGCCCAGGCTCCTGACTACCTGCCTCCAGAGGAGGCCGACCTTCAGCCGGGGGTGTGTGTGTGTGTCAAAACCGCAGGCTCAACCCGCCAGCAAAGTTCCAACCAAGCAGGTTTGTGACCCGCAATCCAATTACCCAGTCACTTGAAGCCAGACTAGGAAGTCAACTCAAATTACCAAATCCATCAACATGAACAGACAATGATCCTTATACAGTGGATACTTTGATTTGGCGCTTGACTCATTATCAGGATCAAGCCACCCCCTTCTTCCATCCAGCTGTGTGATCACTAATCTTGTTCCTACTATCCTTGATTCACATGAACTACATAATCATTATCTCTCAATAAAAGTTATTATCTATCTTCTAAATATTTTCCCCCGTGTAACTCTGCTAAAACAGCACAGTTACAACACCTTCAAACCAAAGGAGACCCTAGCTGAATTTTCAGATAGTTTCTACATGGAAGGACAACAACTGATCACAAGCCGCCAGTTGACCACACATAAAACATACATGGCTTGCGCTCAAGCCCTCAAGGTTAACCAGTTTCTGTGCCTTAACTTCAAAGCCCATAAGGCCATGCTTTCTTCTATGAAGAGCATAAATACACTATTGCAGTATATGCATCTTACCTATTCTGGGGCAGTTGTGCAGGAGAATTTTGCCGCCTCTACCTCTAGTTTTTTTCACATGGCCCGTGTATCCTTACCATGAACTTGCAGAATCTTCTCAACACCAGGGTTTACATAACTGTGGACATATAGGCCGCCAATCCTGTGTCTGTATCAATCCACAAGTGTAAGGTGCTGACTCTAAAGACCAGGCAGGAAAAGAACAGTCAAAATAGAGGTAGAAATGCTCTTGGTTGATAATTATTTCCAGTCTCCTCAAATTCTCCCATCTATAGCAGCACTAAGCACATCAATTCTGAAGCTCCTCAAATTCTGCTATTATTTCATGGCATCTCTGATGATTTAGACATGTATGATTCAGATACTGAAGATTCCAATACCTATGGATATTTAGTGCTAGAAGTTCCTGAAACTATTGTTGTCCCTTACAAACTACACTCTGTGAAGACTACAGCCACTACCAAGCCTCTGAATGAAGCCAAGGAGATTGTCTCTTGCCCATACCTCATGCAAGCTAAAAGGTCATCTGTGTTAGTGGAGTCTTTGAAAGAGGTAGCAGAAGTAGCTGATTCTTTTTTTAAAAATGTGTCAGTTTCACTTCCTCTTCAGACTGTTTACAAGGATTTCCCAGGTTTGAGATGCATGATTGAAAAGTGGTACAAGGAACTAGCTGAAGCCCAAGATATCCTGGCTGCCCTCCACCCTTTGGTTTTAATACTACTTGTGTAGAGATATCTATCTAAAAGGTGAAGATTAAGGCCGTCTTGGATACAGGATCTCCTGTTAATGTTGTTTCCTCAAAGCTTGTCAAGAAGCTTAAACTTGTCCCAACCTCAATTACCACCAGTCTTATGGTACAGCTGGGTTGTCCATGACTTGGTCTATAGGGGCATACTCTGCACTCCCTATGAAGTTTGGCAAGCTACTCTTAGCTGTGCCTGCTGTGGTCCTGGAGAATGAGAGTTACAGTCTTCTAGTATGTACCCAATTCCTTAGGAAATACAATGGGATCATCAATTTAAAAGACAGCTATCTCTCCATCTTAGGGTGTGAAGTCACTCTAATCTTTGAGGAGCCTGTCAAGGTTCCTGGGAAATACCTCAAGATGTGTGCTTTAGAGCACCCAACTGGTGTCTTCACCTTAAAGTACTGTACCCATTTGACCAGTATGATTTGTCCTCCTATGGCCTGTCCTGCGTCTGAAGGTATTCCACTTCTGCCGTAACCATCTGTCAGGATTCAGAATCCTGACAACATTTTATATCAATTTACTTAATTATATCATGTTCAACTCAATTTTAAATAGGTTTTTATATTAACATAATTCAATTGTGCCATTTCTGAGTGCTTTCACAGTCTAATTACCTTTTGAACTATCTGTCTTCTTGTGCATAATTGCTGATCCTTAAAAAGTCATATCTCTGCAGCTAGAGAACTAATCTCAACGTTTAAAGGCATTCATGAAAGCTGAGACCAAGAGAAATATATTTTCTATTATTAAACCACTGTTACATGTTCCAATATACCTTCAAAATGCTATATCTCTCTTGTAGCATACTTGATCCTCTCATTCAGGAATTGATAA
This sequence comes from Entomophthora muscae, assembly GCA_014839935.2. NCBI lineage: Eukaryota > Fungi > Entomophthoromycota > Entomophthoromycetes > Entomophthorales > Entomophthoraceae > Entomophthora > Entomophthora muscae. The sequence goes on along the minus strand of QTSX02002855.1, from coordinate 638,981 downwards.
TTATAAGTTACCTTTCCCTTTCTCTTAACCCTTATCCATCATTCTCCGTATGGTGCTTCAATAAATCTTATGGTTCTTCACTCTTGTCCTTGTCTTATGAATTCTCTTGTCTTGTCTCTTTCTGAATCTTCTTGGATGACTTATAAGATAATTAGGGTAGTCAATGTTTTGAAGTTCTGGTGGCTCATAGAATCTTATTTCCATACTTCATTCCTGACACTATCCCCCTGGCTCTCAAGCCATCTTGGACTCTCAGATATCATACAAGTTTCCTGAGCGCACATTCCTAGAGCTATACTCTCCTCCCTCACTAGGCTGCAACAAACTCTACCTCTGCCCAGGGATCTTGAATGTCTCTCACAAAGATCCTGTCCAGCTGTTGATAGCCAACTTAACCGCTCTCCCCATAAATGTGTCTAGAGGCCAGGTTGTTGGCTATGAAAAGTTTTTGAATGCTCCTTATGTGCTATCCCTACATTGCTTTGGCACCTTTTTGGATTTCAACTTACCTGAAGACAAGCCACAGGTCTTATCTCTGTTCACCACTCAAGACTTTATGCAACTATCTCTGATTCAAGAGAAAGAGGTGCTTGACCTACTGGACCAGTTTTCAGATATCTTTGCTAAGGACAGCACTGATTAAGATTTAGCTAAAGGAGTTATTCACCAGACTGATACTGTTGACACACCTCCCTTTCAAGCTAAACCCTACCACTGTAGTTGAGTGGAAGATGCACAAGTATCTATGAAAATCAAAAAGCTACTGTATGCTGGGATACTCGACCCCTCACAGAGTCCCTTGGATTCCCCCTTGCTAATCCTTAAGAAGAAGGATGGAGATCATGTGACCATACAACAGTCACTGTTAAGTATTTAGCCAAATAAATACTCCGAGAGATAAAGTTGCTCTGTTTTTGCTGTTTGTTTTATGTAGATAGGTTTGGCTGGAATTCTTCAGATAAATGTTCCTGAAGAATTAGTATCTATATTTAATAAAAGAACAGGAGCCAAGATTGACCAAATCAATCTTAGAAATGAGATGTCTCAAAAACAATTTGATTAGTTAGAAAGATTAATTATTAAATACCTGGAAACATGATTAATGAGTATTTAATTATATTGGAAAATCATCTTGACTGTGTCAAGAAGTATGGTTAAGGTTAACCATAGGTAAACCCCCAAATTTGGGTTTAAAAATACTGTGGTGGTGTTTTGTTTGAGGTTCAAAGTGTTTTAACGGGTTTTTAAAACACAAGAAAACCATTAAATGTAACAATACCTGAATAAAGGCAATAATGCCTAGGAATCTGGGTTTTATCAGCTGGTTCCAAGTTGGAACATTAATAGCTGAGTTTGAAATGCAGAATCCATAGGGTTTTGGCGCCAGGAGCTGGGGAAGATACATGCTGAATTGGTACATTGGGATGAATGGAGTCAGATGACTTCTTCCCATTGTAGATTGATTCTCATAGGTTGAGAAATATTGGTGATCTTTTAGGTAAAGATCTAGGTTAGGATGACTCAAATGTTATAGACCATGTGAGATGAATCATAGGTTGATTCAGGAACCAGAGGGGTTTTCAGCCAAATATGCCTGGAATGGTATATAAGCAAAAACAGCTCATTTTAAATAAATATATTGTTGATTTTGACGCTTTCCCCTCAAACTTCTTTTTATTTATCATGTCTTCTTTGCTATCATTTTTAAGAGCAAAATTTGGGGTCCTTTATGTAAAAACCGCTGCTGCAAGGAAGGAAGTTCCTAATAGCTCACTTGAGGAGGCGTGGGCAAGTATGGAGGTCTCTAAAATAGCACCTGAGGAATTGTTGGTAGAAGTGAAAGCAGCTTTTGTAGAACTATATATCAACTATTTTGCTAAAGAAGAAACCCCAGCACAAGGAAATCAAGTTTACACTTGGGACTCCTGGAACTTGCTGCTAGGGTTCAATGAGATTTTACAACAGGTTAAGGACAAAGCTAATCATGAAGTGGAGGTGTTAAGAAATAGGGAGGAAAAGAGTGTCAAAATTATGGCTTGTTGGCAAGATGACAATAAAGTGTTGTATTACAAAATTGCCTCCCTGGAGGCAAAGCTCATTGAAGCTTTGTCACAAGGCTGTAGCGGTAACAAGAGTCAAGGACAAGATAATGGCAATTTCAACTGGTTGGACCTGGATCCACCACAGGTCACCACATTGTGATGGATTATTGACAGTTTTACTCTTTAACCAAGAAGTATTCTTACCCCTTGCAACATATAGATGATGCCCTCTGCTGTCTTAGAGGATCTAAGTTCTTTTCAGCTATGGATTTGGAAACTGTTTACTGGAAAGTTGGCCTCTCTTCTGAAGACAGGCAAAAAAAGCCGCTGTCATTACCCCTGAAGGATTGTTTGAACCTACACACATGCCTCAAGAGCTTTTTAATGTTCCTGCAATTTTCCAGAGGGATGTGGACTCCATATTTTGTGATATTAAGCTTTCTTTTGTTTTGGTCTATTTGGATGATATCACTGTATTTAGTGCCACATTTACCAACCATCTGGCTCATCTTAAAGAGGTTTTCATCAAGATCAGAGAAGCTGGACTCAAGCTGAAGCCTTCCAAATGTGACCTCTTTAAAGGCCACCTGGAATTCTTAGGGCATAAAGTAACCCAGACCGGGATTTGCCCAATGACTAAGAAGGTTGAAGATATTGACAAAATGCTTCCGCCATTCAACCTGCAAGAGGTACAAGTCTTTTTAGGGATGATGGGCTACTACAGAAAGTTATTCCCTGAATTTGTCAACATAAGTGAGCCACTAGTCCAGATGTTAAGAAATGTTTATTTCAAATGAACAGCCAGTCAACAACAGGCCTTTGAGACTCCCAAATAGAAACTGAAAGAGGCCCCTATTCTTGTATAACCTAATTACAACAAGGAATTCATTCTGTACACTGACACTAGCAACCTTGCTATTGGTGCAATCCTGGCTCAACTTAATGAAAAAGGTGTAGTTCACCCAGTAGCTTATACCTCAAGAGTCCTGAACAAGCATGAGAAAAACTACATTGTGCCTGAGAAGGAGTAACTAGCTGTGCTCCACATGGTCAAGAAGTTCTGCCACTACATCTACAGCATGCACTTCATTGTTTTCACAGATCATGACTCTCTTAAACAGTTACAGCAATTGAAATAGCTCAAAGGACGCCTGGCTATATGGGCTCTCTTTCTACAAGGCTATGGATTTACTGTACTCTACTGTCCAGGCATACAGCATCAGAATGCTACTGGACTATTGCAAATGCCTATATTGGCCCTCCATCCTGCAAAAGCTGATTGTCTATATGAACTGATTGGTCATCCCTCTGTGTGAGATGCTGAGACTAAATACACTTGTTTAGCCCTACAGAAGTTGTCTCAGGACACCCTTGCCTGCAATCAACAACTGTTCAAGAAGGTTCAGCAACAGTACCTTCCCTATGTACGTCTAAGTCTATGGTGTCTCTTATCCTGCAAGAACATTGGGAGACTGGACATGGAGGAATAGACAAAACTTATGATTGGCTTCAGAAACACTATTACTGGGAAAACCTCCATATTTGATTCCTGATGTTCTTGCTAGTTGCCATGAATGTCAACTACAGAGACCTTGCACCACCACTCATGAGTTCAAACTGGTGTCCCCTCAACACACTTTCCATACTGTCAGGATTAATGTGGTGGGTCCTCTTCCTCAATCCAGAACTGGGTGTTGGTTCATTCTGATTGCTGTAGATTACTTGAGTAAATGGGTAGAAGCTAGAGCTACCAAAGATATCACTTTCAAGACAACAGCAGCTTTTCTCTTGCAAGACATCTTTTATTGCCATGGATTCCCTCAAGTTTTGCTCTCTGACAATGGGTCCAATTTCAATGCCCACTTGGTAACCTTGGTAGTAGGAGCACTGGGAACTCATCATTCCTTCTCTGCTCTCTATAATCCTTCTACCAATGGAGATCTGGAATGGGCTAACTCTACTTTGGTGTCTATTATGAGGAAGCTGGTTTACTCCAATGCTGCCAACTGGCATTTGTGCTTGCCAGCCGCTATGTTTGCCTATTGCCTCAGCAAACACAGGGCTACTGGTTTCTCTCCCTTTGCCATGTTATACAAAGAGAGGCAACCACACTCTCTCTTGGGGATGCAGCTCTATACCTCTGATGCTTCCTCTAACCCCAAAGAGCATATCAAAAGCCTAGTCAATTTCATAATTGACATCCAAGCTTTGGTGTATGTGTTTGCCTATAAAACCAAGGTCTTGGAGTTAACACCTGGCAATGTTGGCTGTGCTTCCCTCCCAGAGTTCCAAGTTGGAAACCTGATCCTCTACTATCAGCATAGGGTAGGAGGAAGAGCTCACAAGTTAGACACCCTGTGGATTGGCCTCCTTGAAGTGACCTTTAAGCGGGGTGCCAAGTACACTGTCAAGCTGTTGTCTACTAGACGGCCCTTTTCCATGAGTCTACACCAAGTTTCTCCACAAGTATACCCTCAAAGGCCAATCTAGAAGGGGACAATGTCTTGAATCCTTCTATTCAAGCATTTACAATTTTGCCTTTGATGGGATCACATTTTGAGTGTGAAATCCTTCATTTCTCTTTCTCCCTTCAAAATAGGTTTCACTCTAAATTGGGTAAAGGACTCATTTACGTTCTGGCTGGTAAACTGAATGATACTCAACCCACTTATAATAGTGGCCAGTGATCTAACTGACCTTCTACTGTTTTGTGGTAGACTATTACCCTATAAGAATCTAAATTATTCACCCAATAAAATTAAGTTATGTTTACACTCTTTCTTTGTATCATTCTTTGTACTTTGGCGCCTTCTCCCTAGTCCAGTCTAGAGGATATTTCTGATAATTATTTCCCAGGGCCTTAAGGTAAATTCCTTATTAATCCCTGAAGACTAACCCTTGGCTTAGTACAAACCCAACCCTACTGTTAGGATTTCCCATTGTGTTCCTTGGCCGTGCTCAAGCACACAACATCCCCCAAAGCCCAATATATTGTTAAAGAGTGCCTTTTTGGGAAGCTTAAAATATGGAATTAAGAAAAAAGACAAGTATATTTTATTGGATAATACTTTAGACTTATATAGACTTGACTGTGGCAGGGATTTAGTTTGATCAAACCTAGGGGTTGGTCATGTGCAAGGTTGGTTCAAGCCACTGGATACTTGGACAGTCAGGTGATATTGCTTGGTTACTATTCTTGGTAAGTCAAACGGTATATTGGAAGGGGATCAAATCATGCAATGGCAGGATGTTAAGTAGGTTGGCAGTAGCCAGAATGCTTGTACATCTAGACCCTTGACAATATTATGGATCACCATGTTGCTACCTTATCTATGGTTTTGCTCATTCCCTGTCTTGAACCAAATGTTATTAAACCTACTGTTGACCAACCTTTTGTAGCCTTGAATGGGGACTTTTTATCCTCTCAAACAGCCCCTCAACTTCAGGTACAAGTGGACTCCAATCATTCCTGTCAGTCAAATGAACAAAGAAGTGATATTTTTTGTGCTATTATTTCTTTAACTCCATATACCATCTAAAAAAAGTCTGTAGCTTTATTACATACTGCTGCCACTAATAATTTTATTTCTAAAGACCTGGTTAAAAAGCTGGGTCTAGAATATAATCCTGGTACTCTATGCAAAGGAGGGGTATCCAATGTTTTTTGTTCATCAATACTATGCCACCCACTTTCTTTCTCTATTACTGATCATGTCTTTGTTGCTGACTTCATAGTAGCAAACCACTTGCAATACCCTGTTATCCTAGGTGTGAAATTGTGACGTGAAGATAATATTACACTAATTCTTAAAGATAACTACTGAGAATTTCTCATCCTGCCATGATCTCCCTAGAGGTCCAAATGATCCTGTTTGGAAAGGAAGCTCCTCATATCTCAATTTTGTCCTCAGTAACTATAACCCACTTCACATCCTTTAATTGTCTCCCGCCATCCGTCTCACACTCACATTCAGCCTTTGACTCTAAGCTTGCTGGTGATCTCCCTATACACTCAGAGTTTGACTTTGAGTTCAAATTTACTGTTGATCTGGTGAAAGTAGCCTCTCCCATCTACCCCTTGAACATGAAGGAAGAACAATGTCTAGAAGAATGGACAAAGGATATGTAAGTCAAGGAATAAATCTTTCAAAATTATTTTCCCTTGTGCTCTATGTTGCTGTTTGTCCAGAATTCTGATGGATCACTAAATCTGTGCATTGATTTTAGCAACTTGAATGATGTGACTGTACCTGATCTGTACCCCAAACCATTAAATATCAAATCTCTAGGGAAGTTTAAAAAGCCAAAGTCTTCTCAAAGTCGGACCTCTTGAATGCTTTCAATAAAATCTGTATCAAGGAAGGCTATAAATGGCTCACAGCGTTCAGGGCTAATAAGGGTATCTTTCAGTACCAGGGCATGCATTTTGGCTTAAAAAATGCTCCAGCAGGTTTCCTGAAGATGATTAATGCAGTTATAAGTGAATTTATTAGAAAATGTGCCATTGTATAAATGAAAAAAATCTTGGTATACTCTCCAGATGAGGAATCACATGCCACACATCTTTGCGCTGTGATAGAAAGAATCCAAAAGGCCAATCTTGCCATCAAATTGAGCTAATGTGAATTCCTCAAGAGAAAAGTCTCCTTTTTAGGAAATCTGATCTTTGAGAAGGGATATGCAACATCTCCTGATAAGGAAGCTGCAATCAGAAACTGGCAGACCCTGACAAGCATTTCTCAACTCTGCAGCTTTTAGAGAACATGAAACTTCTTGAAGTGTTTCACCCCCACTTATCAGAAACATCATCTCCTTTTATGCTGCTAGTGGGAAAAGAACTCTGGAATGGTCTGCACAATGTGATGCTGCATTTAATTCTGTCAAGAATATCATGTGTTTTGCAATCATCATCTGCCATATTGATGCCTCCAAACTCTTTATATTAGCCACATATGCCTCCAAATTTGCCATTGCTTTAGTGCTTCTAAAAACTGCTGATGGTGGGCTATAATACTCTTTGGGCTGTTTCTCTAGGAAAATTAGATTCAAAGAGCTCAGATACATGATCTATGACAAGGAGTTATTAGTAGTGGTAAATTATATGAAATATTGGCAACATCATCTTTGTTTAGCCACACCCATTTACAGTAAGAAAAGATCACAAAGTCCTGCTGTACTACCAAGAACCTTGTCTTCTAACTAAACGTTAGAACAGATAACATGAAGTTCTAGTCAAGCTAAAATTCCTATATGAATTCATCAAGGGTGTTGATAATCATCTGGCTGATTCTCTCAGTTGTAACCCTGTGTTCTTTCAGATGCTAAGACTGAACAGGAATTTAATACAAGGGTTATAATCCCCCAATACCATCCTATCTTCACCCCCCATGAAAAAATCTGCAGCCTAAGTGTTCAAGAACATGTCAACTTTAACATGGTAGCTAGAGTTACGTTGCTACAACCCTTGGAAAATTGCTACCCCCATTTATTGAAGATGGCAAACCAATCTACTCCCCACACTTGCTACAAAACTGAAGATTGTACCATACTTCACAATGGTTGTCTGTGGATACCAGATGATGATATTTTCCAGGAAGTCATTAAGGCCCACCATGACAACATGTTGGTTGGTCACCAAGAAAAAAATAAGACCATAGAGATAATCCACAGACAATTTGATTGGAGAGGTTGTTGTAAATTGCACAATTAATGCTATTTTGATATGGCCTTCAAATATTGATAGCTTCAATGATTTAGCTGGATTTGTGTTCAAGCTCAGAAATTCCTTGCCTTCCAAAAATGGGTCTGGTTCAATATCCACCCATTCCAGATTATTGTACCTGTATGTGATTGATCCTGGTATGACCTCATCCCAACATGACCCCCTCAGCCACTCTGTCTTCCTAATGAGTGATCACCGTTCCTTGTCTACTATTTAAGTATAATCATTTCTCCTAATAAAGGCAATTTATCCACATTTGTGTTGTCTTTTATAATCTTCAAGCTTTTTCCTGTCCTTTCTGCCAAAAGGACTTTTACATCTTGTTTTCCAGGAAATTAAGGTATGTGCCCTTAATTTTGCCCTGAAGGCTAACCCAAGGCTAGCTCCAAACCTCAAATCTTTTGTTATAAAGATTCCCTGCCTTGTCCTCCTGGATGTTGTCCCCAGGAGCCAAACACAACAAAATAGTGCTCACTACAGTGACTGCAAGCCCCTTGGTTACCCCATTCCCATGTGCATTCTCTGGTCCTTCTCCCTTTGTTTCTGAAGTACCCAATCAACCTAAAGTTTCTAGTCCCCCTCTAGAAGAAGACATCACTGATGCCCCCTCAAATCCTATGATATTGGTTCTGTCTCCTGGGCCCATGTGGGCCCCCCTTCCTGCTTTCTCTCTCAACTACAAGCAAGCTTGTGCTGCCGCCTGCTCCCTTCTCCATTCTGGAGCTGTGGCAATGCACACTATCCCTGGTCTCTGTCCCAGGTATGCTTCCAAAGGCTTGTACTCCTTACTTTTGGACTTTGGTCCCCCCCCACTTTGATGGAATCCATGGATACAATTGGTGTGTTGGTCAACCATTTCCAGGATTTTGAGACTCTGATTAGTGAGCTTAATTAATTCAGGGAGCATGTCAACTTGCAACTTGAATTGATAGGAGCTCATGTTGATACTTGGGGCCGCCATCTGCAGCATCAATACAATTTGGATAAGGCTTCTCTAGGTGACACTCTATACCAGGTGCAAAATTATGTGAATGACAGGGTAGTGTCTATTGAGGTGACTCCTCCCGCTCCTCCTGTTGAGACCCCATCTGATTTTGAAACCAAGGTATGGGAGGCAATCTCCAAACTCAAGGCTACCACTCAACGTCAAGCTTTTGTTCAGAACCCCCCTCCAGTCAAACCAATTCCTGACCCTTGTATTGCCTCCCTCACTGATCAGGTGGCTACCTTACAAGGTGAAATCAAGTACTTAAGACAGCGCCTCTCTAATTCTGAGGGTTCTTCATCTGAATCTGAAGATGAAGAGGAAGGTGAAGTTTTTAATACTCCTGCTCATGAAAATCATGGTTGTTACCCTGGTCTGGAAGGTCAACCCTGGGTCAACTTTGCGTGTGCATTAGATCAACTTGCAGAAGTGACAAATGATGTAGCTGATAGGCAGGATGCATTGGAAAGAGAGGTACAAAACCTCTCCTGCTTTACCAAGACCCTAAAGGGACAAGTTGTCCCCTTGGTTGCCCAGGCCACTTCTCTGGCTACTCTTGTCAATGGGATTACTGGCACCCTGGCAGTACAACAAATCAATATTAATGAATTTGGGACTGACGCTGCCACTGCTAGGGACATTAGTGGGCAGAACAGCTCTACTTTGGACACTCTAGAGGAAAGCCTTTGACTCCTTTGAGCTAGACAACCTGCTGCTAAATCCAAGTTTGAAGGAAACCCTCATATTAACGTCCTCAACCCTGGTGAAAACATTCGGTCCTTGTCCTTGTCTATCAACCTGAACTACAAAACAACCTTTAAGCAGATATTTGATCCAAAAACCTCTACCATTGCCACCTTTCTAATCATTTACAAAACTGCAATGTGTAGGGCTACTGATGAGCTCAAGAAGGAACACATCCTCACCTGTCTCCATCCCACCTGTCAAGAAGTAGTGGTCCCCAAGCTCCCCTCCATTGTCACTTGGGAGGACATGAAGCGCCTCCTTATTGAGGAGTTTGGAGGAGATCTCAGCTTGGAGGTCAAAAAAGATGCATTTATGCATATTGCTTTCAAACCCAAGGAGACCCTGGCTGAGTTTGCAGATTGTTTCTACATTGAAGGCCAGCAATTAATCACTAGTTGGCAGTTAACTCCTTTGGAAGCATACACAGCTTGTTCAAATGCTTTCAAGGTGAACCAGCTTCTATGCCTACACTTTAAGGCACACAAGGCTTTGCTCACTTCCATGAAGAGTATTAAGACGCTCTTACAAGACATGCATTTGACCCATGGGGGTACTGTGGTGCGTGAAAATAAAGCCAGTAATGCCAGGACTACCTCTTGTATGCTGCGCATTATGAAGCTGGGTTCAGGTGGACAGACTAAGAGGCAATATTGTCATAACTGCGGCCAAATAGGGCACCACTTCACGTACTTGCACTAATCTCTGAGTGGAATGTTGTGAACCCAAGGAACAGGCAGGAAAAGAGAGGTCAGCTTAGAGGCAGAGACGCTCTCTGCTGACAAATCTCCCTGTCTTCCCCTGATCCTCTGTCTGATGAGGAAACTCCTTCTTCCTCTGGCCTAACTATCCTTCATCTATTTTACAATCTCTCCAGTGATTCAGAGCTGGAAGATTCTGATAGTAAAGATTCTGATAGTTATGGCTATTCTGTTCTGGCTGTCCCAGAAACCATCCCTGTACCCTACAAACTTTGCTATGGAAAAACCACCACCACTTCCTGAGTACCTGCAAGTGAAGATAAGTCCATGGTGGCTTGCCCTTATCTAGCTTAAGCCCATTGACCTCCTGTCTTGGTTGATTCTTCCGAGGAAGCAGCCAAATTAGCCAAAGCTCTCTTCCAAAACGTAACTGTATCTCTCCTGCTACAGACTGTATATAAAGATATTCCTGCATTACAGTTCATGCTAGCCAAATGGGAAAAGGAGCTAGAGGCTGCGCAAGATGTGTTGGCAGTTTACCCCCCTTTGGGAAAGATACACCCATGTGGAAGTATCAATCCAAAAGGTTAATATCAAGGCCATCTTGGACACTGGTTCTCCAGTCAACGTGGTATTTTCAAAACTAATGAAGAAACTTTAATTTGGCTCCTGATCTCAACTACATGCAGTCATATGGCACAGCTGGCATGGCACAAACACGGGCCATTGGTGCCTACTGTGCTCTACCCATGAGGTTTGGAAAACTCCTCATTGCGTCCCCTGCTGTAGTCCTCAAGAACAAAAGCTACAACCTCTTGGTTGATACTCAATTCCTTTGAGAATATAATGGGATTGTGAACTTACAAGATGGATACCTTTTGCTCTTAGGATATGAGGTTCCTTTGATTTTTGAGGAACCTCCATGTCTCCCAGGAAAACGTATTAAAACTTGTGTGCTTGAATACCCTACAGGTATTTTCTCTCTCAAGTATAGTACTCACTCCTCCAACCTGTGTACCCCTCCTCCTTCCTGCCCTGCGGAAGAAGGGGTACCTCTGCTTTCACCAGCAGCTATCATCATCCCCCTGGGCTCTCAAGTGGTGATTGATTCCCAGATTTCTTATGAGCTATCTGAAAAGTTGTTCTTGGAACTTTACTCACCCGAATCCTTAAGTTGTACTGAGCCTTGCCTGTGTCCTGGAATATTAGACCAAACCCACAAAGAGCCCGTACAATTACTGCTTGCCAACCTGATGGCCCTGCCCATGCAGGTGACCCAAGGCCAGGTTGTGGCACATGGTTGTATACTGGGGGCAGAACAAGTGGCCTCCATCTACCCTTTTGGAACTTTCAGTGATTTCAATCTACCTGAAGAAGATCCTCAAGTTCTCTCCTTGTTCACCACTGCTTATTTCCCCCAACTGTCTCCTGTTCAACAAAAAGATGTGTTGGACTTGCTCAATCAGTTCAGCAACATCTTTGCCTCTGGACCTACGGACTATGGCCTAGCTAAAGGAGTCATCCATCAGATTGATACTGGGGATGTGCCCCCCTTTTTGCCAAACCATACCGCCGTAGTAGGTTGGAAGATGCTCAGGTGTCTAAAGAACTCAAGCAACTTCTGGACTCTGGGTTACTGGCTCCTTCCCAAAATCCTTGGGCTTCCCTGCTACTGATTCTCAAGAAGAAGGATGGGGGACACCGCATTGTAATGGATTATTGCCGCCTGAACTCTCTCACTAAGAAAGACTCATACCCTTTGCCCAGAATTGATGATGCTCTCAGACAGCTGGGTGGTTCCAAGTTTTTCTCAGCCATAGATCTGGCTTCTGGATACTTGCAAGTTGACTTATCCCCTGAATATTGAGAAAAGGCTGCACTTATCACTTCAGAAGGCCTTTTTGAACCCATTTTTATGCCCCAGGGACTCTGCAATGCCCCTGCCACATTTCAACAAGCTATGGACTCTATCCTACAAGACCTAAAGCTCTCCTGCGTCCTTGTGTACCTTGATGATATCACCATATTCAGCGCTACCTTTACTGACTACTTAGAACACCTCAAGGCTGTCTTTGTCAAGATTTGCAAAGCTGGCTTGAAACTCAAACCCTCCAAGTGCTCCTTCTTTAAGGAATGTCTTTAATTCTTAGGTCATGAGGTCACTCAACCTGGAATCTGCCCCATGAATAAAAGGATGGAAGCCATTGACAAGATGCTACCTCCCACAAATCTTCAAGATGTACAAGTATTCCTTGGTATGATGGGCTACTACCGACAGTTCATACCTGACTTTGCTGAACTGAGTGAACCCCTTGTCCAACTGCTTTGCAACGTTCCCTTTGAATGGACTGACAGCCAACAACAAGCATTTGAAGTGTTGAAAGCCAAGCTCAAAGAGGCTCATATCTTAGTCTATCTTGATTATGATAAAGAGTGCATCTTGTATACTGACGCTAGTGGAGTAGCTGTGGGTGCCATCCTTGCCCAACTTGACAATGTAGGCGTGAGTTGACCTGTAGCCTACTTGTTGAGGGTTCTCAATAAGCATGAGAAGAACTACAGTGTCACTGAGAAGGAATGTCTGGCGGTGATGCAAGCTGTAAAATAGTTTTGGCACTACATTTATGGGACCCACTTCACAATGGTCACATATCACTCCTCTCTCAAATGGCTACAACAGCAAAGTAACCTGAAGGTCAATTAGCGTGTTAGGCTTTGCGTCTACAAGGGTATGATTTCACTGTGATACACTGTCCTGGGACCCAACATCAGAATGCTGATGGCCTGTCAAGAATGCCAATCCTAGCTATCCATCCTGATGACGCTGATTGTCTGTACAAGTTAATAGGGTATCCTGACTCTTGAACCACTGAGCCAAAAGACATTTGCTTGGCGTTACAGACCCTATCCAAGGACACTGTAATTTGTGATAAATAGCTCTTCAAAAAGGTTAACAATGCCTAACTACCCTACGTCCGCCCTAGCATGAGGATAGCCATTATCCTCCAAGCACATATTGACACTGGCCATGAGGGCATAGAAAAGACTCATGACTGGTTGTGCAAAAACTTCTACTGGGAAAATATGCGCCTCTTGATCCCTGATGTCCTTGCCTCTTGCCATTCCTGTCAGCTCCAACGTCCTTGTCCGCCCCAACACCAGTTCCAACTCATCCCTCCAAAACATGCCTTCCATACGGTGAGTATTGATGCTGTTGGGCCTTTCCCCCGGTCTAGGTCAGGATGTCAGTTTATCTTGGTTGCCGTAGACCATTTTAGCAAGTGAGTTGAAGACAGAGCAACAAAAGATATAACTGCTAAGACCACAGCTACTTTCTTGCTGCAAGACATTTTCTATTGACATGGTTGCCCTCAAGTCCTGCTTTCTGACAATGGTACCAACTTTAATGCTTGCCTCATCACTTCTATTGTCAAAGCTATGGGGACTCACCAATTGTTCTCTGCGCCATATAACCCCTCAACCAATGGAACTGTTGAACGAGAAAACTCCACCCTGGTGTCTATAATGAGGAAACTCACACTCTATGATGCTGCCAACTGGGATATGTTCTTTCTTGTGGCCCTCTTTGCTTACCAACTCAGTAGAAATCAAGTGACTGGTCAGTCCCCTTTTGCCATGCTATATAGATGTGAGGTTGCTACCACCTCAATCTTGGGACCCCCTTTGATTAAATTTGATGTGTCTGAAAATCCTGAGGCCCATGTTAAAGACCTAACCAACTGTATCATTGACATCCAGGCAACTGCCTACTCCACTGCTTATAAGGTTAAGGCTTTGGAGCTCTCTCCATCCAATGCTGCTAGATCCCCCTCCCCAAGTATCAAGTAGGTGATCTAGTTCTCTACTACCAGAATTGTACGGGTGGTAGAGCCCATAAGCTGGATTCCCTCTGGGTTGGGCCCTGTGAGGTCACCTTTAAGAAGAGTGTTGAGTATACCGTGAAACTACTGTCTTCTGGACGTCATTTTGCCCGTGTCCACTCCAAATTCCTTTGCAAGTATCAACTCCCTCTGTCCAATCTTGAGGGGGGAGATGTTGTAAATTGCGCTATTAATGCTATTTCAATATGGCCTTTGAATATTGATAGCTGTGAAGATTTGGCTGGGTTTGCTTTTGAGTTCAGAAATTCCTTGCCTTCCACAAATGGGTCTGGTTCAATATCCACCCATTCCAGATCATTGTACCTGTCTGTGGTTGATCCTGTTATGACCTCATCCCAGCATGACCCCCCTCAGTCACTCTGTCTTTCTAATGAGTGATCACCGTTCCTTGTCTACTATTTAAGTAGAATCATTTCTCCTAATAAAGGCAAGTTTGTCCACATTTGTGTTGGCTTTTATAATCTTCAAGCTTTTTCCTGTACTTTCTGCCAAAAGGACTTTTACATCTTGTTTTCCAGGAAATTAAGGTATGTGCCCTTAATTTTGCCCTGAAGGCTAACCCAAGGCTAGCTCCAAACCTCAAATCTTTTGTAATAAAGATTCCCTGCCGTGTCCTCCTGGATGTTGTCCCCAGGAGCCAAACACAACAGAGGTCTCAAATTAGATGTAGCTAAGTACCTTAAAGGCTGTGTTGTTTTTCTAAGGTCAAAGACCTCCTGTCTCAAACAGACAGTTCCAATGGTCCACCTACAAATTCCAAATGATCCATGGACATCTCTGTCTGTTGATTTCATAGTAGAACTTCCCCCATCAAATGGTTATGATGCAATCATGGTAGTGATAGAATGTTTCACAAAGATGAGCCACTTCATCCCCTGTCATACTACAGTTACATCAGTACAGATGGTAATATTTTTGTCAACAATGTCTTTGTTCACCATGGCATTCCCCAGGAGATCTTAAGCAACAGGGGTCCTCAATTCACAGTGTTGCAACCGAGATTTGAACCTTGCCTGCTAACGTATCTTACAATACACAGGGGGCACTTGATGAGTTGCCCCTTGACGTATCTAATGTAATGAATGAATCTGATGGCAATGTTGAATGGCAGGCACTTCATCCTAATTAGGAGCTTTGCCAATTCAACCTGCTGATCCCCGCACAAGTTATTCCTTGGCTCCAAACCCTACATGGAACTCCCCACTATGCCACCCCCTTGTGGCCTTGTGGCTTCCCCATTTAGTATATTAATCACAATATCCTACAATAAACAAGACCTTATTCTTATTATTCTGTCTTTTCCTATTGGACTTTTATATTCCCCAATTCCAAGTACTGGATCCTCATTGGTTCAGTTGCAACAGTGGTAGCAGAAGTAGGTTACAACCTATTTTAAAAACAAAATTCCCCCAAGAAAGGACAGAGTACGGGCCGCATGGCTACTCCACAACAAGAGACGTTCCTCCCAATCCCCAAGGGGGACATTCCCAAAGGTTATGTCATCTATCAAGATCAGCTAGTTCTTATCAGTGTATACAATTGGCTCCGCCTTGGGCAGCGTGAAGCTAGTGTCACCCTGCCACAGTTGGATCTGTTGCAATGTATGCTCAACCTCCAACTAGAGTCCTTCACTGGCGGTGTCAAAGGAGCTGACATTGTCAGTTGGCTCCAGTCCACCAAAACGCGCCTTTTTATCTGTCAGGCTCCTGAGTCCATGTGGGCTGCCACCGCATCTGGCCGCCTTACAGGCCCCGCCGCTGTGTGGTTCACCAACTGGGCCAGCCAGGAGTTTGACGTCACCTGGACAACATTTTGAGACGCCACCAAGTCCCAATATAGTGAAACCTTCTCTCCCATTATCTTGGGGACTCCCCTATTAGCCATCAAGCAGACTGGTTCTGTCCCTGAGTATCTTGCCACTTGGCAACAAGCCCTTGCTGCCGCCCCTGAAGCAGTGACCAATGGGAATGCCATGTTGCTCACTCTCATTGTTAATGGGTTAAAACCCCATATTTGCAAGTGGGTTCCTGTTGACTGCTGCACCTCTATTGACAACTGCTATAAAGCCATTGTAGAGGCCAACAACCAGGCTTCAATGGGCTTCTGCCGCACCAACAATGCTCCACCCCAACCACGTCCTGCACCTAACAATGGCCAAGGTCAAGTGGGCCGTTGCCAACCTTGCCAGCAAGAAAGTGCAGCTAAACGCCCCTGCAAGGGAGAGATCCAGCTAGCGCTAATCAAGGACCAGGGAAAAGCCTGGGGGTTGTAACAACAAGAGGCCTTACAACCCCAACTGACCCGCCCTCTCAGCCCTTGCTTGAAAAGAACTCCTGCGACTACAATCTTCACGAGGTCAAAACCCTAGACATCTTTCAGGTCCATAGCAACAACCCTGTGTTGCAAGCCGCTCATTCTGCAAATAAAGTAACACGCTTATACTACCCTTCTATTTCTGTAGGAACACACAAGTAACTGGTAGATACCAGGGCTGATCACACCATGGTATATCAGGTGTTTGCTGACTCCCAGCAGTTAGACCAAGTACCCAGCAGATTCAAAGCAGTATGTGTAGCTGATTCCTGCAGAATTGCCATCACCCACAAGACGGTACCCTTCTCCGTAAGAATGGGGAACGTCCAGGTTAAGCTCTCTGGGCCAATCATGGCAGACCTCAGCCATAACATAATTGCTGACCTCAACTGGCTCCGGCATAACCACCCTTACATTGACTGTGATACCTCTGTCATCACCCTCAATAGAAATGGGGTGGGGTTCCAGATCTACCCCATGGAAATAAACAAACTACTACATGATACTGTGTTTGTCAGAATGACAAAAACAGGCTCATATGATTTCAAGGGGGGAGACTAGACTTTAATCAATGTTCAGTCAAAGTTATCCGTGCAGAACCATCTGCAGTCCCTCCCTTGTCAACATCACCACCACCAGCGCTAGCTGCACTCCTTGAGGAGTATAAGGACGTATTCAGTGAAACACTCAAACAACTACCTCCACCCCATGAGATCCAGCACGCTGTACAACTTCAAGGATTGTTACCTAAAGCACAACCATTATACTGTCTCACACCAAAGGAAGATGAAACCCTCCACCAGCACCTTGTGGACGCGCTTGATAAGGGATTCATTTGCCCATTGCTCTCTCCATACGGGGTGGCGGTCTTCTTTGTAGCCAAGAAGGACGGGTCCCTTTGCCTGGTCACAGACTACCGCGCCCTAAATGAGGTGACAGTTAAAAATAAGTACCCCCTGCAGCTGATTGACAAGCTGCTTGATACACTCACAGGCGCAAAGGTCTTTAGCAAGATTGATCTCACTACAGGGTACAACCAGGTCCGCATTGCACCAGGGGATGAGGCAAAAACTGCCTTCTGCACACACTACAGGTTGTTTGAGTGTTGTGTCATGAACTTTGGAATGACCAACGCTCCCTCCACCTTTGCCATGTTGATGAACAAAGCCTTTGAGGAACTGATTGGAAAGTTTGTGGTGGTGTACCTTGATGACATTATTGTCTTCAGTCAAGATCAAACCACACACCTCCAACACCTCCGTGCTGTCCTCAACACCCTTTGGGAAAACCAGCTAAAAGCTAAACCCTCCAAATGTGAGTTTCTCAAGTTGGAGTTTTTATTCCTTGGGCACACCATCTCTGCCCAAGGGATACAGCCCAACCCTGCCAAAATCAAGGCAATCACTAACATGCCGCCCCCCGCTGATGTGGTCCAGGTGCAGACATTCTTGGGCATGGTTGCCTATGTACTCAAGTTCATCCCCAACTGCAGGGAACTAATTGCATCTCTCACTGAGCTCCTCAATACCAAACAGCGCTTCTGTTGGACCCCTGCCAGAGACCAAGCCTTTGAGACGTTGAAGCAAAGGCTCATAACAGCACCAGTACTGCAGTTTCCCAACCAAAATTGATAGTACAAACTCAAGACTGACGCCTCTGACAGGGTATAGGGGGCGTGCTAAGGGTAGAAACTGACAAGTGCATCTTCCTCCCTGTAGCATATGATTCCAGGAAGCTCACTGACTTGGAACAATGTTATCCCATCCACAATAAAGAGCTGGCAGCCATTGTACACTGCGTTGAGAAGTGGCGCTGTTACTTGGAAGGTGTGACATTCCCACCCTGCGTTCTGACAGACCATAAGTCACTCCAGTACTTCAACACGCAGTCCCATTTGACACACCACCAAGCAGGATGGGTCAAACGTCTATCCCCCTATCAATTACGCATCAAATATAAGCCCGGGAGATCAAACACAAGCGGATTGCAGGGGGACAAAACACCTCAAAGCTAGATACACCATATGTGACCCCGTCTACACCCTCAATCCCAATTCTGCCAAATTAGAACCCAACCACTTAGGGCCCTTCAAGGTAGCTGCCGTCTATGACAAAAAACCTACCAACTTGAGGATGCCCAGGGAAACACCAAGAAACTTCACCACAATCACTTGCGCCCCTGCTGTGCCATCCCCACACAAAGGTTGTTTGTGCAAACCTTCCCAGACCTTCTGCAGACTCCAGTCCTGGTGTCTGACAACAAACATGGGCAAGGGGGGTGTTGCAACTGATATTTGAACCTTGCCTGCTAACATATCTTACAATACACAGGGGGCGCTTGATGAGTTGCCCCTTGACGTATCTAACGTTATGAATGAATCTGATGGCAATGTCAAATGGCGGGCACTTCATTCTAATTAGGAGCGTTGCCAATTCAACCTGCTGATCCTCACACAAGTTATTCCTCGGCTCCAAACCCTACATGGAACTCCCCGCTATGCCACCCCCTTGTGGCCTTGTGGCTTCCCCATTTAGTATATTAAGCACAATATCCTACAATAAACAAGACCTTATTCTTATTATTCTGTCCTTTCCTATTGGACTGTTGTCTTCCCCAATTCCAAGTACTGGACCCTCATTGGTTCAGTTGCAACAACAGCACAAATATGTGAGGAAGTCTCCAGACTTCTTGACATCAAGTTATGCAGATCAACAGCCTACCACTCCCAGTATTATGGTCAAACAGAGAGGGTGAATCAATGTTTGAAAACATTGATAGGATGCTATTCTGATGCTGAACAAGACAACTGGTCCCAAAACATCCCAATGGCCCAATTTTCCTACAATAATGACATTCACTATTTATTCAATGTCTCCCCAGTCTACACAAATTACGGCTAATATCCCCAATGTAACTTTGTTTCACTCTCAGGTAGAAAAGTATAATTGGCATTGTGATGTTCCTGTATATCAGTCCCCAAAGTGTGTCCTGGATCATAGCCAGGGACCGGCTGGAAGGAGTTTCCATTCTCTAGTATGTGAAAATGTATCTCAGAAATATATATAGGGATCAAAATAGGCTTTTATTCACTCTCAGAAGATCCTCTTAGAAACCTTCTGGTATATAGCCCAGGGGCCAAGGTAACCATTGATATGTGCTAAAACTTTGAATCTTCTAACAATATCTTGGACTCCTGCTCCTCAGTCTCAGATTCCAGCTCCTTGCCCTGAGCTTCAGCTTCCTCATATTAGGCTCCAGCTCCTTTATCTTGGGCTCCAGCCTTCTGTATAGTCTTTGTGGCATTTTCAATCCACTGTTTTGAATCCTTGTGGCCTTTTAAATCCACTGTTTTCAATCTCTGTGGCCTTTGTAATCCACTGTATGAGTTTTTAGTGGCCTTGGTATTCCAATTGGTCCAATCCTTGAAAAGCTTCAGATAGCTCTCCCTTTTGTAGCTCCTTGTTTCAGTCCCTGTTTTCTATCAGAAATCTTGTTTTTCAAAGTTTGAACTATACAGTTTCTTCTTCTCTACAATATATTAAACCTTTTATCTTACTTCAGCCAATTAAAATCCTGGGGTTTCTGCTTCATTGCCTCATTTTTTAGGCTTAAACTCTTCAGTTAAAGCTTCAAAGCAGTGATCAAACAGGCTTCAACCTTCAGCCAATCAAACTCTTGGATTCAATGGTCTTGCCAAACTGTTCACCCAAATGACTTGCTCTTGATCATGGTTTGAACCCGGCTCTGTCTTGCTCCGGATAAACAACTGCTCTGTGTTTTGAACAATTTTGCTGTGTTTTATGTCACATTTCTCCAGCAAAACTTGAGTGCTTCCACATATGTTTTACTTAAGGGATTTCTAAATCCTTAATTCTTCAACATTTCTCCAAGTTTCTCTGCATTTTATCAGCATTTCAGCACTTTAAACTTGCCTGTTCTTGCTTCTTGCCTTTCCAACCATTTTGGCAAAACTCCAGCTTTTGTCCCAACAGTTTCTCCGTCCTGTTTCCGGCCTTTCTGACTACAGCTTGACTAAATTGTTTCTTAATAAATTTACAGTTAAAACATTGTAAATTATTTCTTCCTCCTTCTCTCTTAATTATATGATAATTAATTCAAACTTTTTTATCATATCTTTTGGCAGTCTGAATTAATTCTTTTACTGCTTCCTTCCTATATTTTTCTCTTTTAAAATTCTAAAACAAGCATTATAGCTCCTGTATTCCCTCTAGCTAGTCCTTCTCAGCAAATTTCCAGTCCCTCAGCTAGTTCTGAACCATGATCTTCTGGTCCTGTAGCTAGTCCTTTACCATGATCTTTCAGTCCTTCAGCTAGTCCTTTCCAGTCCATCAATGTAAAGCCCCATAAAATGAGGAAGTATTATAGCCTGGTAAGGCACCAAGTTGGTGGCTTGAAATCCTGTGAGTGCCACAGATGGGGTAGACCAACATCATCCATCTAAAGACTTTGGCATGTACGTTAAAATGTCCAAAATTACTGGCAAAGTATGTAAGCACACAGAATACAAAGGAATATATTGCTACAGTAGTTTTAAAAGCAATGGCAACAAGCAAAAACAATCCAGATTTAAACAAAATTAAAAATAAATAAATTTATATTGATTTACAATAGATTTGGGTTCATTCTAATTTTGATTAAATCTGAATTCATTTTGTTTAAATATGAGTTCATTTTGTTTGTTGCCATAGATTTTAAAACTACTGTATGTGCTGGGTGGAGCAGGGCAACACCAGCGTGGGCTAGGGTACGTCTCAGAGGAGTTGAGCTGCGCTAGCTCCTCGTAGAAGTACTTTTCAGGTGGTTTATTGTGAGGCCCATGCTGGTGAGAGTATTGGTGGCCCCCAATCCCAAAGCAGGCTGTGAGAATAGCAGAGAAGATTAAGTGGTTCATCTTCAGTTCCTGGGAAAGGGCAGACAAAGCTTAGTGTCTTAACTTTCTGTAGTGTAAAAGTTTTTGGTATTGATTTATGTGATACTATTGAGGGGTAATTTCACTCAATGATAGCACAAACTACCATCAAGTGATTGAGATTTATTATATACTATCATCCTTAGTGGGGCATGAATAGTACAAAGCATTGGATTGGGAACCCCAAACTCTTGGTGTTGTCTGGGATTCCCTTTTGGGAGTGGAATGGGAGTGGTTTGGCAAGCAATGAATTGTTATCCTTTGCATGGCATGGAATTGGAGCATCTTCAGGCACAGTAATGCATTTCAATTCAACTTTTGCAGTTGATGCATTATTTGTAATGCTGGACTGCTTGTCAACCCCCTCCAAATTTGGTAGGTTCCAAATTTAGGCAGCAGTTCCCCCTCTATTTGGGTTTGGGGAAATTGCCTTTTTGGGTTTCCCCTTTATGGCAATTTCCCCATTTGGAGGGCTGGGTGGGGGACTGGCTGGCGGTGGTGGGAAGGCAGGTGGGGGCTGGCTGGCTGGCTGGGCGGTGGGCTGGCGGGAGCGGGCGGGCAGGGGCTGGCAGACTGGGAGGCTGGCAGCTGGCAGGCGCCTGGCAGCTGGGTGTGCAGCCTGCAGACGGGGTATAAAACCCGTCCAAATTAAAAAATTCATTTTTAATTGCGCTATCAAAATTGCGGCTTCCTGCAGCAGTTTCCCCAATAAGGGGGAACTGCTGCCTTTTTATCTTGTTCTTTACACTGAAGTGTGCAAAAAACATCCTTCTGAACGCCAGTGTTGTCAGGAATATTCCTGACAATCAACTATTCTTTTCCAGGCCATCAGCTACTCCACACTATGAACCACCCAGGTTCCAACTCTACTATAAACCATCTTGGTTCCAATCCTCACAATGATCTTCCAGTCCCTCAACTAGTCTTCACTGTGATCATACAGTCCCTCTTACTAGTCTTCACTGCAAAGCCTGAACTGCCTTGGTCCTATGATCAGCCCCCAATACCAGAACCTGTAGACCCAGGCATGAGTCTACACTATCACTGGTGTTTGGCTGGGCCCCTTACAAGTGTCCTCCACCTGTGCCATTCAATCACAGACAATCCTCATGTCTTTGCAGCTGTCTTCACTCACTCAGGTGATTAATTCTGAGCTTTCAGTTGCAAAGTAATCAACTTTACTTCCCAGAGGCCTGATCACACCAGGTTCTGAAGCTGTTTTTCCAAGCAATCACCCTGATGACACCCCTGAGCATATCCATGCCTCCAGTTATCACTTTGGGACCTCCCCAAAGCTCCCAAGGAGACAGACAATGACATCCCACCAGTCTGTTAGGTAGAGTGTTTGCTCACAGACCTGCTGTGAGCGCACAAGGGCACATAGAGCTATATTAGCTCCACCCCCTTCCCTGGCAGCCTGTGTTACCTGCCAGGGTCATCCGCTCCCCATCCTCAACAGCCCATGTTACTTGCTGGGTTCAAACCTCTCAACCAATATCCTAGCAGCCAAGGTTACCTGCTAGACTGTATTGCCCTTTATCCTTAGTAGTCACTAGCTACCTACTAAGCTGCAACATCTTTCCACACTCTAGTGATCACCAGTTACCTACTATTCTACAACATCCCTCCTAGTAGCCAAAGTTACCTACTAGGCCTCTACCTGTCAAAAGCCACTGGACTTTCTCTTGGCCAACATTAGCCCCAGCTGAAAAACTACCCAACATGTGGACTGCCACAGTCATCTTTACAGGCAGCCTCCTTAAAAAGAATTCACAAAGAAGTCAAAGAGTCCTTGACTCATGTTGTGGCAACTTACAAGGTTTATGCAGATATGAAGAGAAGAGAAGACCCAGTGTACAAGATTGGTGACCAAGTAATGGCTGACTCCCATAACATGCAACTGAAGGCTCTGTATTAGAAGTTAGGCCCCAAAAGAGTAGGTCTCTTCAGAACTTTATAGAAGATTAGATCCTCAGATGATCAACTATAACTTTTCCCCTCCTTCAACATCTTCAGCACATTTCATGAATGCCTCTTAACTAAGTATAAAGGACCCCATGTATTCATTCCTGACCTTATAATAATAAATGACCTATTAGAATATGATCTATAATCAATAATTATGTCTAAACTATCTTTTAAGTGCATTCACTACCTAGTGATGTAGAAGAATACCTGGCCTTAGAAACTGTTAGATCCCACACTGTAATCTTTCTCACACCCAAGAGATGCTCCAGGATTTCCACTTGAACAACCCCCAAGAAGTAGGTCCAGTGAAGGCCGCCCTAGCTACCATGAAACTATCTCCTGCCTATAAAAACTATGAACTGGTAACACTTCCATTAGGAGGGAATTCTATGTCACTAAAGAAGGAGATTAATTTCACAAAGATATTTTTCCTGAGTGTGGCCAGGCCAAAGTGCTGCCACCTGGGAAACCTGTTACAAAGCTCCCCTGCTTACAGCAATTCTAGATTTAAACCCAATAATTGATTGCAAGTGGTTTGTGGCACAGAAATTGAGTTTAAGCTAGGTGCTGATGCCCTGCACTTAATTTTTCCAATTCTCACCTTTTGGACTTCAAATCCTGACCTCTAAGGAGTTCAGGTAACATATTACAGAACCACTATTAGTGGTGTCTGTAAGCTGACCAAATATTACATACAAGGAGGCTACCTCATCAAGATGCACCAAAGAGCCTTAAGTAACAACCATTTTTAACAAAATAATCTAGTAGTTTGATATTTTATCCTAATTAAATATCTTGTCTCATGATTCACTTATTTCAATATCTGACAGTCCAATTTTTAATAACCATATTATTAGACTATGCATTCTCACCATTGCAATCTCCCAGAAATCTTCCTCCTCATGATGAAATGATTCTTGAAATTTGCAAAATTGAGTGTGAACCCATCTATGCAGCTGATTCTCTGACCTTGAGCCAAATTAAAGACTTTATCTTGTACCTTTCAATATTCTCTCTCCAAAGGTTATCACTTCAGAGTAAATATGCACTGTATTCTTCTTATTGGTAATTTCATCCTAATTTGTGTATACATTTGCCATTTTATCAACTACAACAAGCTCTCACTCTATTTTACCTTGACATATTTGGCTATTAAGTATTAGTCTGGAGCAATAGGTGAGCTACATTGAGCTTCAATGTTATAGGCAACAGCAACTGCCTTTTTGAGGCTTCAGTTTCCTTAGCAGATGTGTCATTGTACTGGGAAAAGAGATCCATAGCTTGGTTTTTCTTCTCCTCTGTGAGACTAGAAAGGAATTCACAGCTTATAACCAATAAAACCATAGGACGTTCACAGGGCAGACCCAGCTCTGAGAAATCTGAAAAGGGGGCAGTCTTGTGCAGGTTGACATGCTCCTCCAATTGTATGTGGGCTAGCAGTTGGTGCTTAGAGACAATTATTTATTTTTGCGACATGTTAGCCAGAAATATGATAATTTCCTTGTCACTGGACATGATAGTTCCTGGTGCAAGCCAGGGTTCCAACCTAAAGGCATTGAAAATACTAAAGATTTCTTCATATGTGCCAATAGGGAGGGCCAATGAGAATACTGTTTTGTATAACACTTGTGACCCATGAGGGATAGTCACATTGGAAGACATATAGATTGGGATGAATTTTGCTTCTCCAACCAAAAGGAGGAGCACCTTAGACTTCTTACTGTGTAGGGTATAGGCTACTGACAATTCACTATCTGTGTATTCCAGGTTGCTGTAGTGCAACCAATGTAAGGAAAAGTCTGAAGGGCGGCTGCCATGATAGAACATGGGGATAGAGTGACCCAAGATCCTAAAATTATGGTCCCCATGATTGATCAAAGTGCCATATTGAGCCATAAAGCTAAATTCAATGAAAATATCATATCTGTTGTTTGCAATGACTATGGCAGGGGCAGTCACCATTAGCTTGCTAAAGCAGAGAGGGAGAGAGGAGTAGGCACTCTAGGCTCCAGTAGTCTGATGAACAGCAGTGCCAAAGTTCCCATGGTATTTCAAGTCTAGGGCTAGCTTTAACTTCTTGACCAGGTGGGAATATATGATCTTGCTTGGGGCCCCAGAGTCAATGATGGCTTATACATGTGTCTTATTAACCACACAACTGATATAAGTGAAGTCTTGAAAACCCTCTCTGGTTTCCACAATCTTTGAGACCTGGTGTATGCTCAATCCTTTCAACTTCTCTAGAAAATTATCCACAGTAGCTCCTAAAGCTGGGCTTGCTTCCTTGAGAGATTCTAGAGGGGCTAAAAGGTTCAATGTGTGCAGTAACTTGGCTAGCTGCTCTGCACTATTGTCCTTGTGGGTAACTTCCTCCCCTGGTTGGACCAGTTTCTCAGCATAAGAAATATCCAAAGTTCTTCTGTATATTCTTGGTATAATCACCCCAGTAAATAGAGTGGTTTGGAAGGGTTGAGTATTGGCTGTGAGGACTTAATGAAGAAGGTACTCCTGTGTCTCCTTAGTGTCAGTGTTGTGTTTGGCTCCAGGGGACAACATCCTGGAGGACACAGAGGGAAATCTTTATTACAAAAGATTTGAGGTTCAAAGCTAGCCTTGGGTTAGCCTTCAGGGCAAAATTAAGGGCACATACCTTAATTTCCTGGAAAACAAGATGTAAAAGTCCTTTTGGCAGAACAGACAGGAAAAGCTTGAAGATTATAAAAGCCAACGCAAATGTGGATAAACTTGCCTTTATTAGGAGAAATGATTCTACTTAAATAGTAGACAAGGAACGGTGATCACTCAATAGGAAGACAGAGTGGCTGAGGGGGTCACACTGAGATGAGGTCATAACAGGATCAACCACAGACAGGTACAATAATTCAGAATGGGTGGATATTAAACCAGACCCATTTTCAGAAGGCAAGGAATTTCCGAACTTGAAGGCAAAACCAGTCAAATCTTTGCAACTATCAATATTCAAAGGGCAAATCAAAATAGCATTAATAGCGCAATTTACAACATCTCCCCCTCAATATTGGACGGAGGGAGTTGATACTTGAAAAGGAATTTGGAGTGGAAGCAGACAAAGGGACAGCCAGACAATAGTAGCTTCACAGTGTACTTGGAGCCCTTCTTGAAGGTAACCTCACAGGGCCCAACCCAGAGGGAATCCAGCTTATGGGCTCTACCACCCATACAATTCTGGTAGTAGAGAACTAGATCACCTACTTGATACTTGGGGAGGGGGATCTAGCAGCATTGGATGGAGAGAGCTCCAAAGCCTTAACCTTATAAGCAGTGGAGTAGGCAGTTGCCTGGATGTCAATGATACGGTTGGTTAGGTCTTTCATGTGGGTCTCAGGATTTGCAGATGTATCATACTCAATCAGAGGAAGTCCCAAGATTGAGGGTGTAGTAGCCTCTTATCCATAAAGCATGGCAAAAGGGGATTGACCAGTCACCTTGTGTCTACTAAGGCGGTAAGCAAAGAGGGCAGCAGGGAGGAACATGTCCCAATTGGCAGCGTCAGAGAGCGTGAGTTTTCTCATGATGGATACTATAGTTGAGTTTGCTTATTTGACGGTTCCATTGGTGGAGGGATTATATGGCGTAGAGAACAACTGGTGATTCCCCATAGCTTTGACAATAGAGGTGATGAGGCGAGCATTAAAGTTGGTACCATTGTCAGAAAGCAGGACTTGATGGCAGCCATGTCAATAGAAGATATCTTGCAGCAAGAAAGTAGCTGTGGTCCTAGCCGTTATAACTTTTGTTGCTCTGGCTTCAGCCCATTTTCTAAAGTGGCCTATAGCAGCCAAAATAAACTGACATCCCAACCTAGAACAGGGAAAGGTCCCAACAGCATCAATACTCACCGTATGGAAGGCATGTTTTGGAGGGATGAGTTGGAACTGGTGTTGGGAAGGACAAGGACGTTGGAGTTGACAGGAATGGCAGGAGGCAAGGACATCAGGGATCAAGAGGTGCATGTTTTCCCAGTAGAAGTTTTTGCAAAACCAGTCATGAGTCTTGGCTATGCCTCCATGGCCAGTGTCAATGTGAGCTTGGAGGATGATGGCTATTCTCATACTAGGGCAAATGTAAGGTAGGTAGGCATTGTTAACCTTTTTGATTAGTTGTCTATCACAAATTATAGTGTCCTTGGATAGGGTCTGTAGAGCCAGGCAGATGTCTTTGGTCTCAGTGGTCTGAGAGTCAGGATATCCTATTAGCCCGTATAGTCAATCAGCATCAGCGGGATGGATAGCCAGGATTGGCATCCTTGACAGGCCATCAGCATTCTGATGTTGGGCCCCAGGACAGTGTACCATGGTGAAATCATACCCTTGCAGACGTAGAGCCCAACGCGCTAGCCGACCTTCAGGTTCCTTTAGTTGTTGTAACCACTTGAGAGAGGAGTGATTGGTGACTACCGTGAAGTGGGTTCCATAGATGTAATGCCAAAACTGTTTCACAGCATGCAGTACTGCCAAACATTCCTTCTCTGTGACACTGTAGTTCTTTTTGTGCTTATTAAGAACCCTTGATGAGTAGGCTACAGGTCAATCTACTCCTTTATTGTTGAGTTGGGCAAGGATAGCACCTACAGCTACTCCACTAGTGTCAGTATATAAGATGAACTCTTTATCATAATCAGGATAGACTAAGATAGGAGCCTCTTTGAGCTTGGCCTTCAACGCTTCAAATGCTTGTTGTTGGCTGTCAGTCAATTCAAAGGGAACGTTGCAAAGCAGTTGGACAAGGGGTTCACTCAGTTCAGCAAAGTCAGGTATGAACTGCCGGTAGTAGCCCATCATACCAAGGAATACTTGTACATCTCAAAGATTTATGGGAGGTAGCATCTTGTCAATGGCTTCCACCTTTTTATTCATAGGGCGGATTCCAGTCTGAGTGACTTCATGCCCTAAGAACTCAAGATGTTCCTTGAAGAAGGAGCATTTGGAGGGTTTGAGTCTCAGGCCAGCCTCACAGATCTTGATAAGACAGCCTTGAGATGCTCCAAGTGGTCAGTAAATTTAGTGCTGAATACGGTGATATCATCATGATACACGAGGACACAAGAGAGTTTTAGGTCTTGTAAGATGGAGTCCATAGCTTGCTGAAATGTGGCAGGGGCATTGCATAATCCCTGGGGCATACAAGTGGGTTCAAAGAGGCCCTCTGATGTGATGAGTGCAGCCTTTTCTCAATCTTCAGGTGATAAGTCAACCTGCCAGTACCCCAAAGCTAGATCCATGGCAGAGAAAAACTTGGAACCACCCAGCCTTCTGAGAGCATTGTCAATTCTGGGCAAGGGGTATGAATCTTTCTTAGTGAGAGAATTCAGGGGGCAATAATCCATTACAATGCGGTGTCCCCCATCCTTCTTCTTGAGAATCAGTAGCAGGGAAGCCCAAGGATTTTGGGAAGGAGCCAGTAACCCAGAGTCCAGAAGTTGCTTGAGTTCTTTAGACACCTGAGCATCTTCCAACCTACTACGGCGGTATGGTTTGGCAAAAAAGGGGGCACATCTCCAGTATCAATCTGATGGATGACTCCCTTAGCTAGGCCATAGTCCGTAGGTCCAGAGGCAAAGATGTCACTGAACTGATTGAGTAGGTCCAACACGTCTTTTTGTTGAACAGGAGACAGTTGGGGGAAATCAGCAGCATTGAACAAGGAGAGAACTTGTGGATCATCTTCAGGTAGGTTGAAATCACTGAAAGTTCTGAAGGGGTAGAGGGAAGATACTTGTTCTGCTCCAAGTACATGACCATGACCCATAACCTGGCCTCTGGTTACTTGCATGGGCAGGGCCATCAGGTTAGCAAGCAGTAATTGTACGGGCTCTTTGTGGGTTTGGTCTAAAATCCCAGGACACAGGCAAGGCTTGGTACAACTTAAAGATTCAGGTGAGTAAAGCTCCAAGAAGGACTTTTCAGGCAGCTCATAGGAAATCTGGGAGTCAATCACCACTTGAGAGCCTGGGGGGATGGTGATAGTGGCTGGCACTAGCAGAGGTACCCCTTCTTCCGCAGGGCAGGAAGGAGGAGGGGTACACATGTTGGAGGAGCAAGTCCTATACTTGATTGAGAAGATAGCTGTAGGGTACTCAAGCACGCAAGTTTTAAGACGTTTTCCTGGAAGGTGTGGAGGTTCCTCAAAAATCAAAGGAACTTCATATCTCAAGAGTGAAAGGTATCCATCTTGTAAGTTTACAATTCTGTTATACTTGCGGAGGAACTGAGTACCAACTAAGAGGTCATAGCTTTTGTTCTCTAGGACCACAGCAGGAGAAGCAATAAGGAGTTTCCCAAACCTCATGGGTAGAGCGGAGTAGGCACCAATGGCTTGAGTTTGGACCATGCCAGCTGTGCCATACAACTGCGTGTAGTTGAGGTCAGGGGCCAACTTAAGTTTCTTCATTAGCTTGGAAGATACCACGTTGACAGGGGAACCTGTGTCCAAGATGGCCTTGATTTTGACCTTTTGGATTGATACTTCCACGCAGGTTGTATTTTTCCCAAAGGGAGGCAAGACTGCCAACACATCTTGTGCGGCCTCTAGCTCCTTATCCCATTTGGCCAGCATACACCGTAACACAGGGATTTCCTTATACACAGTCTGTAGTGGAAGAGATACGGTTACGTTGTGGAAAAGAGCTTCAGCTAACTTGGCTGCTTCCTCAGAGGAGTCAACCAAGACGGGAGGTTGATGGGCTTGGGCTAGGTAAGGGTGAGCCACCATGGACTTAGCTTCACTTGGAGGTACCCTGGAAGTGGTGGTAGTCTTCCCAGAGCAAAGCTTGTAGGGTACAGGGATAGTTTCTGGAACAGCCAGGACAGAGTAGCCATAACTATCAGAGTCTTCACTATCAGAATCTTCAGGCTCTGAATCACTGGAGAGGTTGTGAAACAGATGAAGGATAGTTGGGCCAGAGGAAGAGGGAGCTTCCTCATCAGATGGAGGATCAGGGGGAGACAGGGGAGATTGGTCAGCAGAGAGCGTCTTCATTTCTAAGCTGACCTCTCTTTTCCCGCCTGCTCCTTGGGATTGCAACCTTCTACTCGAGGATTAGTGCAAGTGCGTGAGTGGTGTCCAATCTGGCCACAGTTATGACAGCCTTGTCTCTTAGCCTGTCCACTAGTACCCAGAGTCATAATGTGTGGCGTACAAGAGGTGGTCCCAGCATTATTGGCCTTATTCTCACGCACCACCATACCTCCATGTGTCAAATGCATGTCTTGTAAGAGTGTCTTAATACTCTTCATGGAAGTGAGTGAAGCCTTGTGTGCCTTAAAGTGTAGACATAGAAGCTGGTTCACCTTCAAAGCATTTGAACAAGCTGTATAGGCTTCCTGGGGAGTTAACTGTCAACTAGTAATCAACTGCTGGCCTTCAATGTAGAAACAATCTGCAAACTCAGCCAGGGTCTCCTTGGGTTTGAAAGCAATATGCATAAATGCATCTTTTTTGACTTCTAAACTGAGGTCTCCTCCAAACTCTTCAATAAGGAGGCGCTTCATATCCTCCCAGGTGACAATAGAAGGGAGCTTGGGGACCACAACTTCCTGGCAAGTGGGATGGAGGCAGGTAAGGATGTGTTCCTTCTTGAGTTCATCAGTAGCCCTATGCATTGCAGTTTTGTAAATAGTCAGAAAAGCAGTAATGGTAGAGGTCTTGGGATTTAATATCTGCTTGAAGGTTGGCTTATAATTTGGGTCAATGGACGAGGACAAAGACTGGCTGTTTTCACCAGGATTGAGGACGTTAATGTGAGGGTTGCCCTCAAACTCGGATTCAGCAGTAGGTTGTCTAACCCAGAGAAGTCAAAGGCTTTCCTCTAAAGTGTCCAAGGTAGAGCTATTTTTCCCACTAATGTCTTGGGCAGTTGTGGCAGCAGTCCCAAATTCATCAATCTTGATTTGTTGTACTGCCAAGGTGCCAGCAATCCCATTGACACAGGTAGCCAGGGAGGTGGTCTGAGCAACCAAGGGGGCAACTTGTCCATTTAGAGTCTCTTTAAAGCGGGAGAGGTTTTGGACCTCTCTTTCCAACGTGTCTTGCCTATCAGCTACATCATTTGTCACTTCAGCAAGTTGATCTAAAGCACACGCACAGTGGACCCGGGGTTAACCTTCTAATCCAGGGCAACAACCATGATTGTCATGAGCGGGAGTATTAACAACTTCACCTTTTTCTTCATCTTCAGATTCAGATGGCAAATCTTCAGAATTAGAGAGGCGCTGTCTTAAGTACTTGATTTCACCTTGTAAGGTAGCCACCTGATCAGTGAGGGAGGCAATACAAGGGTCAGGCATTGGTTTGACTGGAGGGGGAGGCTGCACAGAAGCTTGGCGTCTAGTGGTAGCCTTGAGCTCAGTGATGGCCTCCCATACTTTGGTTTCAAAATCAGAAGGGGTCCTGACAGGAGGAGCAGGAGGAGTCACCTCAATAGAGGCCACCCGGTTGTCCACATAAGTTTGCACTTGGTATAGAGTGTTGCCTAGTGCAGCCTTATCTAGACCATATCAATGCTGCAGGTGGCGGCCCCAAGTATTGACATGAGCTCCTATCAATTTGAGTTGCAAGTTGACATGCTCCCTGAATTGATTGAGTTCACTAACCAGAGTCTCAAATTCCTGCTGATGGTTAAGCAGAAAATCCTCAATTTGCTCACGCCAGGCTGCCTGATGTTCATCCAATTTGCATAGTTGATCCTTTATGTATCCAGGGAGCAAGGAACAAAGGGAATTTAGGGAGGTGGTTAAATACTTCTGTGACACCAACAAGTTGTGCTGGTTGTCAGAAATACAAGCAAAGAGACTGTGTGACCATTATTGGTAGGCCATATTTTGAGCATGGTTATTTGAGACAGCAGAGGCTACCGCATCTAGCAGTTGATTCTGGGATCCCAAGGCAAGTTGGTGGTGAACTAGGGCAGGTTGGATGAACTGGTTAAC
This sequence comes from Entomophthora muscae, assembly GCA_014839935.2. NCBI lineage: Eukaryota > Fungi > Entomophthoromycota > Entomophthoromycetes > Entomophthorales > Entomophthoraceae > Entomophthora > Entomophthora muscae. The sequence continues at coordinate 606,708 of QTSX02002855.1, read as the reverse complement.
CAACACGCCAATAGTATCCATGGATTCCACCAACGCGGAGGGGAGACCAAAGTCCAAAAGGAAGGAGTACAGGTCTTTGGAGGCGTACCCAGGACAGAGGCCAGGGATAGAGTGCATGGCTACTGTGCCAGAGTGAAGAAGGGAGCGGGCAGCAGCACAAGCTTGCTCATAGTTGAGAGAGAAAGCAGGAAGGGGGGCCACAAGGGCCCGGGAGACAGAACCAATACCATAGGATTTGCAGGAGCATTGGTAATGTCTTCTTTTAGAGGGGGACTAGAAACTTTAGGTTGATCTGGTACTTTGAAAACAAAGGGAGAGGGACTAGAGAATGCGCGTGGGAACAGGGTAACCAAGGGGCTTGCAGCCCCTGTAGTGAGCACCATTTTGTTGTGTTTGGCTCCAGGGGACAACATCCTGGAGGACACGGCAGGAAATCTTTATTACGAAAGATTTGAGGTTTGAAGCTAGCCTTGGGTTAGCCTTCAGGGCAAAATTAAGGGCACATACCTTAATTTCTTGGAAAACGAGATGTAAAAGTCCTTTTGGCAGAAAGGACAGGAAAAGCTTGAAGATTATAAAAGCCAACGCAAATGTGGATAAACTTGTCTAAATTAGGAGTAATGACTCTACTTTAAATAGTTGACAAGAAGCAGGGATCACTCAATAGGAAGACAGAGTGGCTGAGGGGGTCACACTGAGATGAAGTCATAACAGAATCAACCACAGACAGGTACAATAATCCAGAATGGGTGGATATTAAACCAGACCCATTTGCAGAAGGCAAGGAATTTCCAAACTCAAAGGCAAAACCAGTCAAATCTTTGCAACTATCAATATTTGAAGGGTGAATCAAAATAGCATTAATAGCGCAATTTACAACAGTCAGTGTCTTTTTTTATGAATGGGATATAAATTCAATCAGGGAGAGATCATTACTTGGTTTGGGATCAATGAAGAGACACAAGTTGGGGTCTGGTGCAGGTCTGTTGGGGGAAATAGGGGTGAGGGTGATGAGGGTGATAAGCGTGGTGAGGGTGATAAAGCCACAAGGGAAGCCAAGAATTTCTCCTTGTCCTGGATTATTAGTAGTTTTTTGTCTGTATCTTATCATAATCCTCAAAATCTGCATCTACATCTTTAGTGTGGTCTTCTTTATCAGGATCTGCTTCAAAAACCAGGACCTTGCACAGAGAATTGCAATCTCTTAAAAAGGGTCCAAGTTTTTCACACTTAAAGCAGAGGCAATCTGAGATCCCATGGGTGTAGAGCTGGTTTCAGCTGGTCTTGCTTTCTCTGTATTGAAAGTTCTGGGGTATCTCTTAGGCAAGGTGATGTCAAATTTTTCCTTGTACATAAGTAGTAGGCAAATCAAGTCAGGTACATCCTTTGCTGTTTAGATTCTGGACTTGAGTACCAAGGAGAGCTCTCTATTAACCTGGAATGTGTTAAGAATAGTGTATTGTACACTAATTAAGGATACTGTCTTCATAGAAGCTAAGGTCTGAGCCTCCAGGTAAAATCTGCAATTAAAGTCCTCCAAGGTCCCTCCCATCTTGAGTTTGATATCTTCAAAGATCATCTTGAATCTTAAAAAAGCTTCCTGACTCTCAAATTATTCTATAAGTGCCTGGGAAATATTGGCATGAGACCAGCTGTTTTCTGGAAATCAGGAAACTATTGATATGTGGGTGTCAGAGTCAAGGCAGTTGATAATTGTAACATTCTTCATGGCAGTATCAGCACCATACATGATATTTTTGGTACAAGTTGGCCCGCTTAAAGAATGCAGACATAGTGGAAGAAGTAACCATAAATGGTCCCTTTGATCTAGGAGGGGAGGAAAAACAGTTTTTGTCTTCCTTGGAAGCAGCAAAGCAAGCTTCTGAAGCAACCTTGTAAACTTCCTCCCTTCTAGCTTCTAGATTCAGGGTAGTTTTGTCAGAGATAACCAATGACAGGCTACCATTATTTGCAACTGTTTCCAGAACATGGATAGAGAAAGAAAGACTACATATGTTTTCTTCTTTGCTGTTCAGACTATGGTACTCCTCTTGTCCAGATGATTTTCTGTAACTAGCCTGAGATTGACAACCAGTCTCTATGACACAATGCAGGGATAGAAGGTTGTCTAACTTCTGGTGCAGAGAGGTTGTAGTGCTAGTCAAGTGTTCCAGTTGTCCTTTTATGGAGGCCATCATTGTTTGATGCTGGTCCAGTTTTTCAGTGTAGGCCCAGTTATTCAAGAAAGTGTCATCCAGGTTTTTCTCAAGGAGTATAATGTACTTCTCTTAGGCATCCAAGGTGTACTGTATATTTGACACCAACCCTGTGCTTTACTTGTCTTCACTTTGGCACTAGCTAAACAGGGTGGTTCTTTCCACCTGAAAAGCCTTCAATTTCTTTTTAAACTTTCCAGATTTCCAGTATATATGTCAGGGCCTGCCCTGACAAGTATCAAATTCAGATGTGATGTGACAATGACAGCAAATCAATGTTAACTCCACAAATACTGAATGTATAAATACATTTAAACATTCATTAGAACTCTGCAGACGATTCAAGCCGCTTTACTTATTGTATACATTGAGCACAATAATCCTGTTTACATGCTAAAAATCTTATCAAAGAAATCCATACATTGCCCTTATTGATATCATGCATAATTTAAGAAATCAAATAACAAGCTGCAATTATGAGTATAGCTTGTGAGTCCCATACCCAAGTCTATACCAGAGCCTGGGAACCAGAAATCACAATTAGCCTAAATGATCCAAGTCCACCAATCTGCATGAGAAGATTAGCTGCATGAACAACGTCATTCATGCAAGCATATCTCAGCAATTACCGGACGTAAATCAATGATAACACCCGCGTTTAAAAGCTCCAGATCTACCTGACAACTTTTTTTATATAATCAAAGCCTTTCAATGCACCAGTTTATGCAATAAATAGAGTTCAAGAGTGATGGTGAAAGTGACCCTAGTTTAGATGCAAATATAAACCCCTTCCTAAAGCTTGCATTAGAAGTGTTATAAAATGAGCGCCATGAAATGAAGAAAGGACGCCAGCATCAACCAATACATCCTAGTTCATCCTAGTTAATCCTTCCTATATTTACATCTCCTTTCCTTCCCTTTCCCCTTTCCCTTCCCATTCCAGCTGTCTTCCCGTGAGTATTAAATAAAGGACTGTCTCAACCAACCTGTTTGACTTAGGATGAAAGCCATAGCTCTAGACTGCTCTTCTCTGCCATGCCTATCTGAGTAGAGTTGCCTGGGCCATGACAATATACAGATAAATTCAATAAGTTCCTTATTGATCTCCTCCTGAAGTTTGTTCAGATGATTAAACAACTCAAGTATGTCCCTATTAATCATAGTGCTAGAGGGAGAGATGAAAGCGACAGGATCCTGTGACTGTACTACAATCACGCTGGGATGTGGTTTCACAAAGAGGTTGAGTTGTGATGAATTTTATAAGTTGAAATTCAAAACAATAGGATTGGCCTTGGAGAGATTTTCCAGCGTAGTAATGGATTACCCAGGAATCAATTAGGCTGTACTAATTGAGGGCCAAAATTAATAATCTGAACAATTCAGATTATGAGACTAGGTGTCTCAAACACAATTTATTAACTTGTAGGGTTAATTAATTGATACCCTTGAATATGATTAATGAGGATTTAATCATAGGGCCAAAATGGACTTGACTGTTTCAAGTAAAGTCTTGTTGTCTTCAAAAAAAATCAATTAACTGGGAAGATTAATTAATATAGCAGGTAATATAATTAATGAGGATTATTTTATATCATTTTAATTGCCTTGAATGTGTCAAGAAGTTTGGTTAAGGTTAACCAAAATTAAACCCCTGAATTGTGGTTTAAAAGCGTGGTTTTGGCAAATTTATTAGGTTAGAAGCGCCACCGCGCCGCCAAATGATTTGTAAAGCGCCAAGGCGCCACCCAGTGAATGTTTCAGGCGCTGGGGCGCCGCAGTAGCACCTGGTTTGAGTTTCAAAGTGTTTTAATGGGTTTTTAACGCAAAAAAACGGTTAATGTGAAAAACGGCTAAATGTAGACAATGGTGTCTATGCATTTAGGATTGATAAGCTGGTTCCCAGTTGGAAAAAAGATAGCTTGGATCAGGAATATGTATATTTCACAGGGGTTTGGCGCCAGAAGTCTGGAATGCTTCAAGCTAAAGCGATACATTTCCACGGAAGAAATCAGGTGATTCTGGAATGTATTAGGGCACATTCTTATAGGTTAAGAGTGTGAATATCTTTTTGGTATAGATCTGGATTGAATGGCGCCGTTATTTCATAAATCACATGATAGAAATCCAGGTGTGATTCCAGAACCAGAGGGGGTTTCAGCTGAATATACCCTGATTTGTATATAAGGGAAACATGATAATAATTAATAAAGATGCTTATTTGTGATGATAGTTGCTTTCCCCTCAGTATTTTTATATTTTATATTTTTGGCTTTTAACTGAAAGAAGACTACCATGGAATTAAAGAGATGGTCTGCAGCTAAGACTATGGGAAGTAAAAAATTTGGAAGTGATCACCAGATGGCAACAAGTTTAACGCCAAGATTGCCTGTCTGGAATCTGAGCTCATCAAAGCTCACATAAAGGATTCCCTGTCAAACTGTAAAAGAGTCAGAACAGGATAATAAAGAAGCAAGAATGAATTTCCTGGATCCTTTACAGATCCTGGGAGTCATTTAGCAAATGAAGCATTTTCAGGTGTTAATTCAACATGGTAACTTCCTGATCCAGCTCACGGATAACTGGTCCATTCACCCTGACATGAGTGATCACTGCTGAGATCCATTTCAAATCAAGCTTTTGATGACAAAGTTTCTAAATTATGTGATGGGATACCAGAGCATTGGGTCCTTGTTTCACTGCTTCAGATCAGAGAATGATGTTAATCTGTGCTGGCACAGCTTTTGAGAGCTGTTTGCTCATTAACTCAAAGTTTGATGCAAGATCATTGCATAACAGTTGAAGAAAGGCCTTACGGTTTGAGACTGAGATTTCTTGATCATGAATCAGGCTATGTGATTTTTACAAATGCACTCTGTTGCAGCACACTGCATGATGCAAAAAGTTTTGAATGTAGCCCTTGACATGCTCTGCTGTACAAAGGTCTCAGTAGAGTTGTTCCAAGATGACTTGGCTGATATTCTGGAATCTTTTCAGGGAAGTTTCCACAGAGGGATATTATATAGCCAAGAGTTAGGAGTGATGGTAATTGCCAGATGTCTCATTGTCTATATTTATCATGGCAAGACAAATTACTTCCTCTAAAGGGCTGGAGTTCACATCTATTTCCATGAGTGCAGGCACAGTTAGAAGAAGAGGGCTCCAGTTGCCCAACACAAGAGAACATGTATAGTCTGGAATAAACTGGTAAAGCTTTTTCATCCCAACAGGAAGGACAAAAGAAACATTGATAGGTAGAACGCTAGCGTTGCCACAAAGCAATCCTCTCTCCACAAAGAAGGAGTTGCTGGGCTGGGAGAAACAGTAAGCAGGTTTGAAAATTGCCACAGACACTGAAATGTTATATTGTAGGCTTTTGCTGCTAATATGAGAGTGTTAGTTAGTGCCTAATCTTGTTCTATTTACTTTTTCTGAATAACAGGATGATGAAAAACTATGTAAGGATGAAACATCTGATAAAGAGTTAAAACTGTCAAAATTTCATATATGAATTAAGCACATATATCAAGGTATGTGAGGGGTTTGTTAATAGAAGGAAGTGGGAAATTGGAGGCCATGAGAATAGGGACTTGTAATTTTGTACACAACAACACCAAAAGAAGGAATAATAATTGTGAAGCTTGTACTGATTGGTCAATCAAACTATGAAAGCTTACTGGATGTTAAATCTTGGACTCAGAATTGTGAATGATTCCAGGCTTCTGGAATATATGTCTCAGATATTTACATATCCCTAGGAGCTATAAGTAATTGTAAAGCTATGAGACAATTGCTGCTTAGTTGGAGCGTAAAAGTGCCTACTAATTCTTGGTCAGGTGGTCATTGATTGTGTATAACATAAGTGGATATTAATCCGACTTTCAATATATTGATGTCAAATCCAATAGTCCTTAGCTAATGGCGGCAGATTACGTTATTTTGAGAAGATTGAGAGGGGATATGGCATTATAACCATCATGGGGTGACTAGTTGAGCATCTCCTGTGTATTGTAAGATATGATGGCAACTGGGGTGACAATTCCAGTTGCAACATTTGCACCAAATATATCAACTATCTCCAAATAAATATTTCTTCCTCCAAAGCTGAAATAAACTAGTTCATGATTTATCTGTTCCCACTCTTTTTGAAAAATGCTGTAATTTTACTCCAGTCAGAGTACTAGTTTCCAAATTTGGACGACAACCTGCAGCTTCTCCCGTGTCACCCAATTTTTTTGGGGGGACGCGATCTCCTGCCACCCAAGCAGCTAGACATTTTCATACCAAATGATTGGGTTTAAATTGAACTGAATGCAGAGCTCTCCATTTTTCGTTACATCAAATATAAATAGTAAAATAAACCAACCTTTTTGAATCGACGTGGTTAAAATCGTGGAGCCCTAGCTAAATAACGCTGGCGTGAAATATTGTTATTGAGGTCATTATTTTAAATTGAACTGGCACCCTTTGCATCCCCAATTGTAACGGAACAAGTAAACGACTTTAAATGTGCTGTTCACATATCCAGCTTAAACGAAGGATGAAAAGCGTTAAGTTTAAACCCCACCTGTCTTGATGCACTTGTGGTATAATGATTTCATTTTATGCAGAATCAAGTTGAAATTATTATAAACATTTGAAATTGTAATCCAATAGCAGTCTTCCAAGTTTTAAGTATGACAATATGAATTCTTATAAATAGATTTGAAATTACTATAGTACTGATTAGCATCTCAATTAAACAAATAATAGGGGTAAGACAGCCCCAAAGCGACTTGGGTCTACTTTGCTTCAAATAGTGACTCAAGATCGAGAGCATCAGAACGAAGAGTGTTTTTATAAATTATATCGCCAAGGCTTACAAAATAATGATTTATTGGACTGCAGGCTTTTAATTTATTTATGTCCTTTTAGGATCATAAATAGACCTGTTCGTCATTCATCCAAGCAGTTTTTAAAAGGGATTTTGATTCTGACGAGCGATGGTACCAAAGGAGAGTACAGCTATGGCGGATCATCTCTGGACCGCTATCGGGGCTGGCTTTTTTGAAAGCTCAGAACCGATAACGATCCGGAGATGGTCCGTCGCAGCCCTAAATGGGAGTCAAGCTTTATATTTATTGGTTGAGTTCTTTCGATGGGTGGTTTTAAATCAGATTTCTACTAATGGAACCAACGTTTTATGTAAACTATACAAGCCATTCGCCAGATAAGCTCATGCCTCAGCCGGACAACGTAACTTAGTTTTTATATAAAATAAAATCATTTACTCTTGCGTTTTCTGGTGAATCCAATGGCATATCGAGTTTGCAACTGCAACCACATTGGTTTATGCTCAGTTTAAATTCTAAACTAATACTGCTTGGCTGATCCCCCACGATAAGAGATTGGGGCGTGGGATGAGAGTGCGTTACATAATTTTTATTCGAGCCGTAAACGTGTTTCGTTTAGTACATTTGTGGCGTCATTTCAACTGCTAAATGATGGAATCTTCCCAATTTAGCAGGAGTGCCATGAAAATCAAGTAATTGCTATTTGAGAAATTAAAGCGGTATGGCGAGAGCCTGTGGCGGAGCTATTTGATCTGTTCCCAGCACTTTCAAAGCAACTATTCTTAAGTTGATTAACTTTTGGTTGCCTTCAATTGAATTTAACATTCTCAACCTTTGTTCACTATTTAGACATACTTTTAAAATAATATGGAATACCTTGCTAGGCCTGTTGGCTGGTTCGTTAGCTCTTTGAGCCGAACTATGCCCCTTCAAGCTGACTTCTTCAAACCAATGCAGGGCTCCTGGTACATCTCACCTGCCCAGCATGGTTTCGAGCTTCTCATCGTAACTGGTATATTTTACCTGATTTTTCTTTTCAGCATCAAGCATGTCTGTCGTCCTGGGTAATATATCTTAACTTCCCCTTAAGAGTAAATTAAGTTTTAATCTTTTTTGCAGAAGTCCAGAGTGGAAGCTGTTAGCTCTATATGACAACACCCAGCCTATGACGTTACTTGAAAAAGCAATGAGCTATAGTGCACTCACATCCTGGTTTTTAATCTTGGTTTATAAAGGTCTCAGAAACGACTTGATATCTATGCTCCAGCCCTGTCATGTCAATCTGATGGTTCTTATTTTTATTCTCAACTTTCCCAAGAAATACACCCTTCCTCATTTCGTTTTCAATGTATTCACTCATGGTATCTGGGGAACGTAAGTATTTTCTAAAAACTCCAGGAACTAACCACCAACAGTCTGCTTGCTATAAGCGCACCTGATCTTCGAGGATACGACATGCTTCTTGAAGTTGAAAACTTCTGGTTTGGTAATAACTTTCGTCACGCTTCATTACTAACTGTTAGAACATTACCTGCTTCTCTTTGCACCCTTCTTACTTATGTTCACTGATCGTTATGTCCTTTGGCCTCCTAGCTTCGCTGTTGGTATTCTGTCATATAGCTTCAACGCGCTATATAATGTTCCCTTTTTATCATCAATCGCTCTTCTCACTGGACTTAATGTGAACTACACACTCTCTCCTCCTCCTGGCATCCTTGAAAGTTTTGGGACATACTACCGAATTGTTTCCATTGGCTTCCTTTGTGTCATATCTTTAATCTTGCGGTTCACATTTACAGAGCTTGGCCGTCTGCTTGTTATTCGTTCCAAGGATTATTATTCTTCCGTCATGGCTCGTCTATCTAAAGGGGCACGGGTCAACCAGTAGAACTTGATTCTCTCGTTGCACTAACCCTATTAGCATTTAGCTTGATTCAGATAGAATGTTCTGACTCCCCAGTGTTCTTTTATTAATTCGTGGATTCTTTTTATTGAATAAAAATGGCATCGAGAAGTCCTTCTTGGCCTCGATTCTCAAATGTTTTCTGGCCTTTCAAGTTTGCTATAATTTATGTTGGATTTTCGACAAGCAACACTTAGATCCATGCACAACTTATTCTAGCAATACTCGTCCACAGTTTCGGAGCGCTTTTGGCAGCCAATATTGCCATTACGCCCTAAAACTCTACACAGAAATGAACGCCATATTGTTACTAATGATCCTCTGAAGCTTTAGGGGATGTTTGATTGATGAAATTAAACTCACTCCAGGCTTATACAAATGGATGATTAGGCTCAATGGCTTTTTATGCATTAATTGGATATGGGGTTATCTACAATGGTCAAAATTTAACCGGCTACCAGCATTTTAGAGAAAGAAAACAAAAATTAAAAAAATTGCTTAAAAAAACATGAGCAGATGCACCGCAGATCTTTACACCGGCATAATAAAATTGTGGCACTAATAAAAATGAAGGGAAAATAGTGTTGCGACCAAGATTACTCCCCCGCCTGCCACTGTATCTCACGATACACAGGGGACGTTCAAAGAGACACCCTACAACGTAACTAACAATATAGAGAATACTGTGGCTAATGTCAAATTACAGGCATTATCTCCTGAATACGAGCGACACCAATTTGACACGCTGATCCCTCACTTAACATATTTCCAGCCAAAACCTTATATCAAACCCGCCACAGTGCCACCCCCAGGTGGACTTGTGGCCCCTGATATAGTATATCAATTATTTCATTCCCAATAAACATTATATTATTCCCATTCCTGTCCTTTCTATTAGACTGTTGTCTTCCCCAATTCAAATACTGAACTCTCATTGGTTCAGTTGCAACAGTGGTAGCAGCAGTAGGTTTACGATCTACCTATAAGAAAATACCTCCAAGAAAGGTCAAAGTGCTGGCTGTATGGCTACACCTCAATAAAGACCTTCCTGCTCATCCCTTATGGGGAGATCCCAGAAGGTTACATTGTTTACCAAGACTAACTAGTGCTCACCAGTGTTTACAATCAACTTCACCTAAGACAGTACAATCTCAGTACAACTCCATCCCAATCAGATCTGTCACAAAAAATGCTGAACCTACAGTTGATTTCCTTCACAGGTGGCGTGAAAGGCGCCAACATTGTAAGTTGGCTACACTCCACATAAAACTGGCTCTGTATTTGCCAAGTACCTGAACTCATGTGAGTTATCACAGCATCAGGACACCTTACTGGGCCTACTGTTTCATGGTTCACCACCTAGGCCAGCCAAGAACTTGAAGTCATCTGTGCAGCGTTCAGAGACGCCGCTAAATCCCCCTACAGTAAAACCTATTCACCTATTGTCATAGGAACACCCCTGCTTTCAATCAAACAAACAGGAAGCGTCCCTGAGTATCTTGCTGCCTGGCAGCAAGCACTTACTGCCGCCTCAGAAGCCATTACTGATAGAGATGTAATGTTTCTTACCATAATCATTAGGTTAAAACTTCATATCTGTGAATGAGTTCCTGAAGGTGTTGTACCTCCATTGATGGTTGTTACAAAGCTATTGTAGAAGCAAAAAATCAAGCTATAATGGGCTTCCAAAGATCCAAAAATGCATCTTCTCAACTTTGCCCTGTACATGGCAGCTCTCACAGTCAAGTAAAATGCCACCAAAACTACCAGTAGTAGAATAGCAACAAGTGCCCTTGTGAGGGAAAGATTCAATTGGAACAGATTGAGAGTCTAGAAAAAGCCTGAGAATTATAGATACAAGAGGTTTTGCAACCCCGCTTGACCCACACTCCCAATCTCTCCTTACCAAGTATTCATGTGACTACAACATGCATGAAATATAAACGCTAGACGAGTTCCAAGTGCACTGTGACAACCCTGTCCTCCAAGCCAGTCATTCATCAAATAAAATCACTTGTTTGGCCTATATATTTTGTTTCTGTGGGAACACTCACAAAATTTTGGTAGATTCTGAGGTCAACTACACCATGGTCAACCAGGAATTTGCGGACTTTCAACAGTTAGACTGAGTCCCCAGCCACTTCAAGACAGTACATGTGGCCAACTCACACAGAGTGGCTGTCAAGATTTTGGGGTCTTGAAGTATTGTTTTTATTAGAGGACATTGTATTATTATGTTGATAGGGGACTTTATGGCAACAGTCTGTAGCTACCAATCAGGTCTTGGGATATGGCTACAGCTTGGCAGAGTCCTAAGGCTGTAGGAGAAGAAACACGGTTCTGCAGATAGACGGCGGCGCGCTCTATCTGGATACAACTGACTACTAGGTGTCGGCTAGTAGTGATACTATACTTAGAGATCTTCAATCTCTAAGCCAAGGATGATATTTTTTCTGCTCAATCTCTAGTTAAAAGAGCACTTTATATAGGGTGGATAGGCCCTTTTTCCAGATAGTTATCTGACGCATCTAACTCTTACTAGTCAGTCTATTTGTTCCCCAGACTGCTAGTTTCAGCCCCCAGAGCTAGGCAGCCATGCCGGTCTGGCATGGGACTTCAATAGATTACTGGGCCTCAGCTTACTTCACCAGCGTGTTGGCAGCATCTTGTTTCCAGTTTATGCATGTGCGAGTATAGTTACCCTGTCTTTGGGTTTTTGCATCATGCATTATTCACTTAAACAGCCTTTTATATCAGTCATAGGATTTGAAGCATCTGCGGGTGCAAATGTTTTGGCTTAATCATCTTACAGTAGGTTCCTGAGTACTTTGTCTTATTGGCTGCTAAGCGTTCTGTGATTGTGGACCAGGTCTAATCCAATAGGCGGCCTAGTCTTGGATCAGGATCAATCTTCAGAGTAATCATCAGTCCATCAATTGGCCAAATCCAAGGGATGGGATAAGCTGATGCTTTTTACAATCAGGCCAGCTAAATGGCAATTGACCGTCTAACCAATCAACAAAGGGGAATAATGGTCAAGTTTATTACATTATTCTGGAGGCTTGACATTTCTCCCGGCTAGACTTGACCATATATTCTCCTCTAGACCAGAGGCCTTTTGCATATGGATAATACTTCAAACCACACCAACTACACTAGCAAGACAGACACTAGGCAGTACATTACAAAAATGTCCGAAGAAGAGCGCAAGGTGTTCTACAGCCTTCCGCTCAAGGCCAGACGGGTGTTGATCCGAGGACTTTGAGATGGGGACTCAGAATCAGCGTTCACGGGGTTAGAAGACCCTTTCCCATTGGAGACACAAGAAGACGGCCAGCAGTCAGAGGAGAATACTGCGTCTACCTCTGGGAAGCGTCCTATTAAGGAACCCGTCAAAGAGCGGTCACCTAAGCAGGCTACTCGGGTCTCCAGCCGGGCGACTGAGGGGCAAGAAGTGGATGTAAGTCCAGCCAGGGAGCAATATGACGCCTTTGGGGGAACACAAGAATCTGTGTTTAACCAGTTCCGTCTGGGAGAGGAGGGCTTCTCTGTCAAAAATCTATTCCAGGGTGAGGATATTATCCCTCTGTTCCTTTTTGTGGTGACCCAGAAGTGTCCCCAGTTAGACTTGAAGAAGAGGATCACAAGTACTACCGGTGGGTTCTATGCAGTAGATGACTTGTCCTCTCAGCAAGAGATCTTGCAGGAATTGACAGGCCTTCTTGCGGACCCGGCGGTTGTTCGTGCAATAGATATGCCAATTTCAGGGTTTATCCTTGACTTTGGTCTCAACGTCCTGAAAAGCTGGATCCTCCCTTTGGATCCATTTCCTGAGGTATACGGTTCCTTGGGAGTTGAAAACTCTGATGCACGGGATAGCTGCAATTGCCAGGCTACCAGGAGGGACTGGGAGGCTCTTCATTGCGGCAACAAGAAGACGGCTCTCCGTGGAATGGCCTTGTTTGGGGATCTACTCTTGACCCCAGACTTACGTTTGCCTATGGGGACTTTTGACAATATGGTGGCCCACTGGGAAAAGTACCAGAATAAGATAGGCGGGATTCAAGCTCCCTTGCCGCGTATCTACTGGTACATTTCTGATTTTATGCTCAATTGCATGGTTCTCTCTTGTTGCTTCCCTTTGGATGCCAGGCTTTGGCAACTGGATGCTCAGCAAGTCTCTATTTCTCTTCCGCTAGTTCAATACTCGCAGCAGCCACTTGCGGTGCACAGAGTGTGATTGCAGGTGGCTACCACCTTCTTTGTTAAAGGGCGTTCTTTCCCTTTTGTTCCCATCCGTAGCGTGACCAGATCAGGAAGACGGCACAAGGCTTCCCAGCCCCATGCTAAGGTAGTGGAGCGTAAAACTTCATTGACTCAGGAGCCTGTCAACAATGATGAGTCTGATGAGGGCCAGGATGAGGAAGGCAAAGATGAAGAGGACTCCAAATACCAAGAGGGCAACCCTTAGCTTCTTTTTAATAAACACCTTTTTTCTACAATTATATTTTTAGTCATTGTATAAAGTTTGTAAGGTTTAATTGTTGCCAATAATAGGCATAGTAAAGAATTGTTTAAGGAATCTGGCATGCACTCAATTTATGAGTTGTCCATCTGCCAGATTCTTAATAGTGTATGTGTCCTGTGAGGTTTTTTCTATAACCTCAAAAGGACCCTTCCATAAGCTATCCAACTTATGGGATCAACCCACAACCTTGTCGTGGTATAAAACCTGGCTTCCCACTTTGAATTCCATCAAAGGACAGCGCTTTGCATTATCAGCTATCTGGCCCTTTGTTCTGGACAGGGCAGTTTCTGAGAAAGCTTCAGCTTGAAGCTTAATCAGCGTCTCGGCTAACTTAGTTAGGTACTGCTGATAAGTCATATCTTTGGGATTGCCCAAGGCAGAGTACAGGATTGGTGGAATAGCAGGGTGGCGTCCATATACTAGCTGGAAGGGCAAAAACCTAGTGGTGTTGTGGATGGAGATGCTGTAGGCAAAGTCCACAGCAGGCAGGAACAGGTACCATTATGAGGTACGGGTATCTGCCAATTTCCTCAGGATGGAGACTAATGTTCCATTCACTCTCTCCACCATACCATTTGACTCAGGATGGTATGAAGTGGAGAGGACTCCCCTCACGCCCATAAGCTTGTTCAGCTTGGGGATGACATTGGCAGTGAAATTGGTGCCGTTGTCCGTGAGGATGAATTGAGAACATCCATGTCAATGGATGATACGCTCTAAGATGAAGGTGGCAGTTGACTTGGCGCTTACTTGCTGTAGCAGCTTGTCTTTGACCCATTTGGTTAAGTGGTCAATGGCCACTATGATGTATTGGAGGCGTCCTACGCACATTGGGGGCGGACCTACAATGTCTATGCTTACGGTGTGCCAAGCAAATTTTGGTTCCACTTTCTTGTACTGGTGGCGGCCCACAAATGGCTTCTCATTCTGGCATTCAGAGCAGCAGGTGAGGGTCTCATTGATGTCAAACAGAAGAGACTCCCAATAGTAGTGAAGCTGTAGCTGAGCAACTGTTTTCCTGAATCCCCCATGGCCTACTGCCTTGTGGGCAGCGAGTATGATTTCAGGCCTATCTGACGGACAAGGGAATAAGTACTCTTTACCTTTGTGATATTTGTAGAGTTTATTGTTCTCTACCTGACAGTCTTTTCTAAGCTCCTTTAGAATGGCCTGGACTTCTTCTGGCTCATCATTTAAGGTGGCTTTTACCATTTTGCCGTACATGCCATCTGCTTGGGAGGATACCAGTGCTACGTTAGGCAGGCAAGACAGGCAGTCAGCATTTTGGTGGCTGGCTCCAGGGCAGTGGACTATCTTATAGTCAAAGGCCTGGAGTTTCAGTGCCCATCTGGCAAGGCGTCCTTTGGGCTCTCTGAGATTCTGGAGCCAACTGAGGCTAGCATGGTCTGTTACCACGGTGAAATGTACACCATGCAGGTATACCCTAAACTGCTTATAGGCATATATCACAGCAAGACATTCCCTTTCTTTGACGGTGTAGTTTTGCTTGTGGACATTAAGGGACCTGCTGGCATAGGCCACAGGATGCTTGGCTCCTTGGTTTTTGTGTTTGGATAGCACTGCTCCTAGTGCTAACAACAACGCATCAGTGTGGACAATGAAGGGTTTGTTGAAGTCCGGATACATCAGGACAGGGCTTGACAAAAGACTGGTTCTAAGAGAATCAAATGCAGTCTGACACACCGTTGTCCATTTGAAGGTAGTCCCATTTTTGAGGAGGTTAAACAGTGTCTTGCCAGTGCAGGAGAAGTTGAGAATAAATCTTTGGTAGTAGCCAACCATCCCTAGAAAGACCTATATATTGTGTTTGCTTTCTGGTTGCTTCACATCCGTGATGGCCTCAACCTTAGCAGGTTGAGGGCGAAGTCCAGTTGTGTCTACAACAAAGCCAAGGTATTCAAGTTGGTCTTTGAAGAACTGGCATTTTTGAGGCTTTATCTTCAGATTGGTGTCAGCCAGTCTTTTGAATACGGCCTCTAGATGATCCAAATGTTCATTGAACGTCCTGGAAAATACATTAATATCATCCAAATATACCAGAACGCAGGACAACTTAAGGTCTCCGAGAATTGAATCCATAGCTCATTGGAATGTGGCGGGAGCGTTACACAGACCCTGGGGCATGCAGGTTGGCTGAAATAACCCTTGAGAGGTTATTATTGTGCACTTCTCCTGTTCTTCAGGTGGTAACTCAATTTGCCAATATCCAGAACTTAGATCCATGGCAGAGAAGTACTTGGCTCCGCCTAACCAATCTAGGGCATCATCAATCCGTGGGAGTGGGTACAAATCCTTCTTTGTTATCAAATTGAGCTGGCGGTAGTCAATCACAACCCTGTTGCTACTGTCTTTTTTCTTGACTATGAGCATAGGAGAAGCCCAAGGGCTCTTAGATGGCACAAGCATGCCCCTATCCAAAAGCTCTTTGATCTCCTTGCTCACTACCTCCTTGCTGGCTTTGGATCTTCTGATGGGACGTAGGCAAATGGGCTTCTGATTGCCAGTGTCAATGTGGTGGGTGATAACTGTAGCACATCCTAGATTGAAATCATCTTCTGCAAGAATGCAGCAATATTTTTTGAAAAGCTTGCTGGCCCTTTTGAGTTCTTCCTCTCGCAAGGATGATAGGTCAGCCAAGGGTTTTGTTGCATAGGCGGAGGCTTTGACCTGGTCTGGGAGCCCCATGTCAGAGAAGTCACCAATGCAATGGAATTCATCTATCTCAACAACTGGGAGGAGGTGTACAAAGGCAACTACTTGGTGCTTCTTGATTTTTAGGTCAAATTCCTGTAAGTTAGCCAAAAGAACATGAATTTTCTGTTGTCCTGGAATGATGATTCCAGGGGCGACACATGGTTTGAAGCAGGAGCGGCTCCAAGGCTGATGGATCTCCCCATAGAGCCCTTCAGGTATGTCTAGGGTTAACCCAGAGTTGATGATCATCTGGGTGCCGCTTCCTAGCGTGAAGGTTGACCTTGACCAAAGGGGAATGCCTTTGTGTTCCTTTATTTGCGTAGGCAGCCACTTGCCCTTTTTCCCCTTGATATGATATGGTACTGCTACCACTCCATCCTTGTACGCCAGGTGGATGCTCTTGGTTTCTTTTGGTGGCATCTTCTCCTTGGAGTAGTATAGTGGGATTGTCTGACTGAGAAGCGTCAAGGTGTCCACTTTCATGTCTATCTTAACCCCGTATTTGCAAAGAAATGTTGTCCCAATCAGTATATCATAGTTCTGACTGGGCAAGACCACAGCAGGCAAAGAAACCGCTATCAACCCAAATCTCATTGGCAGTGAGCTGTATGCCCCAACCAATGTAGTGGTATGGATGCCAGCAGTACCATAGACCTTGGAGTGGGCCACGTCTGGAGCCATACCCAGTCTTTTCGCCAGGCGGGTAGAGACTATATTGATGGGGGCCCCACTATCTATAATGGCCTGTACTTTTACCTTGTTCACAGAAATATCAGCATAAGTACATTTGGTATAAGATTTGGATTGGAGATTTAATAGGTGGATACCCAGTGGTCCTGGGGTATCAAAATACTGGTGGAGGCTCTGGCCAATCTCAGGGAAGTTGGCTTCTATAGTCTCCAGTGGCATAGAGAACTGTACACCTTTCAGTGGCGGCAGGTTGCTGGACACGTTTGGGTTAGAACCAGTACATACCTCCTGAACTTGGGCGGTGTAGGGCTTGGAGACAGTCTCTATTGTGTTGGTGTCAATTTTCCTGGGGCGGCCTCTCCCTTGGGTGGGGATCACATACAGGTTGTCTGCTACTAGCTTATGGATAGAGTCCTCCTTGAAGTCCTTTTCCTGTAGGAAGAGATCAGGAAGGGGCTGGTCAATGGCCGTGGGTGTGTCCGTGGGCTTTGCCAGGATGGGTGTTGTCTCTTTGTTGGCAGGCATAGAGACCACAGGGCTAACCTCTGGTTGCTGGCTGGCTGTTCCTTGATTGGGATCTTTTGGAATAGGGAGGGGATTGGAGGGACCAGTATATTCCGTTACTGGCCCGCCTTCCCTTTTCCCTGTTTGCTAGGTTTGGGTACTGTGATCACATTGACAGAGGAGGGACTAGGCTTTCCTCCTCAACAGTCTGCCGCAAAGTGACCTCTCTTCCCACACTTATTGCAGTTGCCTGAATTGCAATAGGATTTGGTTTCTCCTTTGGGCTTATCTGCGTCTGAAGTGGACTCCGTCGGCTTGGGGGTTTGGGAGCGTTCCTTAAAGTTGTTAAAACTTTTACCTGACTGACCCTTGTTAGGTGCTTCAAACTGTGATCCAAGTCTGCTAAGATAACTAGTGATTCTCTGCGTGTCATTGGACTGGTTGAGTACTGGGAACATCACATTGGCAAGCTCACAATAGGGTTGTAAGGCTCTGCTCATAGTGATGTGGCAATCCAAGTCAGAAAGTACTCCGGCTCCAAGGAGGATCTGCGCCTTGTGGTAGAAACAGTTGGCAAAGTTGGAGACAGTCTTGTATTTTTTAAAGGAAATATTGCTGAACTCCGCCTTCCTGGCCTGGAGTTTTGTCTTGCTGCCAAATTTGGCAATGACCGCCTGCTTGGCGTCTGCGTATGTCCACTCTTCTTGTGGTAGACAAGGCATGATAACGTCTACGCTGGCGGGGTCCAGGGCATTGATGAGGGTAGTGGCCTTCATGTGATCCAATGACCCTCTCATAGACATCTCAAATAGCTGTACAAATGTTCTGATGTTTCCATTACAATCAAATTTGGGTAAGTTCAATGGCTTGAACTTGTGGTCAGGTACCAGAGTCTCTTCTATTGGGGTGGCCACTGGTCTTCTAGTGGGAATAGAAGGAAGTCTGGTGGAAGTCATGGGCGTGAGGGGAGGCAGTGCCGCTACGCCCATGGGTA
This sequence comes from Entomophthora muscae, assembly GCA_014839935.2. NCBI lineage: Eukaryota > Fungi > Entomophthoromycota > Entomophthoromycetes > Entomophthorales > Entomophthoraceae > Entomophthora > Entomophthora muscae. Next base: position 588,329 of record QTSX02002855.1, on the reverse strand, counting down.
CATTGTGTGTGTACTGAGAGCCATTGCTTTCAAAATTGGATCCTACTTCATGGAAGTAGTCAGGAGAGGAAGTCTTCTGCCGTTCCGAGGAAGAGGCGGGAAGGGGGGACAGAGCTTGTCCAGAGCTGCTACTGCCTGCTCCACAAGCCTGTGTCTCAAGTTTGCTTAGTCTTGTAGCAAATTTGAGCTCCATCTCCTTTCTGGCTGATTGTTCTTGTACCAGTTGTTCCAGTAGGTTGCTGTGATTTTCCTCCAGCATAAGGACCGTGGAAGTAAGTGTATCCTGGCGTTGCTTGTCCTTCATGCGCCCTTCCTCCAAGTGGGCAATACGTTCACGTGCGGACTCAAGATCCTCATAAAGCAAGCTGGCCAGTTCCTGTACACTTTCAATGGTCTCCCAAAGATCATTCTTGTTGTCCACGTAGGCGTTGTGGTACAGGCAACAGTTGTGAGGTTCCAAGGCAAGCTCCTGGGAAGAATTGCCCAACTGGGGAGGGAACTTCCCATTTCTTAGACTGTCAAGCTTGCTTGCCAGCTTGTTGACGTATGCCACCAACTCATTATACCAGTTGGTACTTCTCTTGTCAGCGTCATCCATTATGCAACGGATAGAATTCTTATCAGGAGTCTCTCCATTTTGTGTCTCATGTTTGGCCAACTCATTGACCCTTTGAGTTAGGCTAATACAGTGGTCTGTCACGTTAGTGATCCACTGTGGAGTGATGCCAGTGCTTTTGAAGCAGTTGGCGACAATTTGCCCGACTTGAGAGTTGAATTGCTGTACTATCTCATCCACTCTGAAGTGGGCATGGTTGGTGGTTTCAAACAGGTTTCTAAGAATACCCTGTAATGAGTCAAAGCTGGTATTCAACTTATTAATGGTGGCTAAGTGGGCTTCCTGCAATTCATTGTGGCTGGCCCCTAGCTCTGTGAGCTCCAAGCTTTGTCTTGCAACAAGTTGCTGCAAGTGTTTAATGCTTGGGTGAACAAAGTAAGAGAGGAAGTCTTCAACTTGCCCCTTTTCCTTGTTCAGTAGCTGGCTGATCTGCATGCTGTTAGCCTCCTGGTACTATTGATAAGCAGTCCAGAGGTTGGCGGCATTCAGATTATAACTAAACAGAGTGAACTCTGCTTCCTGTTGGGCCCCCTTGTGTCAACAACTGTGCAGGAGTGTGCCTAGCATAGTGTGAACCTCTTCTAAAGAATACTGGCAAGGTTGATGCGGTCCAGGTGCGTAGGTGGGGTCCAGGTAAAGGCAGTCATCCTGGAGCTCAACAGCTCTATGTGGCGTGATTGCAAAATAGAGACTAGTGTCCCTTTTGGTGCCACTAGTATCCATACAACCCCCATACTTATCAACAAAGCTGGGGTGGAAAAGAGGCAAGGCAGCGCCTTGACTTGACTCCAATGGCAGCTTGTATTTGTAGTGAGCACCACTGTCAAGATTTTGGGGTCTTGAGGTATTGTTTTTATTAGAGGACATTGTTTTATATATGTTGATAGGGGACTGTATGGCAACAGTCTGTAGCTACCAATTGGGTCTTGGGATATGGCTATAGTCTTGGCAGAGTCCTAAGGCCGTAGGAGAAGGAACACGGTTCTGCAGATAGACGGCGGCACGCTCTATCTGGATACAACTGACTACTAGGCGTTGGCTAGTAGTGATACTATACTTAGAGATCTTCAATCTCTAAGCCAAGGGTGATATTTTTTCTGCTTGATCTCTAGTTAGGAGAGCAATTTATATAGGGTGGATAGGCCCTCTTTCCAGATAGTTATCTGACGCATCTAACTCTTACTAGTCAGTCTATCTGTTCCCCAGACTGCTAGTTTCAGCCCCCAGAGCTAGGCAGCCATGCCGGTCTGGCATGGGACTTCAATAGATTACTGGGCCTCAGCTTACTTCACCAGCGTGTTGGCAGCATCTTGTTTCCAGTTTATGCATGTGCAAGTTTAGTTACCCTGTCTTTGGGTTTTTGCATCATGCATTATTCACTTAAACAGCCTTCTATATCAGTCATAGGATTTGAAGCATCTGCAGGTGCAAATGTTTTGGCTTAATCATCTTACAGTAGGTTCCTGAGTACTTTGGCTTATTGGCTGCTAAGCGTTCTGTGATTGTGGACCAGGTCTAATCCAATAGGCGGCCTAGTCTTGGATCAGGATCAATCTTCAGAGTAATCATCAGTCCATCAATTGGCCAAATCCAAGGGATGGGATAAGTTGATGCTTTTTACAATCAGGCCAGCTAAATGGCAATTGACTGTCTAACCAATCAACAAAGGGGTGTAATGGTCAAGTTTATCACATTATTCTGGAGGCTTGACAGTGGCTATCACTCACAAGGTGTTGCCCTTTTCTGTAAGGATGGGAAACATTTAGGTCAGGATTTCTGAGCCTATCATGGCTAGACTCTGCCACAATGCAATTGTAGGTCTAGACTGGCTTCACCATAACCACCCTTACATTAGCTGGGACATCTCTGTTATCACTCTCAGAAGAAATAGTGTTAGATTCCAAATATATCACAGTGAAATGAAAAAACTATTACATGTCACTGTCTTTGTATGTATAACAGAAGAGGGTTTCTATAAGTTTAAAGGGGTGTCAGGAAGCCAGTCATAGGTAGAGGCGTTGGGCGGCTCAGGGTGAGGTGCGGCCAAGCTGGCGGGTAGGGCTTACCATAGAATGGGTGCTAACTTGATAATATAAGATACAGATTGCCCAAGTAAGGACCAGGGTCCAGAGTTGGGGACCACAGAATCTACTAATCCTGTCAAAGTAATGTAGAGTACTCCAAACAGTTGGGTAGAGGTGGTCTCGGCTACGTCGGTAGGTTCCAGTGAGCGGTCTGGTCTTGGGGTTAATAGTGGAGTCATTGGAACAAAGTACGCTGGTAGGTAGTTGTACTTGTCTTTGAACAATAAGGGTGGTATCTCAACTCTCTTTCCTTTGCGTCCAATGTATTTGGTACTTCTAGTCCTTGCCAAAGGGTCAGCAATGAGGATTTTTTCAAGCTGTACTCTGAATAGGCCGGGTTGGGGGTATTCAGTAAAGTGCACAGGTCCAAAGGGGGCTCCCAGGGGACGGTATAATGCCTGGGGCAATTTGGCAGATTGGTCTTGGGAGGGGGCGGCAGCCTGGTAGTCTACTTGACCAGAATTAAGATGGAAGATCACTAAGACTAGATAGGGTAAGATTTGTTCAAACCAAAGGTTCATAAAACTTTATTATTGAAAATGACAATGCGGCCTTTGCCATACCGCCAGGGTTTATATACCATGGGACTTTGCTTCTTCAATTTTTGCAGGGTTCAGGTTTGCAGACAAGGCACTGGCGGGGCATGGATCTTGGCTTAGAGTCTCAAGGGCAGTAGATCCAGGTAGCGCCTGCTCTGGTGAATAGAAGTGGCAATGCTTTGTTCTGCCACCACTGTTCACTATGTCACCTGAGTAGTTCAATTGTAATACCCTTTCTGGACAAAATGTTGGAAGTTGATGGTGGTCATTGGCAGAGTTAAAAATAGGTTTTGTTTTAACCTCCTTAAGGCAAGCTGCAACCTCTGCATAGGTTTGGGTCTTTGGTGGCTCAAGGTTGGCATCAATCTGATGACCATTTGGGGAATTGTCCTTGGGAGGCTGGCGGGTCTTGGAGTGACTTGTCAACTCGGGTACGCAATTTAGCGAGTGGGTGGGTTCCTATCTACTTTTTGTGACTTGAGTAGTCTTTGGAGGATCAGGATTTGATTCCAGGGCTTCCAGCGTTGATTCCAAAGCTTCAGATTGGCGCTGAGCAGGTTGGCAGTAGGTCCTTCCCTGGCCTCTGTTAGTCAGGTTACATTTTCTTTGTTGGTATGGGTCTTCATTGGCACCAGTTTGACAGCAGACTGGCAACTATTCAGGGAATCCTCCGTAGTAGGCTGGCAGGTTGCAGAGTAATTTACCAATTTGAGCTTGTGACTTAACAAATTGGCCGGTCCTGGACTGTCCTGGAGGGTTTGATCTGCCTTCTGGGAATTGGGGCTCAACTCTTGGGTTTTCAATAAAAGTATTGAAATGTCATTAATGACATCATCCCCTTCCTTCCCAGGGGTCCCTTCCTTCCTGGCCTTCTTCTCAAGGTATTGTCAGATTGCTAGTTGGGCGTTGGGTAGGTTGCTTAATGGTTCCCAAGTGCTTTCCTCAGGTGGGTATCCCTTCCACTTGATGTATTACTGGAAGGTTTTATAGTGGGTACGGTCCCCATGAACATATTCAACTTTGTATTCTTCAGAGTGTCCTACTTGGATGGGAGGGGGGTCAGTCTTGAGTTTCTGGTGGGGAAGGGAGTTTCCTTCTTTCTTGAATAGAAGCACACAGTGGAAGACGTTATGTATTTTCCACAAGAGGGGTAATTCCAGTTCAAATGCTACTTCACCTACTAGCTTGATGATCTTGTAGGGGCCACTTCTTCTGTGGGCTAACTTCCAATAGGGGACAGTCAGGGGCACGTTTTGAGAGTCCAGATAGACTTCATCTCCTACTTTCAACAGTTTCCCAGGGGTCCTCTTTTTGTCCGCAAACGCTTTATAAGTCTGGACAGCACAGGTCAGATTCTTGAGACAGGTTTGTTGGGTGTTGTGTATCTGTTAAAGCCAGGTTTGTCCTGACAGGTTTGTTTCCTTACTACCAATACTGGGGTCCCAGGATGGATTGAAGCCATAATTAGCTTTGAAGGGGGACATTCTGGTAGATGTGTGGTCTTTGCTGTTGTAAGCATACTGTGCCATGGGTAGCATCTCTGCCCAGTTATCTTGATTGGCGTTGGTGTAGCATTGTAGGTATTGTTCAAGTATTTGGTTCACTCGTTCAGTCTGGCTGTTGGTCTGTGGGTGGTAGGAGGTTGATACACAGCGTTTTATCCTCAAGTCCTTCATCACCTGAGTCCAGTATTTGGAGGTGAATTGGGGTCCTCTATCAGTGATGATTTCCCCTGGAGTACCATGTTAAGTTAGGATGTGGTTGTGGAAGTGTCTAGCTGTCTCTGCGGCAGTGCAGTGAGTGGTGGTAGGTATGAAATAGGACATCTTAGTAAACCTATCTACCATGACCAGGATGGCATTGAACAAATTGGAGAGGGGCAGTTCTACAATATAATCCATTGAAACAGACTGCCAGGGTCCCGCTAGTATATCTAGTGGTCTTAGAAGGCCTTCAGGTTTGGATCTACGGGTTTTGGTTCTTCCACATGTCTCACAGCTTTTGATATAGGTAGCCACGTCTTTGTCCATTTGGGGCCAAGTGTAATTTTTCTTGATACCTTGGAGTGTCTTGAGTCTGCCAGGGTGGCCAGCCATATCTGAGTCATGGTAATCAACAAGTACTTTGGTCCTTGTTTCATCTTCTGGTACATAGATTTGGTTGTGTAATAGCAGGGTGGATCCTTTCAGTGAAAATCCTTTCTTGTGGTGGCAGCTCTCTGGGTCTGAGGTCAAGTTGTCAACAAGTTCTGCTGAGTATTTGTCTTGTTTCTGCGCCTCAATCATGTCAGGTTTGTGGGCCATGATCTTCATGTACATCAATTGAATGCCTAGGCTGGCAGGGGCAAGGAGTACATGTGTGTTGTGGTCCTTGGTTTCTGCAGAGGAAGGGGTCATATTAGCTCTTCTACTCAGGGCGTCAGGTACCACGTTCACCTTCCCAGGCTTGTAGTCAATGGTCAAGGTGTAGTCGGCCAGTTCTAAGGCCCATCTGGCCTGTCTTTGGTTTAGCTGTCTGGGTTTAAAGAAATAAACCAGTATCGTGTTCTGAGGCGCGGCACAGACACACAACAGGAAATCCTAACCTTAGGATTGGATTTTTACTAAGTCTTGGTTAGATGACAGGGAAGGCAAATGCATTTACCTTGCGGCCCTGGAAGAATAATCTCTACTAGTTGTGGCTAGAGAGAGGCGCAGAAGTACAGAAGACACAAAGACAAAAATGTGAATAGAACTTAAATTTTATTGGGTATAAAGATTGGGAATATATTCTGTGTAGCTTTATCACAAAACAGTACATGGACAGTAGGATCACTCACCACCAGCACTAGTGGGGCAAGTGAGTTGTGCAGGATCAAGAAACTGAACAATTGTATTTCCTGATTCAGTCATCAATTCATTTCAAGAGGCAAAAGCAAAAGCAGGTAATTTTTCCTCAAAATAGCCCACCAAAGGCAAAATTGAAACACAGTGAATAGTGGTATTCACAAAATTGCCCTCCCCTAGATTGGCCTTAGGGGGGTGGTATTTACAAAGGAACTTAGCGTGCACTCAAGCAAAAGGACGGCCACTGGACAGGAGCTTTACAGTATATTCAGACCCTCACTTAAAGGTCACTTCTAAAGGGCTGATCCATAGAGAGTCCAACTTATGTGCGCAACCACCTACTCTGTGTTGATAGTAAAGTACATGGTCACCAACATCAAATTCAAGCAGGGGGAGCGTCCAGCATTATTGGGAGAGAGCTCAAGCATCTTAGTCTTATATGCAGAAGTATAGGCTGTGGCCTGTATATCAATTATGTGGTTGACTAGGTCCTTAATGTGGTTGTCAGGATTCATGGCCTTATCAGAGGTAAGCAGGGGGGCCCCAAGAGCAGAGGGGTAGTGGCCTCCCACCCATACAGCATAGCAAAGGAGAAATACCCAGTAACACAATGTTTGCTAAGGTGGTACACAAAGAGAGCAGCAGGTAAGTATAGGTCCCAGTTGGCAGCATCAGAGTAGGTGAGCTTCCTCATGATAGAGACCAGTGTTGAATTTGCACACTCAACTGCCCCATTGGTAGACAGATTGTAGGGGGCAGAGAAGGATTGGTGTGATCCCAAAGCTTCAACAACAGAGGTTACTAGCTTGGCATTGAAGTTAGTCCTATTATCTGAGAGCAGCACTTGAGGACAGCCATGGCGGTAGAAAATATCTTGCAACAGGAAGGCAGCAGTTGTCTTAGCCGTGATGTCCTTTGTAGGGCAAGCCTCTACCCACTTGCTGAAGTGATCAACAGCAACCAGAATAAAGCAACACCCAGAATGGGAGCGGGGAAGAGGACCTACCAAGTCAATGCTAACAGTGTGAAAGGCATGTTGCAGGGGAACAAATTGCAACTTGTGGGCAGCAGCTCAAGGCCTCTGTAGCTGGCAATCATGGCAGCTAGCTATGACGTCTGGGATCAGCAGGCAAAGGTTCTCCCAGAAGTAGTTCTTCTGAAGCCAGTCAAAGGTCTTGGTAATGCCTCCACGCCCAGTTTCTTTATGAGCTTGTGACACCAACAAGAGGCAAAGACTGGGTTGTACATAAGGCAGATACTGGTCTTGTACCTTCTTGAAGAGCTGATTGTTGCGTATGAGGGTATCTTTGGATAGCTTGGACAAGGCCAGTTGTACCTCTTCTGTCTCACTTTCCCAAGAAGAAGGGTACCCAATTAGTTTGTATAATTGGTCGGCCTCTGCAGGATGCAAAGCAAGAATGGGCATTCTGGAGAGACCATCAGCATTCTGATGTTGAATTCCAGGGTGATGGAGCACAGTAAAGTTGTAACCTTGAAGACCTAGGGCTCATCTAGCTAGGCGCCCTTCAGGATCCTTCAGCTGTTGTAACCACTTAAGCAGAAGTGTGGTCAGTGACAACTGTGAAGTGGGTGCTGTATATGTAATGACAAAACTGCTTGACTGCATGCAACACGGCAAGGCACTCCTTCTCTGTTACACTATAGTTCTTCTTGTGCTTGTTTAGCACACAGGAAGTGTAAGCCACAGGATGGTCTACATCCTTGTTGTCCAGTTGGGCCAGAATGGCTCCAATAGCTAGATTGCTAGCGTCAGTGTACAGGATGAACTCCTTATCATAGTCAGGATACACTAGGATGTGAGCTTCTTTGAGTTTTTTCTTAAGGGTCTCAAAGGCTTGCTGTTGACTGGCAGTCCATTCAAAAAGAACATTACATAATAGCTGGACTAAAGGTTCACTAGTATTGGCAAAGTCAGGGATAAACTGTCTGTAGTAGCCCATCATCCCCAGAAAGACTTTTACTTCTTGCAAGTTGGTGGGCGGAAGCATTTTGTCAATGGCTTCAACCTTCTTAGTCATTGGGTGAATCCCTGTCTGGGTTACTTTGTGGCCCAAGAATTCAAGACATTCTTTGAAGAAGGCGCACTTGGAAGGCTTCAGTTTGAGGCCAGCTTCTTGAATCTTTATGAACACCTCTTTGAGATGAGCCAGGTGATTGGTGAAGGTAGCGCTGAAAACTATTATATCATCCAAGTATACTAGGACGCACGACAACTTCAAGTCACAAAGGATGGAGTCCATGGCCCTTTGGAAGGTGGCTGGGGCGTTGCAAAGTCCCTGTGGCATGCAAGTAGGCTCAAAAAGCCCTTCAGAAGTAATGAGGGCGGCTTTCTGACAATCCTTGGGGTTAGGTCAACTTGCCAGTATCCAGACGCCAGATCCATGGTGGAGAAGAACTTAGAGCCTCCAAGACGTCAGAGAGCATCATCAATACGCGGCAAGGGGTATGAGTCCTTCTTGGTCAAAGAGTTCAATTGGTAATAGTCCATCACAATAAAATGACCCCCATCCTTCTTCTTTAAGATGAGTAGCAGGGGTGCCCAAGGACTTTGGGAAGGCGCCAGCAGCCCAGCGTCTAACAATTGTTTGAGCTCTTTAGATACTTGGGCGTCTTCTACACAACTGCGGTGATATGGTTTAGCACAGAAGGGGGGCATTTCCAGTGTCAATCTGATGGATAACGCCTTTGGCTAACCCATAATTGGTACTGTCCTTAGCAAAGATGTTAGAGAATTGGTCTAGCAGGTCTAGAACCTCTTTCTGTTGAACCGGGGACAGCTGTGGAAAGTCTTGTGCAGTGAACAAGGATAGGACTTGGAGTTCCTCCTCAGGTAGGTTAAAGTCTTGGAAAGTATCAAAGGGATGAAGAGACAGGACGTCAGGAGCGCTCAACAACTTGCCATATCCAATGACCTGCCCCCTAGATACGGTCATGGGGATTGCAGTCAGGTTGGCTACCAACAACTGAACATGGTCTTTATGAGAGACATCTAGGATTCCAGGACAGAGGTAAGGTTTGTTGTGTCCTAAGGAGGGGGGAGAGTACAACTCCAAGAAGGTGCAGTTCAGGTAGTTCATAAGATATCTGGGAGTCCAGGATGGCCTGGGAGCCAGGTGGGATGGTGACAGAAGATGTGGCTAGGAGAGGGATCCCTTCAGACGCAGGACAAGCTATGGGTGGACACTTCATGTTTGAAGAGTGGGTGCAATACTTGAGGTTGAAAACCCCAGTGGGATATTCCAAGGCACAAGTCTTGAGGCGTTTCCCAGGAACTTTAACTGGCTCTTCAAAGATTAAGGGGACTTCATATCCTAGAATAGAGAGGTAGCCATCTTTCAAGTTGATTATCCCATTATATTCCCTAAGGAACTGGGTGCCAACTAGGAGATTGTAACTCTCATCTTCCAAGACAACTGCTGGCGCAGCTAGGAGAAGCTTGCCAAACTGCATGGGTAGAGCAGAGTAAGCCCCTATGGTGCGGGTCATAGACAGTCCAGCCGTGCCATACAACTGGTGATAATTAAGGTCAGGGGCAAGTTTGAGTTTCTTTACAAGCTTGGAGGAGACAACATTGACTGGTGAGCCAGTGTCTAGAACAGCCTTGATCTTCAATTTTTGAATGGATATCTCTACTCAAGTGGTAGTGCAACTAAAGGGGGGAAGGACAGCCAAGATATCTTGAGCCTCTTCTAGTTCTTTATCCCACTTCTCAATCATGCATCTTAACCCTGGGAACTCCTTATAAAAAGTCTAGGGAGGGAGAGAAACAGATACATTCTTGAAGACAGCATCAGCAACCTCAGCAGCTTCTTCTGACAACTCCACTAGCACAGGGGACCTCTTAGCCTGAGTGAGGTAAGGGCGTGAGACAATTTCTTTGGCTTCAGGAAAAGGTTTAGCAGTAGTTGTAGTCTTTCCTGAGCGTAACTTATAGGGGACTGTAATGGTTTTGGGAACGGCCAGAACAGAGTACCCATATGAATCAGAGTTGTCAACATCAGAGTCATCCAGGTCAGAGTCATCAGAGATATCGTGAAACAGGAGGAGGATAGGAGGAGCCTCATTATCAGCAGGCTCGGATTCAGCCATAGAGGGAGGGATTGGAAGAGACTGGGAAGAATTGTCAACCAAGAGCGTCTCTGCCTCTAGGTTGACTGCTCTTTTCCCGCCTGTTCCTTTGGATCAGCTCCTTCAACCCGCGGATTGGTGCAGACTCAAGAATGATGACCTATCTGATCACAGTTGTGGTAACCTTGGCGTCAAGGAGGATTCTGTGAGTTCATGGTAAGAATGCAAGGACCACAGGAAGATGAACCAGAGTTAGAAGCAGCTCAACTTTCCCTAATAATGGCACCAGAGTGGGTAAGATGCATGTCTTGCAACAACATCTTTATGCTCTTCATGGAGGAAAGCATAGCCTTATGGGCTTTGAAGTGAAGGCACAGAAGTTTGTTAACTTTGAGGGCTTGAGCGCAAGCCATGTAGGCTTCATGGGCTGTCAACTGTCTGCTTGTAATAAGTTGCTGTCCTTCCATGTAGAACCTGTCTGTGAACTTGGCTAATGTCTCTTTAGGCTTAAAAGCAATATGCAGGAAGGCATCTTTCTTTACTTCCAGGCTAAGGTCACCACCAAACTCATCAATCAGAAGCTGCTTCATATCTTCCCACGTCTCAATGGAGGGTAGTTATGGCACAACTACCTCTTGGAAGGTTGGGTGTAGACAGGTCAGAATGTGTTCCTTCTTGACTTCATCTGAGGCTTGTCACATGGCAGTTTCATAGATAGTTAGGAAAGCTGCAATGGTCTAGGTTCTGGGGTCAAAGACTTGCTTAAAGGTAGGCTTGAAGTGAGTTTTGGGAGTTGGGCCACCATTGTTGCTATCAAGTATGTTTATACGCGGGGAAAACTCTGCCTCAGATTCCAAGGGGTGCTGTCTGGCCCATAGCTGGAAAACACTTTCTTCAAGGGTGTTAAGAGTCTCAACAGCGCGGGCCCCAGTATTGACAGCTTGAGTGGTCTGTTGTGCAGTAGTATATAAGCATTGACCTTGGGTGGTCACTATTGTGGAGAGCTCAGCCAGTCAAGAGGTAAGGGATGGCCCCACTGAGAGGCAAGGGGAGAACCTGTTATTCACAGAGTCAATCAATTCACTCATCTCTTGTACATCTCTATCCAGCTCAGTATGGTCCTGCTTCAATTGATCCACCTTGTTAGCTAGGGCAATTAGTTCCCTAGCGTATTGGATTCAAGGAGCTCCTGGTAAGCCAGGGCAGCAACCATCCTCATCAACAACCCCAACTGGACTAGCAGCAGTTGCCATCATTCCACGTAGGGCGGCAAGTTCTTGCTGTAGCTCTGCAATTTGGGTAGTCAGTTCAAGAACCTGGGGGTCAGGTTGAGGCGCCTCAGCAGGACGTCCCTGACTGCAAGTAGTCAAAAGTAGTTCTTGAATGGCATCCCATATTCTCTGCTCCCTATCCACCAAGTCATCAGAAGGGGGGAGAGGGCGGAACATCTGGCTTGGGCGTAGATAGTTCATTTACTTGACTCTGGAGTTTGGCTATGGTAGCAGCGGTGGCCGCTCTTTCTTGCTCAAATGTGGTACTGAGTTCATTAAGGCTGCTAGCAGCAAAGTCCGCCACCTGCTGTAGCTGCTCAAAGGAATATGTACTGAAGGCATTGAGCTGTTGCACAAGTTGCTCAAAGTCAGTGAGATAAGCATTTAAGGTGGAATTCACCTGAGCTTGCCAGGGTTGTTCTAGCTGGTGAAACTTGTGTAGACGTTCTCTCACGTATTTGGGGATAGACTGGTGCATTTGTTAAATAGAATTAACCAAACAGGTCTGGGAGGTGACAGAGTTGCGTTGATTTTCAGATACCAATGAAAACAGGGAATGAATCCACTGTTGATAGGCAGCAAACTGGTCCCAGTGATGAGTAACCGCAGCTTGCAGAGACAAGATTTCTTGGACGTGGAGCCCCAACACCATTTGATGGTGGGCCAAGGCAGGCTGCACAAAGGACAATAGTAAGTGCTCAGTAGAGCCAGCTGCTGAGAGGAGATGTTGTGGAAATTGAGGAGCCACAATTAATTTGTAGTATTCAGCCTGACTGAACTGCAACTGAAGGTAAGGGATGGCTCCTTCACGGGCTATCCCAGGGGCTACTGACATGACTTGTTCCAAGTCAGGGGTACCCATGGGGTAAGCAACTAGGCGGGGACCATTCCCAAGGTTCAGTATAATGGGGGTAGTAGGCTGGTTGGCAATATCTTCCTCAATAGGAGGACTGGTTATTTCAGGGGAAGTCAACTATTTTATAGTGTCGTGTTCTGAGGCGCGGCACAGACACACAACAGGGAATCCTAACCTTAGGATTGGATTTGTGCTAAGACTTGGTTAGATGACAGGGAAGGCAATAGTGTTTACCTTGCAGCCCTGGATGAATAATCTCTACTAGGCGTGGCTAGAGAGGGGCGCGGAAGTACAGAAGACACAAAGATAAAAATGTGAATAGAACTTAATTTTATTGGTGAATATGGAAATGGAATATATAGTGGTTGAGAATACCACAAAACACTACCAGGACAGTAGGATCACTTGCCACAAGCATGAGTGGGGCAAGTGAGTTGCGCAGAGTCAGGAAACCAAACAATCATATTTCCTGAAGCAGAAGCCAGTTCATTTCAAGAGTCGAAAGCAAAAGCAAGAGATTTGTCTTTGAAATGGCCCAACAAAGATGAAATCAAAACATGGTGAATGCTGTTATTCACAACATTGCCCCCCTCTAGATTGGCCTTTGGGGGGTGATACTTGCAGAGGAACTTGGCGTATACACAAGCAAAAGGGCGACCACTGGAGAGGAGCTTTACAGTGTACTCAGATCCTTGTTTGAAAGTCACCTCTAAAGGACCAATCCACAGGGAGTCCAGTTTGTGTGCGCGCCCACCCACTTGGTGTTGATAGTATAGGACATGGTCACCAACAGCAAACTCAGGCAAGGGGGAGCGCCCTGCGTTGTCAGGAGAGAGTTTGAGCATCTTAGTCTTATATGCAGAAGTGTAGTCAGTGGCTTGTTTATCAATGATGCAGTTGACTAAGTCTTTGATGTGGTTGTCAGGGTTCATGGCCTTATCAGAGGAGAGTAGGGGAACCCCCAAGAGCAACAGAGTGGTGGCTTCACGCCCATACAACATGGGAAAGGGGGAGTACCCTGTGACCCAATGCTTGCTCAGACAATAGGCAAAGAGTGCAGCAGGTAAGTATAGATCCCAATTGGCAGCGTCAGAGTAGGTGAGCTTCCTCATGATAGAAACCAGTGTCAAGTTGGCACACTCAACTGCCCCATTAGTGAAAGGATTATAGGGGGCAGAGAAAGACTGGTGAGTTCCTAGAGCTTCAACAACAGAGGTTACAAGTTTGGCATTGAAGTTGGTTCTGTTGTCTGATAACAGCACTTGAGGACAGCCATGGCAGTAGAAAACATCCTGCAGCAGGAAGGCAGTGGTAGTCTTAGCAGTGATGTCTTTAGTATGGCAAGTTTCTACCCACTTGCTGAAGTGGTCAACGGCAATCAGGATAAAGCAGCATCCAGAGCGTGAGCGGGGGAGAGGACCTACAGCATCAATGCTGACAGTGTGAAAAGCATGTTGAGGGGGGACCAATTTGAACTCGTGAGAAGCAGCTTGGGGCCTCTGAAGTTGGCAGTCATGGCAACTAGCTATGACATCTGGGATCAACAGGCAAAGATTCTCCCAGAAGTAATTCTTCTGAAGCCAGTCAAAGGTCTTGGCAATGCCTCCATGGCCAGTTTCTTTATGAGCTTGCAACACTAAGGAGAGGCAAAGACTGGGGCGCACATATGGCAGGTATTGACCCTGCACTTTCTTGAAGAGTTGGTTATCGCATATGAGGGTGTCTTCAGACAATTTTAACAGGGCAAGTCAACTCTCTTCTGTCTCACTTTCCCAGGAAGAAGGGTAGCCAATTAGCTTGTACAGGCAGTCTGCCTCAGCAGGATGTAGGGCAAGGATGGGCATTTGGGACAACCCATCAGTATTCTGATGTTGAATCCTGGGGCAATGGAGCACAGTGAAGTCATAACCTTGCAGGAAGAGAGCCCACCTGGCTAAGCGTCCTTCAGGCTCCTTAAGTTGTTGTAATCATTTGAGCAAAGCATGATCAGTGACAACAGTGAAATGGGTACCATACATGTAGTGGCGGAATTGTTTGACTGCATGCAGCACAGCAAGGCACACCTTCTCTGTAACACTATAATTCTTCTCATGCTTATTTAGCACACAAGAAGTATAGGCTACAGGGTGGTCCACACCTTCATCGTTGAGCTGAGCCAAGATAGCCCCAATAGCAAGGTAACTAGCATCAGTGTACAAGATGAATTCCTTATTGTAATTGGGGTACACTAAAATGGGTGCTTCTTTGAGTTTCTGCTTTAGAGTCTTGAAGGCTTGCTGTTGGCTGGCGGTCCATTTGAAAGGGACATTACACAATAGTTGGACCAGGGGTTTGCTAGTATCAGCAAAATCAGGGATGAATTTTCTATAGTAACCCATCATGCCCAGAAAGACTTGTACTTCTTAGAGGTTGGTGGGCGGAAGCATTTTGTTGATGGCTTCAACCTTCTTGGTCATTGGACGAATTCCTGTTTGGGTTACTTCATGGCCCAGGAATTCAAGGCGCTCTTTGAAGAAAGCACACTTAGAAGGCTTTAACTTGAGGTCAGCTTCTTGGATCTTTATAAACACCTCTTTATGATGGGCTAGGTGATCTGTGAAAGTTGCGCTGAAGACTGTTATATCATTTAGGTAGACTAAGACACACAACAACTTCAAATCACGCAGGATGGAATCCATGGCCCTCTGGAAGGTTGCTGGGGCATTACAGAGCCCTTGCAGCATGCAGATAGGTTCAAAAAATCCTTCTGATGTGATGAGCACAGCCTTCTGACGGTCTTCAGGAGAGAGGTCAACTTGCCAGTAGCCAGACGCCAAGTCCATGGCAGAGAAAAACTTAGAACCTCCAAGGCGTCAAAGATTGTCATCAATGCACGGTAAGGGATAGGAATCTTTCTTGGTTAGAGAATTCAATCTTTGATAGTCCATCACAATCTGGTGTCCTCCATCCTTTTTCTTTAAGATGAGCAGAGGGGAAGCCCAGGGACTTTGAGAGGGAGCTAGCAGTCCAGCATCCAGCAGTTGTTTGAGCTCCTTAGAAACCTGCACATCTTCCACTCGGCTACGGCGGTATGGCTTGACACAAAAGGGGGGAGCATCTCCTGTGTCAATCTGATGAATCACACCTTTGGCTAGCCCATAATCATTACTATCTTTAGCAAATATGTCTGATAATTGGTCTAGTAAATCAAGCACCTCTTTCTGTTGGACCGGGGACAACTGAGGGAAGTCTTGGGAAGTGAACAGAGATAGGACTTGAGGCTTGTCTTCAGGTAGGTTAAAGTCTTGAAACGTTCCAAAAGGGTGGAGATACAAGACGTCAGGAGCATTTAACAACTTTCTGTAACCAACAAACTGTCCTCTGGATACTGTCATAGGAAGTGCAGTAAGGTTGGTAACTAGTAATTGAACGGGATCCTTGTGAGAAACGTCCAGAATTCCAGGACAAAGGTAAGGCTTGTTACGCCCCAGCAAAGGAGGGGAGTACAGCTCTAAGAAAGTCCATTCAGGTAGTTCATATGATATCTGGGAGTCTAGGATATCCTGAGAGCCTGTGGGGATGGTGATAGCAGACGTGGCCATGAGAGGGATTCCCTCAGTTGCAGGACAAGCCATGGGAGGACACTTCATGTTGGTGGAATGGGTTTGGTATTTTAGGGTGAAAACTCCAGTGGGTTACTACAGAGTACATGTCTTCAAACGTTTACCAGGAACTTTGATTGGCTCTTCAAAGATCAGGGGGACTTTGTACCCTAGGATAGAAAGATAACCATCCTTTAGGTTGATGATCCCATTATATTCCCAAAGGAACTGGGTACCAACCAAAAGGTCATAGCTCTCATTTTCTAGAACAACAGCTGGCGCAGCCAACAGGAGTTTACCGAATTGCATTGGTAAGGAAGAGTACGCACCAATGGCGCAAGTCATGGAGAGACCAGTGGTGCCATAGGATTGATGGTAGTTGAGGTTGGGGGCCAGCTTAAGTTTCTTCACCAGTTTAGAAGAAACAACGTTGACCAGAGAACCGGTGTCCAGGACGGCTTTGATCTTGACCTTTTGGATAGATATCTCTACTCGGGTGGTGGTGCGTCCAAAGGGTGGCAGAACAGCCAAGATATCCTGTGCCTCAGCTAGTTCCTTGTCCCATTTCTTAATCATGAATTGTAGTCCCAGAAACTCCTTATATACGGTTTGGAGAGGGAGTGAGACAGATACATTCTTGAAAACGGCGTCTGCAACTTCAGTGGCTTCCTCTGATGATTCCACTAATACAGGGGACCGTTTTGCCTGAGTAAGATAGGGGCGGGAGACAACTGCTTTGGCCTCAGACAAGGGCTTGGTGGTAGTTGTAGTCTTCTTAGATTGTAGCTTGTAGGGAACTGCAATAGTCTCAGGGACGGCAAGAAAAAAATATCCGTATGCATCATGGTCTTCAACATCAGATTCATCCACATCAGAATTGTCAGAAATGTCATGGAACAGAAGGAGGATAGGAGGAGCTTCATCATCAGCAGGCTCAGAGTCAGTAGCAGGAGGAGGTGTAGGAGGAGACTGAGAAGAATTGTCAACCAAGAGCGTCTCCGACTCTAGGTTGACTGTTCTTTTCCCAACTGATCCTTGGGATCAGCTCCTTCAACCCGTGGATTGGTGCAGACGCAAGAGTGGTGGCCTATTTGACCGCAGTTGTGGCAACCTTGACGTCAAGGAGGATTTTGGGAGTTCATAGTGAGGATACAAGGGCCGCAAGAAGAGAAGCCAGAGTTGGAAGTGGCACAAATTTCCCGAACAACTGCCCCAGAATGGGTAAGATGCATATCTTGGAGCAGTGTCTTTATACTTTTCATGGAGGACAGCATAGCCTTGTGGGCCTTGAAATGAAGGCATAGGAGTTGATTCACCTTGAGGGCCTGGGCGCAGGCCATATATGCTTCATGCGCTGTCAATTGTCTGCTTGTTATTAACTTTGTCCCTCCATGTAAAATCTGTCGGCAAATTCAGCTAATGTCTCTTTGGGCTTGAAGGATTGTGCATGAAAGCATCCTTTTTCACTTCCAGGCTAAGATCACCACCAAACTCGTCAATCAGGAGCTGTTTCATGTCTTCCCAGGTCTCAATGGTGGGCAGCTCTGGTATGACTACCTCTTGACAGGTCGGGTGTAGGCAAGTCAGAATATTTTATTTCTTAACTTCATCTGATGCTTGTCTCATAGCAGTCTCGTAAATAGTTAAGAAAGCTGCTATAGTCGAGGTTTTGGGATCAAAGACTTGCTTAAAAGTAGGCTTAAAGTGTGCCTTGGGAGCTGGACCACCATTTCTGCTATCAAGTACATTTATGTGTGGGGAGAACTCAGCTTCAGATTTGGAGGGGGTTGTCTAGCCCACAGTTGTTGAACACTTTCTTCAAGGGTCGTCAGAGTTTCAGTGGTTCTGGCACCTGTAGTGTTGACTAGAGTGGTCTTTTGTTCAGTAACATCTAGGCGTTGTCCTTGGGTAGTGACAACAGTGGAGAGCTCAGCCAGTTGCAAAGTAAGAGATGGCCCCACTGATAGGCAAGGGGTGAATCTGTTGTTTACCGAATCAATCAACTCACTCATCTCCTGTATGTCTCTGTCCAACTCAGTCTGGTCTTGTTTCAAATGGTCCACCTCATTAGCTAGGGCAATCAACTCTCTGGCACAGTGGATTTGAGGAGCCCCTGCCAAACCAGGACAACAGCCATCCTCCTCGTTAACCCCGAGTGGGCTAGCAGCGGCCGTTACTACCTCACGTAAAGCAGTGACTTCTTGCTGTAGTTCAGCAACCTGAGCAGTCAGCACAAGAACCTGGGGATCAGGTTGAGGCATTTTAGTAGGACGTCCTTGGCTACAAGTGGAAGCGTGTAATTCCCAGATGGCTTCCCAGATTTTCTGCTCTCTGTCCACCAGATCATCAGCAGGAGGAGAAGGCGGAACATCAGGTTTGGGAGTGGACAGCTCATTCACCTGACTCTGAAGTTTGGCAATAGCTGCGGCAGTGGTAGCTCTCTCTTGATCAAATTCCGCACTGAGCTCATTTAGACCTTGGGCTGCAAGGTCAGCTACCTGTTGCAATTGCTCAAAGGAATAGACACTGAATGCATTGAGCTATTGCACTAGGCGCTCAAAGTCAGAGAGATAAGCGTTTAGGGTGGAGTCTACTTTAGTTTACCAGGGTTGTCCAACTGGTGAAACTCATGTAGTTGCTCCCTAACGTACTCAGGGATAGACTGGCGCATTTGCTCAATGGAATTGACTAGACATGTTTGAGAGGTGACCAAATCACGCTGATTATCAGATATCAGGGAGAACAGGGAATGGATCCACTGTTAGTAGGCAGCAAACTGGTCCCAATGATGGGTAACAGCTGCTTGTAGAGACAAGATTTTTTGGACGTGGAGTCCCAACACCAACTGGTGGTGGGCCAAGGCAGGCTGTAAGAAGGATGACAGCAGGTGATCAGCGGAGCCAGCTGCTGAGAGGAGATGTTGTGGAAACTGAGGGGCCACAATTAACTCATAGTATTTGGCACGGCTAAACTGTAGTTGAAGGTGAGGGATGGCCCCGTCCCAAGCTATCCCAAGGGCTACCGCCATGACTTGTTCTAAGTCAGGGGTACCCATGGGGTAAGCAACTAAGCGGGGACCATTACCAAGGTTCAGTACAGTAGGGACAATAGGCGGGTTGGCAATGTTTTCCTCAATAGGAGGGCTGGTAATTTCAGGCAAGGTTGACTCCCGAATAGGCGGAGGGGAGGGTCCTGCAAACGTAGATGCAAAAGGGATAACCAAGGGGCTTACAGCCCCTGTAGTGAGCACCATTTTTTTGTGTTCTAAGGCCCAGCACAGACACACAACGGGAAATCCTAACCTTAGGATTGGATTTTTACTAAGTCTTGGTTAGATGACAGGGAAGGCAATAGCGTTTACCTTGCGGCCCTAGATGAATAATCTCTACTAGGTGTGGCTAGAGAGAGGCGCGGAAGTACAGAAGACACAAAGATAAAAATGTGAATAGAAATTAAATTTTATTGGGTATAAAGATTGGGAATATATAGTGGTTGAGAATACCACAAAACACTACCAGGACAGTAGGATCACTTGCCACAAGCATGAGTGGGGCAAGTGAGTTGTGCAGAGTCAGGAAACCAAACAATCATATTTCCTGAAGCAGAAGCCAGTTCATTTCAAGAGTCAAAAGCAAAAGCAAGAGATTTGCTTCAAAATGGCCCAACAAAGGTGATATCAAAACATGGTGAATGCCATTATTCACAACATATAGACAGAGGCAAAGGACCTGAAAACGTGGATGCAAAGGGGATAACCAAGGGGCTTACAGCCCCTGTAGTGAGCACCATTTTTTTGTGTTCTGAGGCCCAGCACAGACACACAACAGGAAATCCTAACCTTAGGATTGGATTTTTACTAAGTCTTGGTTAGATGACATGGAAGGCAAATGTGTTTACCTTGCAGCCCTGGAAGAATAATCTCTACTAGTTGTGGCTAGAGAGAGGCGCAGAAGAACAGAAGACACAAAGACAAAAATGTGAATAGAACTTAAATTTTATTGGGTATAAAGATTGGGAATATATACTGTGTAGCTTTACCACAAAACAGTACATGGACGGTAGGATCACTCACCACCAGCACTAGTGGGGCAAGTGAGTTGTGCAGGATCAAGAAACTGAACAATTGTATTTCCTGATTCAGTCATCAACTCATTTCAAGAGGAAAAGGCAAAAGCAAAAGCAAGCAATTTTTCCTCAAAATAGCCCACCAAAGGCAAAATCAAAACACGGTGAATAGTGGTATTCATGACAACCAGGTTCTTGTGGTTGGTTAGGACCTTTACTGGAAACTCGGCGCCACATAGGTATCGGCGCCAATGTTTCAAGGTCTTCATTATAGCAAGCATCTCCTTGTTGTAATATTGGGTAGTTTACTTTGGCAGGCAGCATCTTCTTGGAGTAATATGCTACAGGATGTAGAATACTATCCCCTCCTTCCTGAATAAGGACCCCACCCACCGCAAAGTCAGATGTGTTGGTTTCCAGCACAAAAGGTTTGGATGGGTCAGGCATGGCCAGGACGGGGGCAGAGGTGAAGGCAAGTTTCAGGGTCTCAAAGGCAGTGGAGCATTCCAGAGTCCAGGCAAAAGTGACCTTGTCAGAGCATAGGCGGGTCAGGGGCAGAGTGACGTGAGAAAAAATTGGATGAAATCCCTGCAATAATTTGCCAGGCCCAAAAAACTTCTCATGCCTTTCCTACATTTGGGCATTGGCCAAGACGTTATTGCTTCTACTTTGTCCTGTGCCATAGCAAACCCGCTGGTCTTTACTATGTATCCCAGGAATTCAACTTTGGACTGGAAGAATTCACATTTCTTAAGATTGGCATGTAAGTTTGCTTGGGAGAGTTTTTCAAGTATAAGGTCCAGGTGGCGCAGGTGTTCCTCATGAGTCTTGCTGTAGATGAGGATGTTGTCTAATTACGCAACACAAAAGTGGTCAAGGTATTCCCCTAGGACAGTGTTAATCATCCTTTGGAAAGTGCTGGGGGTGTTGCATAGGTCAAATGGCATTACTAGGTATTTGTACAACCCATATACGGTTTTGAAAGCTGTCTTTTATTTGTCCCCTTCCTTGATTCTGATCTGGTTGAAGGCGTCTCTTAGGTCAATTTTTGAGTACACCTGGGCTCCAGTTAGTACATTGCAAAGGACTTTGGTGTTGGGGATGCGGTAGCGGTTCTTCACAGTAATATAATTCAGCTTCTGGTAGTTCACACAGGGACGCATTCCGCCATCCTTCTTTCCTAAAAACAGCATTGGTGACAAGCAGGGGGCCTTTGACACTTGGATGAAACCCTTTTTTGTCATATCCTCCAAGTAAGCTTTCAGGGACGCTTTTTCTTGGTGGTTTTAACTATAGATGGGGCTGTGATGTGGTTGGGTACCTGGTAGCAGGTCTATAGCGTGGCCGTAGATTGAGTGGCTGGGTAGTTTTGTGGCCTCTTTTTTGCTAAATAAATGATCCCACTTCTGCAACGGGATAGGTAGTGACCCAACTCTGGGTTCCATCTTTATGGTTAAGATTCTGTTGGTTGGGGTTTTGCCAGGACTCATACAGAACAGAACGGTGTCACAAGATTCAGGTTGTCCCAAGGTGGCGGTCTGCTCACAATAGTTTAGAATCAGGCCATGTCTGTTGGACCATGAGTCCCCCAGTACTAGAGGATGAGGCAATCCCAGCAAGAGGATCAAGGGAGTTGGATACAAGTTCTGTCTAATTGCCAAAAGAAGCTCCTGTTCACACTTGTAGCCAGTGTCCAGGGAACTGTTTCCCATGGTTACTTGTAGGCTGCGCTCTGAAGCTGTTAATCCTAGTTCCTTTGCCAGGTTGGCGTCAATGAAGCTTTCATCAGCTCCTGTGTCAATAAAGGCCTTGATCTGGCGCGTGATTCCCATACAGTCTATGGTCACTTGGATGAATTTATAAGATTGCACAGAGGCGTTTATTTGTGCCAAGGATACAGGAGATGTATTATTCTTAGGGCATGCTCTGGTCAGGTGTCTGGCCTCATGGCAGTAGAAACACAACCCATCTTGATAGTGGTGTTGTAACTTGTCAGGGGACATTCCAGGTCAATTGGGTGTCATGGCCCTGACGGCTTGGGCAGGGCACAAGTTCTGTCCTTCTTGGTTTAGACTCAGGCCTTTGCATAAGGGCAGTAGTTCCTCCAGGCTCAGTGTAGGCAGGTGGTGCTTCAACAGGTCTTTCATGGCTGAATTGACTCCCTTTCTGAAGATAATGGCAGATAATTCATCCTCAAGTTAGGTGTGCGCCTTAAGTTTAAGAAACTCATCAATATAGGCTTGGATAGGGCGGTTTGCTTGTTGGATCTCTAACATTGAGTTCAGCGCATAGTATCTGGTGTCTTGGTCATCACCAGTGCTCATGAGTTTGGCCTCAAATTTTGAATAGTCAAGGCAAAATTCAACATCTTCAGCGGTGGCTTTCCCAAACCAATCCATTGCATCTCCTGATAGCATGGCGGCCACCCCCAAGACTTTCTCAATGTCACTAGGGTAGGCATTGGTGTTGGTTTAAAAGAGAAGGCGGAGGACTGGCATGGCTCGGCGAGCTTCTTCTAAGGTGAGTTTGCCAATCTGGGGCATATCCACCTTGGTTGTGGTCTGGTTCACTATCACATTTTGCACTTGTGACGTGGCTGGGTTTTGGGGTTCTGCACCAGGTGTAGGGTCTTTCAATTCTTTGAAAGGTTGGTTCTTCATCCATGGGAGTATAAAGGAGGTAATTGCCTTATGAGTGTAATAAGTGATTATCACAAAAGAGAGCATACAAGTTGCCCCAAGTGTTAATAACATCTTGGGGCCCAGGTTACCGTGTTTGTAAAAGATTGTCATAATGTCAGGAAGCCAGTCATAGGTAGAGGCGTTGGGCAGCTCAGGGTGGGGTGCGGCCAAGCCGGCGGGTAGGGCCCACCATAGAATGGGTGCTAACTTGATAATATAAGATACAGATTGCCCGAGTAAGGACCAGGGTCTGGAGTTGAGGACCACAGAATCCACCAATCATGTCAAAGTAATGTAGAGTACTCCAAACAGTTGGGTAGAGGTGGTCTTGTCTGCGGTGGTAGGTTCCAGTGGGTGGTCTGGCCTTGGGGTTAATGGTGGAGTCATGGGAACAAAGTATGCTGGTAGGTAGTTGTACTTGTTTTTGAACAATAAGGGCGGTAACTTGACTCTCTTTCCTTTGCGTCCAATGTATTTAGTACTTCTAGTTCTTGCCAAAGGGTCAGCAATGAGGATGGTTTCCAAGTTGTACTCTGAATAGGCCGGGTTGAGGGGTATTCAGTAAAGTGCACAGGTCCAAAGGGGGCTCCCAGGGGACGGTATAATGCCTGGGGCAATTTGGCAGATTGGTCTTGGGAGGGGGTGGTGGCCTGGTAGTCTACTTGACCGGAATTAAGATGGAAGATCACTAAGACTAGATAGGGTAAGATTTGTTCAAACCAAAGGTTCATAAAACTTTATTATCAAAAATGTTGATGTGGTCTTCACCATACTTCCAGGGTTTATATACCATGGGACTTTGCTTCTTCAATTTTTGCAGGGTTCAGGTTTGCAGACAAGGCACTGGCGGGGCATGGATCTTGGCTTAGAGTTTCAAGGGCGGGAGATCCAGGTAGTGCCTGCTCTGATGAATAGAAGTGGCAATGCTTTGTTCTGCCGCCACTGTTCACTATGTCACCTGAGTAGTTCAATTGTACTACCCTCTCTGGACAAAATGTTGGCAGTTGATGGTGGTCATTGGCAGAGTTAAAAATAGGTTTTGTTTTAACCTCCTTAAGGCAAGCTGCAACCTCTGCATAGGTTTGGGTCTTTGGTGGCTCAAGGTTGGCATCAATCTGATGACCATTTGGGGAATTGTCCTTGGGAGGCTGGCGGGTCTTGGAGTGACTTGTCAACTCAGGTACACAATTTAGCAAGTGGGCGGGTTCCTGTCCACTTTGTGTGACTTGAGTAGTCTTTGGAGGATCAGAGTTCAATTCCAGGGCTTCCAGCGTTGATTCCGAAGCTTCAGTATTGGCGCTGGGCAGGTTGGCAGTAGGTCCTTCCCTGGCCTCTGTTAGCCAGGTTACATTTCCTTTGTCAGTATGGGTCTTCATTGGCACCAGTTTGGCAGCAGACTGGCAACTATTCAGGGAATCCTCCATAGTAGGCCAGCAGGTCGTGGAGTAATTTACTGATTTGAGCTTGTGACTTAACGGATTGGCAAGTCCTGGACTGTCCTGGAGGGTTTGATCTGCCTTCTGGGAACTGGGGCTCAACTCTTGGGTTTTCAATACAAGTATTGAAATGTCATTCATGACAAGGGGGCAAGTTGGATTTCAATCCATTTCATTTGAAGTCATCAGAGCTGAACTCCCCCCAACTTTCCCTCATAGAGACCTACTACCAGCCTTTCAAGAGTTTTTTTTGACAAGTTTAAGGATGTATTCAGCAAAACTATGGACCAGTTACCTCCACCCCAAAAAATCCAGCATGTTGTACAAATACAAGGGTTGCTGCCCAGGGCCCAACCACTGTATTATCTTTTCCACAAGAAGGAGAAAACTCTCCTTCAGCACCTTGTAGACGCTCTAAAAAAGAGCTTTATCCACCCCTTTCTTTTCCTGAAAGAAGCTGCGGTCTTCTTTGTGGACAAAAAAGACAAGTCACCCTCCTAGTCACAGATTACTGTTCCCTAAACAAAGTCATAGCAAAGAAAAAATACATTTTATTGCTGATTTTCAACTTATTTGATATACTTGCAGGTGCTAAAGTTTTTTTAGCAAGATTGACTTCACTGTGGGGTACTGTTGGGGAACCAGCCTGTGAGGGGGTAGGGCTGTGTCGGATGATAAATGGGACAATTACGGCATTTTTTGTAATTGTCCCGTCCACCCTTCCCTATTTCCTTTTTTTGGATTCCCCTACATTGGGGGAATCCAAAACAACAAAAATGGATTCCAGAGGAAGAGGATATTCTTCCTCTGGAATCCAGAGCCACTTGGATGGCATCCAGTGAATTTTCCACCAGATGCCATGAGTGTGTGTCAGCCATTTGGGCTTGGCACAAATCAAAGGTATGCAATTTTTCCAATATATACTAACTTTTAATAAACATTAAAAACTAAACCAAAGTATCTCAGCAAATAATAAACCAATCTTAATGTCTAATAGCTTATTTTAAGGCTACAGATAAGCTCTATATTTTAAAAGAATTTATAAAAATAAAAACTTCAGCTTTTTTTCTAGCTTTACTAGACTTAATTGTAATACTCTAATTATTTAGATTTATTTTTTATTTAAATTTGGAATATACAATTCTAATTTCAAATAAATATAGTTGTCATTAATAAATTAATGTATATTGTTATATTTTTAAACTCTCATTAATTATCATATGTTTAATTAAATTTCATTTTAAAATGATTTCTTAAAATTAAATTCCAAAATGGACTTGATTTTTCCTGGTTTTAAAAAGCCAGGGTTCCGCACTTCCTAAATCCACTGGATGTAAATCCAATTTGAATTTACATCCAGTGGATGTGGAAGGAAATGATTCCGAGTGAATCTTCTTTGAGAAGATTCACTCGGATTTGTTTCCGGATTTTGGACGGGTGCTCCTTTTTAGAAAAGGAGCCGCCCGTCCAAAATCCGACGCAGCCCTATGAGGGGGGGAGATCCAGGAAACTGGCAGGCAGACGGCCCGCAGGTTCTGCAGGCAGGGTCCATCACAAGATTGATGCAAACTTTATAATTAATATATATAAAAGTGAGTCTGTCTGTAATGTTGCCTCAAGTGGGCTCAAGCTGTAAGGGATTTGACTGAACTGATTTTTACTTAAATTTGATTTTAAAAGTTGATTGTTAAGCCACAAGCTTAATTTGGCTCATCCTTACATTCAATCCCTTACATGCATCTTTGAGAGTACACAGATTGAATTCAGTGGAGTGTGGTCTAAATCATGTTGAACTGAAATATAAGCCACTTGAACTTTAATAAATTTGTATTTGATTACTTGCATTTTAAATTAGTGGCTAACCCTATTCAACCATATCAAAGTGGCTTATCTTTCTAGATTACCCGACTCTAGAATGAGTGGATTAAAACTGGAAGAGAAGCAGCAATTGTTTTAGATTGTTTTATATGATTGGATGGTTATGCTCTGTGCTGAGGATTGAATCGATGACGAAAAGAGAGCTTGGTTAATTTAAAGTGATACAGTTTAAATTATAAATATAAATATTAGTTTAAGTACAGGATGGTTGGCTTGGACATTTCGAAATTCTTATTCTTCAAGTGAGATAGTAGAGCATTCCAATTCGATGCCACCTGATCCAAGTAGCTCCATATTGTTTCAGAGTAAACCTTGCTTGCCATAGCTTCATCCCAAAAGAACATCAGTGGAGTAAAAATACTATGATAAAATTATGATTCAATATAATGATTCTCATGAAATTCAGAGGACGTAGATCAATTTTTCAAATGATTCCAATCAAAATGGTACCAA
The DNA here is from genome assembly GCA_014839935.2 of Entomophthora muscae. NCBI lineage: Eukaryota > Fungi > Entomophthoromycota > Entomophthoromycetes > Entomophthorales > Entomophthoraceae > Entomophthora > Entomophthora muscae. The sequence goes on along the minus strand of QTSX02002855.1, from coordinate 561,955 downwards.
ACATGATAGCTCTAACTGCTCTAGATGCTGAGATATATAGTTAAGTGCTGGAATCGGGTTCGCGTCATAATCAAGGGCTCGATTTGAAATTATCTAAATTTACTTTTAATACACACTACAAAAACTAAAATCAATGTATCTCAGTGAATACTAAGCCGATTTTGATGTCCAATAGCTTATTTAAAAGCTGCAGATCAGCTCTACATTTTTACAGAAATTAAAAATCAAATACTAAATTTTAAAATAATTAGTTTAGCTGTACTAATCTTAATATTGATACTACACTTATTTAGTTTTAGTTTTTATTTATACTTGAAATATACAATTTTAATTTTAATTTTAAATTTAAATAAATATAATTGAAACTACATTTTAATAAAGCAATTAAATAAATTTTAATTAAACATATGATAAGTACTCCAAGCCTAAAAACACAATAAAATATATTTAATTGACTTATTAAATTCAACTTTAATTCTGTCCTTGGACGGGGCAACCACCTAGTATAAGATATTAATTTGCCCAGTAGGGCTCAGGGTCTGCTTGTGGGTATCATTGAATCAATCAGGCCGGTGAGGGTAATATACATCACCACAAATATCTGAGTGAAGGTGAATTCATTGGCTGTAACAGATTCCTGTGGGCAGTTGGGCTGCAGGGTAAGAGGTGGTGTTATTAGAACTAAATATGCGGGCAAGTAGTTGTACTTGTTGCAGAATAGAAGAGAAGATATGATGACTTTGGTCCCTTCTCTGTAAACAGTCTCAGTCTCTCTAGTTCTAGCTCCTGGGTCGTGAATTAAGATTTCCTCTAGTTTAACTCAGAATACACTGGGTTTGGTGGGTATTCTGTGAAATGTACCAGGCCAAAGGGAGCTCCTAGTGGGCAATATAGTTTGGGCAGCTGGTCTGCGCTTCTTGGGGTGAATAGGTGGGAGTCACAGAACCGCGGGAGTTGGTCTGAAAATGAAATAGAACTAAAATCAAGTTTGGGATGACTTGGTTGAACCAAAGGTTTATGATACTTTATTGCAAGATTGGCAATGGGTAACTTTCTGGTGGCCCAGGGTATAAGTATACCCATCTGCCATGGAGAAACTTTTACAAATTCCTTTGGGCCTGGTGCTACTGTCTACCAGGTTTTTACGGCCCTTGGCAATATTCATAGCGGGAATTATTTTATTGGCTGGTTTGAACTGAGAACACTCAAATTTCCCTTTCAGGTCATGGTATTTGTCATCTTTGAGTGGCCCAAGTTATTTCAGGATCCTTGGCTTGGCCCGTGCTCTCATTGGTTGGGTTGACATGAACCTTTGGCATGAGAGGCCTTGATGCAAGTCATTTCTGTTCATCAAGCCTAAGAAGATTCTCCAAAGTTGAATCCCGCTCTGGTTCAAGCCCGAAAATCTGCGGGCTACCAGCCCACAGGGTATTGGGTTTCAAATCCTGTAGTTGAAGTTTTCCTGTGAGTAAGGTCAGTAGGAGTTTGTCATTTGTGACATCATCCCCTTCTTTTCTGTCACCCTCCTCCTTACTTGCCTTCCTGTCCACACATTGCTGTATGGCACCATGTGCGTTAGGCAGGTTGGAGACAGGTTCCCAGGTGCTTTCTTTGGGGATAGCCTGCCCATTTGACGTAGTACTGTGGAGTCTTGTAGTTGAGGTGGTGTCCATGAATGTACTTGACCTTTTATTTGTTGGCACATTCTTCCTGAATGGGCAGGGGGTTGGTCCTGATCTTCTGATGGGGAAGGGAAGTCCCTTCTTTCTTGAATAGCAATGATTAGTGGAAGACATTGTGGATTTTCCAAGTAGGCAGCAGTTCTAGTTTGTATGCCACTTCTCTTATTTGCTTTACAATATTGTAAGGGTCGCAGCGGCAGTGAGCTAGCTTCCTACTGGGTACGTGTAAAGGGACGTTCCATGAGTTGAGGTAAACTTTGTCACTTATCTCCAGAGGTTTCCCAGAGATTCTTTTCTTGTTGGCAAACACCTTGTAGGTCTTGACGGTGAGGGTTAGGTTTCTAAGGCAGGTTTCTTGGATGGCATGTATTTGTTCAATCCAGGTCTGCCCCACAGTATTCTGTTCCTTGCTGCTGATGATGGGGTCCCAGGAGGGGTTAAACCTGTAGTTGGGCCTGAAGGGGGGACATATCTGTAGATGTGTGGTCTTTGCTGTTATAGGCATATTGTTTCATGGGTAGCATCTCTGCCCAGTTGTCTTGGTCTGCATTGGCATAAAATTGGAGGTATTTTTCCAGGATTTGATTGATCCATTTGGTTTGTCTGTATGTCTGTGGGTGGTAGGAGGTCAACACAGCGTTTTATTCCAAGGACCTTCATCACTTGGTTCCAGTAGCTGGAGGTGAACTGGGGTCCTTGGTTGGTGATGATTTCTTCCAGTGAGCCGTGTTGAGTCAATATGCGGTTGTGAAAATTTCTGGCAGTCTCAGCTGCTGTGCAGTGATTAGTAGTTGGGAGAAAGTAAGCCATCTTGGTAAAATGGTCAACCATGACTAGTATTGTGTCAAAAGATTTTGAGGGGGGTCCTACTATGTTATCCATTGATACTGACTTCCAGGGTCCAACAGGGATATCCAGAGGTCTTAGTAATCTTTCTGGCTTTGAGCAATGTGTCTTGGTTCTTCTGCAGGTTTTGCAGCTGTTGATGTAGGCTGCTACTTCCTTGTACATACCCAGCCATGTATAGTTCTGCTTGATAATTAGGAGGGATTTGTGTCTACCAGGGTGGCCAGCCATCTCTGAGTCGTGGTAGTCAATCAATATATTGGTTTAGGTTGGGCCCTTGGGTGCATAGATTCTGTTGTGAAGCAGCAAGGTGGCGCCCTTAAGGGAGTAGCCTTTTTTTGAGTGATGGCAATCTGGGTCCTTTGCCAAGGCTTTGAATAGTTCAGTTGAATAAAGATCTTGCTTTTGAGCTTATATCACGTTGGGTTTTCTGGCGGCAATCTTCAAGTACATCAGTTGTATTCCTAGGCTGACAGGGTCTAGTAGTGTATGGGTGTTGCAGTCCTTGATTTCCGTAGAGGAGGGGATTAGGTCAGCTCTCCTGCTCAAGGCATCTGGTACCATGTTCACTTTTCCTGGCTTGTAGTCTATGATCAATGTGTAGTCAGACAGCTCTAGGGCCCATCTCGCTTGTCGTTGGTTCAGCTGGCGTGGTTTGAAGAAGTATACTAAGTTCTAGTGGTCTGTCAGAACTTTTACCGGATGTTCAGCACCGCACAAATACCTGCGCCAGTACTTCAATGTCTTCATTATAGCTAACATCTCCTTGTCATATATTGGGTAGTTCTCTTCAGCTGGTAGCATCTTCTTGGAGTAATATGCTACAGGATGTAGCATACTATCACCTCCTTCCTGAAGAAGGACCCCACCCACCGCAAAGTTGGATGTGTCTGTCTCAAGCACAAAAGGTTTAGACGGGTCAGGCATGGCAAGGACTGAGGAAGAAGTGAAAGTCTCTTTCAGGGTTTCAAATGCGGAGGTGCATTCATCAGTCCAAACAAATTGGACCTTGTCTGAGCAGAGCCTGGTCAGTGGCAGCGTTATGGAGGAAATATTTTTATGAAGTCTTGGCAATAGTTTGCTAAACCCAGGAAGCTTCTGACGTCCTTTCAGCGCATAGGGGTAGGCCAGGAGGTTATGGCGTCCACTTTGTCCTGAGCCATTGCAAACCCTCCAGTCTTTACAACATAGCCTAGGAATTCCACCTCAGGTTGGAAGAACTCACATTTCTTAAGTTTTGTGTGTAGGTTGGCTTGGGAGAGTTTGCTCAGGATTAGGTCCAAGTGATGTAGGTGTTCTTTGTGGGTCTTACTATAGATGAGGATGTTGTTGAGGTAGGCCAGGCAGAATTGGTCAAGGTATTTGCCCAGGACTGTATTGATCATGCGCTGGAAGGTGCTAGGGGCATTGCATAGTCCAAACGGCATCACCAGGTATTCATAGAGTCCATACCTGGTCTTGAATGCTGTTTTGTACTTGCTGTCTTCCTTGATCCAGATTTAATTGAAGTCATCTTGTAGATCAATCTTGGAATACACCTGGGCGCCTTTCAAAACATCACAGAGGTTGTTGGCATTAGGATGGGTAACGGTTCTTCACTGTTATGTTGTTCAGTTTCTGGTAGTTTACACATGGACACATTCCATCATCTTTCTTTCCTACAAACAGCATTGGCAACAAGCAAGGGCTCTTGGACATGCAGATGAAGCCTTTTTTGGTCATGTTCTCAATGTGCAATTTCAGGGCCAACTGCTCTTTGTGGTTGAAGCTATAGATGGGCCCATGTTGGGGTTCAGTGCCAGGTAAGAGGTCAATAGTGTGGTTGTACTTTGTGTGTTTGGGGAGGCAGATTTCTGCTTCCTCACTGAAGACATGGTTTCACTTCTCTAACAGAGCAGGTAGGGCCCCATATTGGGTTCCATTTTTAGGGTCAGGAGTGTGATGGTTTTTTTGTTGGACCCAGTTGAAACAGCGCTATGTTGCATGAGTTGTCCCCCTTCAAGGCAACTGTTTGGTCACAAAAGTTCAGGATGGCGCTGTGCCTTTGAGACCAGGAATCTTCCAGGATCAAGGGATGGGGTAGTCCATTCAGGATGATGGGGAGCACTAGGTAGATTTTTTGTCCAATTTTCAATGGTAGCTTGGTCTCACACCTTAACCCCAGGTCATGGGAGCTATTCCCCATGATCACTTTGACACCCTCAGAGGTAGCCTTTAGTCCTAGGTCCTTTGCAAGGGTGGCATCAATAAAGCTTTCTTCAGCCCCTATATCAATAAATGCTTCAACCACTTGGGATGCTGTGGGTGCTTCCACTTTTACTAGGATAAACTTGTAAGACTGAATGGAGGTGTTTATTTGTGCTAGGAAAACTGTAGGATCACTATTTTTGGGGCAAGCCTTAGTGAGGTGGCCGGGTTTGTGGCAGTAGAAACACAACTCTTCACAGTAGTGACGTTGTAGTTCCTCAGGGAACATTCCTGGTCTGTTGGGTGTCTGGGCGCGGGTTGTGTGCTGAGTAGAAGCAGGGACTCCTTCTTGGTTAAGGCTCAATCCTCTACACAAGAGGAGTAATTTGTCTAGGACAAGCGTGGGGGATGGTGCTTGAGGAGTTCTTTCAAGGCAGAGCAGGCTCCTCTGCAGTACAAGATGACTGATAACTTGTCCTCAAGTTGGGTTCTAGCTTTCAGCTTAAGGAACTTGTTAGTGTAGGCTTGTAGGGTGCAGGATCCTTGTCTAATGTATAGTAAGCTGATGAGGGTGTGGTGGCAGGTGTCTAGGTTGTTGCCAGTGGCCATCAGTTTGCTTTCAAATTGGGAGTAGTCCAGGCAGAAAACAACATACTCCAAGGTGGTCTTCCCAAACCAGTCTAAGGCGTTGACAGAGAGCATGGAAGCCACTCCCAGGACTTTCTCAGTGTTGTTGGAGTATGAGTTTGTGTTGACCTGAAAATAGAGACAGAGGACTGGCATAGCTCTTATGGCTTCTTCCAAGGTAAGCTTCCTCTTTTGTGGCATATCCACCTTGGTTGTGGACTGGTTGACTATAAAATTCTGGACTTGCAAATTTGGGGTCTTGGTCTTCTCAGCGCCAAGCAAGGTGTCCTTTGGTTCTGTGCTGTATTGGTGTTAAATTGCTGACGCAATTAGGTTGGTAACTAGCTTGTAGGCATAGTAAGCTGAAATCAATGAAAATAGCATACAAGATGCCCCAAGAGTTATCAACATCTTGGGGCCCAGGTTACTGTGGTTAAGATAGATTGCCATAATGTCAGGGAACTAGCCTGTGGGGGGGAGGGTCTGGGGAACTGGCAGGCGGACAGCCTGCGGGTCCTGCAGGCAGGGCCAACCACAAGATTGGCGCTAACTTTACAATATAGGATATTGATTTGCCTGGTAGGGCCCAGGGTCCTCTTGCAGGTATCATTGAATCAATAAGGCTGGTGAAAGTGATATACATCACCACAAATATCTGAGTGGAGGTGAATTCATTGGCTGTAACAGATTCCTGTGGGCAGTTGGGCTGCAGGGTAAGAGGTGGTGTTATTGGAACTAAATAGGCGGGCAAGTAGTTGTACTTGTTGCATAATAGAAAAGGAGGTATGATGACTTTGGTCCCTTCTCTTTAAACGGTCTCAGTCTCTCTAGTTCTAGCTTCTGGGCTGTGGATTAAGATTTCCTCTAGTGTAACTCAGAATACGCTGGGTTTGGTAGGTATTCTGTGAAATGTACCAGGCCAAAGAGAGCTCCTGGTGGACGATAGAGTTTGGGCAGCTGGTCTGCAGTTTCTTGGGTTGGGTAAGCGGGGGTTACGGAACCGCAGGAGTTGGACTGCAAATGAAATATAACTAAAACCAAGTATGAGATAGCCTGGTTGAACCAAAGGTTTATGATACTTTATTGCAAGAATGGCAATGGGTAACTTTCTGGTGGCCCAGGGTATAAGTATACCCATCTGCCATGGAGAAACTTTTACAAATTCCTTTGGGCCTGGTGCTACTGTCTACCAGGTTTTTACGGCCCTTGGCAATATCCATAGCGGGAATTATTTTATTGGCTGGTTTGAACTGAGAACACTCAAATTTCCCTTTCAGGTCATGGGATTTGTCATCTTTGAGTGGCCCAAGTTATTTCAGGATCCTTGGCTTGGCCCGTGCTCTCATTGGTTGGGTTGATATGAACCTTTGGCATGAGAGGCCTTGATGCAAGTATTTTCTGTTCATCAAGCCTAAGGAAATTCTCCAAAGTTGAATCCCGTTCTGGTTTGAGCCCAAAAATCTGCAGGCCACCAGCCCACAGGGTATTGGGGTTCAAATACCATAGTTGAGGTTTTCTATGAGTAAGATCAGTAGGAGTTTGTCATTTGTGACAGGTACAGCCAAGTTGAAATCATCCTCAGCAATGAAGAAAAAACTGCCTTTCAAACTCACTATGGATTGTTTGAGTGCTATGTCATGAATTTTGGCACTAATAACACACCATCCACATTCAGAATTCTCATGAACAAGGCCTTCAAGAACCTGATTGAGAAGTGTTTTATGGTCTACCTATGTCAGGATTGACAATTATTCCTCTCTAGAAACCTGGGCCTGGGAGCAGGGATTGAACCCTGAACCTGGATTCCTTTGGGCTGCCAGGCCTGTGGACCGCAGGACCGCCCGCCCGTGTTTTTCTGGGATTGAGCCCCCACAAGCTGATACCAAGCGTATTGACTCATTTGGTAAAAAGAGACAAACCAAATAAATCATTGCACCAAATGGAGGATTGATTATAGCACCTAATGGAGGTACTGATTTGGCAACTATTAGCTTCCTAAACTTGAAGTCTACACAAGAACCAATCAAGAGCCAACCCAGGAAAGAGGCACAGGCCCACAACCCGGTCCCATGACATTGACACTAAAGCAAGATAATCAGACAGCCAAATCAAGATTCCTGACCAATGAAAGAACTCCCAGGCCAAGTGCCATTTTGCCGCCTTTGGACCCAAGCACCCAGTTCCCCTGGCCCTGGCCTTCCCAATGCCCTGATGAACCCCTCATGGAAAATGTTAAGTTTGGAGGAGGGTACTATATAGACCCAAGAACCCTGCGCTCCAAACTTATCACCATTTTTGAATAAAGGCTATGCTAATTTGGCTCATACAGCTATTGCCTTATTTTGTATTTGCTGTCTACCAATTCAGTTTGAGATCTCATGGCCCGCCTGACCCACCGCCCACTGTTTTCTGTCCTCCTGGTGTACCCTTTGGACCCGTCCACTTTACCAACTACCCTCTGAAGTCTGAATACAAATAATACACCCCAGAAAAGATACTCAAACTCAATCCCCTAGCCCGCATACAATCCACAGTTAGATACAACCAACAAGGCCTGTGGATATTTTCAACACCCAAGTTGTTCAGAGGAAAATTCAACTATCTCCCTGCTTACAACCTGTCCATGGAACCACTCGTGACCCCAAAACCCATGCCTGCTTCCACACCCAACCTCCAAACTGACCATACTGGCAAGCTGTTTGGGATTGTGTACATCACCCTCACAGGGGTGATTGACACTATAATCCTGGCCGCCGGCCCATGGTCTTGGGTGGGGAAGTCTGCCTCCTACCTTTTAAAGTTAGCTCCTCTCTTGTGGTGGGCATTGTCAGCAAAAACCAAGCCCAAGTTATCCCTGAAGACAACAGGCCGGTTTCCCAAGACTGGATCCCTGACATTATGGCAATCTTTATTAAACCTGGTACCCGTAGCCCCAAGATGTTGTTATTTCTTGGGGCATCTTGTATGCTTTTGCTATTGATAATCACTTATTACACCTATAAGATGACTGTGAACCTGATCTCTTCCATGTGGAAGAATACAAACCTGAATGACCCAAAGAGAACCAATGCCAATACTACTGACGCCAACAAAGCTCCGTCCTCCCAAGTGCAAAACATGATTGTGAACCAGTCCCTCACAAAGGTGGAGATGCCTCAGATGGGGAAGCTCACGCTTGAGGAAGCTAGATGTGCCATGCTGGTTCTCTGCCTGCATTTCCTTACCAATGCCCCCTCTTATGCCAGTGACACTGAGAAGATCCTTGGGGTTGCTTCAATGCTATTGGGGGACGCCTTGGACTGGTTTGGCAAGGCCACAGCTGAGGACGTAGAATTCTGCTTAGACTACGCCAAGTTTGAGGCTGAGTTAATGACCATGGGTGAAGATTGCAACACTAGATACTACGCCCTGAACCCCCTGATAGAAATTCAACAGGGTCTCTGAACCATCCAAGTGTATATTGACAAATTCCTCAAACTGAAAACCTGCACCCAACTTGAGGACAAACTTGCAGCCATTATCTTCCAAAAGGGTGTCAACTTAGCAATGAAGGACCTGTTGAAGCACCATCCACCCACCCTCAGCCTAGACGAGCTAATTCCCCTTTGCAAGGGTCTTAGCATGAACCAAGTGAACGCTGGCTCCTCCCAGGCCCACCAACCCCAAACACCAACCACCAACAGAACAGGGATAACCCCTGAAGAGCTCCAACGACACTATCACAAAGGACTCTGCTTCCACTGCCACAAGGCAGGCCACTTGACCAGAGCCTTCCCTAAGAAGAACACCACCCCAATCTCACTGGCACAAATAAACACTTCTTCCCAGTCTTACAAGTTCATCCAAGTGATCATAGAAGTAGCGGGGAACAAGCGCAAGATTGAAGCCTTTATTGATACAGGGGCGGACAAAAGTTTTATTGATGTCAGCCTAGCAGAAGAATTAGGCTTGATAGCCTCAGAGCGCAGTCTATAAGTAATCATGGGAAACAGATCCTTAGACACTGGCCATGAGTATGAACAAGAACTCCCGTTGACCATTAGACACAATGTATACCCGTTGTCCCTGATCCTCTTGCCAGGACTACCCCACCCCCTTATACTGGGCGACTCCTGGTCCAACAAACATGGCCTGATCCTGAACTACCTCAAGCAAACCACCACGTTGGGCCAACCAGAATCCTGTGACACTGTTCCTTTTTGCATGAGCCATGGCTGACCCCCTACCAACAAACTCTTGACCATAAAGATAGAACCTAGCATCTGGATACTGCTCACTCCCCTACAGAAATGAAACCATGTTTTTAGTGAGGGAGAAGCCACAAAACTACCCAACCATTCAATCTACAACCACGCCATAGACCTGCTGCCAGGGACTCAACCACACCACGGCCCCATCTAAAGCTGTAACCACCGCAATCAAGTGGCCTTGAAAGCATACCTTGAGGATATGACAAAAAAAGGGTTCATCTGGGTGTCAAAAGCCCCCTGCTTGTAGCCCATGCTGTTTGTAGGGAAAAAGATGGTGGGATGCGTCCATGCGTGAATTACCAAAAACTGAACGACATTACAGTAAAGAACCACTACCCCATCCCCAATGCCAACGGCCTCTGTGATGTACTGACTGGAGCCCAGGTGTACTCAAAAATTGACCTCCAAGATGTGTTCAACCAAATCCAAATCAAGGATGGAGACAAATACAAGACAGCCTTCAAAACCCAATATGGGCTGTACAAGTACCTTGTGATGCCCTTTGGCCTCTGCAACGCCCCCAGCACCTTCCAAAGGATGATCAACACCGTCCTAGGGGAATACCTTGACCGTTTTTGTGTGGCATATATGGATGACATTCTCATCTACAGCAAGTCTCACGAGGAACACCTGCGCTACCTGGACCTTATACTAGAGAAACTCTCCCAAGCCAACTTACACGCTAAGCTTAAGAAGTGTGAATTCTTTCAGTCTGAAGTCAAATTCCTGGGATACATAGTGAAGACTGGCAGCTTTGCCATGGCACAAGACAAAGTAGAAGCAATAACATCTTGGCCAGTGCCCAAAAGCAGAAAGGATGTGAGAAGTTTCTTGGGCCTGGCTAATTATTGAAGGGATTTCATCCAAATTTTTTCTCACATTACCCTCCCCCTGACCCGCCTTTGCCCTGACAAGGTCACTTTTGCCTGGACTCCAGAATGTACCACCGCCTTTGAAACCTTGAAACTCGCCTTCACCTCTGTCCCCGTCCTGGCCATGCCAGATCCCTCGAAACCTTTTGTTCTGGAAACTGACACGTCAGACTTTGCGGTGGGCAGGGTCCTTCTTCAGTAAGGAGGGGATATTATGCTACATCCTGTAGCATATTACTCCAATAAGATGCTACCCACAGAAGGAAACTACCCAATATATGACAAGGAGATGCTAGCCATAATAAAGACCCTGAAACATTGGCGCCAATACCTATGTGGCGCTGAACACCCAGTAAAAGTCCTGACAGACCACAAGAACTTGGTCTACTTCTTCAAACCACACCAGCTTAACCAACAACAATCAAGATGGGCCCTAGAGCTGGCTGACTACACCCTGACCATAGACTAAAAACCAGGAAAGGTGAACATGGTACCCAATGCCCTAAGTAGAAGAACTGACCTGATGCCTACCCACCTAGAAACCCGCGACCACAACACCCAAATCCTTGGATAGCGCCCACTACCAAAAAGGCTACTCATTGAAGGGAACCACACTAATTCTCCATAACAGGATTTTTGTACCAGAGGGGTAAATCAGAACCAATGTTTTGAGAGACTACCACAATTCTGAGATGGCTGGACACCTGGGTAGTCTCCAGACCCTCCGGAGCATCAGAATGAACTTTGCTTGGCCAAAAATGGATCAAGACGTAAGCGCATACCTGAAGGGGTGTGAGACCTATGGGCGGACCAAAACTCGCAGAAACAAACCCAAAGGACTTCTAAGACCCTTGGATATACCCCATGGACCTTGGAGATCTGTCTCCATGGACTAAATTGTGGAACTGCTGCCATCCCTCTTGTACAATGCAATCCTGGTCATGGTAGACCACTTCACCAAGATGGCATACTTTGTACCAACCACCACCAATTGCATGGCAGCAGAAACAGCCCAACACTTCCATGACCGCATCCTCACGTAACACAGAACACCTGAGGAAATCATCAAAGATAGAGGACCCCAATTCACGTCAAACTACTGGACGCAGGTGAGAAAAGACTTAAGAATCAAGCGATGTGTATCTACCTCCTACCACCCATAGACAGACGGCCAAACTGAGCAAGTGAACCAGATCCTTGAGCAATACCTCTGATGCTATGCCAAGCTGATCAGGACAATTGGGACAAAATGCTCCCCATGGCCCAGTTTGCCTATAATAGTAAGGACAACGCCTCCACAGGCATGTCCTCATTCAAAGCCAACTATGGGTTTGACCCCACCTGGGACCCCCAAATTGGCGAAAAGGAATTGAACACTACTGGGCGCTCCTGGATTGAACAGATTCATGACACACAAAAAACATGCTTGACCAACTTGAACTGCGCAGTGAAGACATACAAAGCCTTTGCTGACTGCAAACAAATCCCTGGACAACCCTTACAAGTTGGAGACAAAGTATACCTAGACTCCCGGAACGTACCCTTGCACGTGCCCTGCAGGAAATTAGCTCACAGAAGAAGCGGCCCCCACAAAATCACCAAACTAATTGGTGAGGTTGCCTTCAAGCTAGACCTACCCCCCTCCTGGAAGATTCATGATGTGTTCCACCATTCCCTGTTGTTCAAAAAAGATGGGAATTGCTCCCCCACCAACAGATTAAGACAGCCCCCACCCATTCAAACAGGCCACACTGAGGAATATGAAGTTGAATACATACACGGCAACCAAACTCACTACCAAAAACCCCAGTATTATGTCAAGTGGAAAGAATACTCACTAGAAGAAAGTACTTGGGAGCCGCTGAGCAACCTGACTAATGCCCAGGAAGCTGTCCAACTCTACCTGAACAAGAAGAATAAGAAGGGAGGGCCCTCAGGGGAAGAAGGGGATGGTGTCAGGATTGAAAATTCTTCCTCTCTAGAAACCTGGGCCCGGGAGCAAGATTTAAACCCCAAACCTGGATTCCTTTGGGCTGCCAGGCCTGTAGACCGCGGGACTGCCCGCTTGCGTTTTTCTGGGATTGAGCCCCCACAAGCTGATACCAAGTGTATTGATCCATGCGGTAAAAAGAGACAAACCAAAGAAATCATTGTACCAAATGGAGGATTGATTACAGCGCCTAATGGAGGTACTGATTTGGCAACTATTAGCTTCATAAACTCAAAGTCTACACCAGCAACCAATCAAGAGCCAACCCAGGAAAGAGGTACAGGCCCGCAGCCCGGTCTCATGACCTTGACACTAAAGCAAGATAATCAGGCAGCCAAATCAAGATTCCTGACCAATGAAAGAACTTTGGGGCCAAGTGCCATTTTTCTGCCTCTGGACCCAAGCACCCAGTTCCCCCGGCCCTGGCCTTCCCAATACCCTGATGAACCCCTCATGGAAAATGTTAAGTTTGGAGGGGGGTACTATATAGACCCAAGGACCCTGCGCTCCAAACTTATCGCCATTTTTGAATAAAGGCTATGTTAATTTGGCTCATACAGCTATTGTCTTATTTTGTATTTGCTGTCTACCAATTCAGTTTGAGATCTCATAGCCCGCCTGCCCCACTGCCCGCTGTTTTTGTCCTCCTGGTGTACCCTTTGGACCTGTCCACTTTACCAACTACCCTCTGAAGTCTGAATACAAATAATACAACCCAGAAAAGATACTCAAACTTGATCCCCTAGCCCACATACAATCCACAGTTAGATACAACCAACAAGGCCTGTGGATATTTTCAACACCCAAGTTGTTCAGAGGAAAATTCAACTATCTCCCTGCTTACAACCTGTCCATAGAACCGCCCGTGACCCCAAAACCCATGCCTGCTTCTGCACCCGGCCTCCCAACTGACCATACTGGCAAGCTGTTTGGGATTGTGTACATCACCCTCACAGGGGTGATTGACACTATAATCCCAGCTGCCAGCCCGTGGTCTTGAGTGGGGAAGTCTGCCTCCTACCTTTTAAAGTTAGCTCCCCTCTTGTGGTGGGCATTGCCTGCAAAAAAACCTGGCCCAAGTTACCCCTGAAAATGACGGGCCAGCTGCCCAAGACTGGATCCCTGACAACCTAGATGACATTATTGTATACAGTCAGGGCCAAAAAACCTTTACCATATTTTTGTTGTCCTCAATACCCTTTACAAACATCAGATGAAGGCTAAAATCTCAGAGTGTGAGTCCTACAGTCAGATTTATTGTTCCTGGGGCATATTATCTTAGACAAGGAGATAAAACCCAATACAGCCATAATAAAATTCATGGTTTCAGCAAAAACCAAAAGGTTGTCACTAACAATTCATGGGAGGCCAAAGGGATCAACTGAACACCAAAAGCAACAGCCAAACCCAAATGGCCAGATTAGACTAACAAATTTTGAACTTTATTAGAGTAGAGAATGATGAATCAAGGTCTTTCACAACTCTTGCATTCATTTAAGGGGTGTAATAGAATTGGGGTGATAGATTGAATGTCAAAAACCAATTGACCAATGATATGAGCGGATGCAAATGCATTTATTGAGGCAGGAAGATCTTGAAAATTTTTGAATGAACATAGCCAAAAGAAAAACTGAACCAATTAAAATCAGGAATATGCTTTGGATGCAATTACCGCTGCTCCTGGCTGCTCTTGCACATGATATTTAATCAGAGGTGTCTCTTGGGTGGTTTAGGTGGGGCATCTTCAGAATAATTCCAAAATATTAAATTGATGGCTTTTATGTGATTTTTCAGTAATCTTTTTGGACAAATATTTAATCATAATTTGGTTGAAATTCCCAAGCATTTGGCAGAAATTAAAGTAAAGGCCTAAGGGGGAGGCGTAACTTTACAATCAGTATGCCACCTCACACTGATGTAGGTCAGGTACACATCTTTCTGGAAAAGGTTGTGCATTTATGCAAGTTTATCCCTAACTGTGGGGAGATAATTACCTCTCTATCAAGCTACTCAAACTAAACAACAATTTCAATGAACCCCAGTGCAAAACCAGGCTTTCAAAAGACTCAAACAGAGGATTTAAATGACACAGTTTCTTCAGTTTCCCAATAGAACCCAACAGTACAAACTTGGACCTGCCACTTCAGATTGGGCTAAGGGGGCGTACTGCTGTTAGAGTGAAATGGCAGGCAACATGATTCAAGGACAAACAATGAGGATATAAAAGACAAATAGTAAGTTGTTTGAGCAACAGGATACCAATTCTGGAGGAGGGCTTCAGCATTTTGAATCCAACATTGGTGTAGCATAAGGTAGATAGCAAAATTGTCGCGGTCAGAATGCTTTGTAAGGGCAAATTAGAAGATGAATCTGATGTAGTTAACATGTAGAGAGTGGGCCAAGGCGCTGACATGAAATCAATAGCAACCTTGATCATCACAGAGGCTAGTTTCTCTAAGACAGGGGCAAACAGCCCCAGATGAGCTAACATTTTTGGAGACTTTCTCTTATTTTTTCTCAGTGATAATAAGCTATCTAGAAGCAAGTTTCTAGAGGGGAAATGGGGAAGTCTTAAGAGAATTCAGGATGGGGCGGGAGGGGATTCCAAGGCTTCTGATTGGCTGGCAAGAATATTTTCAGCAGTTGGTGGTCCTGCATTTGGATTTGAGTTGATGACATCATAATTCAAATTTTTTTGGAAACCAGCGGGTCAAGCGCTGCCATCTCCAAATAGTGTATAACACGTAATTTTTTTTGTCATAATTGTTTAGATAAAAATAAGGCAGGTCCAGATTTTTGAGGGCTATTTGGGCAACCCCAGCCTTGACCCATTTTTTGTCTATGTCAGCATTTAAGCCGTCAATTTCTTTCAGGGGTTTGGCTGCGGTTCTTTGCTGATTTTGGGGTTTACAAGGGTGCACTATCCCTTTCATTTGATTTTCTATTGTAATACTGCGGGTGAAAACTGGTGAAAGCATCTTTCTGTCAGTAATCTATGAGTTCAGAAAACTCACTGACGCCAAAAAATGCTATCTAATCCATGATAAAAAGTTGGCTGCAATTGTTCATTGTCTTGAAAAGTGGTGCTGCTACTTGAAAGGTGCTATCTTCCCACCTGAGTTTTTGCAGACCATAAGTCCCTCCAGTACTTAAATAAAAAGTCACATTTGACCCAGCACTAAGCAGGATAGGTCAAACACCTGTCCCCTTACCAACTTTGCATAAAGTATAAGCCCTGAAAAGAGCTTCTCATAGCTGATGCACTCTTCAGGCTATATGCAGTGTTCATCACGGAAGACAACGGTCTGAACCCTAACTGACCCATGCTCTATCTTTGCCCTGAGGCTTAATAATATGAAGAACTTAACCCAGCCATCATCTCAAAGCTAAAAGACAACAAAAGCTAGTTCACAACAGAAACTAGATATGCCTGTTGTTGGAAAGAGACAGGAGAAAAGACACTCTATATTCTCACCACACAGTTTGCAGATATCATCCTGCACTACCACTGCACTTAGGTAAATCAGATGATGTAACCTCTTTGTGATCATAAAATATAAGGTTTGGTGGCCCTGTATGAGCCAGGATTGTGACCATACTACAGTCACGTTGGGCTGTGGTTTCACAAAGAAGTTGAATTGTGATGAATTTCATAAGTTGAAATTCAAAACAATAGGATTGGCCTTGGAGAGATTTTCCAGCGTAGTAATGGATTACCCAGGAATCAATTAGGCTGTACTAATTGAGGGCCAAAATGAATATCTGAACAATTCAGATTATGAGACTGGGTGTCTCAAACCAATTGATTGACTGAGAAGATTAATTAATATATATACCCTGGAATATGATTAAAGGGGATTTAATCATAGGGCCAAAATAGACTTGACTGTGTCAAGTAAAGACTTGTTGTCTTCAAACAGATTAATTAACTGTGAAGGTTAATTAATATATGCTGGAAATATAAGTAATGAGGATTTAATTGTATTGTTTAATTGCCTTGACTGTGTCAAGAAGTTTGGTTAAGGTTAGCCAAAAGAAAACCATCAAATTGTGGTTTAAAAGCGCCGTTTTGGCAAATTAATTAGGTTAGAAGCGCCGCCTAATTGATTTGTAAAGCACCAAGGAGCCGCCCAGTAAATGTTTCAGGCGCTGGAGCGCTGCCTGGGAAAGTTCCTGGGCGTTGCGGTGGTGCCTGGTTCAAGTTTTGAAGCGTTTTAATGGGTTTTTAACGCAAAAAACCATTGAATGCAAAAAAAGGCTAAATGTAGTCAAATATGTCTATGAATTCAGGATTGATCAGCTGGTTCCCAGTTGGAACAAGGATAGCTTGGATCAGGAATACATATAATTCACAGGGTTTTGGCGCCAGAAGTCCGGAATGCTTCAAGTCAAAGCAATACATTTCCATAAAAGGAATCAGGTGATTCTGGACTGTATTAGGGCACATTCTTATAGGTTAAGAGTGTGAAGATCTTGTTGGTAAAGATCTGGATTAAATGACGCTGTTATGTAATAAACCACATGATAGGAATCCAGGTGTGATTCCAGAACCAGAGGGGGTTTCAGCCAAATGTACCCTGATTGGTATATAATGGAAACATGATAATAATTAATAAAGAAATGATACTTATGTGTGAAAATGGTTGCTTTCCCTCAATATTTTTATGCTTTGTGTTTTTGGCTTTTAACTGAAATAAGACTATCATGAAATGAAAGAGATGGTATGCAGCTAAGATTATGGGAAGCAAAAAACGTGAAAGTGATCACCAGATGGCAATGAGTTTAACACCAAGATTGCTTGCCCGGAATCCAAGCTCATCAAAGCTTACATAAAGGATTCCCCATCAAACAGTAAAAGAGTCAGACTGGGATAATGAAGAAGCAAGCATGAATTTCCTGGATCCATCACAAGGATACTCTGGAACTCCTTGAGACTTGTTGTTATGCAAGAAAAACACACCTAAGCCTGCTCTGCCCAAATCAGTGCTGCCTATCAAGACTATGAAGTCATTTGAACAGTGGATCCTCAACATTGTAGGGCCCCTACTTAAAGATAAGTTTGGGAAAAACACATCATTACCACCATCAATTATTTCACATGTTGGCCTTTATCTTGGGCAACCACTAACCACGCTACCACTGCCATCACCATCACTCAGTTCATTGACAAAAGAATTGTGGCACACTTTGGCCACTCTAAGCAACTTATCACAGATTGTAAGTCTGAGCTCATGGGTAATGTCATGAAATTGTATTGTGTAAAGAATGCCCTTGAACAAATAGTTACCACGCCATATCACCCACAGGCCAACATGCAAATAGAGTGTTTAAATGACTCAACAGTCCAGTTAATTGCTGAGCTGTCCCAAGAACATCCAAACACCGCCTGGGAAGAACATCTCCTAACCACATTGCTCAATCTACAAGCCAGGATCAACTGCAGCACAGGGTTCAGCCTTAGAGCACTAGCCTTTGCCATCCCTAATAGTGTGATAGGAGTGGGTCAAGGCAAGTTAAAATTAACTGCCCTAAATAAGCTGCCCCTCACAGTCATCCTCTTGCTAGTGCAGTGGCAAGCCAAGGCCCAAAGCATCAAGCAGGAACAGATTAAGGGGGCAACAAGACACCTTGAAGCTTGCTATGCTGTAGGTGATCCTGTCTATACCATCAACCCCAACTCTGAAAATTGCAAACCCAACCACCTTGGGCCCTTCAGAGATCAGCCGTCTACAACAAACACATGTAACAACTTGAAAGCGCCCAAAGTAACACCAAAAAGCTTTATCAATACCAACTGCGCCCCAACATGCCGTACCTGCTCAAAAGGTTTCATACACAACTTCCTGGATCTTCTGCAGACCCTGATCCTAGTTCTGGACGCCAATCAGGGGGTGTTGAAACCAATATTGGCTCTCCACATTCCAACATATCTTACAATACACAAGGGCGCTTGCAAAGCTGCCCCACAGTGTATCCAACAGCTTGAGACATTGTGCTGCCAATTTCAAGATATGAGTAATATACCCAAATCAGGAGCAAGGCCAGTTTCAGACAACGGCCCCTCAATTAGTTATTTGCCACTCACCTCATACTTGGATCCTACCACATTGCCACCCCCTTGATGGATAAGTGGTTTCCTCTTTCCAGTATGTTAACTATTATCTTTCAAGTAAAGCTGTATCTTGTTTATATTATATGTTCCTTCCTTTAAACGGTTGGCATTTCCAATCCAAATAACGAACTAGAATCAGTTCAGCTACAACAAGAACGTCCTTGATTGGCGTCCCAATCCAATAAACTGTAAGTACACTCCCAGGACGGCTACCAAGGTAGCACAGGAAGAAAGATACTATATGAAAAAGGGTCGCCGTAAGGGCACTGCCAGGATCCCATTATATGAGCCCTGAGCTTGCATGTGAATTGTTTGTTGCTGCTTTTTACTGGCAAAGCAACCTTTTATGGGCTTTTTATGGGCGGTAATCCACCCACTTACTATTGATTATTGCCCATGTTATTTTTCACTACCAGCTCTCGCACACAAGCCTAGCCCTGGAGGGGTTACTCTGGCACCCAGGGAGATAAACAGGTGGCCACTATTTACTATCATTTCTCAGGGGTTTCTTTTGGCCCAGTACACTTCATAAAGCACCCATACAGCATGAATCAAGAATAATGGGCATTGAAACCTTGCTGTGATGCACCAAACCTGATAGCCGAGAGAGAGTCTATCAGTTGATCAGCAGCCCACAAGCCAGGATCACTAACGCTATGCTATTTATGAGATAGCATAGTCCCCCCTCTGGGTATCTGGTCCTAATGAGACCCCCTGTAATACTCAAGCTCAATAGGTTTACCCCACCTATATCTGTGGACTGAGGGCATAGTAACCAATCCCTAGGAGGGCTATTGTCAGGGCCCAGATTGCCCTGGACAGTCAGCTGGCCTCCCTAGAGTTGAGAAAACCCACAGCATGGGAAACCCCACAAAGTATCTTCCCGGGCAAGCAACCCCCTTTCGACTAGCGAATGGCCCAGGATTCAAGAGGCACACAAAACTTGAATCCCTGGCTTTGAGCTTATTATCAAATTTGGGCCACTTACCTATCAGGAAATAGTACATTGGGAACGTGATTGTTTGATCATGTGATTGGGTGCTTGATCACTTGTGGGGTCTATAAATAACTATGACACCTTGGCAAGCTGCAGTTCAAGAAAGGGACATGTTGTAGCAACCAACGAGCGCTCACCCCCTTGCCCAAGTACGTGAATTTGGGTAAAAATCCTAAGTTCAACTCAGATCAATGCCATCCGGTCTCTGGTGGCACAAGGGGCCACAGAATCTTTGGCAAGTATAAGTGGTGAGGGGGAGAAGCCCTCCCCACTGTTGCCATCTTAATGAAGCAAGTTTATGCCCAGAAGTCATCACCTTATTGCCAGGGTTATCTATTTTTGCTCAAATTTAGTTATTCTCTTTGCATCTGTTTATGAATCCACATCACAGTACAGACTTGCATATCCTTATCCACCTGGTTACACTCCTGCTGCTCCAGTCAAACCACACCGCGCTCTTGACGTGAAGTATTAACACCCTCATCACCCGGATCTTCCGCCTAAAATGAAGGAGATTCCTGCTGTCCCCCTACCCAATGCACCTCTTGCCCAGGACTTCTGTTGCAACTGAACCAATGAGGATTCATTATTTGTGTTGGGGAAGACAACAGTCTAATAGAAAGGACAAGAATGAATAGAATAAGATCTTGTTTATTGTAGAATATTGTGATTAATATACTATATGGGGAAAGCCACAAGGCCACAAGGGGGTGGCATAGTGGCGTGTTCCATGTAGGGTTCAAAGCCAAGGAATAACTCGTGCGGGGATCAGCAGGTCAATTGATAGCACTCCTAATTAGGAGGAAGTGCCCGCCATTCAACATTGCCATCAGATTGGTTCATGTTGTTAGACACGTCAAGGGGTGACTCATCGAGCGCCCCCTGTGTATCGTAAGATACGTTAGCGGGCAAGTCTGGAAACTCAGTTGCAACACTTCAGTAAGTTGGGGTTTGTCTACATCACAGTATTGGGGCTGGCCAACCAAGTTGTGCCCCATACTGGGAGTTGGCACCCCCTAGCCAATGCTCTCAACTACCTGGTCCACATTGTGCCTATTGTGTACATAGCCTTCCAGGCCCGGCCTGCCTCCCCTGTGAGAGTCCAGTTGGACTCTGGTATGGGCCGTGACAGCTATATATGGTACTTACTGGATATTGGACTCTACCTTAACCATCACTGAGCCAGGGTCATTTCATGGTAAAGCCCTATTCTATCTGGTAAAGTTAGGCCCCATAATATGGAAGGCCATGTCTTCTCCTATCCCTGCCCCTACTAGCAACCAGACCAAGAGATATGCACTCCTGACAATTAGTAAACTTTGTAAGATAATAATGATGTAAAATGTCTTACCTTGGGTGGATTTAATCAAGTGCACAGTTTGTGTAAACATATAGCTGAACCAGGTTTCTCTATTATCAAATCAAAGGGATTCCTTTAGAGGGGATGTTTATCATAAACTACTACCTGGAGAAATCTTCATCAAACCAACAGTAAGTGCTAGGGGGTAGGGCTAAGCAGCAAAGCTTGGATATTTGGCCAAGCAGGGGAAGCAGAGAATTACCAGGTGTCAAAGATACCGGCTTCAGTGGGGAGCTCATTAACCAGAGCATAAGGAGATGTCTTGGGAGCGAAATGAATCGATCTTCCAGCTTGAAGCGATCAACCCTATCTTGAGTGTTGGCAGGTAGCCAATCAAGGGTAAGGAATCAGGGCGACAAGATATTTAGCTTTGGTGGATGGGTACTTCTGTCGGCTTTGGTTTAGGGATTTATTAAGTTTTCGTTGGGCAGCTACAAGGCACAAAAGTTTGCTCACAACTTTAAACTGACCACAAGCTGGCCTACAAATTATAAACCCGTAGCAAGTTTTCTCTTAAGCCATGGCAAGTAAGTTTTTTTGTATGCCGAATTTCCCATCGGTTGGGTTGCTATATTTTACCTCTAACTGTACTTCATGCCGAGCTCAAAATTAATCTCTTGCACCATTTCTTTGCAACTACCTGTATCGCGATCGAGATCAAATAAACCTCAACTGCAGTTGAAAATCGTAGGAGCAATTTAGCGATGCATTATTTTTAAGAGCCATGCTTATATTCAGGCCTAATTCAGGTGTAGATATTCTATAGTTCGAAATAAAGTGTTTTTTTCAAAATCGTTAAAAAGATGTTGGTCACCAATGCATGCAAAGCATCCCCTTTAAATATAGTTAGTAAATAAATTAACTTCGTTTTTTAAACCTTTAGATTGTATTTGCTTTAAATTTTGAGGGTTCATCTCGGAGCTTGCTTCTAAATATCTGGTCGACTGCTTTACTATGAAGTCAGGACGATATATTCATAAGTTCAACGGTTCTTGTTTTTTCCTGACAACCATTGAAGCACATTTATAACAGTAGACTGCATTCTTAACCCTAGTTTTACTGAAGTTTGTCACATACATGCACCAAGAGGAGACAAAATCAATTGTTGTTCAAAATAAAAATATATTGCACAGTTTCTTTTGAAATTACAAAAGCTAACTCTTTGTTAGAGAAGAATAACAGGAGTACCAGTTCAAAAAGCAAGATCAACAATTCTTCCAAGAAGAAGAAGAAGCCCGAAACAAGTAAGCTAAGAGGCAATCATAAGCTAACCAAGCTAGCTCAATCTGCTAAAAGTGAAGATGGCTTAGAATCCACTCCCAATGCTTCAATGAATCCCCCAGAAGCTGAAAAGAAGGGCCTGGGTGAAGAATTCGAGGTTCTGGAATCGAAAAGCTCTTCCAAATCCCCAAGTAAAGACAATAGCTCTAGTGAACAGGTAACCTTATTACCAAGCATTTTTTCCAATTAGGACCTAGACTCCCAGAGCAGCGTCTCCAGCCTCAGAAAGCCAAGCACCACACCCAGATCCTCCATCTTTGCCAAAGGAATCTGAATCTACAGTTAGTTCAAGCCTTCAAGATTCCTGGCAGGAAATCCCTTGTGAAGAACATGCTGCTGAACTACCCGCCAAGGAAAAGACAGTTTCGGTCTCCGAGAACTCTGCATCTGACGAGGATGTTTCAGCTGCATTACGCCTTCCTTCTGGAGGATCCCTGCAGTTGCAGGCAGATATAGATGATGAACAGCCAACTGAAACCCCTTCTGGCCCTGATAAAAGCCCAGCACTTGAAGCATTCCAACCCTCTTCTATCCCACAAGAACGGCCTCTATCCACTACCCCGCTTAGCTTTCTTGACAGTTTCGATGATAAAGTCATGAGTGCTATGCCGGGCTATCTTTTTTCTCAATCGGAACTTCCAACAGAAGGGGCAGTGGCAAAACTTCCTCCCAACTTTTTGCTATCATCCGATGACCAGGCTGAAAGCGACTCGAACACGAGTCCAGAAATGGAAAGTGGTACTGCCATCCTTGATGGAACGCCCCAAAACGAAGGTGACGCCGAAAGAGGTGCCAAGGAAGAATCCCTTACTCCCAAAGCTAATCCTTCAACTCTTGCTGAAAATGAAACCAAAGGTATGGAAGCAGAGAGGGAAGCTTCTGATATGGTCAACCCCGACCCAAGAGCTGATGAACTTGAAGCTATTAGCAACGAAACCCCAACTCCATCAAAAGCTGATTCTTCTTCAAAAACAGTTTCCACTGACCCACCCAGTGTCATGTTGGTTGAAGAGGCCGAATCATCTGATCTCTTGAAGGATCAGAGCATCCCTGCTTTATCTGAACCACTAGAGTCTGATCTTGCGACCAAGACGGAGCAAAATCATGAAACATCCTCTACTACCAACGAAACCAAGCCCACTCATGCTACCCTCTCAACTGGAGCTTCTGAAAATACAAAGTTGACCTTTGATTTCGAGGCAAGCGCTGAAGAGGGTGCTTTGAAATCGTTAGGTGATGCTTCTTCTCAGAACTTGCATGCTCATCCAGCCAAACTTAATCCACATTTCGAAGCTCAAGAGGGGCTTACTGATATATCTAAGGGCTCTGTGCCTGAAGAGCCTAGCGACAATATATCAAATGTTTATGTTCAAGCTCCTTCTATTCATCCCGAACCAGAAGCAGCAGCTGAGCTTGAATTTACTGAGGAAGATAAGCTTGATGCCATCACGCCTGATAGCTCTGTACTTGAAAACCCTAGCGAAGATACTGTGGATGTTTCTAGCCAAGATATCCCTGTCACCTCAGATAAGGAAGCATCCTTCATCCATCCTGCTCGGGAAGTAGTAGCTGAAGTCGAGCTTAATGAAGAAGATAGATACGTAGATGTTTCACCTGCAATCTCCCTCCAAGTTGTGGAGCCTGCTGTACCAAGCCACCTTAATTATCCCAGTGAATCGAAAGTCATCCCCAAAGCCAAAAGGAACGATGCTGCCATTGACCAACTTTCAGCTCAAAATCCTCCGATGGCTTTAGGCTCATCTACTGAACCTACCCATAACAAGGAGCAAACTATCGTATCGGTTTCAGATAGCACCGCTAGCGAAACGGACGAAGACACTCCAAAGGCTTCAAGCATGACTGATATATCCAGCGCTTTTAAATCAAACGAGCCAAGCTTAAGTGAAGAAGCTCATCTCCCTGAAGCGCTAGTTAACTCTGCAGACCCAAGTCAGCTGATTACTGAAGAATCGCTTTCCCAAAAAATTGGAGATTGCTGCCCCAAGCCACTAAGCACCCATTTGGATGCTTCTAAGCCAGCCTCTCAATCCACACAAGGGTTATCAGAAACCCATGCCCACCCCATGCCAATATCTGATTTATCCAAGGAGAAAGTTGATACTGTAGATGAAGATATCACATTCTCAAGAGATGCAGAAGAGAAACATACCATGGCAGCATTACAGTTGGATGACATTTCTTTTCACAGCGCACCAGAAAAAGGGACACCTCAAGACTTTTCAACCAAAGCGATTGACAAAGAACCTGGTTCAGATGACACCATTGATGTACATGCACCATCCCTTCACCAGCCTACATCAGGAGATATGAAATCATCTCCATTACATATGAATTTGTCGGGATCTGAACCAACCCAGGTTGACCAAAAGTTATACTCAGAAGAAACCACTAAACCAAGCCCATTGCATCAGGCGAGCGCAGAAACGCTAGTATCTGAAACATCCAAGAAGGGATCTGACAATCTTTCTTTGAAGAGCGACAGTCAAAATACGACCGATGCAGCTCAAGCAATCGAACCCGACCACGCAAAAGGATTGTATTCGCTTTCAGCGCTGGCTGAAGCTCTGCCCAATAAGCCCGAGGGAATACTTGAATTGGACGATGCTGCCACACCAGCTAAAAAAGATAATATCGCTCCTCAAGAAAAGCCTAGTCTAGAGGCATCAAGGATTGAAGACGAACACCACGTACGATCTAAAGATAGGAACCAACAAGGAACTCAATCAATCAAGCCGATCGACAGTGAACCTGGGTTAACAAACCCTATCGTGGCTGGGTCAGAACTTCTGGTAGAACAATGTCAACCACAGCCGTTGGAAAATGTTCCCAGTAGCAACCTCTCGTCAACTCCAGCCGTTGAATCTGGACCACCACAGCAGCTAATGCCTAGCCCTGACAAGGATCTCCCAGAAAATCAAGAACATGTCGTCGAGGCTCCAACACAGACTGGTCTAAACCCTACCCAAGCAGATCCTAAACTGATGCAAAATTCGGATGAGTATGATGAAATCGAGTCCGCAGAATCTGCCGACAACGGCACCCCGCTCACTTCAGGGCAAGCGACACCAAAAGAAGACGTTGGATATCTTCCCCCTCTTGATTATGACCTCGCTTCGTTTAAAACAGCCGAGGCTAGTTTCAACGAGAAATCTATTTCCCTGGATGTAGAAGACCACCCAAGGTAAGTCTTATTTGGGCAGGCTCTAAACCGAAGTAGAGATCGCCAGGATGGGATGGCTGTAGAGGAATTCTACAGGAAGAAGCTTGAAATCTGGCGCGAAGCCGTCAACAGAATTGGCAGTGAAGTTTATCTGTACACGGCCCAAGCCCTCTCGACTGAACAGATTCTGGCCAAAAACGATAACAAGCTGGTGTTGCTTATGAATCGCCTGTCTGAGATCCCTCTGGTCTATGCTGCTACAGAAAAGCTTTTAGGATGGGTCGAGAATGAACTTACCCGCCAAGAGGAACACATTGACCAGCTCTCGGCTAGGTTTGCTAACCTTGAAACCCAGCAGGCCCCAGATGGGCTGAGAGAAGAGATGGAATCATACTATGCAAGGTACTTTTATACTCGACCTATCCTTATTATCTAGCATCGGGGATTTGGCAAGAATATCCGAGACGCTCTCGCTGCTTCAGTCGCAAGTCCTCAGCTTCGCTGAATCTGGCCCATCAAGGTTTGAGGTAAGCGGCGTAAAAGTCGGCATCTCTAACCAGAAGGATCCCGCCAGCTTAGCCTCTGAAAAGAGTGCCCTGTCAACCCTCGAGACCAGCTTAGACACCCTAACAGATAAGCTGATGAACAGCCTGATCTCTCCCCGCTACACGCATCGTACTATAATGGGCTGGGGCTTTGTCACCGATACAACCCAGACCTAAGAAAGCTAAGCATCCTTAAACTTAAGAAGAGATGATCCCTGAACAATCCGCATCTGTGCCTGATGAGTCCATGTATCGAAACTCAAGAACTCTAGTGCCGAAATAAAACTATCCCCACTGTAAACCATCCAGCAATCTGACCTGAATTTACTTATCCCAACCTCGATCCTGCGAGTTACATACCCCTACCTAGGGATGCTTCGGCTCAGCCCCGGCTGGCTTCCGGCTATTGGCCGCTATAGCTAGAACGGAATTTTAATATATTTGAACATTTTAAAATAACTCTTGAAGAAAGTGACCCAGAGCCAGAAACTGGCCGAAGCAGCCCTACCCCTTCCCATATCGATTTTAAAGCAACACCGAGTACACTTTCCCCTTTAAATCCAAAGTGGTACCAACTTTAACACCTACCTTTTTAGAGGCCTGCCACCAAGCAAGTATCAAGAACGTTAGCTACCCATAAACCCCCAACCCATACAGATCCGTATTCCCAGATCACCTTCCCAGCAACCTGTTCGATATCCAGGCGATCAAAAGCCACCCAGATCTTTAAAGGGGTTGCAGGGTGGATACACCATCGGTGAGGCAAAGCAGCTGGGTCCAAGGCTTGGACCAGGGGAGGTATCAGAGCCGAGCATTCACCAGATATCCCTCCGCTTTCTCTCAATTACCAGGCAACCTACCGAGGAGAAGCAAGAGGAAGACACAAGAAGTATACTCTTATTGAACAACAGGTTTAGCTTTTAAGCTAAAGGTATCATGGCCCGAGCCTACCAATGTTCAGGGATCCAGTATGGGTGGGGATAGCAGCATGGCTGGCCGTCATGTTGCTGGACCATCATCCTGCCAAAGGGAAAGACCAGGATGGTCAGATAAGGTGCTCATCACATCCCCAGCCCCAGTATCTCCCAGGACCAATCCCTGGCAACATGCCCTCATCCCTAGTATTTCCAGATACAGGTTTACTACAAACCACTTGGAACGGTGCCATGCCACCATAAGCAGGTTCCTGGAAATACCGGTGCTGAAATACAGCAAGTACCTCAAATTTGCAAGGTTGGAGGGCCAATCCGCTCCCTCAACATGCTCCCCACTCAAGAAGCTGATCTGCCGCGGCAGGGATATCCGGGGGAGGTCAACCTTGACAGCAGATGCTTGATGGCCCTGTAGCCAGCTGGCAGTGGGTTCAAGGTGCTATGGTGGTCCCCTTTGATTGTGAGGGGTGAGCTCTGCAGCCCTTCTTGATGGCGGTCTCTTTGCACTGCAGAGCCTCATAAGGTATACTGTAAAGTTCTGAGGGGTCCCGCTAGCCTTGGACAGGGATACATCCCCAGGCCCACAAAAAAGGCAGCCTGCATCCAGGCATAACCTCTACGCAACCTGAAGGACCTTGCCCCCACTGTGGATGAGTGTTCTGTCCAGGCATTTGCTGCAAAGACGTCCCCTTCATATTTGGAATTCCCTCCAACTACCGAGGAGGCATTGTCCAGCTAGATTGCCTGCTTTCCTGGTGCCGTCCTGCCTTGAATCAATTGGCAGGGCACTGGAAAAGCCCAGCCCACGCATTGCTGGGTCTGTCTGTCTTGCGGCCCGGAAAGTTTGGTTGCAAGGTTCCACATGTAGTGGAATCTCGGTTGAATAATCCCTCCAGCCCGGGGGTCCCTTGGACTGGAGAAATCGGTCTGCGGCCATTCTGGCTGTTTCAGCAGTTGCAAGCAGCAATGGCAATGCCGTGCCTGGATCCTTGGGATGGGCTTAGCCAACCAGGCTGCTGTTCCCTGCACTTGCCTGCTGCTCCTATTTCCTGGGTCTGGACCATGGGTAGATTCAGTTGATGCATCTAACTGGTTCCCTCCTGCTGCTTTTTAAACACTCCTAAAGTGCTCCCAGTACCGCCATCCCCTCCCATGCATATAATGGAAGCAAGGGCCATCAGGTCCTGTGCTTACCGGTTCAGATTTGTTAATTGGACCTCCCAATTTGCAAATTTTTGTTGTTTTTGGTGATTTTGATCCAATGATAAAGGGTATTGTCCTGCCCTCCTTTCTCTTCCCCTCCTCCTGCCTTTCTTTGGTCTGCCTGCCTGCTGTCTGTGTTTTTTGTTGGGATCTTATCTGAGCAGATCTGAATCCTGTTCGTGTTCTCAGAAAGTAGGAAATCCTGACTTTGTCCCCTGAGAACTCTAACTCACCAAGCCCACACCAACCTGAGCCCCTCAGCTCTTGTGGCCCGTCTGCCCGGAGTTTTTTTGTTGAAACTCATTATGCAAAAGGTTGGCTCCTTTCTTTAAGCTGTTATGGTGACTGTGGTACCCATTTTTCTCTTGTTATTGTCAGGAATATTTCTGACACTTATAGTCGTGTAACCAACAAACTGTCACCTGCTGCCAATGTGAAGGCACCTGCCGCCACTGAGCAGATGTCCACCACCAACATGCAGACATCCGCCACCATCAAGCAGATACACACTGTCACCAAGCAGAAGCCCGCCACAACCAAGCTGTCGCCCGCCACCACCAAGCAGACGTCCACTGCCACCGCGCGGGCTCCCGCGGTCACCAAGCAGATACATGCCGTCACCATGCAGAAGCCCACTGAAACCAAGCTGTTGCCCGCCGTCAACGCGCAGGCGCCTGCCGCCACCGCACAGACTCCCGCTGCCACCATGCAGACGTCCGCCGCCACTGCGCAGGCCCCTGTTACCACTAAGCAGATACACACCATCACCATGCGGAAGCCTGCCACCACCAAGCTGTTGCCCACCGCCAACTTGCAGACGCTTGTTGCCATTGAGCAGATGCCCTCTGCCACTGCACAGGCGCTCACCACTCTTGCCAGCCCCTCCTGCAAGCCATCCTCAAACCAGGCACCCATGATCCAGTCTGCCATCTGCCAGCCTTTGCCCTCCCATGCCAGCAGGCCAGTCCCCGTCCACTCCTTTGGGAAATAGCCAGATTGGGAAACCAGGAAAGGCAATTTCCCCAAAGCCAAACTTGGGAGGAACTGTTGCCCAATTTGGGAGCTTACCAAATGAGGAATGAGCTGACAGGCTCTTTAACAGTGAAAATCATGCACCAAATCCAGTAAATAGATCTGGATGCATGAAGAAGGCCCAACTTGCACTATGCCAATGCAAACTGGGATCCATCCACCCCTTCTTGATTGCCGGCCACCCAAGCCAATCCAGAAAAGGGAACAACAGATGCAACTCAGACTCTTGGTTCCCCAATGCTATGGCTTCCAATAATCATGCCTTGCAGGTCCCCTAGTATACATAAAGACAAACCCCTCAATGATAGTTTGTGCTATCATTGAGTGAATATCTGTAAAGTCACTTCCCTCTTTAGCCCTGGATAGGACAATCTTCCTGCGCCACACAAAAAATCTGCTCAGAAGCTGGCCAAGCCCCTGAATTCCCTTGAAGATTTAGCCCACACAATTAATGAAAGATTTGTGTTGGCATACTCTTCCCAAGTGGTAAATAATGGTGCTTTGGATTCTGTTCCCACTTGGGAGGAATCTCTAATTAATTTGAACTATCTTCTGGCTTGGGCTTGACCACATTTAAAATTAATTAAGTCCAAACAACCGGGTCGTGCTACTGCTAAACCATCAAATTCCAATCCAACTGGACTGAATGCTGATTTAAATCACTTCAGTAAGGCCAGCCAATCAGAGTTGAAGCCAAAAATAATTGTAAAACCCTCCAACTCAATGGATAAGCCCTTGCAAAATTTCTCTTCTGCCCAATCAGATCCATTTTCTAGGTCAGGTGACCTTTCAAATTTGAAGCCTGTTGTCAGGAAGCCAGTTGTAGGTAGAGACCTTGGGCGGCTCGGGGTGAGGTACGGCCGAGCCGGCGGGTAGGGCCCACCATAGAATGGATGCTAACTTGATATATAAGATACAGATTGCCCGAGTAAGGACCAAGGTCCGGAGTTGGGGACCATGGAATCTACCATTCCTGTCAAAGTAATGTAGAGTACTCCAAACAGTTGGGTAGAGGTGGTCTCAGCTGCGGTGGTGGGTTCCAACGGGCAGTCTGGTCGTGGTGTTAAAGGAGGAGTCATAGGAACAAAGTAGGCAGGCAGGTAATTGTACTTGTCTTTGAACAATAAGGGCGGGATCTTGACTCTCTTTCCTCCGCGTCCTATGTACTCGGTACTTCTAGTCCTTGCCAAAGGGTCGGCAATGAGGATGGTTTCCAAGTTGTACTCTGAATAGGCCGGGTTGGAGAGGGGTATTCAGTAAAATGCACAGATCCAAAGGGGGCTCCCGGGGGACGGGATAATGCCTGAGACAATTCAACAGGTTGGTCTTGGGGGAGGGCGGCGGCCTGGTGGTCTACTTGACTGGAATTAAGATGGAAGATCACTAAGACTAGATAGGGTAAGATTTGTTCAAACCAAAGGTTCATAAAACTTTATTATAGAAAATGACGATGGGGGTTTTGCCGTACTGCCAGGGTTTTTATACTCTGGGACTTTGCTTCTTTGATTTTTGCAGGGTTCAGGTCCGCAGACAAGGCACTGGCGGGGCGTGGGTCTTGGCTTGGGGTCTCGAGGGCGGCAGATCCAGGTTGTGCTTGTTCTGGCAAATTGGAAAGGCGACGCTTCGTTTTGCCGCCACTGTTCACTATGTCACCTGAGTAGTCCAATTGCACTACCCCTTCTGGGCGGGAGACTGGCAGTTGCTGGTGGCCATTGGCAAGGTTAAAAATAGGTTTTGTCTTAACCTCCTTAAGGCAAGTTGCAACCTCTGCATAGGTTTGGGTCTTTGGTGGCCCAAGGTTGGCATCAATCTGATGACTATTTGGGCAATTGTCTCTGGGGGGCTGGCGGGTCTCGGAGTAACTCGTTAACTTGGGTTTGCAATTTAACAAGCGGGCGGTCCCCCGTTCACTTTGTGTGACTCGAGTGATCTTTGGAGGGTCCTCTGTAGTAGTCTGGCAGAACGCAGAGTAATTTACTAATTTGAGCCCGTCTTTTAACAGATTGGCGGGTCCTGGACTGGTCTCCTGGGAACCAGGGTTTAACTCTTGGGTTTTCAATACAAGTATTGAAATGTCATTCATGACACCTGTCCCTTAAAGCAAGACAGGGGATTTTTGGTCCCCTGCTTGCTCATTCTTACAAAATAAAGGTTAGGCTTTTCTTTCAACTTAAGTGGTTTCTTTTGGGTCTGTTGTTGACCCTTTTGATTTCTCTAAGATTATTAGTAAAGATTTTCTTTTTCCTTACCTTTCCTTTCACTTTTGGGTCAGTTTGGCTCTTTCCAAAGCTCCTATCTGCGTTGTTAGCGTCAAGATTAAGGCTTACCTCTTTTGCTTTGAAGTAAACAACTCGATTCTAGAAATTAGTAGTGAACTTAATATAATTACCTATTTTAAATTCAATTTTGTGCTTGTTTTGCTTTTGTTTGCTCTTTGACTTTATACCTGCTCTATACAAGCTTTACTATACACTTTAATAGAGCTTTCCAAAACCCTTTCAAGTTCTTTGGTCCACAGTTGCTGTTTCTACCTATTCCCAGTGCCAAAGAATCCCCTGGTTTTGAATTTTACTATAGAATTTGCAGAACTATCTGTAATTTTGTTGTGGTTCAACCTCAGACTCCAATGTTAGTGCCTGTGATAAAATTTGTGGTTTTTACCTTAGCACTAGCCCTGGTAATGATCTGGTCTACTTCTCCAGACCTTTGGGGTCATATATCTAATTTCTTTCTACACGTTGGCACCAATTCCGACCAGCTCTTGAATATTTTTGAGGATATCCCTGCACGCGCCCAGGACATTTACACCACCAGTGAGAATGTGGTGAGGAGTTTAACCTGCAATGACCTAGAGTTCTCTGCCGTCAAGGTAGCCTCTGCTACTCCCCCCAGTCTGGCCCATCCTACGCTTGTCCCCCCTGAGGACCCTCTTGTTCTGGTTTCATAGGAAGGCTTGGGCACTTCAGAGCTTACTCCCAAACGGGCATCCTGGTTGCTTAGCGGAATGGTTTTGATGGGTTTGGACTCCTAATTTCCCCAGATGTCTGCTGCATCCTCCCTATGGACGCCCCTTTAAGCGGCCAGGTCAGTCCTGTACTGGATGGCGTTCTGGTGGATTCTTTCTCCAGGATGGGAGCCAAAATTAGTTAGTTTAGCCCCCCTCTCTCACAATATCCTCCTCAATATTATCACATTAATCAATTCTTTACCCAGGCTAAGCAAGTAACCTTAATAAACCCACTACCCCTCCCAAAGTCAGAAGATGAACTATATCATCTTTGCAGCTGTCTTGACAGCTTGCCTTGGGATAGGGGACAACCAGCCAACCAATGCTCAGTTTGGTCCTGGACCACAGGGACCAAAAGGGATATTGTACAATGAGCCAACTTATCTCAATTCAATGGTTTTGAATCCGTGGACACCTCTGGCGTCATCTCAACCAACTCCAAACTTGGCTACTTATGTGATCCCCACAGCTACTGTACCTTGCCGTCAGCCTTAGACAATGCAACATCCTTGCCAAAGCCTTCTGTCAGGTAGTGAACTACTATCTAATTGTCTACGCCTTGAACGGCTTTGAGCCGCCTAACCTGCCATCTTATGCTACTAAAGTTTTACCCTCAATACTTGGGTATTCCAGTTATGAACTATGCCCCCAGACATTTGGAATAGACTCTCCTTGGCTGCACTACACTCTGTATCAAATCCTGACCTTTCCTCAAACCTCCTTTCACATCTGACCCAGGTTTCCTCCATTACAAATACACTTGCCAAGCCAGCCTGGATAGATCTCTATCCTGAGGATCTTCCACTATTCCAGGAGCCAGGCATCAAGAAATCCCCTTCCACAAATCCAAAGGACACATAACTTATGGCAGCTACGGGCCACTACTCTCAGCTTTGCAGCAGACCTCCCTATGAATCTGGATTCCATCCTACCCAGGATTGTCCTCTGTGGTTGTTGTTATTGGATGCCTTAGTTATGGGTTTAAATGTCTATTTTCTATCCTTGTCAAGGTTGATATCTTATACAGGCCTCTAAGAGCAGCCATCCCGGTCCTGCACTGGATGGCATTCCGGTGGATGACTCCACTGGGATAAGAGCCAGACTTTGTTGGTCTAGCCCCCTATTGCACACCAAACCAATGGTTCAAATATACTTCTAAATCATTTATATTGACCAAAAAGTATAAAGAATAAAGAGGAATGATAATCTTATTAAAAAAGATAGGCAGAGTATAGCTGAGTGTGATGGTAGGTTATTCATATAAATTTAGTGGCACTGGGAAGAGTATTGCAGAAGCTGAGGGGTTGGCATTATAATTTATTAGCTGAATCAGGATCCATGCAACCACATCTTTGATAGTGTCAAGTATATACTTCTTGGAAGTATAATAAGAAAAGCAAAGATAAAATTTAAGAAGAGAATAATACTTTATTTGATATGAATATTGAAAGTTATATAGCATCATGAGAAGCCACATACTGTCCATGTACGTCATGATAGTCATGAGGCTTGTCTGGTTAGTGTTCTAATTAGGATTCAAAATGTTTGATCCCTGTATAAGATAAGCGTCTGATAAGAGTACCATCAATTAATTATCAGTCAGGAAACACTTGGGAAATTACTTTCCCAGAAGAGAGTTATTGTAGATTTTGCAACAGTAATTTGATCCTTGACTCACAGGAAAATATTTGCCC
Source organism: Entomophthora muscae (assembly GCA_014839935.2). NCBI lineage: Eukaryota > Fungi > Entomophthoromycota > Entomophthoromycetes > Entomophthorales > Entomophthoraceae > Entomophthora > Entomophthora muscae. The sequence goes on along the minus strand of QTSX02002855.1, from coordinate 528,157 downwards.
ATGAGAGAGCAATAAAAGAGGGTGCAGTGGTTATCACAATGTATCAATATGGAATATTTAAGCCATGTGGATCATTTATTAGTGTAATGTACCTTTAAACAAGATACTTTTATAAGTTATGATATCTTAGAATATAGTTTGTTGAGATACTCAAATAAAATTTAAAAGTTGATGTTACTTGCTTGATTTTCAGTATCACACAAAAAATAAATTCAATATATGATTCTGAATGAGAAAGAAGGGTGTGAACTAAGTAGCATGGTTAATATGAATTTCACATTTGTATTTTTAAGTAACATATTTATTGCCAAAACTGCAGGGTGGAAACCTAGCAAGGTCCTGAGTCAGTAAAAAAGACCTGTAAATTGAATCAACCCTTCTAAGTTCCAAAGCAAGCATGTGCAAAACTGAGCCCACCAACTGAGATATCACAGTTGGATAGTTCTATATATGTAGTGCAAGTCATTTATCAGGTTTAGTGTCGCGTATAATAGGAATATCCTTCTTCCCTAATGCCACTGTCAGGGATCCACTCATTGGGAAGTCTTTCTCCAATTGAATGAAGTAGAGCTCTCAAGTTGAATTTGATCAGAGTGAAACCTACTGAGATCCCTATCATTAACATGTGTAGAAGGTGATCAAATAAGTGGAATCTTTCCAAGAAGGGAGTAAAGTGATTGAGGAGATAATAGACACTGGTGTACCCCAAGACCAACCAGAGGGCCTTGGGGTGGATGATAGGTGGAAATCAAGCTGTTTCAGCGTAAGGTGCATGTTGTTGACACGGACCAAAACAATACCAAATTGAGTCTTCAGATTTGTCAGTAGGAGTTGGTTTGGAGCTTTTGAAGTTGAAATTTGCTTGCTCATAACTGATTAACACAAAAAAAGTACATACAAGGAAGATGAACTTCATGCTGTTGAGGGAAATCCTTTAGAATCTACTAATCAAGTGTTTTAGAGTTGAAAATATAGATTTATTGATTGATAGGAATAAAAGAAATTGTTAGAGCAATTTGGAAGAGAAGATTTTGCCAGTTTAAATACTGAGCTCAAGTGATCAAGGAAACATTGTGGTTACCAGGTGGTCCTGCAAGAGTGAACTGAGAAATATTGCCTTGCAGAGCTGCGGCAGGCTGCAGCTTGCAATGCAAGAATAGGCAGGTTGGAGTATTGCATTGCAGTATTGTGCTTCACTATGGTTGGGGATGCTTTCTGGGGCTGGATGTGAGGACTTCTCTGGTTTGGTTGCTTTGTTGTCTTTGATTGGCCTCCCAGGTACCCACATATCTATTTTGGATGATTTCCACATTTAATTTCAACTTGATTGGTTGGTTTATATTGACTGGAGCCAATTTTATATGCTGAATCTGTGTTTCCTTGTTGTTGTTATTATTGTCTGAAGCCTTGGAATTCAAAATTAAAGTAGAATTTATATGTTGATTACTGTTTTTATGCTCATTTTTGATTTCACATTTGGAATTGGTTAATACACATTCATTGATCAATTTCAAACGTGTTTTTGCATTGATTAAATTAATGAATTTGGTTTCTACTATGTTTTCTAAATTAGCATTAAAAAAAGCAGCTTCTGGTTTGTCCATTATTTTAAAACAAGTTTAAGTCTGTTTTCAAATCTGTGTTAGGGATGGAATCCCTTACAGCCACAAAAAACACTATAGAATCACTTTTTCTAAAATACAAGACTTTATATATTCCAATATCAGTTTCCCTTTTTTGGTAACTCTGCTAAAACATCATAGTTATAATATGGTTTCTGTTAAATTTGCTATCTGGCACCAAAATAAAAATGTTTAATTTGTGTATGCTTATTCAGTTTGGCTGGTGCACTTTCTAATCCTAAATTTTTAAGAACATAAATAGGTGGTGGTAAGATGATATCATATTTATGAAATAAACCAGTAATATTGGTGGTACATGTGAAACTCTGCCCTAAAGTCTGACAGATTATGTTCACCATAAGAGAAACTGTTAAATATCAAGCCATAGTCTGACTTAATGCTTGTAATTTTAATGTATTTATAATAGACTAGTTTTATTATCTAGTCCCTTTTTTGACCTAACCATGAAGCCCACAAATTTGGCAACTGTGATAAAATTGACTGTATGAATGAAAAAGTGAGAATCTAAAGGTGGACAAGTCGACACTTGTTAAATTTCCAAAGTGGCTTTTCATAATAAATTAACTGCATTTTCATTAACTTTTTAGTTGAGAGAATGAATAAAAAGCATTTCATATGTTCACAATGTTTTTTAATTCCAAATAGATTGTTTTAATCTCATTTTGAAATTTAAAAAGTGTCGACTTGGCCACCTTTAGATTCTCACTTTTTCATTCATACGGTTGAGTTTGTCACAAATTCTATCCTGAAATGATTTAGAAAATCTCAATCTTTTGTGGAACTTCTAAACGATAATCAAATCCAACATATCAAGTTTTGATGACAACAACTTTCTCAGCCTATATCGATCAAAGTATGTTTATCTTATAAAATAATATTATACTTCTCATAATCTGGAACTCTGCAGAACATCAGCTGCCCATCAAAAGAGACAGATGCAAAAAGCCATGGGTTAGAAGGGCTCCATGCCACGCTATAGACACTATCTTCATGCTGAGAATATGGGCAGACTAGTCTATCACTGCGAGAAGAATTGGTACCAAGGCCTGACAGAGAGGATAGCGAGTTAACAGACTCTAGGTTGACTAAAGAATCGGAGCTGGCAGTCAAAATAAGCTGATCATATTGGGGATTAAATGCAACATCCCAAACCCTAAAAATTAACAAGCATACTTAAGGATGCATACCAATGTGTGTGATGTGTTATCTGGTAGAGTGGCTCCTTATATTGGCGATAATCCCATAATTTAACTGAACCATCTCGGCCACCAGAGGCTAGGATATGAGGGAGATGGGGGTTGCCATCGATGCTTAAAACTCCGCCTTGATGAGTAGAGTCAAAGGAAGAAATGGAAGGAGAGCGCAAATCACAAACAATCAAGTCTGAGCCTCTTCCAAATAGAATTTTATAGCTTGGTGCATGCCACGTTCCACATGTAATACCTTCGTCAGTGGAAGTGGATTCCAATAGCTCTCTAGATAACTAAAAATCAGACAGTTCAAATCACTTACTGAAGCATTAAACATATCTGTATCTAAGGACCAGCATGACGCTGACTGTGCTTTCAATTGGATGACTCTATTTGAGAACGCTGTTGGATCCCACAATATCCTTAACTGATTAAACATCAAGAAAAATGCATATACTTTTGTGTCTTCTCTTCAAAAGAAGTTTTTTCTGTCAAGTTTGCTGGTGAGCTTGATGATGCAGAAGCTTCAACAAAAGCTTCCGGAATCTCCCACAGAGTCGCACCATGCTTGGTGCCATTATTGATAGTCTATAAATCAATACATAACTAAGGAACTCTTACTGTGTGGCATGTGAAGACAAGCCTGGGATCCTGTGGACATGGGGAAAGAGACATTATCATCCCAGGGTGCTTAAAGGAACGAGAAATGTTGTCGCCTGAATCATCAAATCGGATTGCTCGAAGCTGCTTTTTAGTCCTTCTGCTGAGATTAGTTACCTCGTTGTGAGGACCAGGGTCACTAGTCCCAGTCATAAACCAGCTTCCTTCAGCATCTTTAGTAGAGGTCACAGACTCTAGGCACCTAGACTGAATGCTAGTTTAGCTCACGTTCCAATAACACTGAAGCATAAATATACTTGTGGATCATTTAAGTACAATTAATAAATTGAAATCTTGAGTTTTACATTTTCTTGAAAATCAGATGGATGACCTTGGCTGTTTATTCCAATCAAAGGTCTTTAAATCAAATATTTGGTGTCCTTGTATTGTGCCCTGATTTGATGGTAACTACGATATAAAAAAGCCTAATAATTTAGATCATTTAATCACAAAGACTTAGGATTCTTAAGGAACAATAGTTGCCCCATTTAAAGTTATTCCGAGGTTATTATCAATGCAATACGGAAGGCGATTGAGTTGCGTTTTCAAGCGCAGGATAGGAAGATCAAAAATATAGCCAACTAAAAACACAAATTGCTTTTATTTTAACTTTTGGAAATCAAGAGAGCATCAATTTCAACAAATAAAAATGAATAATTTGAGAGTTGCATCAACAACCAACGGATCAAATAGCGGAGGTAATATAACAAGTTTATCCATGTCAAAGTGAGCCTACTTAGGAAAACCATCGAGAGCTTTATTTCTTTATAAAAATCGGATGATGTTAGTCAAGATATTATAAATTCGATTTAGCTTTATTCGTCCCAGATGTTTACTGCTATTAAACAGCTCCCATTAATTGCCATAAATAATATTAGTGGGGAAAAACTTGGATAAAACCCTATCATTTTCAATTTAAACTACTTTCCATAATGTAAAAAAGGGCGCACCAAAATTTCAAGGTAGAGAAAGGGAGCTGACAGCTGAAGTCAAAGAAGGAAAAGTATACCTGATATTGAAGGGCATAAACATGAGGTTGATCCGCCACAGAATACAATCCTTGAGTGTTACTGGTATCAATCTGGATATTCGTATCCAATGTGGGCTTTTCTCTTCGGGATTTAGACATGAGAAGTAAGCTGCTTCAGACGCTTTTCAAAAAGAGACAGTTAATCACGCTGCTTTTTCAGTAGCAAAAGATATCGATAGCAGGTTGCTCATAAAATTGAAAATTGAAAATGAGCGAAAACCATTTTAAATCTAAATGTGCATTTTTTTATAAATTTTGAAGTTAAATGAAAAGGGTGATAAATAAAATAACATCAGGTATGTCAAATTTTTACTGGTTATAAAACTTTAATGCTGGCTCGTTCCAATTCAAGGATGTCCAGCTAAACATTTTTGGTGGGGTAGGGGTGCGGCGGATCTAGCCCAATGGCTGCTTTATAATTAGGGCTGCAGCGGATTAAAAACGCGCCAATTACGGCATTTGCCGTAATCGACATATCCAAGCTGTCATGTTTCCGGATTTTGGTTTCCCCTTACATAGGGGAATCCAAAATTTTCAAAAAAAACGGGTCAAAGATGACTTTGTTTTTTCCAGATAAGCCTATTTTCCATATATTTTTTTGACAAATTTTTTTATTTTTAAATAAAAAAGTTGAACTAAAATTATTATATTTTTTATTTTAAAATTCGAAAGAAAAAAAACAATTTTTATTTTAATTAAAATTTGGAAAAAAACATAAGCCTGTGGACATGTACAGAAACGATTCTGGAAAAATGGTAGCTATGTCAAATTTCCAGAATTGTCTCTAGATCTGAGACAAATGGCTGCTTTTTTATAAAGCAGCCATTGTTTCAGATCTGCTGCAGCTCTAATTGGGGGCACATTATTCCCGCTAAACGATTCACTTTTCTAATACAAACTGTAGCTGTTATAGGCCATTATCTTTATATAAAAACAATGTAGTTAATGATCAATTAAACCAAAAAGATTGGTGCTGGGTTCACAAAAAGGTGCCTCAAAATAATTGATAGGAAGCTAATTATAGGTGTTGGAATTGTTGACCAAGCAGTTGATAATTATGATGGTGCCCACAGCTTTAATTGCTGATATTGAGCCCTATAAAACAGTACTATAATAAAATAATAAAGTGAAAACAAAAAAGTGGTTTAAAGCACCTGTAAGGGCCAGCCTTACGGCGCCCAGAACAGGGTTTGAACCCCCACACTAGGTCACTAAGCAAAAGTGTGTGCGACTGTCAGGGATCCAGCCTGTGGGGGGTTCTTGGGAACTCGCGGGCAGATGGCCTGCAGGCCCTGCAGGAAGGACCCACCACAAGATTGGTGCTAACTTTACAATATAAAATAACAATTTTCCCAGGAGGACCCAAGGTCCGCTTGCAGGTACTATTGAATCAATTAAGCTGGTGAGAGTGATATACATTACTCCAAATATCTGAGTGGAAGTGGATTCATTGGCAGCAATGGATTCTTGCGGGCAGTTGGGCTGCAGGGTGAGAGGTGGTGTCATTGGAACCAAATATGTGGGCAGGTAGTTGTACTTGTCGCAGAATAGCAGAGGAGGTCTGATGATTTTGGCGCCCTCTCTGTAAATGGTCTCTATCTTTCTAGTTCTAGCCTCAGGGCCGTAGATTAGGATTTCCTGTAGGATGAACTCCAAATACTCTGGTCTGGGTGGGTATTCAGTGAAATGTATCAGGCCAAAGGAAGCTCCTGGTGGACGATATAGTTTGGGTGGCTGGTCCGCAGTTTCTTGGGGTTGGTGGGTGTGAGGTACAAAACCACAGGAGGTAGACTGCAAATGGAATAGAGCTAAAATCAAATATGGAATAACCTGGTTGAACCAAAGTTTCATGTCACTTTATTGTAAGAATGGCAATGGGCAACTTCCTGGCGGTCCAGGGTATAAGTATGCCCATCTGCCAAGGGTAAACTTTTACAAATTTCTTTGGCTCGGGTGCTACTGTCTATCAGGTTTTTCCAGTTCTTGGTGGCATCCTTTGTGTAAGTTAATTCATTGGTTGGTTTGAACTGAGAATACTCACATTCCCTTGCCAGGTCGTGGGGTTGGTCATCTCTGGGCGGCCCGCGCTCTATAGGAAGTTTCTTTGTTTCCTCTTTTGCGGTGGCCTGAGTTATTCCGGGATCTTTGGCTTGGCCTGTCCTCTGATTGGTTGGGTTAGCATGAACCTTTAGCGTGGGGAGTGTCAATGTAGGTGATTTTGGTTCATCAAGCTCTAGGAGATTCCCCAAAGTCAAATCCTGCTCTGGTTTGAGCCCAAAAATCTGTGGGCGGCCGGGGGGCCGTGGGCTGGCAGCCCGCCGGGTGTCAGGGTTCGAATCCTGTAGTTGAGGCTTTCTGGTAAGCATGGTCAATAGGAGTTTATCACTTGTGACAGATTTAAACAAAATGATTTCTGATTTGAACAAAATCCAACTATCAGGTTAAAATATACACTCTGTTAACAGGGATTTTTGGCATTAATGGGCAAAACGGGTCAACACAGCAAAGAAGTGCTCACACGCAAAGCAAAAATATTCAAAATACAATCCAAAATACATTGATTCACAAACAAAATGGTGTGAGTTGTCTTTTGGTGTACATATATTTACTATGTAAATTGGTGACAAAATACACCCAAGCACGGTGAGTCAAAACTTAATCCAAAAACAAAACACAATAGCAACTCACTATGTTAACAAAATCACTCAAATGTTGTGTGCAATGTATTGTAATCAAGAATGATACCAAGGTATCTAAAATAAGACACAAGATCTGAAACATAAATGTTAAAAATATTGTGTTGGGTGCTTAATTTGGCGTAAAATCTGGGAAAATGGGTGGAATTTTTTTGGGTATTCTAAAGTGGGTTTTGTAAAACCAAAAACAACTAATTAAGAAATAAAAAATCTATAATTGGGATATTGAGTGGGAAAAACTCTAATTGAATATCCATATTCAGATAAAAGTGTTAATGAAAATAGTTAGTTTGGATTAGGGAAGAAAAGTCAATAGAAGGAAGATAATAAGATAGGTATTGTTTATTGTAGATATTGTGATTATATATATGGGGAAGAAAGGAAAGGGGGGATAGGGGAAGTTCCAATAAGGTTTGGGAGGAATAATGGGGGGATCAGCCAGTCAAAGGAGGCTCTAATAGGGAAGACGCCGAGCCAGGAAGAGGGGGGGCCGGGGGGGGAAGAGAAATTAAAAGTAAGGAGTGACTTAATTGAAATTTATTTAGTATTTTATTAAATTTTCAAAATGGAAGGAACACAACAACAGAGTACTAATGCACCTGTTGTGCGCCGCAGTTGCGGTTCCCCCCCGCGGGTCAAAGAACAGAGTTAGTGCAACCCAAGTGCCTACTCAGGAAGGAGATGGGAGAGGAGAGTTCAATAGTGATACTGCACTGACACAGCCGGTTCAAGGAGCACAAGCTTCTAGGGTGCAGAGCATCAACCCTTGGGTCCCCAAGCTGACCCAGAAGCCCACCAAGGTTACCACCACAAAAACGGTTAGAAACAAGGAGGTAGAACTTACTTTGTATGTGTTTGACGTTGTGTACCAACAAGAGTCAGTCCCATTAGCCATGCTGGAGAAGGTGAAGCCTGTACTTGACATTAGCTATGCCCTACGTCAGTGATGGCAACCAGGAAGAGGACAAGGAGCCTGAGTTCTAAAGAACTGATGAGGGACAACTGGTGTTAAAGAAGGTTGCAGCCTTCTATACCAAGGTGCACATGCCCTGTGTTGTGCCCAATGCCAAAAAGTCAATCCCCACCGCCAAAAGCCCGCCCAGAAGCGCATCCCAGATATCAAACACATCATCTTGCTCAAGCTAATGTGGGAATCTGGTGATTACAAGGCGGCCATGGCTCTTGTTGGGGTGGATCCCAAGTAAACCTCAAAGACCTTCAACAAGTTCATCAATACTGTCCAAGTCCTTGTTGCAGAGAAATCCTTGTGCGTGTCAACCATGCTCACCAGGGAGCCCAAATGGACAATCCACCAGTGGATAACCCAGGATTGCCATCTTGAACTGGCAAATATACATGCCATGATAAAATCTACTTTTGGAGTTGTGGCCTCAATTTCCTTTTATTATTGTCAAGGATCTGGATGTACAAGCATTCTGGCTACCGCCAACCTACTCAACATCCAGTCATTGTCCGATTTGGTGCCCTTCCAATATACTGTTTGACATACCAGGAATGGCAACCAAGCAATATCACATGACTGTCCAAGTATCCAGTGGCTAAAACCCATCCCACACATGACCAACCCCTAGGTTTGATCCAACTAAACCTCCACCACAGCCAAGTCTATATAAGTCTAAAGTATTACCCAATAAAATATACTTCTCTTCTTTCCTAATTCCATATTTGAAGCTTCCCCAAAAGGCGCACCTTATTACTGGTAGCAGCTACAGTTTTTTGACCACACCCATGAAAGAGAAAATGACTGACCAAAACCCGCCCACCTTTGCTCACGTACTCAATCAGGCCACATTCCAGGAGACCTGGAAAACATACTTCTGCGCCCACAACATTGACAAAGATATACATAGTGGATGCACTATATTCATAGGTCTGGTCATGCCCAAAGCATGTGCCAAGATAATTAAATACAGTTGCTCTCTTCAACCACAAACAAACGCAAAACCACCTACCACAGGTGAAATTACCAACACCAAATATATTGGTATTGACAAGTTCTTTGGCAAAAACAAGGAAAACATCATCAACTGGCTAGACCACTCAGCTGCTAAACTCTGTACCAGCTGCATCCCCCACAAAAAATGAGTCCAGGAAGCCAGCAAGCGCCTGTATAAGGCCGCAGCTAACTGGTTTGCTACCTGGGTCAGCTCACAAACTTACAACCAGCTTGAAAACTGAGAAGATCTCAAAGCGGACATCACACACAATTTCCGCGTCACTGAATACCTTCAGAGACATTGCAATACGGCTCAGCAATCTTCTTCAGAAGACCACTATCACAGCTTACGCCAATGAATTTGAAGAAATCCACTGCAAAATCCAAAACCCAGAACAAGCTGACAATGTACATATCAGAGCCTCATTCATCAACAGAATAAAACCCTCTGCTGCTGCCCTCATTTGTCCAGAGGCTAATACCTCTATGCCCACGCTCATTGCAGAAGCCAAGTGCACGGAAAAACGTGCAAACATGGAATATGCTGCATGCAACGGCAACTGCTCCTCAAACGGCAATGGCATAGAAAACTTCAATGGAAACAAACGCCAAAACACTAATCATAGCAACAGCAACTCCAATTGCAACAATGGCAATCACAGCCAAAGCGCAAACTGCTCCTGTCCCAAGAAGAAAGACACTGCCAAAGTAAACAATGCTGAAACAGCAACCCACTATGAATCTGACCCCACATTCTCTGACCTTGAAGGTCTCAAAACAGAGGAACAGGGAAAAGAAGAGGGAAAACAGGCTTAAGTGCCCCTGTCTTCCCTCAAACCAACAAGAAAGTGTACCAGGGCACAAACTTTGCTACTTGCATCCCATGTGTCCTGCAATCCTCCATTTTTATGAACTTAAAAATTAAAGATCACTCACAACTTCTTCTCTACCCATGTACTTACAAATCACATACACATAAAATTTTATTTGACTCTGGTGCTCAACACACTATGGTAAGCAACCCATTTTTAACCAAGTACAAAATATCAGTTGTCAAATCCAACTTCAAATCTGCCAGAATGGAAGATAAATCAAAGGTTCTACTCAAAAGCAAAACAACTCCCTTCATAATTGACCTCAAAGGCATACAAAAGTCCATCAAAGGACTTGTCATGAACAAAATAAACTATGAAATTGTAGCAGACATGTAAGGTTTACCTGAGTGAACCCCAGTGTATGTTGGAAAACAAAAGCAATGACCATCAAACACAATGGAGTCAATTTTAATATCCTCAAAGAACCCAATGACCTCATTCTAAGAGACACAGTATTTGTCCAGGTCATAAACCAAGATGACTCAGAACATCTAACTAAAGATATTAACCTCCATATAATGAGATACACTGAATTCAATAATATACAAACAACAAAAATTCAATGCCCAGAACTTGCAGCACTCCTAAATGAATACACTCATGTATTCAAAGAAGAACTCACAGTGTTACCCCCCAAACAAGAGGACAAACATGGAATTGATCTATTTAAGGCCATTCCTAAACCTGCACCCCTCTACAGACTCTCTCCCATGGAGACCCAAACCCTCAAAACCCATATTGAGGACAATCTAGAAAAAGGATTCATTCACCCGTCTGAATCCCTGTGGGGGGGCAGCATTGTTTTTTGTAAAGAAAAAGGAAGGCACCCTCTGTCTGGCAACTGACTACAGAGCACTAAATGCAAGCACAGTAAAGAATAAATATCCCCTTCCACTCATAGAGGATCTGTTTGCAAGACTCTCAGGAGCCAAATTTTTCTCCAAAATTGACCTCACCTCAGGTTACAACCAAGTTGAAGTTAAAGAAAAGGACATACCAAAAACTGTGTTCTGTACGCTATTTAGATCCTTTGAATGTAGGGTAATGAACTTTGGGATGACACCTTTCTTTCACAGCTTAGCTCCAATTTTTGGAATCTAAGCATTAATAAAGCAATCAAAGTGCATAAGATTCTAAGTTTACTATAGGCTTTTATTATAGGTAAGAAATTTATGGCAACCAACAACTCCAGACCCTGGGCCAAGGTAGTCCAGGGCCAGAAACGCCCTGTCAAGGGCCAACTGGTGAGCCCTACAAGAACCAACAAGAAAGGACCATTTGCTTCATCTGAAGGATAGATGAAGTTTGTGACCTCTGAACACTGGTTCCAAGACATTACCAGAGCCCCCCCCCAAGTCCCCTGTGCCCCATGGGATCAGAGTCAACTTTGGAGGCGACCTTAATTAGTTTCAGGAGGCAGCAAAAGCAGTTGCCACAGCATATCCCAAAGCTGTGGCACTTCACCAAAGCCCAATGAAGGACTTCTTTGATATTGGCTTTCTCTGTAAAGAGGATGTCAATCAGGCAGTTGAGGAAATCTTCACTCTTGAGATCACTGACCCCAAGGGTAAGAAAACCCAGAAAGTCCTACTAATCACCCCCACCTGGTTCAATTAAGATACCTCCCTCTTTATGTCCTTTGAGGCCTTGCCATTAGACATGCCCAGAGGGGAGATTGAATCCCAGCTCAAGGAAGGACCGGCCAAATATGGAGAAATAGTGCAGTTTGAACTGCTCAAGAATCCTTACATGGGCCACCTGACCACACCAAAAGCCATGGCCATGATTAAACCCTTTGCAGATGACAGCTTGTCATCCATTCCCTGTCACGCAACCATTCTCAAGAAGGATGGCACCCTTAGTAGCAAGTTCAAGGTATTCCCTGAGCAAACTCTTCCCATCTGTGCGCTGTGCTCAGCCCTTGGTCACAGAGAAGCCCTTTGCCCTACAACCATAGCAGAAGTCCAGGCTGTGGAACAAGAAACCCCCAAGGAGCACCAGAATAGTGAACCAACTGGGTCCCAATCCAATGCTCTTGTAGCCTTGGCCTGGGGCACCATGGCTGAGTATGCAGTTGTAAAACCAATCACATCCTGCCAGAAAAAGGCTCATGCAAAGACTCAAAATTTGTCTCAGCCTCAACCAATCAAGAAGACAGAATGTGCTCAAGAAGAGGCACCTCATCCCATGCAAACACCTGCACATGAGACCCAGGTAGTTCATGACAATGTGGTTGATGAACCAATGGAAATTAAAGAACTGGCAGTGCAGGAATCAATGGTCAACCCGGACCAAGTTTTATTGGATAGTCACCACATTGCAGTGGCCCAAGAGAATTTGCAGCAGGCTCAAACCCAGGAACTAATGATTAACCCGGGCCAAGTTTTATTAGATAGTCATCACAATGCGGTGGCCCAAGAGAATTTGCTGCAGGCCCAAACCCAGGATATACCCAATCAGGAGCAGGTACCTTCTGCACAGGATAATGGAAGACCAAGACACAAGGTCCAAACCAAACTTGCTGCAGTAACTAAGCTGTCCCCTTACACTGCAGGGGATCCCAAACAGTCCAGGGCTCCCAAAAAAGCCAAAGATGCAGCAGCCAATGACAGCAGTGGCCCTCTCTGGTGGGGCCACTAATGTATAGTGGCTGATGGACCTCACCAATGGGACAAACTCTTCCTTAGGACTTCTGGCCCTAGTCCCAGGCATGAATAGGATTTTCCTGCAACCTCAGAGCAGTAAAAATAGGACCAGATGTGCTAATGACTGCTCTGAGCAAGGCCAATTTATGGCCTTGACTCCCCCAGATATAATTGGACCATAAGATGCTGCATCTGGATCAAAGGAGTTCACCATAGCAGCAGTCAAGCATGGAAGTAAATTGGTAACAAAAAAACCGGGCCAAAGGACCACATTTTTTTGGTTTAACACGGCCCGCAAATTGCACCTTATTTGCTCTCATTGAACAGCACATTCCAACATCAGACCCTTTTATATCCTTACCACACAACACCACAAAATCCAAGGCGGTCCAGAAATTTTAAAACATGGCCCAGCAATTAACACAAAATGTGAAAGCTAAAATCTCCGCAGATTGGTACTCACGTGTGATCTACCAGTTGCGCTGAGGGCACAGCCTTGAAATTCTGCACCCTAATTCATCCACAATCATAATGAACCATCCTGTAACAGGATCAGAACCTCCAACAAAAAAATCTGGGCAGAAGGCCCAAGGGCTAATGGCCTGGATTAATTTGGATTGGTACTAGCCCTTTGATCTACTACTCCACAACACACCAGAACCTAGAGATTACATCCTATCATTTTGGGGGGTGCTAACCCTAGGCATTGTCCCTAAAACCATAGCCGCACACAGATTTAGCCACACAAAATATGTATCAGGCTGCTCAACAAAAAAACGCGGGCAGTCAGCCCAAAAGAATTTTTGCCCAGATTGTTCCGGATCAGCACATTTCCACTGGACCTTCTGCCAAGTTTCAACTCACGGTTTTTATCATTAGGGACCAAAAAGGGGTTCTAACATAAAATCTTGCCCCTCCTAAACCATACGCCTACCACTGGCCACACAACAGATGGAATCAAGTAACAAAAAAACGCGGGCCAAAGGCCCAAATTTTATCTGGCCCAGTTTTTTTGGATCATTAACAATTCAATCTGGACTGACGGCACCCACCATCCAAAATCCTAAAAGTTATATTACCCCCAGCGTGGGATATATAGCTCAAAGCACTCTTCCCTTCACACCTTCCTCCTTCATCCAAAGTTTTCCCCCTGCCCTGCAGGTTTCCTTGGCCCTCTTCCTTTTTCTTTTTTATTAGTGTATACAAGACTTTTGATCATTCCTTTATGGCCCTATGGGCCCATTGTACCAGTCAGAAATGTCTGGGAAACTTGAATAAATGAACTTTGGGATGACAAATGCTCCCAAAACTTTTGTCACCATGATGAACCAAGCGCTGAACGGCCTTTCAAATACATTATGCTACCTTGAAAATATCATCATATTCTCAAAAACAAAAGAGGAACACCTCACATATGTCTGGAAGACACTCAATCAACTTGCAAAGCACAAATTTTATGCAAAACCAAGTAAGTGCCAATTTATGGAAAAGGAAACCCTGTTCTTGGGCCACAATTTCTCTGACGGTGGCATCAAAGCAGATCCAGACAAAATAAAAGTCATAAATAACATGCAACACCACACCTCCATTAAACAAGTTAGATGCTTTCTTGGTATGGTAGCTTACCTAAGTAAATACATCAAAGACTGCAGAAAACTCACTGCACCAATCAATGACTTGGCCAAGGGTAATGCCAAAAAGAAATTCATCTGGACACCAGAATGTGACAAGAATTTCCAACTATTAAAACAAGCTTTGATCAAAGCACCAATTTTGTAATACCCTAATAACAACAGGTGCTACAATCTTGAGTCAGATGCCATTGACACCGTCATAGGTGCAGTCCTACGCATCTGCCAGCCAGGGCAGCAAGACTTCCTGCCAGTATTTTACAAAAGCAGAAAACTAACCAACACTGAGCAGAGATACCCAATACATGATAAAGAATTGATAGCAATATACCACACATGCAAGAAATGGAGATGTTATCTGGAAGGACATTTAAACGTCTGAGTACTAACTGACCATAAATCCTCAATCTATTTCAAGACTCAGAACACACTCACACGGCAATAAGCCAAATAGATTTCTCTGCTGGAACAGCCTAACCTGGACATCCAGTACAAAAAGGGGGCAGAGCTGGTCACAGCTGATGCTCTCTCTAGACTATGTCAGCCTAGAGAGGATCACCCTGACCACCTGGACCCTGGCTGGCCAAACCTATACAACACTGAGTATAAAACCAAAGGGAAAGACCCCTCAACACACCAACTGACCCACAATATATTAGTAAGGAACAAAAAGTATTTCCATGTATCAAATGGCACTGTATACCAAATCATCAATGACAAACATGTCCCATACATCCCACTTGCACAAAGAGTTGACACCATATTAAGACATCACCGCCTACTAGGACATACAAAGGCTAACAACCTATACCTCACATTAAAAGAGATAGTATGGTGGCTCAACCTCAAACAGGATATAGTTGATGTTCTAAAAAAGTGCACAGTGTGCGAGAAATACACCAGTACAAAGGCTCCTCAGCCAACGGTTAACCCAGTACCAGACCCTGAACCATTCAAGGTTTGGGGACTGGACGTAGTGGGCCCCTTCCCAGAAACAAAAACAAACCAATTTTTCTTAATTGTAGCTATTAACTTTACCACACGCTGGCCCATCTGCTGGGCAACAAAGGACCATAAAGCAGAAACCATCAACTGTTTAATTAACAAAGCAATCATAGCCAACTACGGCACTCCAGACTACATCATAACTGATGGAGCAACCAAGTTATCAGGTCACGTAGTAAATGACAACCTAAAATCCAAAAACATTAAACACTCCACAACCTCTCCATACAGGCCACAGGCTAACAGCAGAGTGAAACACCTCAATAGCAGCCTTATCAGGACCCTAGAGAAAATAATGGATGGCAAAGCCAAAGACACATGGCCACTATACGTGAAGCATGCATTATTAGTATCCTGAGCCCGCACCAACCAAGGAACAGGCTATTCACTGTTTGAGCTAACATACAGGTACAAACCGGAAATAATCACCTGCAACAAACAGCCATACATAAAGATCCCCCTGGGGAAACCTCCCACAGTAGAACAAGCGCCAAATCTACAACACATCTGCCTCAAAGCTAAAATGGCAGAAATAAAGAGGCTCAAAACACAAAAGGTAATCTCCACAGTGGAACCACTTCCCATCAACTCCCCCATCTGGATTCTAGCTGGCAACAGAAAGAAACTAGACTCAGTACACCAGGGACCAGGAAGAGTCATCAAGTAAAGACCAGATCACAACACCTACCTGGTTAAGTTCCAAAGTGCCAAAAACCCAATTACCAAGAAATACCAAAGAACCCGTCTCCGCCTCAGTAAAGGAGAACACTTGGCCAGACTGATTCCAACTAGTAAACAGCTCCAGGAGCATCAGGCGGCAGCCGTGAAAACAAAGCCCCCTCCTGATGCATCAGAGTAACCCCTTAAGGGGGTGTGTTGGGGGTCTGGATGTACAAGCATTCTGGCTACCACCAACCTACTCAATATCCAGTCATTGCCCAATTTGGTGCCTTTCCAATATACTGTTTGACATATCAGGAATGGCAAACAAGAAATATCACATGACTGTCCAAGTATCCAGTGGCTTAAACCCATCCTGCATGTGACTAACCCCTAGGGTTCAATCCAACTAAACCTCTGCCACAGCCAAGTCTATATAATTCTAAAGTATTATCCAATAAAATATACTTCTCTTCTTTCCTAATTCCATATTTGAAGCTTCCCCAAAAGGCGCACCTTATCATTATCATTTGGTCAAGGGTATGCACTTTTCCTGGAAAGAGCTTGAGGTATTCCCCTACAATTGTAATAGCCCAGCCAACATTGACATCTGGAAAAAATACGCAGATGCAAACACTGCCCTCAAAGCCAAGGGGACCGTCAAATTCTATTACACTGATAAATCAGAATTTGCCTTGTCTATGCAGAATGAATATGGGTATGTCCCAAAAGGCTCAAATGATGGGGTAGCTTGGCATGTGGCAGTCTGCTCCACAGCCTGCTCAATGGTGGCTCTCCTTGGTTCAAAGGGGGTTGAGCTATATCAAATGATTCTTGGCTCCCACAACAGCTGGACCTTTCTGTCATTCCTCCGATTGGCCCAGGAGCACCTGAGGCGCACGAGCCTGGGCTTCACCGACTTCATTGTGCTGGACAATGTTGGTCTCCATAAGGTGGAAGATATTCTTGAGGAATTTACATCAATTGACACTAGCATTGCAGTGAGCCCCCCAGCAATTGGCAACAGCAAATTTGCGCCTTCTCTTCCTCCCTGCTTATTTGCCCTTACTAAATCCCATTGAGGAAGTCTTTGGGTGGCTTAAGAAAGTTGTCAAGCAAGGGTCCCCAACTGGAACCAAGGACCTCTTTGATTTGCTGCAGGCCAGGATCCACACCCTCCCAGCTGAGACTGTGGCCAAGTTCTATGGCCACACTGATTTGTTCATCCCCGCCTGCCTTGCCAAACAGCCAAGCAATTAAAGGGTTAGCTTGTCCAACTTTTTTATATTCTAGGATTTACTATTTGAGATTTATTAATTATCATTTTATGTTTAGAAGCTTTTTAGCCCACAATCACATTCAGCTGGAACATCAATGAAGATTTGTAATTTATTTATTTTATATTAATTTTTTTATTAAGGCTTCTGAGGTTATTCCAAACACCTGATACTGGATAACACAAATATATTTATATCACTTTTGTCAAATAAATATAAAATCAAATTAAAAAAGTTAAATGTAAACTGTACACAATAGAAGTAAATTTTATTAAAGTAATTATATTTATGTTTATATGATGACCTTCTCTGGGATTTATTTTGCAAAACTTGTTTGCTAAAATAAGAATTATGAAAATTAGTTGTTTTAAAAAGTAAAATTTAAAAGTGTAGCTTATATTGAGGAAGGAGATTTTTATTGATAGCGCCTGTAGTGGGTTTGGTGGTATGTACCTATCCTGTGATGAAGGTGGCACACAACCTCCACTACCACACTGTGTACGGTGGATATACCCTGATTGAAGTATTGTTGGCGGCTAGTAAAAGAGAGGTAACAAGATGGGAATGAAGCAGCTGCTTTTATGGTGGGGCTGCAAACCTGTAGATGCCAGCCAGGACCAGGGCGTCCTGGATAACATGGCCATCTGAGTTGTAACCTGGGGGACCTTCTTCCCATCCAGGGAGAGCCTGGCCTTGTTAATTCCTAGGAGGACCCCGTCAAGGTCTTCTACGGATGCACTCATCTCAAAGCAAAAGAGATACCCAAGGTAAACCACCAGGTGAAGCCTTTGTCCAGTAAAGAATTCTGTAAATTCACAGAGTTTATTATACACAGCACTAATATTCTTCTTGTGCTTTGTCTTGGCAAATGTGAGCTCCATTACTGGAGGGACCCCTGTCTTGTCAGCACTCTAGGCCTGCCCAAAGTCTGCCAGGAGGATCTTGGTCTTCCTTTATGGCAGTTGCGTCTTCAACAGCTAATTTTCCTACTGCACACCCAAAGTTCTCAAGCAGGTAAGAGAGCGTGTGCACCACCAGGAAGCAGAAGCAAGCAGCTGTGTAGGCCTGGCCCATCTCCGGTATATTCTTGAATGGGAGCATTGCCAGGACGTCCCAAACAAGCTCAATAAAGTTTACACAGTAAAATCCACTGAGAACCACTGGGTCCAGGCAAACCAGTTGGGCATCCTTGTAGGCAGTAACTGCCCACTTGGATGCCCCCTTGCCAGGTGTCAGCCCAGCTAATGCCTCATGGGACATTGGTAAGGTACTGTGGATGTGGTCCTTCAGCTTGCGCAAGACAGGGGGACAGAAATAGCTGCCTTGCCACATGATTGGCGTAATTGGTGTAGAAGGTGGGGGGACAAAGGGGACCAGGACCTGGCGGAGTTCACCGTCTACGTTTTCTAAAAAAGGTAAGTATTTAGAAATTTTTATTAATTTTATTTTTTTATTTTACCTTTGTGGGTTTACTCCTTGCCTGCGGCTTTGTCAGGCTTTGCCATTCTTTGCGCAAGAAATGGCGCCGGCAATTCTATGTCCTTGGTTCTGACTTGCTTTGCAGGTTTGAGGTGGGCATACATCTCAGGGTTATTGACCCAGGCAGACAGCACAGAGAGGGCAAAGGACTTAAATTGGAGGCTTTCTACCACAGTTTTTGAACATTTAATATGTGTTTGATTGTTGTTTTGGATGTATCTGGCATCTTGGCCATGAGTGCCTTGGCAGAAACCTTTTCAATTTTGTCCCCTGTAAGGACAGCAGCCTTCACTTTTGCCTTGACCTTGCAGACAATATCTTTAATTTTGGCAATCACCAAGTTGAGGTCTTTGAGTAGTTTTTCAAGTTCTCTAATATGATTTTTTACTAACCTTTCCATATGTTTTTATAGCTTTTATCCCAATAAAATCTGTGTTATTCTGATATTATTGCCTCTTTGTGTATCCTTGTTTGTTTTCCCATTTACTACAATATCCCATTCTTTACCCATTGTATATATGTTTTACATTTAACTCTATGTGTTGTTTGCTTTGTGTTGGCATTGTTTCCTTAATTGTCATATTATTTTTGGCACTTTAAATTGCCTCTTGTGAAAATAATAACAACAATTTGGTGGTTGCTGAAATTTGAATTAGAAAACTATAGGTTAATTGTGTTTAGATAAAGTTGTTACTGATCCAAATGCAAAACCTTAATGATAAAATTTAAGCCAATCAGAAGCTGAGTGATAAAGTGATTGTTGTGAAATAAAGGGTCATTAAATAATTCTTTGGTACATGTGTGCTAATTAATATGATTGGTTGGTTGTTTTGCCATTGTGCACCATTGCCTCTGTGGCAAGTTGTTGGTGGACTAGTGCCCAATCAGCCGCTGGGTTGGGCACTAGTCCATCAACAACTTGCTACAGAAGCAATGGTGCACAATGGCAAAACAAACAACCAATCATATTAATTAGCACACATGCACTAAAGAATTATTGAATGAAACTTTATGTCACAACAATCACTTTATCACTCAGCTTCTGATTGGCTTAAAGTTTATCATTAAGGTTTTGCATTTGGATCAGTAACAACTTTATCTAAACACAATTAATCTATAGTTTTCTAATTCAAATTTTGGTAACCACCATATTGTTGTTAATATTTTTACAAGGGGCTGTGCAAAGTGCTAAAAATAACTGTGTTCTGGATCTAGATACACAGAATAGTAAATATATGATTTTATAGAAATAAAATGAACATAAAGAATAAAACCAACTATAAACAAAGAGAACATGAACAATTGAAATTAAAAATAAATCTAATATAAATAGAAAACTTTTGGCAACAGGGGGTTTATTGGGGGCAGGGAAGAGTGATGCCTAGTAGGCAGAATAGTGCAGGAAGGAAGGCATAGAGGCGGTGCTGGCCTGGGGGGTCTGGGATTGGGTGGGTGGGGCTGGAAGGTGGGGGATAGTGGTGGCAGGGGTAGGGGTAGGGGGATTTTGCGTGATGGCTGCCATATACCACTTGTCATATTCCTCATCTGTCATTGCCTTGATTGGATGGTAGATGGCTGTGGCACATGGTTAGAGGCACTTATCCTTACGTGATTGGTTGCCCATGTTCACATGGAAAACCATTTGCGCAAACAAGTCAGCCATCATTTGGTGACCAAAGAGAGAATTGTGGTCAAGGACCCCAAGATAGAGGTTGTTGAAAGCCTGAAGGCGGCGCTCCTGGAGTGTATCTCCAATATTAAAGAGCATGACATCACCCAGATGGATGTCTGCATGACTGGTGGGGTAGACTGAGGCCTGGTGCCCACGTCCCTGGGTGGCCTTGAGGGCAGTGGAACTTCCCTCCATCTGGTGGCTCAAGAAAACCAAGTGCTTGGAATTTGAGTCATCCCAGGAGTCAAGTAATCCACCAAGAATGTGGCTGTACTTGTAGCCATTGGTGAAATCTGGGTTTTTCCAATAGTAGAAAAAACCCTTGGCTGAAATAGCCAGAAATGTACTCATGAATGTCCCCTTCTTGGCCTTCTTCCTTCTATTCTTGGTGGCGGCTTTTCCTTGCTCACCAAAATTGTCAAACACAATTGATAACTTGTAGTATGAGACAAACATTATGTCATCTGTTAGACTAGTCAGGCATCAGACCAGGGTGGATTCAATGGCATAATCATACAGGGAATTCTCATCACCATCTCATTAGTTGCTGGGAACATTGGTAAGAATCCATATTGAAGCCTCCTTTTCTGTGCATCCAGAGCTACACCATGCGCTCAGAAACCCATATGTTGTGGTGTGCAAGTTGTTTGCGGACCTGGGTCAAGGGAATCTTGGGGTCCTGCTGAAGGAGGTCAAGCATTATTGGGTAGTCAACTGTGATTTGGGACTTGGGGGCCTTCTTTGGCTTCTTAGCTATCCCAATCAGGTTTCCCTTATTTATTAAGTTGTTGAGTTCCCGCATTATGGTGGTCCGGGTAAATTTCAATTGGTCAGCAATCTAGCCCAGGACAGACCCTGCAAGTTCAGTGTCACAATTTCTTGGAGAATTTGGGCAGTAATGATTCTGTGTCTGGGGCGCTGGGCTGGGGGAGCTGAAGCCTGATTGGCTGTAGGGGGCAGGTTGGCTGGTGGCAGGAAGTTGTTCCAAATCAAGGTTGCCATCCTGATTGATTGGCTGGAAGCTTTTGCAGAGGTGGGTAAGGGAGCAGGGGCAGAGATATATGCTAAGTGACTCTCAAACAAGTCAAAGCCATAGGGGTCAGGGGGCAAGTACAGGTCAGCTTCCTTGTTACCTGCCTCAAAGGCTTGGGTGTAAACAGGTGCCTCCAAGTTCTGAGCCTTGCCTCCATTGAAGCTGGCTTGGCTGCTGCTGGCTTGTTTACTGGCGCTGTCAAAAATGTTGCTAGTAAAAACCATTGTACAATAAAACCTAGGATAGAATCACAAAAAGTAGAAGTTTAAAATTTAATGATTTATTTTTATTGTAATATTGAGTCCATATTTGGAAGGTTCTCAAAACATTTTACACAAATTGGGAGCCATGAAAATGAATAGAATGTCCATATTTCTAAATTTGATAGCTTTTGATTGGCTGTAAAACTGTTATTTTTCTATTTTAGGCTGCTCATACTACACATCCTGTGTGAGTTCATTTTGTTTTGTGCTTGTGGAATCTTGCTTCTAGATTGCTCAAGTTTTGTTTCATTTTAGTCCTTCTGTTGGCATCTCATATGAATCCTGATTGGATTATAATATACTCTGGAACAGCATCCATCCATCTCGCTTGTTGTGTCAGTTCATTTTGTTTGTGGTTTAAACAATACCACTTGATATTTACTATAATTTTGTATAATGGGCTAGAAAAATTTTGTTTTTGGTTTGACAGTTCATTTATTAACCAAAAATATTTGAATTATTTGAATCCTGAATCTCACACGACTTGGATTTTGTTCAAATCTGAAATCATTTTGTTTAAATCTGAGGTATTTTTGGTTGTTGCCATAGCCTTT
Organism: Entomophthora muscae; assembly: GCA_014839935.2. NCBI lineage: Eukaryota > Fungi > Entomophthoromycota > Entomophthoromycetes > Entomophthorales > Entomophthoraceae > Entomophthora > Entomophthora muscae. The sequence goes on along the minus strand of QTSX02002855.1, from coordinate 505,887 downwards.
AAAACTAATTTAAATTCCTGTTAATTTCTTCTTTGAAAAGTACTGAGTATGTTGCACAGACCAAATGGCATTTATAGGTATTCACACAGGCCATATTAAATTTTGAAAGCATTTTTGTACTTTTTGCCTTCTTTGATTCTGATTTAATTGGAAACATCTCTCAGGTCAATCTTAGAATAAAAACATGATATGGTCATTAAACTGTAGAGGTTGTTAGTGTTTGGTATAGGGTATTTATTTTTCACTGTAATATTTGTCAAAACTGCAGGTTCAACCCGCCAGCAAGGTTTCAAACAAGCAGGATTGTGACCCGCAATCTGATTATCCAGTCACTCAAAGCCATACAAGGAAGTCAACTTGAATTACCAAATCCAACAACATTAACAGATGATGATCCCCTACAGTAAATACCTTGTTTTGGTGCTTGACTCATTACCAGGATCAAGCCACCCCCTTCTTCCATCCAACCGTGTGATCAAAAATCATGTTCCTGCTATCCATTGATTCACCATGACTATATAATCACTATCTCACAATAAAGATTATTATCTAGCTTCTAAATATTTTCCCCCCTTGTAACTCTGCTAAAACAGCACAGTTACAACATATTTTTAAGTTTCTGATGGTTTATACACAGTCTCAAACCATCACCCTTTTTTCTTACAAAAAGGATGGAGGAGTATCATGACACTATGGAGATTTGGATGAAGCCTTTCTTTTTAATAGCTTATATGTAAGCCTTTAGGGCCATTTTTCCTTGCAGTTGAAACTGTATATTGTGTTGTTGCAGGGTTGTGTTTTGTGAAGGAGGTTGAATTTTTATCATAAATTAAATGGTTGGGCAATTTAGTGTCTGCTTCTTTGCTGAAAAATATGCCAATTTACTAAATACAGAGGTACAGAACCCAAACATGGCTATATTGTCATGATTATATATTTAAGGGTTTTGTTCTGGAATGATTTTAGCAATGCTGGTTCTATGGCTTTAGCATCATCATTATCTAAGACTAATATTTGTTCTTGGTAGTTTAGTATCACTCTGTGCTTATTAGCCCAAGACTATCCTACTATCAATGAATTAGGTAATTATTTCAATAGGACCATGGAGGATTCTATGTGCTCTGGCTAAATTTTAGGTGTAGGGGTTGGCTCATTTGTGATTAATATCTATGGAGCTTTTTATTGAGATAACATGGAATTTTTGTGAGAGGGATTAATCCTAATTTAGAGGCTAGATTTAGTTGAACAAAAATCTAGAAACTCCAGTGTTTAAGAAAGCCATTTTATGGTAAGTTATGCCTCCTAATTCTAAAACTAATTTGCTATGTTTATAAGACTGGGGAGAGTAGGTTAATTAGACCAAAAGTCCTGAAGCATGATTTCTTCTGAGGAAAGCTGTGGTCTGGTGTCCCAATTCATAATAGTGGAATTATATTATTTATCTATGATGTTGATGAAGTTTGTCAGTTGTAATGACAGTTTTTCTAGCATTGTGCGCTCAATTTACTCTGGTTGCATATGATCCCAAGATTTTGAGAACCCTAGTTAATACTAAGGTCACAGCAGAGGATCACCAGCTCTTCTATAAAGCTGATGGCAGGTTGGTTCTTTATCAAGGCCTTTAGTCTGGGGGTGTCTTCATTTATGATTAAAATAGCAGCAAGCACATTTTCCAGAATTGTTGTAAGTCTTTATGCTTAGATGTAATAATTATAAAAATTAGTAAGTTTATTATAATTTCTCTTCTAACTGTATCTGTGTGATATAGTTAACCTTTAATATAAGGCAGAATAAATAAGGGTATAAATAAAAAGCTGTTTATTTAGATCATAATCAGGAAGGTTATATATGAGAAATTTAGGCCTTTCTACCAATTAGCTGACAGAAGGTACTCCTATAGAAAAGAGCCAATAAGAAAAGAGAAAGAAGTGGTATAGTCTTAGGAAAGGTGGCAAAATGGGTTTCTTTTGGCTCACTAAATTAATATAGTGACTTTGTATTGTCATAGTTCAAATTAAGATTTGAGAATAAAGTTCCAAATAGTGGGCACTATTATTATAAATATAAATTCCTACATCCAAACAGGCAAAAGTTGACTATATCAATACTTAAATCAGGAATCAACAGAAAAGTTTATTGACCAAGGAATTTTTTTGTCCATATAGTATAACAGCATCTAAGTTTTTCTGATTCATCCAAGTATGCAACAAAAATGGTGCACATTTAGAATTTCATGAACTCATCCACATAGGTTTAGAAGAGGTGTCTGATCTATTTAAAGTCCCATAGAGCCATAAAAAAGCTTCTGGTACTCTGATCATATCTGTTTGCCATCAGTTTGGTGTCAAAATGAGTATAGTAAGGGAAGAATTTAGGGTAGAAATATGTATCATCAATTTTTACTCTGTCAGCCAAATTTCCATCAATTTAAAAGAAAGTTGGATGAAGGACAATAATTGGCAGAAGATCTTTCTGATTGTCAAAGTCAAAGTTATTAACAAGAACCATTGTAAAAATAAAGCAATCAAAAATCATCAAAAATCATCAAAAAATAAAATTTATTTTTTGTGGGCCTAGATTTAATGTAACTATAAAACACAATCTGGAGAGTTCCTAGACAACTTTTACTCAAATTAAGGGGCCTTTAAATTTTAAAGAATCCCCCAGTTCCCAAGTGTACAGCCTTTGATTTCATGTTAAAATGGTCCTATTTATTTTAGTATTTAAAAATTGTGCATATTGCATAATTTATTCTGTCCCTTTTGTGGAAATCCATTTGAAATCTCTCCAACTTTGTCTCTGTTCAGCCCTTCTCTTGGCACCTCATCAGTATCCCTGTTAAAACATAATTCATCCCAGAACACCCCATTCCATTTTTCTAGTTGTTCTGAGCCGTCTTTTTGTGGTTTGGGATGTGCTGTCCCAGGTGTGATATAATTTTATAATGTATTTGAGTATTATGGTGTTTATTTCTTGGCTTTTGACCAGTTAACCAGATAATTTTAAACAATTTGCAGTCTGTAAACTGCCCAAGCTATGCTTCACTCAAGTTTTAATCCATTTTGTTTTCAGATGCTACAGTTTTCCCTATCCTTTCAGCTTGGAAAGCTAATTCACTTTGTGGAACAACTTTTTTTGACCATGGTGTGTTGGAAACCTTAATAGAAAAGAGTTTATGAGTATGTGATTTGTAATTGCATGGGAGGAGACAAATTTGGGGTAAGCCTTTTATTTTCAAGTTCATACATGTGGCAGTATGGTGAATAAATGGGATGCGTAAATCAGCATTGGTACTAGGAAAGGTTTTCTTCTTGTTAGGTGGCAATAAGAAGATATAATTAGGCTGAATCCCTGTTTTATTTCCCCTGCTCTTCAATATTGAGATCTTTGATGCCATAGGAAGTGGGTTCAGGTTCATACCAAGTGGCAATGCTAACATTATTAACCTCTGTGCTATCCTCTTTCTTGGGAGAGGAAACGTTAATGTTGTTACAGTTACAACACTTTTATAATTGTTATCTATATCATTGAAGCTACCTGAGACATTGATGTTGCTGCCATTATTGAGCTTACATTTTTTTATAATTGATGTTGTCAAAATTGCCCATATGTCTCAGGTCTGAAGCATCTTAAGACATGGTTATAAACCAATTATCCAAGGCCAATAGTATTCATGTTTGCTAAATATAAAATTTGGGCAATGCCTGCAAGAGAAATTGGACCAAGGCACATATCAGCTTATTATAGGTAAAGAGGGGCCTTGAAAGCATGATCAGACTAATGAAAAATAATAGGGGCCAGCCTTAATGATGGTAGATTTCAGGAAGCCAGGCATAGGTAGAGGCATTGGGCAGCTCAGGATGGGGTGAGGCCAAGCTGGCGGGTAAAGCCCACCATAGAATGAGTGCTAACTTGATAATATAAGATACAGATTGCCCAAGTAAGGACCAAGGTCCAGAGTTAGGGACCATGTAATCCACCAATCCTGTCCGAGTGATATAGAGTACTCAAAACAGTTAGGTAGAGGTGGTCTTGGCTGCCGCGGTAGGTTCCATTGGGTGGTCTGGTCTTGGGGTTAAGGGCGGAGTCATGGGGACAAAGTAGGCAGGTAGGTAATTGTACTTGTCTTTGAATAATCTGGGCGGCCTAATGTACCACTTTCCTTCTCAACCTATTGTTTTGGTTTCTCTAGTTCTTGCCAGAGGGTTGGCAAGGAGTATGTTTTCCAAGTTGAACTTAGCGTAGGCCAGGTTTGAAGGGTATTCAGTAAAGTGCACAGGTCCAAAGGGGGCTCCTGGGGGAAAGTATAGTGCCTGGGGCAGGTCAGCAGGTTGGTCTCTGGAAGGAGAGGTTGCCTGATGGTCTACTGGGCCAGAGTTAAGATGGAAGATCACCAAGACTAGATAAGGTAAGATTTGTTCAAACCAAAGGTTCATAAAACTTTTATTATCAAAAATGACAATGTGGTCATCACCAAACTGTCAGGGTTCTTATACCATGTGATTTTGCTTCTTTGCTTTTTGCGGGCTTCAGGTTCATGAGCAGGTTGCCAGTAGGGCATGGATCTTGGCTTAGGGTCTTGAGAGCAGCAGGTCCTGGTTGGGTACACTCTGGCAAACAGAAGTGGCAATGCTTAATTTTGCCACTGTAGTTCACCATGTCACCTGAGCGGGCTAATTGCATTTCCCTCTCTGGACTAGGGACTGGTGTGCAGTTGATGCTTATTGGCAGGGCTAGTAGTGGGTCTTGTCCAAGCCACAACTTCTGTGTAGGTCTGGGATCTCAGTGGCACTGGTTTGGCAATTCTTGGTTGGGCTGGCTCTGGAGGGCAGAAGTGGCAATGCTTTGTTTTGCCGCTGTTGTTCCCTATATCACATGAGCTGGCCAATTGCAATGCTCTTTATGGACTGGAGACTAGCAACAGCTGGTACTTGTTGGCAGGGCTATTAGTAGGTCTTTCCCCAACCTCCTTTAGGCAGGTTTGTTTCCTGCGTAGGTATGGGCATCCAGTGGCACTGGTTTGGTGGCAATCTGGCAACCATTCAGGGAATTCTCATTATTAAGATGGCAGGTTGCAAGGTAACTTAATAATTTGAGTCTGTGACTTAACAAGTTGGTGGGTCCTGGGGGGCCCAATCCGCCTTCAGAGGACTGGGGTTTAACTCTTGGGTTTTTAATACAAGTATTGAAATGTCATTCATGACAGTAGAGGATCTAGGAATTTACTTTCTAGGTCTGGATACTTATTATTACTAACCACAGGCTCAAATTTATCAAGTGTTAAGTCCTAAGTACTGCTGTAAAGGACCTCTAACTTCTAGAAAAGAAGATCAAAAGAAAAAAATAGAAAGAGTTAGATTAAACCACTGGAATATCTTTATATGAAGGTAAAAAACAAACACAAGATTCAACTATAAAAAGTTGCCTATGAAGGTGTGGGTCAATCAATCTCAACTTGATGCAGAGATTAAAAAGCAAAGGTATTTATCTGATTATTGTAAATTATGCATGATAGAGGATGATGCTTGATGTTTGTATTACCAAACATAGGGGCCAAGAAATTTCCCTTTGTTGGTGGAGAAGGATATCAATTCACTAGGAGTTGACCATTAAAGGTAAGCCTGTTTAGCTAAGATAAGCTAAAGAAGATAAAAAAAGAACCCCAATATAGTGAATTTAACCTTTCAATGAAAAAACAAGCCCAAAAACTAGCTTCTTGATATCCAAAGTTGCCAGCAAGCAAGAGACAAAGAAAGATGGAATTGGAGAAAGAAATTAAACCTAGATCTGCTTTGAGGGACCCAGAAGCCACATTAAGCAGAAACAATATAGGAAGGTAAGTTGGCATTGGAGTACTAGCTTGAAATTCTCTTAGATGACCCAGAAGATTCAAATAGATAGAAACAAGATGAGATTAAAGACAGGAATTAAATATATGATTATGTTGTAACCAAGTTTCCAGACTTGCCTGCCAACATATCTTACAATACACAGGGGGGCTCAATGAGTCACCCCTTGACGTATCTAACAACATGAACCAATCTGATGGCAATATTGAATTGCGGGCACTTTCTCCTAATTAGGAGTGCTACCAATTTGACCTGCTGATCCCCGCACAAGTTATTCCTTGTCTTCAATCCTTACATGGAACATGCCACCATGCCACTCCCTGTGTGGCCGTGTGGCTTTCCCCATATAGTATATTAATCACAATATTCTACAATAAACAATACCTTATTCTTATTATTCCTGTCATTTCTATTGGACTGTTGTCTTCCCTAATTCAAGTACTGAATCCTCATTGGTTCAGTTGCAACAGTGGTAGCAGCAGTAGGTTCACAACCTACCTAAAGAAAAAATTCCTCCTAAGAAAGGACGGAGTACAGGCTGTATGGCTACTCCCCACCAAGAGACCTTCCTGCCAATCCCCATGGGGGACATCCCCAACGGGTACATTATTTACCAAGACCAGCTAGTTCTTACAAGTGTGTATAATTGGCTCTTCCTTGGGCAGCGTGACGCCAGCGTCACCCCTCCCCAGTCAGACCTTTCATAATGTATGCTCAATCTTCAGCTGGAATCTTTGCAGGTGGGGTCAAAGAAGCCAACATTGTCAGTTGGCTTCACTCCACCAAGACCCGCCTCCGTATCTGTCAAGTGCCTGAGCCCATGTGGGTTGCTACTGCGTCTGGGCACCTCACGGGACCCGCCACTGTGTGGTTTACCAACTGGGCCAGTCAAGAAATTGAGGTCACCTGGCCAGCATTCAGGAACGCCGCAAAGTCCCGCTACAGCAAAACCTTCTTGCCTATTGTGGTGGGAACTTCTCTCCTAGCAATTAAACAGACTGGGTCCGTTCCAAAATACCTTGCCACCTGGCAACAAGCTCTTGCTGCCGCCCTGAAGCCGTGACTGACAGGAACACCATGCTTCTGACTCTGATAGTCAATGGGCTCAAGCCCCATATCTGTAAATGGGTCCCTGTAGGTTGTTGCACCTCCATCAATGAATGTTACAAGGCCATTGTGGAGGCCAACAATAAGGCTTCAATGGGCTTTTGCCATACAAGTGATGCTCCACCTCAAACTTGTGCAACACCTGGCAGCAACCACAACCAAGTAGGCTGCCGCCAGCCCCACCAGCAGGATAATGGGACTCAATGCCCTGCAAGGGGGAACTCCAGATAGCACAAATTGAGGATCTGGGAAAAGCCTGGGGGTTGTAGCTATGAGAGGTTTTACAACCCCAGCTGACCTGCACTCTCAATCTCTCCTTGCCAAAAATCCATGTGACTATAATGTGCACAAAGTTGAAACCCTGGACGTCTTCCAGGTTCATAGTGACAACCCCGTGCTTCAAGCAAGACACTCTCTCAATAAAGTAACCCACTTGGCTTATCCCTTCTGTTTTTGTGGGAATACCCACAAATTTTTGGTAGATACCGGGGCCAATCACACTATGGCGGACCAGGTGTTTGCTGATTCACAACAGTTAGACCGGGTGCCAAGAAGATTCAAGGCAGTACTAGTAGCTGACTCCCGCAGAGTGGTAATTACCCATGAGACAGTCCCCTTCTCTGTGAGAATGAGGAACATCCAAGTTAAGCTCTCTGGGACAATTATGGCAGGGCTCAGCCACAATGTAATTGCTGGCCTTGACTGGCTTTGTCACAATTATCCCTACATTGACTGGGATACATCTGTTATCACCCTCAAAAGAAATGGGGTGAATTTTTAGATCTATCCTGTTGAAATGAGCATGCTACTCCACGGTACTGTGTTTGTTAGAATAACAGAGACAGGATTGCACAATTTCAAAGGTGGAAACTAGACTTCAATCAACATTCAGTCAAAGTTATCTGCGCTAAACCACCTGCAGCCCCTTCCTTGACCACCTTACCTTCACCAGCGCTTGCCACACTCCTTGAGGAATATAAGGACGTGTTCAGTGAGACACTCAAACAATTACCTCCTCCCCAGGAGATTCAGTATGCTGTACAACTCCAAGGGTTGTTACCTAAAGCACACCCCTTATACTGTCTCACACCAAAAGAAGATGAGATCCTCCGCTAGCACCTTGTGGACGCGCTTGACAAGGGCTTCATTTGCCCCTCACTCTCTCCATATGGGGCAGATGTCTTCTTTGTAGCCAAGAAGGACAGGTCCCTTTTCCTGGTCACAGATTACCACACCCTAAATGAGGTGACAGTTAAAAATAAGTACCCCCTGCCGTTGATTGATAACCTGTTTGACAGGCTTGCAGGTGTGAAAGTCTTTAGCAAGATCAATCTCACTGTGGGGTACAACCAGGTCTGCATTGTGCCAGGGGATAAAGCAAAAACTGCCTTCTGTACACTCTATGGGTTGTTTGAGTGTCAGGTCATGAACTTTGGGATGACCAACACTCCTTCCACCTTTACCATGTTGATGAAACAAAGCATTTGAGGAATTTATTGGGAAATGCGTGGTTGTGTACCTTGACAACATTATTGTCATCAGTCAAAATCAAACCAAATATCTCTAACACCTCTGTGCTGTCCTTGACACCCTTTGGAAAAACCAGCTAAAAGCTAAAACCTCCAAATGCAAGTTTCTCAAGTCAGAGTTGCTGTTCCTTGGGCACACCATCTCTGCTCAAGGGATAAAGCCCGACCCTGCCAAGATCAAGGCAATCACAAGTATGCCACCTCCCATTGATATGGGCCAGGTGTGTACCTTCTTGGGCATGGTTGCCTACATGCGTAAATTCATCCCCAACTGTGGAGAACTTATTGTACCTCTCACGAAGCTCCTGGACACTAAACAGCGCTTCCAATGGACCCCAGCCAGAGATCAAGCCTTTGAGACATTGAAGCAGAAACTTACAACTGCACCTGTATTGCAGTTCCCCAATTGGAGCTGCCAGTACAAACTTGAGATTGACACCTCTAACAGGGCCATAGGGGGCTTACTATGGGTAGAAACTGACAAAGGCGTCTTCCAACCCGTGGCATACAAGTTCAGGAAGCTTACAGACTCAGAACAATGTTACCATATACACAATAAAAAGTTGGCGCAATTGTGCATTGCGTGGAGAAATGGCTCTGTTACCTGGAAGGGGCAACCTTTCCACCCCACGTCCTGACAGATCACAAGTCACTCCAGTACTTCAACACACAGTCCCACTTGACACGCCACCAAGCAGGCTGGGTCAAGCGTCTATCCCCCTACCAGTTGCACATTGAGTACAAACCTGGGAAGGAACTTGTCACAGCTAACACCCTCTCATAACTCTATGTAGTGTCCATCACCAGGGATGATGGCTTGAGTCCTGACTGGCCAATGTTGTACCTCCGTCTGGAAGCAACTTGTTACAAAGGCCTTAACTCAGTAACCATCTCTGGGCTGAAGGACAATGAAAGTCAGTTCACCATCAATGCTGGCAACATCTGCCGCCAAGAAGAGACAGGTGAGAAGACGCCTTACATCCCCACCACACAACAAGGCAACACAATATTGCATTACCGCCACACCTTGGGTCACATCAGAGAGTGCAACCTCTTTGAGATCATGAAATAAAAGGTTTGGTGGCTGTGTATGCACCAAGATATCTTGGATCTCCTCAAAACATGTGTGCTGTGCAAAAAGAATGCATCCAAACCTGCACCCCCAAAGTCTGTCCTGCCCATCAAGGCCATGGAACCCTTCAAGCAGTGGGCCCTTGATGTGGTTGGGCCCCTCCCTGAAGACAGAATGGGAAAGAAATACATCATAACTGCCATCAACTACTTCACTTGCTGGCCAGTGGCCTGGGAAACAACTAACCACACCACTACTACCTGCTTCATTGGCAAGGAATTGTGGCCCGTTTTGGGCGGCTCAAACGTCTCATCACAGATGATGGACCTGAAATTTTTGGACAGGTCATGAAAGTGTACTGTGCCAAGAATACCCTACAACAGATAGTTATTACCCCCTATCATCCACAAGCCAATGGGCGTGTAGAGCAATTAAACAGCTCACTGGTCCAACTGATTGCCAAGCTCTCACAGGAGCACCCCAATACCACATGGACTGAACACTTGCCCATTGCTCTACTTGTTTTACAAGCAAGAATCAACCAAGGCACCAGGTTCAGTCCCAGCACTTTGGCCTTTGGAACGCCTGACAGTCTGACAGGAGTTGAACAGGGGAAGTTATGGTATACAGTTCTCAGAAAGCCCCCTTCTGACAACTCCATCCCTACACCAATGGTGTGCCAAAGCCCAAGAGATCAAACACAAACAAATTGAAGGAGGGTCAAAGCACCTTGAAGCCAGGTACGTTATAGATGACCCCATCTACACCCTCAACCCCAATTTGGCCAAGTTGGAACCCAATCACCTAGGGCCCTTCAAGATAGCCGCAGTCTATGACAATCACACCTATCAGCTTAAAGATGCCCAAGGAAACACCAAGAAGCTCCACCACAATTGCTTGCGCCCCTGCCGCGCCATCCCCACACAAAGGTTGTTTGTGCAGACCTTCCCAGATCTTCCACAGACTCTGATCCTGGTGTCTGACAACAAGCAGGGGGTGTTGCAACCAAGTTTACAAACTTGCCTCCCAACGTATCTTACAATACACAGGGGGGTCAATGAGTCACCCCTTGAAGTATCTAACAACATGAATAATTCTGATGGCAATATCAAATTGCTGGCACTTTCTCCTAATTAGGAGCACCATCAATTTGACCTGCTGATCCCCGCACAAGTTATTCCTTGTTTCCAATCCTTACATAGAACATGCCACCATGCCACCCCCTGTGCGTCCATGTGGCTTTCCCCATATAGTATATTAATCACAATATTCTACAATAAACAATACCTTATTCTTATTATTCCTGTCATTTCTATTGGACTGCTGTCTTCCCAAATTCAAGTACTGAATCCTCATTGGTTCAGTTGCAACAATTGAGGAAGTGAGAAAGAGCTGACAGAAACTGGGGAAAATTTATATGAGGCAGAAAGAAGCAGAGAATAAGAAATTTTCATTAAGGAGTGAAAATTTGGCCCAACATGGCAATAAAATTGACTATGAACACTGGAAAGGTTAACTGAAAAAGGAATAATGAGAAAGATCAAAAGGAGCAGCTAAAGCAGAGCCCTAACAATGTGTGCAGCATATCTCAGTATGGCATGCTTTTCTGCACAGGTTGCCTCTGTAATGATACCCACCTTGTTATCAACACTTGTTCTTAGGAGCTAATTTTTGATATTGTGACATTATCCTGGGAATTTTAGAATGAAATTCATGCTTTAAAAATATTAAAAATGGTATCATAATACCAGAAATAGGCTCCTAGGAATAACAGTGTCAGAAAAAAGAGTAGTATCTCTGCCATGAGTGCTGAGATGGAAGATTACCCCCCAATCCAGATGAGAGCAGCAATTTAGGGTTTCCTTGGGTTAATGAAGGAAGCACAGGGGTGCCTATTATCAGCTTGTGCTGAATTTTGGATTCAGTGCCTGATCACAGAAAACTCTTTGGTGTAAGAAGCAGTAAGTCTTTTGAGGGAGGTCACCAAGTTGGATCACAGTATCCTGAAGGTATTCATGGATTTAGGAGTTGTTGGCAACATCTGTAAAGTCACTTCCCCCTTTAGCCCTGGATAGGACAATCTTCCTGCGCCGCACAAAAAATCTGCTCAGAAGCTGGCCAAACCCCTTAATTCTCTTGAGGATTTAGCCCACACAATTGATGAGAGATTTGTGTTAGCATACCCTTCCCAAGTGGTAAATACGAGTGCTTCAGACTCTGTTCCCACGTGGGAGGAATCTCTGATTAATTTGGATGATTTTTTGGCTTGGGCCCGTCCACAATTGAAACTAATCAAATCCAAACAATCAGGTTGCGCTATTGTTGAATCCTCAAATGCCAATCCAACTGGATTGGATGCTGCCCTGAAACACTCCTTTGATGCCTGCCAATCAGATTTGAAGTCAGAAATTTTTGGAAATCCTCCCAACCCATTGGATTCTCCCTGCAAAATATCTCTTGGAACCAATCAGATCTGACCCTTGAGTCAGGTGACTTTAAAATTCAGAATGACTTTCCTTAAAGCAAGACAGGGGACTTTTGGTCCCCTGCTTGCTCATTTTACAAAATAAAGTTTTAGACTTTCTCTTTTAAATTTTTGGTTTTTCTGGGCCCTCTCTCTGGCCCCTCAATTCTCTAAGATTCTTAGTAAAAATTTAACTTTCCTTACCTTTTCCCTTTGCTCCTGGGCCCCTCTGCGTCTTCTCGGAGCCTCCTATATGTTGTCAGGGTCTACGTTAAAGCTTTTTGCTTTTGCTTTGAAAATCAGCTACTCAAACTTAAAGATTAGTGATTCATCCTATATAATTACCTATTTGAAGTTTGGTTTTGTTTCCCTTTTGCTTTCAATTAATTTTTACTTTGTGTATGCTTTAAAATCCTTAAACTCCGCCTTCAAAGTCCCTTTCCTCGCAGCTGCCGATCTTTTAGTGCAGCTTATTGTTTGAGATCTTCTTGCTTTCTTGCTTGTCCTTGGTGCCTTTCTGGTTGCTTTTATTTGACTTTGACAAAGCAAAAAGTCTAGAAGAATAATTCCTTCTTGCTGGTCTCTGCATTTGATTCAAGAAAAATGTTGGTGCCTTTTGCCAAGTTTGTTGTGTTCACCCTGGCACCAGCCTTGGTGATGATATGGTGCACCACCCCCGACCTTTGGGGACGCATCTCACATTCATTCCATCAAGTGGGTGCTAACCCTGATCAATTCCTACACATATTTGGTGATCTCACTGGGAGAGCTCAAGATATCCTCACCACTAGTGAGAATGTTGTAATAAGCCTCACCTGTGACAACCTTGAGCTTGTGACCCCTGATCTATCTCCCTCAGTGTCACCAGGCCTGCCTCCCCCATTGTCCCTCTCCTCTGAGGCCCCAGTTGTACTGGTCCCAGGAGGAGACAAGGCTGTTCCAGAGTCTACCCCCAAGCGTGCCCCCCTGGTTGCTCAGCGGGATGGTTCTGATGGGTTTGGACTCCTACTTTCCCTGTCTATCTGCTGCATCGCTCCTTGTGGACAACACTTTGAGTGGCCATCCCAGTTCTGCACTGGATGGTGTCCTGGTAGATTCTTCCCCCGGGATGGGAGCCAAACTTAGTTGGTTTAGCCCCTCTCTCACAACATCTGCTATGAAGTTGTCCCATATATCAAGCTGGGCATTGATACGAGAGTTCAACCAAGAGATAAACAATTGGCAGCAACTTCAAGGAGACATATTCTGGCTTCCTGGATCCAACATCTATGGGGAGGCAGCTAGCAAAAAATTTGGATGCTTTATGGACAAGCCAGGTGAGAACATTTTCTTTGATTTCATCAAATAACTTGGCTATGGCAGTGTATTTGGCAGAAGCAAGTTCACCTGTTAGAGGTGCCGCAGTAGGATTCAGGGTAATTGTGTTTCAGATGCTCTTGACACATTTCTTGAGCAGGATATATCTGTTGAACACAGTTGTCCTGTTATGATGTCTCATCAATTTATAGGGATGGGAGGTGCCCTTCCAGGTGTCTGCATATGTGGCTTGGTTAAGGACCTGGGTGATGGTGCGCAGTTCAGTTGGGGTTTGCATTTTTATTCAGATATGGTTGCAAATGAGGTACTACCATTGACAACAAGGCAACCTATAGAAAGGAAGCAAGAAATAAAAGAGAGAATGATACTTTCATTGAATAATATATTTGGATTTGAAGCTAAAGATGGTGTGGCTTGATCCCACCAATGTTCAGGGATCAAGTACGAGCGGGAACGACGGTGTGGCGGATTTTCGTATGACTTTTATCTTATTGGCAAATGGGAGAATGAGGATCTTCAAATTGGAAGGTCGGAGGGCTCAAATCCGGTTCCCTGGCACCAGAACAACCTAACCGGGTTGACTCAAAATGATGGGATCGAGATGGGATATATTTGAGATATCATGCCATGAACCAACAGTAGAAAATGGTCATTTGATTTATTAATGCTTGGATACAATAGCACAGAAAGCTGGCTCAAAATAAATTAGGAGGATGTGAACCGAGTTACTTAATTTGAGATGGCCCAGGCTACCAACTTAACACGGGAGCAGAAGCGTGGGGTCCAATTTTTGCTAGCGTTGACGAAGTTGGGCAGCTTGTTACATCATCCAGAGGATGTAGCTGTCGTCACTTTGGCTTGGTTCACATGCCGGAGTGCACGTTAACTATCGTCGATTGTAACATTATCTCATGTTCTATTCTCTCCACAGAGGCTGATGCAAGCTGGAATAAATGGCAAGCTCTGGCAGATAAAAGTGTGCGGGGAAACTGATGGATTAAATTAATTGGTTATCGAACTGCGGTGGAATACATGGGAAGTGTTCGTGAAGAGTGGCCATGGTTGGAGCCTCGCTAGGCGAACCTGAAGTCTGGCGTCAGCGCAAAGGAAGGTTGGCTCAGAATATAAATTTTTATTATAATATATTTTTCAAATAAAAGAATGTATTGAGCTTTAAAATCTTATTCTGGGTTCAGGATGTCCAATTCAGGCTGGGCTCTTGGTGGAAATAGGTGATGATTGTTCTTGCAGTTCATTTATTGGCGAAATGACCAAACATATCTATTTTAAAGCTCCTGGACCAGCGATTAGAGAAGGTATCCACCGATGTTACTTAAGGCTGAAGCATTGAAAACATGGTGTGAAAACTAAGGCTATTAATATCAATGAATGTTTGGTTTTATCAAATCAGCATTGTTTAGAGAATTGTATTTGCCAAGTGGAGCAGTTGGCCTTGTGATTTCGTTGGTTAGTGGATGTGAAGGTTGGAATTAAGATAGTGGATGCATTTGAAGCATCTTTGTTTTGATGGCTGGAAAGATGGTGTATTTAAACATGAAGGATGTAAGGAGGCAAAGTAAAATGGTAAACTATCTTTACAATTACAACATCATTCCTGGAGACCAAGGCTTTGAGGCGAAGCAGCACCCCGTGAAACCATTCCATTACAAGAAGGAGGGCCCCAAGCAGACGAACCGATGGTGGCAGAACCTGGTGTTGGGTTCTGGTAACTTCACTGTAGCATTGTACCCCTACCTCATGCAGAACCTGGATTCCGGCGTGCGTATCGGCTACCCCACAACTACTTCTTCTGCCACTAATGTGATCAGTCACTTTGTGCCCAACTGGGAGGTTGACTTTGGAAAGGGCACCCTCGCAAAGTCAGTGGTTGCTGAAGACGATCTATCCTGCACCTTGCAGTTTGGAAATGTAGTGTCAATGCCTCTTGTCCGCGGATCCCCTTATGTGACAATGGAAGTGGAGAATGTTCGCCCAACCTTCAAGACAATCCATGCTATCCTCAACAAAACACAGAACAGCGACCGACAAACTGTTGTAGAACTCAACAACGGCCAAGTCTGGACTTTCTTTACCTCAGCTCCTGCCAAATGGGCACATTCCCTAGGAGAGATGCACTTGGACTCATTATACAATGGCACCATCCGTGTAGCTCTTGTCCAAGAACCCGTTGTACACAACTTAAATATCCTAGAGACACACAGTACTGCTTACCCTATTTCGGGAAATGTTACTTACAACTTCCCTTCTAAAAATAAGGCATTGATTAACTTTAACTTCAATAAGAAGGGAAAAGGTGACCTTCTCATGTTTACCTTGCCTCACCAACAAGACGTTCTAGTTGAACCCCATCGTGTTGATTTGAAGGGATACAGCAACATCAAAGGCCCCCTTAGCGCAATCAAAGGCTCACACTGGACAATCAAAGAAGAGCTTACTGACATCAAATGGTCCAGTCCCAACAAGATCAATCGCGACTTCATCCTAAAAATCAAGGAAGCAGTCCGTCAAGAACATGGCTCTTACATTGACGCTGCCATCACAGGAGTTTATTCTTTTGGCAAGGTAGTCGCGAGATTTGCCAGGATGGCACTGATTGCGGACGAAGTAGGGGAAACTTCTTCCAGAGACAAGCACATCTCCTCCATCAAAGCAGCCATTGAGCCTTGGCTAACCGGCAATAATACTGATGCACTGGTCTATGACGAAACCTGGGGCGGTTTAATCACAACTGACAGCCTCAAAGATTACAAGGCTGACTTTGGCAATGCCATGTACAACGACCACCACTTCCACTACGGCTACTTCCTTTATGCTGCTGCGGTTGCTGGCAAATACGACCCCGCTTGGTTAGAAAAGTGGAAGAAGCCACTTATTCTTTTGGTACGTGACTTTGCCAGCCCCGACCAAAACGACAAATACTTCCCGCGATTCCGCCAAAAGGATTTCTACGACGGCCACTCCTGGGCATCTGGAATCTATGAGTTTTACGACAACCGCAACCAGGAAAGCACCAGCGAGTCTGTAAATGGATACTACGGCATGTATCTCCTGGGAGTCGCCCTCAAAAATTGTCGTATGACCAAATTAGCCAACCTGCTTCTTATGACAGAAATCCGAAGTGCCAAAACTTATTGGCACATGTATTCCGGACATTCCGTCTACCCCAAAGACTTCTCAAAGCAGAAGACAGTTGGCATTGTCTGGGGAACAAAGGTTGACTATGCAACTTGGTTTGGATCTAATGCTGAGTACATCCACGGAATCCAACTCCTGCCCTTCACCCCCATCTCTCACCTGCTCCTTGACAAGCCATGGATGGAGGAAGCGTACCCTGTGATGGCAAACTCTTTGACGCGTCCTCAGCCTCCCATCCTTGGAGGGTGGCGGACGTACATACACATGGCACGTGCCATCATCCATCCCAAAGCGGCGTATGCTGACTTTGAGAGCTCTCCCCGCAAAATGGACGATGGAAACACTCTCACCAACACTCTCTACTGGTTTGCCACCCAAAAATCCGAATGAAGCCTAAACATCCAGAAACCCACGTTTAATTGGTCAAACATCTAAAATCCCTGCCACAAACCAAATAATTTAATATTTAAAACCCCACCAAGGCTTAAATAAACCGAATCCTGCCAATAAATCCCTTTAACTTATATTTAAAGCCTACCCCAAACCAATAAATCTTATACCACCTCAGATTCTCCCAGGCCTGAGTTGAGATTAGGATTTAGCTCTTGGATGCTTTGGCTACAGCCAGCTTCCAGCTCTGGGCCACCAAATTCAAAGGTTCATCACGTTTAAATATAAAAACCATCATTTAGTCTGCGGTGGTTGAAGCAGCCCTATTTCTAATAAACCTTTACATGATAAAGGTTGGCAGAACCCTAGCTGGGAGGTATGTTTCTATCAAACATTGCAGCCATGCCTTGAGACCCAACTTTAATCCCATCTTAAAATGCCCAAGTTCTGAAATTACTTGCCTTTAAAGAGATATGAAGCGAATACTGCAGGTTTCTCAGCGGTGAGGGTAACAATACCAAGCCAGCCCAAAAACAAACCCCTCTCGGCTCAGGATGGGATCAACTGATCTCAAAGCGAAATTGAAGCTCGATGGATTTATACTGGTTGACGATAGAGTCGGATCCACCTCCATCTCTTTCTTTGCTGGATTATCTTTCATCTCAAATATTTGATTATTGCTGTATAAATTTAAAACGTGGTTAAAGCTTAAGCTTTATTGGGGTAAAGGGCATCCTAAAAGTCCACAAGATACCCGCTCCTTTCAGCAGTTATATTAATTTTTTGGTACAGTAGCCTCAAACCTGTTGAGATAGCCAAAACCTGTTCAGTTCAGAACAAATGGGTCCAGTCACACAAAGAATTTCAACTTTTTTTGATAGAGATAGAAGATAATTCCACATAAGATGTGCGCTATTTTGTGAAAAAATCCAGT
The DNA here is from genome assembly GCA_014839935.2 of Entomophthora muscae. Lineage (NCBI taxonomy): Eukaryota > Fungi > Entomophthoromycota > Entomophthoromycetes > Entomophthorales > Entomophthoraceae > Entomophthora > Entomophthora muscae. The sequence continues at coordinate 488,069 of QTSX02002855.1, read as the reverse complement.
CACACAGCGACCTATGTAAACTGGGAACAGATATAGGATGATTCAACAACAAATGTACCAAGCACTAGAAAAAATGAGCTTCAGTAACAAAACAAAGCTACTAAAAATACAATGATTTTTAAGAATGAAATGGATTCAGTCACAAAAGTTAAAAACTTAATCCAGCAACAAACCCCAATAGCAATGAAACAGACAACATAAGTATCAAATATCAAAACAAATCAATGAATCTATAATAATGTTACCAGTTCATCCAAATTAAGGTATACAATCTAGAGCATGGGATGTAAATAAATGTTCTGAGTATCTGTTCTGTGTCAAGACTGCAGGGTCAACCCCCAGCAAGATTCTGCATAAGAAGATATGTGACCCTCAAACCAACTTCCCCACAACTCAAAGCACAAATGCAGAAGTCAACCCAAGTTTCCAAACAAGGCAAAAAGACCCAGTGACAATATCTATCCGGTTGACAGCTCAATTTTGTCAGGGTGAAGTAGAGTGAGAGCTCGTCATAATCAATCAAATGAGGAATGTATACACAAACAAGGATGATATTACCAATGAGGTGAGACAATGCGTGTTTACTTGGAAATGGTAACCCTTGAAGAGTGAATAAGGAAAGGTACAGCAGAATATTATGCACAGGTACATCAGAAAGACCTTAATTTGGCTCAACATCAAGGAATAAGAAGCATAGATGGGCTCACATTCAATTTTGCGTGCTTCAGGTATCATTTCAGCAGGAGGAGAAAGATTATCAGGAAATCACAGAGGTGAGAAGGTAGAATCTAGAAGTCTGGTTATTAAAAATCTGATTGAGAAATATTAAAACAAGTGAATCATTGAGGCAAGATATTTATTGAGAGTAAAATATCAAACTACTAAGGTAGTTTGGTGGGGACAATTGTTACTTAAGGCCTTTGAGTACATCTTGATGAGGTGGCCTCCTTGAATACAACATATGGACAGCTTGCATATACCACCAAGGGTGGTTCTGTAAGCTGTTATCTGACCTCCTTTGAGGTCAGGATTTGTTGACTAGCAGGTCAAGGAAGGAAAATTGGGTGTGGGGCATCCACGCCCCACTCAGACCCAATTTCCCGTGCCATCACCCACGTACAATCAATCTTTAGATTTAAATCTAAGATTGCCAGAAGCAGGCAGGGCTTTGGGCTGGGTTTCCCTGGGTGGCGGGGCTTTGGCCAAGCCACACCTGGGAAAACTATGGCCATGAAAATTTTTTTGTTTGACTCATTATAAGGATCCAGCCACCCCCTGTCCAATCCAATTGATTGTCCCAATCTTGTTCCCCATAAAAACCATTAATATGTGGTGGTCTCCATCCTTTTTCTTAAGGATTAGTAAGGAAGAGGCACAAGGGCGTTGCAAGGGGGCAAGAAATCCAGCATCCATCAGTTGTTTGAGCTCTTTAAACACCTGAGCATTCTCTACTCTGCTAAATCTGTAGGGGTAATACCCAAGTATTGGGGGTAAAACTTCAGTAACATAAGAGGGCAGGTTAGGCGGCTGAAAACCGTTCAAGGTGTAGACAACTAGATAGAGGTTCATTGTCTGAAAGAAGGATTTGGTAAGGGTGTCTCATTGTTCAAGGCTGCTGGCAAGGTACAGTAGTATAACCAAGGGGATCATGTAATCAGCCAAGTTGGGGACTGGGCAAGATGATACCAGAGGTGTACATGGGTTTGAATCCATTGAGTTGAGTTATGTTGGCTCATGGAGCAGTATTTCTTTGGGTCCCTATGGTTTGGGTTAGAACTGTGCATAGGTTGGCTGGTTGTCCCCTATCCCAAGGTAAGATGTCAAGACAGATGTGAAGATGATATAATTCATCTTCTGACTTGGGGAAAGGGTAGTAGGTCAAGTAAGGTGACTTGATTAGTCTAGGTAGAGGATTGATTAATGTGATAATATTGAGGATGATATTCACTCAATGATAGTACAAACTATCATTGTGGGTTTTGGCTTTATTTATACTAGGGGACCTGCAAGGCATGATTATTGGAAGGTATGGTGCCAGGAACCAAGAGTCTGAGTTGCATATGTTATTTTCTTTTCTGGATTGGCTTGGGTGGCTGAAAATTGAGAAGGATTGGCTGGATCCCAGATTGTATTGGCATAGTGCAAGTTGGGTCTTCTTCATGCATCCAAATTCATTTACTAAATTTGGTGCATGATTTTCATTGATGAAGAGCCTGTTAGTCTATTCCCCATTTGTTAGGCTCTCAACTTGGGTAGCAGTCCCCCAAAATTTGGTTGTAAGAAAATTGCCTTTTATAGTTTCTCAATTTGGCAATTTTCTCATGGAGTAGATGAGGACTGGCTGGCTGGTGTTGGAGGGCAAGAACTGGCTGGCTGGCAGGAGTGGGTGAGCAGGTAGCTGCTGGCTGGGTGGGAACACAGGAGTGTATGGGTGGGATTCTGCGTGGTGGTGGCTGTTGTAAATTGCACCATTAATGCTATTTCAATATGGCCTTTAAATAGTGATATGTGCAAAGATTTGGTCAGGTTTGCCTTTGACTTCAGAAATTTCTCACCTTCTATAAATGGGTCTACTCCAATACCCACCCATTGTGGGATACCATACCTGCCCTTGTCTGATCCTGGTATGACTTCACCCCAATGTGACCCCCTCTTTCACTCTGTCTACCTAAGGAGTGATCACCAACCTTTTTCTACTCTTCAAGTTGAATTACTTCTCCTAATAAAGAAAAGTTTATCCACATCTGTGTTGGCTTTAATATTCTTCAAGCCTTTTCCTTTCCTTTTTTCCAAAAGGAATTCCTCTTCTTGTATTCCAGGAAAATAAGTTATGTGCCCTTAATTTTGACCTGAAGGCTAACCCAAGGCTAGCTTTGAACCTCAAATCTTTTGTTATAAAGATTTCCTGTTGTGTACTCCTGGATGTTGACCCCAGGAGCCAAACACAACAAAATGGTGCTCACTACAGGGCTGCAAGCCCCTTGGTTACTCTATCTCTCTGCACCTTCTCTGGTCCTTCTACTTTTATCTCTGAAGTACTCAAACCACCCAAAGTCTCTAGTCCTCTGCTCATGGAGAATATCTCTTATTCCCCTACTACACCAATGGTAATAGCATTATCTCCTGGGCCTGTGTGGGACTCCCTTCCTGCTTTCTCTCTCAATCATGAGCAAGCCTGCAATGCCACACGCTCCCTCCTTCACACAGACACTGTGACAATGCACACTATTCCTGGCTTCTGCCCTGGTTAAAACTCTGAGTATCTGTATTCCTTCCTACTGGATTTTGGTCTCCCCCATCTCTAATGGATTCCACAGAAACTTTTGCCGTGCTGGTCAATCAATTCATTCATCCCGCCTTAGTTCACCATCAGTTGGCGCTAGGATCACATAACTAACTACTGACTGCTGTGACTACTGCTGTCTCTAATAAACATGCACAGAACATGGCCTATCAGGAGTGGACTCATAGCCTCTTTGCCTGTATTTCTAACAACCAACATGACTTGTTGGCATACCAGAAATACTTAACCTCATTGTTGAACTCACTTTGTTCCTTGCTCCCTGAGAACATCAAAGACCAACTATGCAGGCTAGATGAATACCAAGCTACGTGGCAAGGACAAATAGAAATGACTCTCTTGAAATGTTGTAAGGATTTTGAGACCTTGGTTAAAAAGCTCAACCAGTTTTGAGAGCATATCAATTCTAAACTCAAGTTGTTTGGAGCCCAAGTTGATAATTGGGGCCAACATCTGCACCAGCAATATGGTTTAGATAAGGCCACACTAGGCAGCACTCTGAGTCAGGTTCAAAACTATGTTGATGATCAAGTAGCCTCAATCAAAGTGACTACTCCTACTCCTTCTGTGGAGATCTCATCTTCCTTTGAGGCTAAGGTCTGGGAAGCCATAGCTGAGACAAAGCCACTACTTGACGTCAGGTATCTGTTCCAAATCTTTCACCAGTAGAACCAATGCCTGACTCTTGCATTGCTTTGTTGACAGATTAAGTAGCTATATTGTATGGTGAGATTGAGGATTTGCATCAACACCTTTTTGACCCAGATAATTTTTCCTCTGAATCTGATGGCAAAGGAGAAGCAGAGGTCACTGATGCCCCTGTCCATACAGACTACAGATGCTGCCCTGGTTTGGAAGGACAACCCTGTGTCAACTATGCCCTTGCTTTGAACCATTTGGCAGCAGTGACAAATGATGTTGTGGATAGGCAGGATGCCTTGGAAGAAGAGGTGCAGAACCTTACTTGCTTAACAGAAACAATGAATAAGCAGGTTCCCCATTGATATCCCAGGCTACTGCTTTAGCCACTTGTGTCAATGAGATTGCAGGCACCTTGACAGTGCAACAGATACAGATTGATGAATTTGGAACTGTTGCCACTACCACTAGGGATGCCAGTGGGCAAAACAGCTCCAGTCTCAACACCTTGGAAGGGAGCCTCCAACTATTATGGGCTAGACAGCCCGCTGCAGAATCTGAGTTTGAAGGAAACCCTCACATTAACATTCTCAATCAGGATGACAACAGCCAATCCACCTTGTTTTCCATTGATCCCAACTACAAGCCTTCATTCAAGCATATCTTTGATTCTAAAACCTCTAAAATTGCTTCTTTCCTAACAATCTATGAGACTTCAATAAGTAGGGCTACCAAAAAACTTAGGAAGGAACATATCCTTACCTGTCTGCATCCCACTTGCCAAGAAGTTGTAGTTCCTGAACTCCCATCCATTGTCACTTGGGAGGGTATGAAGCGTCTTCTTATTGAGGAATCTGGAGGAGACCTTAGCATAGAAGTCAATAATGATGCTTTTATGCATATTGCTTTCAAACCCAAGAAAACTCTGGCTGAGTTTGCTGACTGCTTTTATATCAAGGGACAACAACTCATTACCAGCTGCCAGTTGACTCCTCAGGAAGCGCATACAGCTTGCTCCAATGCTTTGAAAGTGAATCAGCTTTTGTGCTTACACTTTAAAGAACATAAGTCATCCTTTAATTCTATAAAGAGCATCAAGACCCTCCTGCAAGGCATTTATTTGACACATGCAAGAACTGTGGTCCACAAGAATAAGGCTAATACCGTCGGAACTACTCCTTGCACCCCACACATTACACCTCTTGGCTCTAATGGGCAGCCCAAGTGACAATGGTGCCACAATTGTGATCAAACTGGACATCACTTGCAAACCTGCACCAGTCCTTGTGTAGAGGGTTGCAACCCAAAAGAGCAGGCAGAAAAACAGAGGTCAGCCTAGAGGCAGAGACGCTCTGCTGATTAATTTCAGCCATCTTCTCCTGATCTTCCCTGTCATGGCCAGGTGTGGTGCCATACCAAGGCGCCATGGTTGTAGTCCACCCTTCAGGGTATTAAAAAACCAAAGCCCAATAAAAGAAGGGCAAGGAGTGGGACAAGTACAGCATACCAGCTGCAAGTGGACGGTAAGCACTGAGGTGAGGTACTACAACCTCAGCAAGACTAAGGATGGTCAGGATGACCATCCTGTATCTGCTGTGATCATAGGGGATAACCTCTGCAGAGGTTTTCAGGATTGAAGGGGAGAAGTGGGAGATATGAAGCTGCTGGCCCGTCTAGGGCTGGGCTCTGGCTGGTAGTTCATTGCTACAGGTTCTAATAGGTGAAGTGATGGTGACTGGGCTGGTTGATTTGGGATTGTCCAAGGTGATAAAAGAATATGAGGAAGAAAGGCAAACACTACTCTATAGACCATACACTTTATTAAACGTTGTCTGTGTCTGACTTGACTGTAGGGAAGTGGGGTTTATACCACTCATCTGGTCTTCCTTGGAAGTGGCTACTGGCAGCTCCTTGGTGAACTCTAGTAGTCCATTCTTTGGTCACAGGTACTTTGGATGAGAGGGAGGAATTCTTGAGAACAGGGCATAGGGTCCCTAAAATATTGGAATGGGTAGGAGAAGGGAATTTCACTGGGTCTGGGCCATTGGATTGGTTGGTTAGCTCATGGCTGGTGGCTGTACTGGGAATTTGGTTTGGCTCATCTGGTTTCACCTTAGAATCAGCCGTATTGCTGGAAGCTGATTGGTGATGTTGTAACTGTGCTGTTTTAGCAGAGTTACAAGGGGAAAAATATTTAGAAGCTAGATAATAATCTTTATTGAGAGACAGTGATTATATAGTCATTGTGAATCAAGGATAATAGCAACATGAATGTCTTGATCACACAGCTGGATGGTGAAGGGGGTGGCTTGATCCTGGTTATGAGTCAAGCGTCAAAACAAGGTATCCACCATAAGGGATCACATTTGTTCATGTTGTTGGATTTGGTAATTCAAGTTGATTTCCTAGTCTGGCTTTGAGTGGCTGGGTAATTAGATTGCAGGTCACAAACCCACTTGCTTGGAACCTTGCTGGCAGGTTGAGCCTGCTGTTTTGATACCCCCAACTGAAGGTTGGCCTCCTATGGGGGTAGGTCTTTGGGGAGGTTGTCAGGAGCCCGGGCGTCATACTGGACTAACTGTTGTTCTGTGGCGGGCAGGGCGGTTTGTGTTGTTTTTGTCTTGCTTTGCAGGGTCTCAGGCAATCATGGTGTAGGGTTTTATCTTGTCTGCGCTTCCTGAGTCCTTGCACAAGGTAAGTGTTTTTTTGTTTACCTTTAGAATAATTGCTGGGCCTACTTTCTTGGGTTGTAGTTTGCTTTTATCAAAGTTCATGACCCAAACTTTGTCCTCAACTTCATGTCTATCTTGGATGGGGACAAAGGTTTTTTTGCAGACATTCATTTTCCTTTTCTGTTTGCTCACTGTTGGCCTCTATAACTTGTGGGTCTGAACGCGGGGGTACTTTACTTGGAATTTCCAGTTTGGGTCCTGTTAATGCTTGAATGATATTTGGCTGTATGCCGTATACCAACTCAAAAGGGCTTTTTCTGGTGGATCTGTTCACTTGGGTTTTGCACACAAGTAGTGCAGTCAATAGCTGCTTATACCAGTCTTCAGGTCTCCTGGCAGTGAGTTTGGCTAAGGCTTTCACAAGGCTGCCATTAAGCTTCTCTACACATCCATTGGCCTGGGGGTGGTATGGTGTTGTCACAGTATTTTTGACCCCATTTTTAGCAAGGTATACATTGGTGTTTTTGGAGGTCAATTCTTTCCCTCCATTGGTTATCAGGAGTTCTGGCTTTCCAAACTTGCTGATTATCTCTTTCCCTATAAATTGTCATACATCATTGCCAGTGTGCGCCTTTACTGCTTGGGCTACTGGCCATCTTGTAGCAAAGTCTATGGCAGTGATGATATATTTCTTATTGTTGTGTTTCCATGACATGGGGCTAACAACGTCAAGGGCCCACACCTTGAAGATTAGTTGTGTGCAGATAGGTAGTACCAATTTTGGATGGGCTTCACATTTGGAAAATTTCTTGCATACTTCACATTGGTCTATGACTTCCTGAACGTCACAATACAGGGTTGGCCACCAGGCCTTGTGTTTAAGGAATTCATAAGGGGTTTGGCTCTTGGTGTGTCTGAGGTCTCTGTGATATTGTAGGATGATGTCCACTTGCTGGTGTGTGGGAATGTAAGGGATGGTAGTACTGTTGGACATTTTTCTATGAAAGATCCTGTACATGTCAGCAAATAGGTGTTTGTTTTGATGACTGTTTCCTTTTTTATGTCAGTTGTATCAAGAGGGAAACCCTCGTCTTTTGTTTGTAGCACCAAGAGGGGCCAATCTGGGTTGAGCCAATTTTCTACTCTTGTGGCATGGAAATACAGGTGCAAGAGGGTGTCTGCCATGGCAAGTTCTGGATCAGGTTTGTACTGTATGAGCATATTGAATCTCTCCAAAAACTCCATCCAGCAGGCTTGGCGGCAAGATAGATTTGCTTGGGTCTTGAAGTATATGAGCAACTTGTGATCAGTCAATGTTGTGAATTATTCCTGCCGCTCTAGATAACAACGCCTTTTGCCTAGGCAGTATACAATGGCCAGCAGTTCCTTGTTGTGGATAGGGTATTGACACTTGCTGTCTGTCAACTTTTGGGATTCATAAGCTGCAGGCAGGAAATCACCATCATTTTTTTATTCATAGTACTCCCCCAATGGATACATCTGAGGCGTTGGTTTCCACTTGATATTCCCCATCACATTTGGGGTATTGCAGGATAGAAGCCGTTGTGAGCTTCTCCTTGAGGTGTCTAAAACAGAGGTCACGTTGGGGGGTCCACACAAACTTGGATTTGGCACCTGTTATGGCAGATAAGGGGGAAGTCAAAATTCCACAGTCAGGTATGAAGCGGTGTACATAGGCCACCATCCCCAAGAAGGTGCAGAGTTACAACTTATCCTTGGGTGGCGGCATCTTGCAGATGGCCTGTATCTTTTGACTTTTGGGTTTGATGCCGTCTTTTGAGACTATGTGTCCCAGGAAGGGTAATTCCTTGCAGAAGATCTGGCACTTGGAGGGCTTGGCCAACAGTTTGTGTTGAGCCAGGGTAGCAAAGACTGCCTCTAGGTCTTTGTGGCGCTGTTCCACTGAGGGGCTGTAGACAATAATGTTGTCTAGGTACACTAGTATGTGCTTGCCTATGTGGGGTGCAAATATTTGTTCATGAAGATTACAAAGGTGGATGGGGCGTTTGTCATGCCAAAGTTGAGCACCACACACCCGTAGGAGCCGTATTTAATGTGGAAGGCTGTTTTGGGGATATCTTCCTCCTTAATACAAATCTGGTTGTAGCCTGAGGTTAGGTCAATCTTGGAGAAGACTGTGGCTCCTCACAAGGCATCAAAGAGGACATCAATCAGTGGTAGTGGATAACATTACTGATGGTAACTTTTTTTAGGGCTTGGTAGTCTATGACCAGACGCAAGGTACCATCCTTCTTGGCCACAAAGAATACAGCGGCCCCAAAGGGAGACTGTGAGGGGCAGATAAGTCCTTTCTTCAACGCTTCCTTGAGGTAGGCGTGTAGGGCGTTGTATTTGTTTAGGGTCAGCCTATAGATAGGACGTGCTTTGGGTACAGCCTTTTGAGCTGGATGGAGTGTTGAATGTGTTTCTCTGGGGGCATCCCAGGTAGAGCTTCCTTGAAGATTTCTGGATGGCGGGTCACAATTTTGAAATCCTGAGGTGTGAAAGTATCCTAGTGGACCTTGAAGTGTATGATCTTGTTCTGGCAGGAGTCCCAGTCAATTGCCTTCAGGTTTTCCTTTTTGTCCAGAGTCTCTGTGATGCGCACAAAGACATGGTTGCGTAGGAGTTGGTCCACTGAGTCAGGGTAGGTCTGGTGATTGACACCTTCACGCTTAATGGTTAACACTGAGGTCGCCCAGTCTATGTGAGGATTATTTTTTTGTAACCAATCCAACCCCAGTACAATGTCAAAATTGGGGAAGTCAATGCCGGGACCTTGGATGATGGAGTGTAGGTTCTCAAGCATGACAGAGAAGGGGGAAGTTTCCCTTGTCACAGCAATGTGGTGTTTTTCAGCCAGGACCACATTTTTAATCCACAAAGGATTATTGGCCAGCTTGAACTTGTCTACAAAGCTGCTGTTGACTAGAGTTTGATCCGCGCCCAAGTCCAGGAGTGCTGAGCCTGTGCAACTGCAAAAACAGAAATGATAGGACATCAGTTTATTGGGATGTCTGGCAATGGTGTACAGTACCAGGTCCTCTGAGGGTACTTGGATTATTGGGTGTTGGTCCACGTCCTTGAGTCAGTACTCATCTTTGAGCAATGTCTTAAATTGTGCAATTAATATTATTTTGATATGACCTTCAAATTTTGATAGTTGTAAAGATTTTCTGGGTTTGCGTTTGATTTTGGAAATTCCTTGCCTTCCGCAAATGGGTCTGGTTCAATATCCACCCATTCTGGATTATTGTACCTGTTTGTGATTGATCCTGGTATGACCTCATCCCAACGTGACCCCCTCAGCCACTCTGTCTTCCTAATGAGTGATCACCGTCCTTTTCCTACTATTTAAAGTAAAATCATTATTCCTAATAAAACTAAGTTTATCCACATTTGTGTTGGCGTTTATAATCTTCAAGCTTTTTCTGTCCTTTCTGCCAAAAGGACTTTTACATCTTGTTTTCCAGGAAATTAAGGTATGTGTCCTTAATTTTGCCCTGAAGGCTAACCCAAGGCTAGCTTTGAACTTCAAATCTTTTGTAATAAAGATTTCCCGCCGTGTCCTCCAGGATGTTGTCCCCTGGAGCAGAACACAACAGGAAAGTTGGGAGTTGTGTGGGGAGAGCTTGGCTTGCTTAATGCTTTCCCCAGGCTTTTCCCTTGTCTTGATTGCCTTGCATGGCAGTGATACAGACATGAGTACAATTTGACTGGCCATTGTTTCCATTCCCATGTCCATTTGAGCTTGTGGGTTTATGGTTGATGTTAATCCCGTTGTTTCCAGGGGGTGGTTGAGTGGAGCGCCCACCTGTGTGAGAATCCTTGGGTCTCTCTTGTTTTCCAGTTTGTGCCTTATGAAGAGTGTTCAATGTTTGTTCTGCTTTCTCTGCCTTGCAGTACAGGCTTTGTAGGTTGGACAAGTGGTCCAGGTTCACGTGCCTCATCACATGTAACTTAAGGGCATCATAGTACATGAGGTGTGTGGCTGGGGTGTCAAAGGCCATATCAGAGGGTGCGCAAAGTTGGAGTTCCTTGTAGACGCGGATAAGTTCCTTCATGGTGCCCGTCTGGGTTAGGTTCTTTACTTGGCGTATGATAATGAGCGCTGTGTCCTTAAGCACAAACCTTGCCAAGAAGTCTTGCTTGAAGGTATCCCAATTCTTCTTGGCGTGTTCTTAGTGCCATTTGTCACACCAGGTGCCAGCGTTGTGGGTCAGTAAGATGGAGATTTCTGCAATCCAAAATTGCTGTGGACATTTCATCTGGGCCAGCTTGCTCTTGGCGGACTGGATCCATGTGGCAGCATTGTTGTTGTTTGCCCCGGCAAAAGGTTCCAAGGCAGCGCTTTGTAGTCTTTGGGCTACGTAGGCGGGCATGATGTTTTTGTTGGTTGGTTGCAGAATGATGGTGGCCATCTGAAAGAACCCTTGTGCAGACATGGTGTTGAAGGTGGGTAGTGGGATCACTGTGTTCTGGTACAGGACAAAACCATCAGATATCTTGGTAACAGGGGTGTATGGGGTCCAGTCCAGCGGGAGGCCAGACATAATTCTGTCAAGGATTTGTTGGCCGCAGCAAGTACAGGCAACAGGCAGAATTTTACAAGATGCAGTAGGATGGAGAACCTACCTGTGCTACCAATTTTGTAACTGTGCTATTTTAGCAGAGTTGCAAGGGGAAAATATTTAGAAACTAGATGATATTCTTTATTGAGAGATAATGATTATATAGCTCATGTGAATCATGGATAACAGAAACATGATTGTTTAGATCACACAGTAGGATGGTAAAGGGGGTGGCTTGATCCCAATAATGACTTAAGCATTAAAACAAGGTATCCACCATAAGGGATCATCATTTGTTCATGTTGTTGGATTTGATAATACAAGTTGACTTCTTAGTCTGGCTTCAAGTGGCCTGGTAATTAGATTGAGGGTCACAAACCTGCTTGCTTGGAACTTTGCTGGTGGGTTAAGCCTGCTTTTTTGACAGTGACTAATTATACCAAGTTCAATCATTTGGGGCTGGGGTTGCTTGACAGTTTTGAATTGCTTATGAGCAGAGGGATTTTCATTTGCAGGTGAATATTCCTGGATGAGTAACTCCTCTTCACTTCCTGAGCCAATGAAACAATTGTAAACTCTAGGTGAGGTGGGGGTTACATTGGCTTGGGACTCTTCTTCAACAGGCTTTATGTGATTGGGAGTGGAACCTGAATCAACCTCCTGCAGGTGATGTTTCATTAAATCAGTGGGTGTACTAGCATTTTCATTTGGATTTGACTGGGTATGGGCAGATGGATCAGGATTGGATGGGGAGTGCAGATTGGGAACATAAGTCTTCAGTGCAGAAGAACTGAAAGGATGATTGGGAACTGGAGTATTTCCCAAGTTATTCAGCAAGCCCAGTTGGTACTAGATTTGCTGAATAACCCAGAAAATATTTCTCACTACAGGATGGGAGCCACCTGGCTCATTTATAGCATTGGAGCCAGCAGCTCTGCTACTTTTGGGACCTATCAGCCCCCTGGGACAGTTAGCAAACCAGCCCTGGTTGCTTTGTTGCTTGCCATTGATTTTAAGAAATTTAAACCAATCTCTCTTTTGAGAGTTGGTTCCCACCCTCCCTGGTGGTTTGAACAGGGTTCAATTCCCCCAGCAGGTTTGCGCGGTTGCCTGCGTTCTTGCTTGACAGGGGAGGGCGCAGGTTTAAACACGGTAGTCAAATTTCTGGGTTTGTCGGCCCTTACACTCCCCCTGAAAAAAAATCATATTCTTTGTCTAGACCTACTATCTTTCACCTGTTCCATGATCTTTCAAGCAATTTTAAACCTGAAGATTCTGACTGTGATGAATTATATAGTTATAGCTACTCAGTGCTGGCTGTCCACAAAACTTTGTTGGTTCTCTAAAAACTTTTCTCAGGGAAGATCACAACTACAGCTTGTCCATCACCAGCTGAGGCTAAAGCCATGGTGGCTTGCCCTTACATAGCTCAAGCTCATCAACCTCATGTCCAAGTGGACTCCTCAGAAGAAGAAGCTGAGCTAGCTGAGACACACTTCCAAAATGTTACTGTGTCCTTACCTTTGCAAACTGTATAAAAGGGAATCCCTGCCTTTAAGTGCATGTTAGAAAAATGGGAAAAAGAACCATAAGCAGCGCAGGATGTCCTGGCTGTCTTACCTCCCTTTGGGAAAGATACCACCCGTGTAGAAGTATCAATCCAGAAGGTTAAGATTAAGGCTGTCCTGGATACAGGCTCTCCTGTCAATGTTGTATCCTCCAAGTCAATCAAAAAACTTAAGCTGGCTCCTAACCTCAACTACACTCAATCATATGGTACAGATGACATGGCCCAAAATTGAGCCATTGGTGCCTAATCTGGCCTTCCAATAAGGTTTGGGAAGCTTATTATTGAATCCCCTGCTGTTGTCCTCAAAAACAAAAGTTACAATCTCCTGGTTGGTATGCAATTCTTTCAAGAATACAATAGGATTGTGAACCTTCAAGATGGGTACCTATCACTCTTAGGGTATGAGATTCCTCTAATCTTTGAAGAACCACTGCATATACCTGGCAAACGCCTTAAGACTTGTGTCCTTGAGTAGCCACTGGTATCTTCTTGCTGAAGTACAGAACTCACTCCTTTAATATGCGCTATCCACCACCTTCTTGTCCTACAGAAGATGGTGTCCCTCTACTTGCTCCTGCAGCCGCAAAAATCCCTCCTGGCTCCAAAGTGATCATTGACTCTCAGATATCTTATGAACTGCCTGAGAAGTTGTTCTTAGAGTTGTAATCTCCTATATCTCTAAAAAGCAAAGAACCTAGGTTATGCCCCAAGATTCTAGATTTAACTCATAAAGAGCCTGTACAGCTGCTGTTAACCAACCTGAATTCTTTGCCTATACAGGTTTATAAAGGCCAAGTTGTGGGACATAGCCTCATATTAGGAGCGGAGCAAGTGACTTCTCTCTACCCTTTTGGAGCATTCAGGGTTGTGTTCTGAGGCGCAGCACAGACACACAACGGGTAATCCTAATTTTAGGATTGTATTTGTACTAAGTCTTGGTTAGATGGCAGGGAAGGCTATGCAATTGCCTTGTGGCCCTGGATGAATAATCTCTACTAGCCGTGGCTAGAGAGAGGTGCCAAAGTACTTGGAAAGACAAAGACAAAAATGTGAATAGAACTTAATTTTTATTGGTGAAATTCAAATGGAATATATACTGTGTAGATTTATCACAAAACAGTACATGGGTGGTAGTATCACTTTTCCACCAGATTAGTGGGGCAAGCTGCAAGGAATCAGGAAACCAAAAAATTGTATTTCTCAGTTTAGATACAGCCTCATTTTGAGGGGCAAAAGCAAAAGAGAGAGAATCATCATCAAAATAACCCATCAAAGGCAAAATCAAGACATGGTTAATATCAGTGTTACAGTAGAAAATCAGATGGAAGGAATAGTATACCCTCATAAAACCAGAAACCAACAAAAAACTGCTGCCAAAACCTTAAGAGAAATGTACAACTTAAATGCTGTTATTGACAAAAAATGGGTCAAAGCTGGGATTGCTCAAATAGCCCTGGAAAATCTGGGTCTGCCATATTTCTATCCAAATAATTATGACAAGAAAATCACACATTATAAATTATTTGTGATGGCAGTGCTTGACCTGCTGGTTGCCGGATTTTTTTTTCAAATTATGACGTCATTGACTCAAATTCTAATGCAGGACCTCTAACTGCTGAAAATATTCTTGTTAACCAATCAGATGCCTTGGAATCCCCTCCTCCCTATCCTGAACTCCCTTAAGACTTTTCCAGTCCCTTCTAGAAACTTGTTTCTAGATAGCTTATTATCTCTGAGAAAATAAAATCATCCAATTTTCCAAAACCACATTATGCTTGACCACTTGGGCCTTCTGGTCCCAGTTGTTGATAGTCTAATAACCTCCTTTCTGATATTGGCTACAGAGTCCCTCACCATTCAGTGGCCTACCCTGTACCTGGCTTTGCAAACATTGTATTTTTCTGATTTACCTCTCAAAATGCTTTTCCTTATTTCTGTGCTCATGAGGGCGTTCTGCTATACTGATTTTGGCGCAAAATTAATCAGCCCCTTCTACCAATTTGGCTTGGTACTCTTAAAGCAGTTGACAATTTATTTGATTTATCCTCATACAATGTCTTTAAACAGTTATTCTTGCCACTTTGTTCCTACAGTAAGCACTCACAACATTGCCCACCTCTAGATTGGCCTTAGGGGGTAGTACTTGCAGAGAAACTTGGCATGCACTCAGGCAAATGGACAACCACTAGAGAGGAGTTTCATGGTGTACTCTGAACCTTGTTTGAAGGTCACTTATAGAGGCCCTACCCACAATGTATCTAACTTATGAGCATGTCCTCCTACTCTATTCTGATAGTAGAGAACATAACCCCTGATGTTGAACGCCAGCAAAGGGGTACATCCAGCATTGTCAGGAGAGAGCTTGAGCATCTTGGTCTTATATGAAGAAGTATACACTGTGGCCTGTATGTCAATTATGTGGTTGACTAGATCTTTGATATGATAATCAGGGTTCATAGCCTTATCAGAGGAGAGTAAGGGGCCCCCCAGGAGCAACAGAGTGGTGGCCTCATGCCCATACAGCATAACAAAGGGGGGATACCTGGTGACACAATGTTTGCTAAGGCAATAAGCAAAGATAGCAGCAGTTAAGTATAGCTCCCAGTTTGTAGCGTCAGAGTAAGTGAGTTTCATCATGATAGAAACCAGAGTCAAATTTGCACACTCAATTGCCCCATTGGTAGAAGGGTTATAGGAGGCAGAGAAAGACTGGTGAGATCCCAAGCAATTGACAAAAGAGGTTACAAACTTAGCTTTAAAGTTAGTACCATTGTCAGACAACAACATCTGAGGGCATCCATGGCAGTAGAATGTGTCTTGCAACAGAAAAATGGCAGTTGTCTTGACAGTGATGTCCTGAGTAGGGCAAGCTTCTACCCACTTGCTGAAATGATCAACAGCAATTAGGATGAAGTGACAACAAGAACAGAAACGGGGGAGAGGACCTACAGCTTCAATGCTGACAGTGTGAAATGTGTGCTGAGGGGGGACCAGCTTGAACTCATGCAAGCCAGCTCAAGGTTACTGGAGATGGCAGTCATGGCAACTAGCAATGCCGTCTGGAATTAGCAGGCAAAATTTTTCCCAGAAATAGTTTTCTGGAGTCAGTCATGAGTCTTGGCAATGCCTCCATGTCCTGTCTCCTTATGAGCTTGGAGCACCAACAAAAGGTAAAGACTAGGCTGTACATAAGGTAGGTATTGGTCTCACACTTTTTTGAAAAGCTGGTTGTCACAAATGAGTGTGTCCTTGGATATCTTGGACAGGACAATTTGAACTTCTTCTGTCTTGCTTTCCCAAGAGAAAGGATATCCAATTAGTTAATACAGTTGATCAGCTTCAGTAGGGTGTAGAGCAAGGATGGGAATTCTGGATAATCCATCAGTGTTCTGATGCTGAATCCCGGGATAGTGTAATACTGTGAAGCCGTAGCCTTGCAGGCAGAGAGCCCATCTAGCTAGTTGTCTTTATGGTTCCTTAAGCTGTTGTAACCACTTAGGCAAAGCGTGGTCAGTGTCCACAGTGAAATGATTTCCATACACATAATAGCAGAACTTCTTGTCTGTATGCAACACAGCAAGGCATTCTTTCTCTGTGATACTATAATTCTTCTCTTGGTTGTTGAGCACACAAGAAGTGTAAGCTACAGGGTGATCCACACCCTCATCATCTAGTTGAGCCAAGATGGCTCCAATGGCTAGGTCACTAGCATCAGTATAAAGGATGAACTCCTTATTTTAGTCAGGATACACTAGGATGGGGGCCTCTTTGAGTTTTTGTTTAAGGGTCTCAAAGTCCTGTTGCTGACTAGCAGTCCATTCAAAAGGAACAATACGTAATAGTTGGACCAAGGGTTTGCTAGTGTCAGAAAATTTGGGGATGAATTGTCTGTAGTATCCCATCATGCCCAGAAAAACTTGAACTTCTTGCAGATTAGTGAGGGGAGCATTTTGTCAATGGCCTCAACTTTCTTGGTCATGGGACAAATCCCCATCTGAGTCATCTCATGTCCCAAGAATTCAAGGTGTTCCTTGAAGAAGGCACACTTAGATGGTTTTAACTTAAGGACAGCTTCTCAAATCTTTATGAAAACTTCTTTGAGATGAGTTAGGTGGTTGGTAAGGGTAGCACTAAAGACTGTTATATCATCTAAGTACACTAGGACAAATGAGAGCTTCAAATCACGGAGGATGGAGTCCATGACTTGTTGGAAAGTAGCTGGAGCATTGCAGAGTCCTTGCGGCATTTGCATGGGCTCAAAAATCCCTCAGAAGTGATGAGCACAGCCTTCTGTCTATCTTTGGGAGAGAAATCAACTTGCCAGTACCCAGATGTCAGATCCATGGCAGAGAAAAATTTAGAGCCCCCAAGGCGGCAGAGAGCATCATTAATACACGGCAAGGGGTAGGAATCCTTTTTGGTTAAGGATTTCAATTGTTGGTAGTCCATTAAAATGCAATGACCTCCATTCTTCTTCTTCAAATTTGGCAAAGGGGAGGCCCATGGACTTTGGGAAGGAGCCAGTAGCCCAGCGTCTAACAGTTGCTTGAGCTCTTTAGACACCTGGTTGCACTCTACTCAACTGCAAAAATAAGGTTTAGCTCAGAAGGGAGGAGCATTGCCAGTATCAATCTGGTGGATAACACCTTTGGCTAGGCCATAATCAGTACTTTACTTAGCAAAGATATACAAAAACTAATCCAGCATGTTGAGTTTATACTTCTGAGATGTATAATAAATGAAATAAATGGGAAGATTAAGAAGAGAATGATACTTTATTGAATATGAATATAGGTTAATATATAGTATCATGATATGCCACATGTTGTCCATGTACGTCATGAGGTCATGGGGCTTATCTGAGTAATGTTCCTCTTGAGTCACAAGGCTTAATCAAGTTGTGTTTCATTTAGGACCTGGATTGAGTGATCCCTGTCATAGATGGTTAACTGATAATGGTGCCACTGGTTTATTAACTGGGTGGTGAACCACTCAGTGAGCTGCCCGGTGATTTACTCAGGGTGTTAATTTACCAAGAGGGAGTAATCAAAGATGTTGCAACAAGCAGGTCAAGCACCTCTTTCTGTTGGACCAGAGATAGTTGCAGAAAATCTTATACAGTAAACAAGGATAGGACTTAGCGCTTGTCCTTAGGTAAGTTAAAGTCCTGGAACATACCAAATGAATGTAGGGATAGCACATCAGGAGCATTCAACAACTTGCCATAACCAACAACCTGGCCTCTGGACACATATATGGGGAGAAAAGTCAAGTTGACTATCAGCAATTGAACAGGGTCTTTATGAGAGACATACAAGATTCCTGGGAAGAGGTATGGTTTGTTGCGGCTACTACCAAGGGAGGAGAGTAAAACTATAGGAACATACACTCAGGTAGCTCATACAATATTTGTGAGTCTAGGATAGCCTGAGGCCCAGGGGGAATGGATACAGCGGAAGTGGTCAAAAGAGGAATCCATTCAGACACAGGGCAAGTCATAGGAGGACACTTCATGTTGGATGAATGTGTACGTTATTTTAGGGCTGAAAACACCAGTGGGATGCTCTAAGGCACACATCTTGAGGTTCTTCCCTGGGACTTTGACAGGCTCCTCAAAGATCAAATGGACTTCATACCTTAAGATAGAGAGGTAGACATCCTTTAAGTTGATGATCCCTTTTTATTCCCTAAGGAATTGAGTACCAACTAGGAGATTGAAACTCTAATTTTCCAAGACTACATCAGGCGCGGCTAAGAGTGGCTTGCCAAACCGCATGGGAAGAGCAGAATAGGCCCCTATAGTGCGCGTCATGGATAACCCAGTTGTATCATATAACTGGTGATAGTTAAGGTTGGGGCAAGTTTGAGCTTCTTGACAAGCTTTGAGGAGACAACATTAACAGGAGATCCAGTGTCCAAGACGGCCTTGATCTAAGCCTTTTGGATGGATATTTCTACGCAAGTGGTAGTACAACTAAAGGGAGGGAGGACAAACAGTTTTTTCTGGGCTTCTGCTAGATCTTTGTCTCACTTTTTTATCATACATCTCAAGCCCAGAAACTCTTTATAGACAGTCTGGAGAGGAAACAAGACTGAAAAATTCTTGAATAAAGCGTCAGCAACTTCAGCAGCTTCTTTGGATGATTCTACAAGCACAGGAGACCTCTTAGATTGAGTGAGGTATGAAGAGATACAACCTTTTTGGCTTCAGAAAAAGGCTTGGCAGTTGTTGTGGTTTTCCCAGAACATAACTTATAAGGGACCACAATAGTTTCAGGGACGGCAAGAACTGAATACCCATAGGTGTTGGGATCTTCCATATCTGAATCATTCATATTGGATTTGTCAGAGATGTCATGGAATAACAGCAGAATGGGAGGAGCCCCAGTGTCAGCAGGCTCAGAGTCAGCAATGGAGGGGGGAATTGAAGGAGACTGGGAAGAATTGTCAACCAATAGTGTATCCTCCTCTAGGTTGACTGATCTTTTCCCGCCTGTTCCTTGGGATCAGCTCCTTTAACCCAAGGATTGGTGCAGACTTGAGAGTGGTGACCTATCTGGCCACAGTTATGGCAATCTTGGTGTTGAGGGGGACTGTGAGTTCATAGTGAGGATACAAGGCCCATGAGAAGACAAACCAGAATTAGAGGCTGCTCAATTCTCTTTCACAACTGCTCCAGAATGAGTAAGGTGCATATCCTACAACAGTGTCTTTATGCTCTTCATAAAGGAAAGCATGGCTTTGTGAGCCTTAAAGTGGAGGCACAGAAGTTGTTTAGCCCTGAGGGCTTGAGTGCAGGCCATGTAAGCCTCATGCACTATCAGCTATCTGCTTTTTGTCAATTGCTGTCCTTCCATGTAGAATATATCTGCAAATTCAGCCAGAGTCTCCTTAGGTTTGAAAGCAATGTGTATGAATGTGTCCTTCTTCACTTCCAGACTCAGGTCACCACCAAACTCATTGATCAGAAGCTGTTTTATTTCTTTCCAAGTCTCAATGGTGGGCAGCTCTGGCACTACCATTTCTTGACAGGTCAGATACAGGCAGGTTATAATGTGTTTATTCTTAACCCCATAAGAGGCTCTTCTCATAGCAGTTTTGTTGATAGGTAAGAAAGCTGCAATGGTAAATGTTTTGGGGTCAAAGACTTGTTTAAAATGCGCTTCAGGAGTTGTACCACCATTGTTGCTATCAAGTACATTTATGCGCGGGGAGAATTCTGCTTCAGATTTGGAGGGGGGCTTTCTAGCCCACAGCTGACAAATAATCTTTTCAAGTGTAGTCAGGGTCTCAGTAGTGCGGGAACCTGTGTTATTAGCTAAGGTGGTCTGTTGCTCAGTAACGTCTAGGCGTTGGCCCTGTGTTGTTACTACCGTGAAAAGCCTGGTCAGCCAAGAGGTCAGGGAAGTACCCACAGAGAGGCAAGGGACAGACCTGTCATTTACCAAATCAATTAATTCACTTATTTCTTGCACGTCTTTGTCAAGGTTGGAGTGATCTTGTTTCAAGTGGCCCACCTCATTGGCTAGAGCAATAATCCCTCTAGCACATTAAATTTGAGGGCTCCTGACAGGCCTGGGCAGCAGCCATTTTTGTCAATGACCCCAGTTGGACTAGCAGTAGTTGCCATCATCTTGTGTAGAGCAGCAACTTGAGTTGTCAAAGCAAGCATATGAGGATCCGGATGAGGTACTTCAGTAGGGCAATCTTGACTGCAGTAGGAGCTTGCATCTCCTGAATGGCATCCCAGAGTTTCTGTTCTCTATCCATCAAATTGTCTGATGGGGAAGAAGGAGGAACATCTGGCTTGGGCGTGGACAACTCATCTACTTGAGTTTAAATTTTGTTGATTACAGCAGCAGTGACTACCCTTTCTTGATCAAACTCTTCACATAGCTTGCAAAGACCTCTAGCAGCAAGGTCTGCCACTTGTTGTAGTTGATCAAAGGAGTAAAACTGAATGCATTTAGCTGCTGCACAAGTTATTCTGAATTGATCAGATAGGCATTCAAGGTAGAATATACTTGGGGTTGACAGGGCTGTTCCAAATTGTGAAACTCATGTAGACCTCCCTGCGTATTTAGGGATGGCCTGGAGCATTTGCTTGATGGAATTAACCAAGTAGGTTTGAGAGGTGACAGAGTTGTGCTGAATGTCTAATACCAAGGAAAACAGAGAGTGGATCCACTGTTGATACGCAGCAAACTGATCCCAGTGATTAGTGATAGTTGATTGTAGGGAAAAAATCTCCTGCACCTGGAGCCCTAACACCATTTGATAGTGGGCTAAGGAAGGTTGTACAAAGGATGATAATAGGTGCTCAGCAGAGCCAGCTGCTGAGAGGAGGTGCTGTGGGAATTGCAGAACCACAATTAATTTGTAGTATTCTGCTCAAATGAGCTATATCTAGAGGCAAGGGATAGCTCCATCACAGGCTAATCCAAGGGCTACTGCCATGAATTGTTCCAGGTCAGGGGTACCCAAAGAGTAGGCCACTAGGCGGGGACCATTCCCAAGGTTCAGTATAGTAGGGACAATAGGTGGGTCTGTGATGTTTTCCTCAATAGAAGGACTGGTGATTTCAGGTGAATTTGGCTCTTGTATAGAAGAGGCAAAGGACCTGAAAACGTGGTTGTAAAAGGGATAACCAAGGGGCTTACAGCCCCTGTAGTGAGCACCATTTTTGTTGTGATCTGAGGCGCGGCACAGACACACAACAGGAAATCCTAACCTTAGGATTGGATTTGTACTAAGTCTTGGTTAGATGGTAGGGAAGGCTATGCAATTACCTTGCAGCCCTGGATGAATAATCTCTAGTATTCAAGGCTAGAGAGAGGCGGCAAAGTAATTGGAGATACAAAGATAAAAATTTGAATATAAATAAATTTTTATTAGTCAAAGAGAAATTTAATATATACTGTGTAGCTTTACCACAAAACAGTACATGGACAGTAGGATCACTTGCCACCAGTATTAGTGGGGCAAGCAAGCTTCAAGGAATCAGGGAACCAAACAATTGTATTTCCCAGTTTAGATACAACCTCATTTTGAGAGGCAAAAGCAAAAGAGAGAGAATCATCCTAAAAATAACCCATCAAAGGCAAAATCAAAACATGGTGAATGGTGGCATTCACAACATTCAGCAATTTCAACTTGCCAGAAGAAGACCCTCAGAGCTCTCTCTGTTTACAGCCACTGATTTCCCACAGATTTTGTCCATCCAGAGAAGGACGTACTAGAGCTGCTTGAT
Organism: Entomophthora muscae; assembly: GCA_014839935.2. NCBI lineage: Eukaryota > Fungi > Entomophthoromycota > Entomophthoromycetes > Entomophthorales > Entomophthoraceae > Entomophthora > Entomophthora muscae. The sequence goes on along the minus strand of QTSX02002855.1, from coordinate 466,045 downwards.
CAGTTCAACAACTTCTTTGCTTCTGGGCCCAATGAATATGGTCTAACAATAGGGGCCATCCACCAGATTGATACAGGTGATGCTCCGCTTATTGCACTAAACCCTACTACCACAGTAGGGTAGAAGATGTCCAGGTTTCCAAGGAGCTCAAACAACTCATGAACACTGGAATCCTAGCTCCTTTGCAGAGCCCTTGAGCCTCCCCCTTACTGATCATTAAGAAGAAGGATGGAGGCCATCATATTGTGATGGACTATTGTTGCTTAAATTCCCTCAAAAAAAGGGCTCATACCATCTGCCCAGGATTGATGATGCCTTAGACAATTGGGAGACTCAAAATTCTTCTCCACTATGGACTTAGCATCAGGATACTAGCAGGATGACTTGTCCCCAGAAGACTAAGAAAAAGCCGCCCTTATCACATCAGAAGGTATCTATGAACCCACTTAAATGCCTCAAGGACTCTGTAATGCTCCAGCTACATTCCAGAGAGCCATTGACTTCATTCTAAGAGACCTGAAGCTCTCTTACGTCCTTGTCTACCTTGAAAATACCACAGCGTTCAGCTCCATCTTCACTGATCACTTGGACCATCTAAAGGCTGTCTTCTTCAAGATTTGATAGGCAGGTTTGAAACTCAACCCCTCCAAGTTTTCTTTCTTTAAGGAGGGGCTTGAGTTCTTGGGCCATGAGATCACCCAGACTGGGATATGCCCCATGGAAAATAAGGTGGAAGCTATTGACAATATGCTGCCCCCCACACATCTCTGCAAGGTCCAAGTATTCCTTGGCATGATGGGATACTACCAACAATTCATACCTGACTTTGCTGAACTAAGTAAACCCCTTGTTCAACTCCTCCAGAACGTACTCTTTGAATGGACTGACAGCCAACAGCAATCTTTTGAAGCTCTTAAGACCAAACTCAAAGAGCATCCATCATATTATACCCTGATTAAAATAAGGGGTTCATCTTATACACTGACACCAGTGGGGTAGCTGTAGGTGCAATCTTAGCCCAGATTTGATGATGAACGCGTAGACCAACCAGTGGCTTATTCTTCACATGTCCTCAACAAACATGAGAAGAATTATAGTGTCAATGAAAAGGATTGCTTGGCAGTCTTATATTCTGTAAATCAGTTTTGACCCTACATCTACAGGACACAGTTTACTGTAGTCACTGACCGCTTGTCCCTCAAGTGGCTATAACAACTAAAAGAGCCTGAAGGTTGACTGGATTGTTGGGCCTTGCACTTACAAGGATATATTTCACTGTAGTACACCAACCTTGGACTCAACATCAGAGTGCTAATGGATTGTCTATAATGCCTATACTGGACATTTACTCCACTGACGCTGATTGCTTGTACAAGTTGATAGGGTACCCTTTCACTTGGGAAACCAAAACCAAATAAATTTGACTGGCTCTTCAATCTCTATCAAAGGATACTATAATTTGAGATAGTCAATTGTTCAAGAAGGTTCACAAGTCCTATCTGCCCTACATCTGCCCCAGCATGAGAATATATATTATCCTCCAGGCCCACATTGACACTGGTCATGGGGGTATTGCAAAGACTCATGACTGGTTATGCAAGAACTTCTATTAGGAAAACATGTGATTGCTAATCTATGACATCCTTGCCTCCTATCATTCCTGTCAGCTCTGACGTCCCTCATCAGCACAACATCAGTTTAGGCTCATTCTGCCTAAGCATGCCTTCCAAACTGTGAGTATTGATGCTATTGGACCTCTCCCTTGTTCTAGATCTGGGTGTTGTTTCATCTTAGTAGCAGTTGACCACTTTAGTAAATGGGGAGAAGCCAGAGCTACAAAGACATAACTGCCAAGACTATCACAAATTTCTTGTTGCAGGATATCTTCTACCAACACAGGTGTTCCCAAATCCTACTATCTGATAATGGCACTAATTTCAATGCTTGCCTTATCACCTCTATTGTGGAGGCTATGGGCACACATCAATCTTTCTCTGCGCCGTATAATTCTTCAACCAATGGGACAGCTGAACAAGCAAATTCCTCCCTAGTGTCTATTATGAGAAGGCTCACCCACTCTGATGCTGCCAATTAGGATATGTTTCTCTCTGCTGCCCTCTTTGTCTATTGGCTCAGTAGATACTGAGTGACTGGAAAATCCCTCTTTGTCATGTTGTATGGACGTGAAGCCACAACCCCCTCAATCTTGGGACCATCTTTAATTAAAGTTGACATTTCTACCAATCCTGAAACCCATGTCAAAGACTTGATTAACTGTATCATTGACATTCAGGATACAGCATATTAAACTGCCTATAAAGTTAAGGCTTTAGATCTCTTGCCTTCCAATGCTTCCAGAGCCCCCTCTCAAAACTATCAAGTTGGTGACTTGGTTCTCTATTATCAGAATTGTGCTGGTGATAGAGCCCACAAACTAGACTCCCTCTGGGTTGGCCCTTGTGAAGTCACCTTCAAGAAGGGTGTCAAGTATACTGTGGAGCTGCTATATTCTGGATGTTCTTTTGCCCAAGTGCATTACAAATTTCTCTGAAAATACCAAATATATGTGTCCAATCTTGAGGGGGAGATGTTGTAAATTGTGCCATTAATGGTATATTGATATGGCCTTCAAATAGTGTTATGTGCAAAGATTTGTTTGGTTTTGCTTTCAATTTTGGAAAGTCCTTGCCTTCCATAAATGGGTCTGTTCCAATGTTCACCCATTCCAGGATACCATACCTGCCCTTGTCTGATCCTGGTATGACTTCACCCCCAAAGTGACCCGCTTGACCACCCTGTCTATCTAATGAGTGATCACCTTCCCTTTTCTACTATTCAAGTAGAATTACTTCTCCTAATAAAGCCAAGTTTATCCACATTTGTGTTGGCGTTAATATTCCTCAATCTTCTTCCTGTCCTTTTTGCCAAAAGGACTTTCACATCTTGTATTCCAGGAAATTAAGGTAAATGCGCTTAATTTTGCCCTGAAGGCTAACCCAAGGCTAGCTTAAAACCTCAAATATTTTTTATAAAAATTTCCTGCTGTGTTCTCCTGGATGTTGTCCTGGAAGCAAAACACAACAGTGGCAGACAACAGCTTGGTGATCAAGGATCTCTGTGTGGTGAAAGCAGACGTTTTCTTGGTGTCAGATGTCTGTGTGATGACAGTGGGTGTCTGTGCAGTGGTAGCAGGTGTCTGCTTAGATTATAAAATTTTATTTCATATTTTAAGTTATGTTTGTACTTTTATTTTGTGTATTATTTACATTTCTTGATTAGAGACTTTTGTTGAACCTCCTGTGGACTAGATAATGAAATATTTACTTGTTTTTGCTATATTAGATTCAAGTTGGTTACATGACTACTAGTGCCAGAAATATTCCTGACAGTTGTAGGACTTAGCACAAAAAGGGGGAGCATCATCAGTGTCAATCTGGTGTATAAACCTTTTAATAAACCATACTAGGTGCTATCCTTAGCAATAATTTTGGAAAGATGGTCAATCAATTCAACAACTTTATTCTGTTGCACTAGAGATAGTTGAGGAGAATTGACAGTATTAACTAGAGACAGTACTTGTGGCTCATCCTTTGGTAGGTTAAAGTCACAAATTTTATTGAAAGAGTGTAGGAAAATGATATCAGGGACATCTATAAGTTTTCCATGGTTAACAACTTAGACTCTTCTTATAAAGATTCTGTCTAACTGCTTGTAGAAAATTTTACTACTGTGTCTATAAATATCACTAGAGGCTAAGATCCTGGGGAATAGACAAGGTACATTACATCCCAAAGAAAGAGGATAATATAGCTCAAGAAAGGTAGCTCAGGTAACTCATATGAGATTTGGGAGTCAATTATGACTTGAGATCCAGAGTGGATAGTCACTGCATAAGTAGCTAAGAGAGTAACCTCTTATTTGGCAGGGCAAGATGGAGGTGGGCACTTCATATTAGAGGAATGAGTGCAGTACTTTAATTTAAAGATTCCAGAGATATATTCTAGGACACACATCTTGAGGTGCTTACCAGACATCTTAATGGGCTTCTCAAAAATGAGAGGTTCTTTATACTTAATAATAGAAATATACCCATCCTTAAAGTTAATAATCCTGTTGTACTCTTGAAGGAATTGGGTACCAACTAGCAATTCAAAACTCTTATTCTCCAGGACTATATCTGGAAAAGAAAGGAAAAGCTTGGAAAAGTACACGGGGAGGGCTGAGTAAGCTACAATGGCTTGAGTCATGGGCTGGCCAGCTGTACTATAAGACTTATAGTAGTTGAGTTCTGGGACTAGCTTGAGTTTCTTTTTTAGCTTATAGGACACCAAATTGACAGATGGCCCTATTTCAAGGACAGCTTTGATTTTCACATTTTGAATGGATACTTTTTTCCAAGTAATGATAAACCAAAAAGGAGAAATGACATATAAAACATAATTTGCCTAAGCTAACTCCTTGTCCCATTTTTCAGGCATAAATTTAAGGTCAAAAAAGGCCTCATAAAAAGTATGGAGAGGAAGCAATATTGAGTTATTCTGGAAGACAGTATCAGACACCTCAGAGGCTTTTTAGAGGTTTTTACCAAGACAAAGGACCTTTTGGCTTGTGTGAGGTATGATCTTGACACAATTTGCTTGGCTTCAGCAAAGGGCTTGCTAGTGGTGATAGTTTTCCCAGAACTTAGTTTATAAGGATAGGGATGGTTTTGGGTACAGTTAGGACAGAATAAATATGAGCATTAGGATCTTCATTGTTAGACTCTTCCATATCAGAATTATTTAGGAAATTTCATGGTAACCAAGAAAGATTGGAGGTGATTGAGAATCAGATATATCATTGATGGAGGTGGAAGGAGGTGAAGGGGGAGACTGAGAAGAGTTGTCAAACAGAAGCGTCTCTGCCTCTAGGTTGACCTATTTTTCCCCACTTGGTCTCTGAGATCAGCTCCTTCAACATAGGGATTGTTACAGACATGGGAATGATATGGCCACAGTTGTGGTAGCCCTGTTACTTAGGTGGATTATGAGAATTCATTATGATGATATTAGTATTGCTGTCATACTTTAGAAAAATTATTAATTTTTAACTGTTTTAATTTCTTAAGAATTTATCTAAAGGAAGTTGAAAATTTATAAGTTAGTACAGTAGTTTTCAAACATGTTGAGATAAAAATATATTATTCAGTTTAGAACAAATGAACTCAGTCACAAAATGTATTTCAACTGGAACCAGTTGAGGGTTAATTTACTCAAGAAAGCTTCCATTTATCTAGGGCCAGAAAACAAAAATTAGCCAATTGCATAATGAAACTAAAACAAATACAAAATTCTAAAATGAGATAGTAAACACATGGAACTCAAATTCATAACACATACAATACAGTCACTTGCTGAAGCATTCTACATCAAATTTTATTATGAGTGTGTGGCAAATATTATAAAAACAGAGAACACATGAGGCTCAGTCACAAAAGTGATGAACTCAAACACAGAACAACTCATTAGTTGAAAATATTGATTATTTTTGGGACTCAAAATAGAAATAGTGGATTTCAGGAGTGAATTGACCAAATATATTCAGGGAACTAAAGCATTGTTTTCAGTGTACATGCTTCTAAATTTGGAAAATTATGTCTGAGCAACTGTAATGAATACAACTGATGAAGCTGGATTTCAAAACCCCTCTATTGAATAACAGAATTACCATTTACTGTTATTTATCCAACCATCTCCCTCATTATATGTTCATTATGGACTTTTTTAATTTTCCCCTAAATACCTACCATGATAGCTCCCTGAGAGTTATTGTCAGAAAATTGCAGGCCATGTTATTTTATCATCATCCAGATGATATCCTAAGTCTTCTAACATTAGGAAAGTACAGAGAACCTGTGACTTTGGCGTAACCTTTGGCCTGGAATATTTTTTTGTCATCAGAAGTAGTAAGTCTGACAGGGCCCAAGGCCCAAAGGATTTGGGACAGTTCTTCCTACTTCTGGATATAGGTTCATAAGTTGTTGTGTCCATAGTTTACTATGGGTTTAATACTGTATGGTGACATTATGATCTTTTTCTCTCCATTTAATTATAATTAAACTAAGGAAAGGATTTGAAATATCAACTCTTTATTAGAAGGCTGATATTGAGGCTGGCCCAGCTGCCTGCATTTTTCTGAGTTATTGCTGGCCCAATCTTTAGTGTGTGCGGTTTGTGGCGGAAGCTTGCTTGACAACTTCCACAGCTCAGTATCCTTTCTGAAGCTGTGCAACTATCCCTCAATCTGATTAGAGTATCTGTGAACCTGAAACAAGTTCCAAGTGGCTAGCTAGCCTGGCTGAATGGCTACTAGTTGGTGGAGATGATTCTTCACTTAATCAGAGCTACTCTAATACAATAGGCTCAAAGCCTTTTATCTTTGAGTGTTTGGCCTGACAGCCCAGTCTATTTTAGGCTCTTCTAGAAGTGTTTCAGATGATGGACCATATGATGGCCCAGTCTATTTTAGGCTCTTCTAGAAGTATTTTAGATGATGGTCCTTTTGATGGCCCTTGTTCTAGAATATAATTTAAAGTTTAGAATAGTAATTATTATGAGAAGCATGTTTGAGGTGACTGTTGAGGTGGACTAATTAATTGCACAATATCTGCATGTTTCACTATTAATTAGGAATACATGAAATTGTTAATGCCAGGATATGATTTGGTTGTTGATTCTTTGATCCTGCAACCCTTGGCCCACATCATTCTGTTGAAACAATTCCTAAGAGTGATTGACAGCTGGCCCGCGTTAATTGGTTGAATCTGTTAATTAGTCAATATCCTAAAATCCTGACAGTCATCTTGGTTTCCTAAAAAGCTATAATAAAAAAGTAAAAAACAACAAACCCCCCAGTTTTTCATAAAAATCACCATTCTGAGATTTGATTTTAATTTTCAAAAAATAATTTATACCTAATTTTTTTCTCTTGTTGTTTGAGGAAATACTTCAGCTAAGCTTTTCCAAGATATTTTAGTCTCATTTGCAATTCTTCTGACCTTATGAAATAGATACCAGAGTCTGTGGTTATCTCCCAACCGTAACTTGTTCATGTTAGCTATGGTCTCTGTGGTTTGGGGCATGACTTGGTTCACCTTGCCAAATGCCTTTGTGGCAAGGTGGAGCACAGGTCACTTTTGTCACAGAGACTGGTTCAAAAAGGAGCACACACTTAAATGAAATTAATTTTCAAGAAATACTTTTTGCTTTTCTGTTTTAATAGAATTTTTATTTCTTTTTATTAGTATGAGTTTTTCAAGTGAAAGTAACACTTAATGAAATAAGCCTGTTTAAAATAGGGGATATCTTTGTTTGAAAATTGGCACGCCAACTTGTGGTCAATCTAGCACCAGACCACTGGGTTCTCTGGTGCTAGATTGACCACAAGTTGGCGTGCCAATTTTCAAACAAAGATATCCCCTATTTTAAACAGGCTTATTTCATTAATTTAAACTGGTTGCAATAACTGAGGCGTGTCTGGTCTGAGCCAAGCACAAAGACACCACATGTATCCCATTCTGATTGGCTCTGTTGTTGGGATGCGTTCATTCTGGTATAAAAAATAAAACAAAATTAAAATCAGTTTATCTATATAATTTATTTATTCTAATTTTTATCACTTCATATATAGTAGCATGAAAAATAGTAGTCACTACCATTTATTTAAAATTAGGCTTTAGATTTCTATATTAATTATTTTTGGTTATAAATGTGCACTGTTGATCATGAGTTTGGATAAATTTGATTTTTTTATTGATTCTAATCCCAAAATAGACACTCAGAGTATTTATTTACTTTTTGTATTCTAGATTGCATTCTTAATTAGGACAAGTTGTTAACAGTATTATAGATTCATTTATGCATTTTGATATTTGATATTTACATTGTCTGTTTCAGTTGCCATTGGGGCTTATTGTTGGATCAAGTTTATAACTTTTGTGACTGAGTTCCATGCGTTTACCAAAAACACAGTAAACATAGTAGATGCATTTTGTGACTGAAACTCATGGGTTCTAGTGTTTGGTACACTTGTTGAATTGTTAAGCATTTCCCCCCAGTTTGAGTAGGTTGTTTTCTGACTGGACATTATTGCCAAATAGCGCTCATTTTCTGTGAAATTATTTTCTATTTAGATCTATGAAGTTGAAATATGTTTTGTGACTGAGTTCATGTTTTCTAAACTGAATAATATACATTTATCCCAACAGGTTTGAAAACTACTGTATTAATTTATGTTATTTACCTTTATATCATCTATACACTTTTGAAGATTGAAAGAGAATCCAGAATTTTCTTACACTTTCACTCACTTAGTCACTTTTGGCAAAGCTCTGGCTTTGTTTTACAATTAGTTCAAACAGCTGAGTTTCAACTGTAATGTAACATCAATATTGAAATATTATATATATCTATTTTTTCTGGTTGCAGTTTGCAACAAAATAGTACTATTCATCATATATTACTATAAATACAGCTGAAAAAGAAGAGTAGACTTAAGACAATATTCCAGGTTCCTTTGCCTAAAAATATTGTTTTTTAGAATTTTGTTCTTTTAAAAGAATAATTCTAGATTTTATACTTCAATCTTCTATTTTCTTGAATAGCTTACATTTAAAGTATCTTAAAAATTAGACTCTAATTTTTTTATCTTCTTCACTTAATACTTTAAAGGCACATAATATTAGAATTAGTAGATTCTTTTTTCTAAAAATAATATGTCTTTTTCTGCCAATCATTTAATATGAAGATAGTAAATCAGCAAATCTCCTGTTTTACTATCAAATTTCTTCAAAACTAAGATAATTTGAACTTTAGATTCAGAACCTGTTAGGAAAAATATAGGATTGTCAAATTCTTTTGGTTAAACTCACCAATTTACTGGGATATTTTCCATCATTTTATATAAAAAAGTAAGTTGTTCTGGGATTAAAAAACTCACTTAAGTTGATGAGTTCATGCAAAAGAATTTGACAATCCCACATTTTTCCCAACATGTTCTGAATCTACAGTATAGTAGTTTTCAAACCTGTTGAGATAAATGTATATTATTCAGTTTAGAGCGCATTAACTCAGTCACAAAACTTAGTTCAAATTGATAGATTTAAATAGAAGATAATTTCACAGAAAGTGAGCACTATTTGGTATAAATGTCTAGTTATACAACAAACTATTCAAACTTGGAACAAATGCTTAAAAATTTAACAACATGTTTACCAAACACTAAAACACATGATTTTCAGTCACAAAACACATCTACTATGTTTAATGTGTTTTTGGGGAATGCATGAAACTCAGTCACAAAAGTTACAAACTCAATCCAACAACAAGCCCCAATAGCAACTGAAACAGACAACGTAAATATCAAATATCAAAATACATAAATGAATCTATAATACATTACCAATTTGTCCTAATTAAGAATGCAATCTAGAATACAAAAAGGAAATAAATATTCTGAGTGTCTATTTTGGAAATTAGAATCAATAAAAAAATCAAATTTATCCAAACTCATGATCAACAGTGCACATTTACAACCAAAAATAAGTAATATAGAAATCTAAAACCTAATTTGAAATAAATGGTAGTGACTAATAGCTTTTATGCTACTATAAAAAAAGAGATAAAAATTATAATAAATAAATTATATTGATAAACTTACTTTAAATTTCTTTTTTTATACCTAAAAAAAGGCATCCCAGCAACAGAGTAACAATGGAACTGTTGTGCGCTGCAGTTGCGCTCACTCCTGCAGGTCAAAGAACAGAGTTAGTGCAACGCAAGTGCCTACTCAGGAAGGAGATGGGAGAGGAGAGTTCAATAGTGATGCTGTAATGGCATAGCCGGTATGAGGAGCATAATGTGCAAGGGGGTGGAGCATCAACCCCTGGGTCCAGAAGCTGACCAGAAAATACACCAAGGTTGTCACCACCAAAACAGTTAATGACATCACCACCAAGAGGGTGTCCTTGGTGTACAACCCTGTATACCACCACAATAGTGTTCCTGTAGCCATACAGGAGAAGGCAAGCCTGTAATTGACACTAGCTACAAGCCTTAAATGAGTGATAACAAAGGGCAAGATGAAAAAAGCAGCCACAGTATTTCTAAATCACTAATGGGCAGCAGATGCTTAAAAAAGTTGCTGTATTCTATAGTCAGGTGTCTATGCCCTGTGTTGTGCCCAATCCCAATGAGTTGACCCCTACTGCCAAAAAGGCTAAGTACCACATCATTCCTGACGCCACCCTTGTGACCTTCATGAGGCTCATGGAGGAGACCACTGACTACAGGACAGCCACAGCTATTGTTGGTATATTTGGAAAAATCTGCGCACAGGATCCGTGCAACTTACCTGAAAACAGGGACTGTTCTCCTTTTAGAGAAATCCAAATGCAAGCCAATCATATTGGTCAAGGAATACCTGTGGGCAATCTGGCAGCATATCACATGGAATTCTCATCTTGAACAGGAAAATATTCAGTCAATGGTTAAGTCCGCTATTGGAATCCAAGCTTTGGTTTCCACTTGCTACCACGTGGTGAAAAAATTAATTTTCTTGGGGAAAAGCTTGGAGTTTCTTCATACAACTGCAATAGCCCAGACAATGTTGTATACTGGAAAAAAATACACCAATAAAGTAACTGCTCTCAAGGAGAAGGTAATTGTCAAATTCTACTACATTGACAAGCCTCCTTTGCATCCTCCATGAGAAACAAGTATGGGTATGTCCTCACAGACAAAAAGAACAACATGTCCTGGTGTACGGCTGTCTGGTCTTTTGCCTACTCAATGGTAGCCCTTCTTAGTCTTCTTGGCATTGAGCTCTATCAAATGATCAAGGGGTCTCATAATAGTGGGACCTTCCTGGAAATTCTCCAATTGGTTTGGGAGCACCTGAGGTGCAAAAGACCGGGCTTCACCAACATTATCATATTGGATAATGTTGGGCTCCACAAGGTGGCAAATATTCTTAATGAATTTCAGGTGATTGAGCCTGGTGTAGAAATTGGCTTCCAACAATTGGCTACAGCTCCTTTACGTCTTCTCTTCCTCCCTTCCTATTCCCCATTCCTCAACCCAATTGAGGAGGACTTTGGGTGGCTCAAGAGATTTTTCAAGAAATGGGCGCCACCTGGGACTGATAATTTATTTAACTTACTGTAGGTTGGTGTCCATACTCTCCCAGCTGAAACATGGCCAAATTCTATGGTCACATGGATTTTTTCTCCCTGTGTGCCTCTCCAAGCAGCCAAGCAATTAAAGGCTTTGCTATTCAAAATGATTTATTTCCATTTTAATTTTTAATGTTTGTTTTATTTAGTTTAATTCATTTTGAATTTATTTCTGTGATTCTGATATTGCTCAGGTATAATAAAAATTTACAAAGCAAAGCCAATTGAATGAATGAATGGAAAAATGAAACACAAGAATATATATAATTTCATTGTTATGATTTTATTTATGGTGGTTTTTTTACATTTTTATATGATTCTAATTACATACTGTAATGTTTATAAAAATTAACAAAGCAATAAGGGTGAATGGATACAGGGAATATTTTTTATGTATTTATTTGTTAAATATAGATGGTTTGAGTAGATAATTTTAAAAATATATATAGAAATTAAAATAGTATTTGGGTGTAGACTTTTATTGGGGGTGGGAGCGGCGGTATTACAGGACATTGTGTTAAAATAGGCTAGTAATTTCTATTAGTAACACATATGTTGACATTGGACCTGTACTAAATAAGTCACGGCGGATAGAATACGGGAGCATTGTGACACAATTGGCTGGGAGGGGTTTTCTGGTGGAGCAGCCATCCCATAGGTGGTGGCAAGAATAAATGAATCCTTAATAATGTGCTCTATTGAGCTGTATCCAGGGGCAATTTTTCCTGTCTAATAAATAGCACACTTCATCCAGTTTTGTTATCACATCAGACTAGTTGTGTGCTTCTGCTTTAATCAACATAATTATAACAAGACCTAGGTAAACAATCAAGTGAAGTCTCTGCTCTGAAATCAGGGCAGAGAACTCACAAAATTTATTATATAAGGTACTAATTTTATTCTCAAAGGACGTAGTGGTAAAGAATTTCCATTTTTTTGGTACACCAGTCTTGTTGGAGCACCAGGAGGCCAAAAGTCTCCAAGGACGCCTGCTACTGCAGGCATGACAGTGGCAGAACTATAGCTAAGTTTTGTTATTTTTTCATTGATTTTTTTAGGATGTGATAGTGTGTGCTTGGTTGAGTAACAAATATGAACTTCTTGTCCTCTTTCCATCTCAGGTAGGTTTTTGCTCAGCATAGTTTAGATGTTTTCCCAGACAAGCATGAAAAAGAGCTTGTGGAAGCTAATATCTGGAACGTACCAGTTAAGTTGCAGGTTGGGGGTTGCAGCCAAAGCCAAGACCCGCCATTAGTAACATCTGCTTTGGTTGGAGTACTATAAGTTGTTCTTGTTCATAGGTTAATGTTTTTTTAATTTATTAATCATTTCAGAGGCAGTGGCTGGCGTCAGGACCAGCTGACGCCTTATGTGGGGGACGTAGTTGCTGTAGAATGTTTGTGATATGTACAGTCTTAGATACTGGTAGACTTCTCCTCCTATTCTTTCTAAATAAAAAAAGGCAATAAGATATTTTTATTTATTTGATAATTTTTTTAAATTCTTCTATATCTTTACCTTTTGCCCCCTTTACAGGGGCTGCTTTACAGGACTTGTCACTAGCTGGTTCCTGGTTATATTCTGTTGGTTTTTGTTTCTTTTTATTTTTTAGCTGCTAAACATCTTGGGTCCTTTGACCACGCCTCTTCACTTGCAAATCCCTATGCCCTTGACTGTAGATTGGCAAGAACATCTTTTTGTACGTTTAAGAGCCTGGTTGCAAGTTTTTTGATAGTATTGGGAATCTTCTTATTCACAGCCTTCACAGTAAGTTTTTCTAGTTTGTTGCTTTCTAACACCACCTCCTTTAGCATGTCCTTTACTTTTTGATTGACCTTCTTGATTTTAGCCACCACTGTGTCCAATTCCTTTATCATTGCCTCCAATTCTACCATGTTTTTCTTGTACTTATCACAGCCCTTTTTATAACAATAACCTATCCCAATAAACTATATCTATTATATTGTAACTGATAGAGTTTAAATAAATATATCTTGATTTTACTTATGATATTTTATTAGCTTTAAGCACTACTATTCATTTGATATTGGTATTATGTAAATTTATTGTATATTCAACCCATTCCTAGTATCATGAACAGCATATTTTGTTCAAGTGCATGTTTTAACCAAGTAAAACATGATTTGTTCTAAAATCAGTATGCCAAGTGTAATCCAAAGTACATATTTATTGAAAAATAACCACTTTAACAGGTTATATGTAGATCATATATTCCAGAGTGCAAAAATCAACCCAATCTTAGTATAATGAACAACTTATTTTGTTAATGTATATGTTTTGTCTAAGTACAATATAATTTATACTTGAATCAGTATGCTGAGTTTGACCCAAAGTACATATTTATTAAAAGATAGCCACTTTCACAGGTTATATGTAGATTGTTTATTCTAGAGATATATGCATTGAAATGGATTATTTCATTTAATTATATTATTTTCTATTATAAATTTAATATATTCAAGGCGCTACTGTAAATTCAGAACCTGAACGTAAAAATATAGGATTGTCAAATCCTTGGTCCAAATTTTGAATCACTTTTGCAGGCAACTTAGCTGAGTGAAAATTAAAATATTTAATAAAATCAACCATTTAATTTGACTTTTTTTGATTTATTTAAATTGGCAAATTTCAAATCCCTTGAGCATATAACTCAACTAACAAAAGACAAAACTCAGCAAACAAATGCGGGATACATGAATCAGAAATGTGTGATTCTAATGTACAATTTGAGATTGCCTGTATTTCAAACAAATCATAGACATCATTTAAAAATTAATGAATATGAAATTGCGGGATTGTCAAATCCAAGAACCAAATTTCAAATCAAAAATGAGGTGAATTTAAAATAAAATTGATTTATGGGTGTCTCAAAAAGGATGCTAAAAGATATGGAGTAGATTTTTTCTAATTCTTTTAGGAATCATAGGTATTCTCAAAAATCACCCTATTCCATTTAAGGATGGCTAAAATTTAGATGCTTTATTACAGTAGATTTTATAAAACGCTAATAATAAAATAGAATTATGTATTATAATCTATTTTATCAAGCTGTATTTTCCTTTATGTGCTGATAGTTTATTTGCTGTTGTTGATTTGCTTGCATTTAATTGGATAGTTTCACCTCCAGTTGCCTTGGCAATAGGAAATCAAGTTGCCTCTGCAACCACAGCTGGTCTTGCAGAAGCAAATTAATTTCCTATTGCCTTGGCAACTGGAGGTGAAACTATCCATTTAAATGAAGGTACATTATCAACAGCAAATGAACTATCAACACATTGAGGAAAAGACAACTTGATAAAATAGATTGTAATACATAATTCTATTTTATTATTAGAGTTCTCTAAAATCTACTGTAATCAAGTATCCTTAATAGCAATCCATTAACACTTTTGTAGTAAACTGATAGTTTATCTTTCCCCCTCCTTCCTTCCTCAAAAAGAAGTTTGTCTGGCCCTTGGCTACACCAGGAGCCAAAAAACTTTTAAAAAATTTCTGCATCATCAGGAGAGTAGCTCATATATCATTATATGGTTTTATGGTTGCTATATTAGTGATTTAGAGTGCAGAATATTGTATCATTTCCAGTTTAGAAAATTCTACATTTCACTTAATTTCATGTCTAATTATGGTTGTTGAGATTGGATATTTCATTTGATTTTATCCAGAGTGGAGCTTCTTGGTTTGGATTGATTTGTCATAGTTTCTTATTGCACATTAAATTTGAATTCCAGTTCCTGCAATTATTATTTATGTTTACTAGTGGCATTCAAAAGTGATTTGAAGTTGGTTCTTGGATTTGAAAATCCCGCAATTTCAAAAAATATAGTAAATTTAAAGAAAATGGTTGATGGATTTGAACACTTTAAATCTGATTCCAGTTAATTCATTTTGTCCATTGGAAATATGCAGTTCAACTTGAACTTTTCAAAGTGTCTATGAGTTCCTGCATTTTTAAAAATCCAAATAAAAATACAAAGAATTAAATTTAATTAAAAGAGGCCATCCCACAAAAGTGATTTGAAATTTGGATTAAGGATTTGACAATACCGCATTTTTACGTTCAGGTTCTGAATTTACAGTACAACAAAGCAAATTTTAAAAACTACAATTGTTATAGACCAACCAATTGGAATGGGTGTGCATGTGGTGTCTTTATGCTTGACTCAGACCAGACACACCTTGGTTAGTGCAACCAGTTTAACTTGATGAAATAAGCCTATTGAAAAAGACATGTCTTTGTTTGCAAATTAGCCGCCAACTTGCAAACAAAGACATGCCTTATTTAACAGGCTTATTTCATCAATTTAAACTGGCTGCACTAACCAAGGCATGTCTGGTCTGAGCCAAGCACAAAGACACCACATGCACACCCATTCCAATTGGTTGGTCTATAACAATTGTAGTTTTTAAAATTTGCTTTATTGGAGCACCTTGAATATATTAAAGTTATAATAGAAAATAATAAAATTAATTACTTATTAAAGCAGCTAAATTTAATTTGTGGCATGATAAAATCAATACCACTTTATTTAAATGTAAATTATTTATTATAACTATAAAAACATGCAAATGTTAAACCAATATTAATAAAAAATAAAAATTATTGTGGAGAAAGTTTTATTGGGGGAATGGGATTAGGTTGTGCACATTAGGTGGCAGACTTGGTTGATGGAAGAGGACTTGATTGGCTGGTGGGGTTGGTGCTGATCACCTGGGAGGATTGGATGGGGACTAGGGCAGCTGGAAGACCCAATAGGAATTGAGTGCCTTGATTGGCTTGGAAGAATTGATTGTACATGATATCTTATTCCAACATAGGGAGGTCAGTGATTGGCTTATACACCAGGGAGTTACAAGGTGGCAGCTGGGGATCCATTGGTGATTGGCTGTTGTCAAGAGCATTGAATGCCATCTTTGTAGAAATATCAGCAATATTCTGACAGGGAAACAGCACTGAAGGATTGTAGGCTGCAATAAGCATCTGGCTGAAGGTTGTGGGATTGTACCCATGGATGATGTCTCCAATGTTGAAGAGCAGCACATCACCCAGGTAAAGATCAGCATGCCTGGCAGGAAAAATTGAAACAATGTGGCCCTTTGCTTGTATTTTCTCAGAGGCCACTTCAGTGCACTCCATTTGGTGTCTCAGATAAATTTGAAATCTGTAATTGGCCAAGCTCCAGGTGGCAAGCAGGTTGAAGAGGAATTTGCTGTACCAATAACCATTGGTGTAACTGGTTGTAGTCCAGTAAAATACAGTCCCTTTTGGGTAAACTGTAAGGAATCCACCAATCACCTTCACCTGTGCTTCTTTTTTTTGCCCTTGGGAGTGTTCTTTTCACTCAAAGTGCCATAATCATGGAACTTCAATGAATTTTTATAATAGGATATAAATTTTTTTTCTGAAATAGAGGACAGGCAGCAGGTGAGGGTGGCACCAATCACAGGATGATAGGGCAAATCAGATCCATCATACAACACATAGGCCAGCTGATTTGTCATAATCAAAACACCAACTACAAGCTCATGCCTCAAGAGCCACACTGTGCAGCTGACAATAAATATGCTGTTGATCCCAAGTAGGCAACAGACCTCAGTCATTCAGAGGTAAGGGTCCTACTGGAGAAGGTCAAGCATTATGGGATAGGCATTCTTGATCTGGGATTCAACCTGCTTCTTTGACTTCTTGGTCAGCTTTTCACCGCCTCTCTTCAATAGGGCTTGGAATTTGTGTCTTACCACTGCCTTGGTGAATTGTAGGCATGTGGCTATTTTGGCAAAACTAACACCATTCTGATTGAGGTTCACAATCTCCTCTATAATCTCATTGATTATTATTTAACGTTTTTGGCAAACTTTGGGAATAAGGGGTCCCAGATTAGGTGGCTTGTTCTGATTAGCCCAAACTCTCAAGTAATGGCTGGATTGGATTGGGGGCTACAGTTGTCCAGTTTCCAAAATGAGCACAGGCACAAGTTGGCCTGGTCTTGGAGAGCACCATATTGGCTATCAGAAAAGCCATCTGTGGATGGGCCTGGTGACACATACAACTCAAACTCCTCACAACTTGCTAGGAATTGGGTGTACACAGGAAACACAGTGGCTGTGCTCCCTTGATCAGCAGCCTGAGCTTGGAGTAGCTCTTGGTACTGCTCCTCAACAACGTCAAAGTTATCTTCACTTAAAAAACTCCTACTAACAAAAAGCAATTAAAATTCTATTAAAAGCAGAAAATTGAAGAATTTCTAGGAAATTAATTTTATTTATGTGTGTGTTCCTTTTTTGAGATATTCTCTCAGAGGTAAACGGCCAAATTTAGAAGTGTGTACATTGAAAAAATATGCTGTAGTTCCTTGAATAGATTTTGGTGGATTCATTCCCCAAATCCACTATTTCTAATTTGAGTCCCAAAAAAATCAATATTTTCAACTAATGAGTTGTTCTGTGTTTGAGTTCATCACTTTTGTGACTGAAACTCATGCATTCTCAGTTTTTATAATATTTGCCACACACTCATAATCAAATTTGATGTAAAATGCAGCAGGCAAGTGACTGTATTGTGTGCGTTATGAATTTGAGTTCCATGTGTTTACTATCTCATTTTTAGAATTTTGTATTTGTTTTAGTTTCATTTTGTGATTGACTAATTGTTGCAACTGAATCAATTAGAGTTCAGTATTTGATTTTGAAAACAACAGTCCAATAGAAAGGACAGAAATGAATAGAATAAGGTATTGTTTATTGTAGAATATTGTGATTAAGTATTATATGAGGAAATCCACAAGGCCATAAGGGGGTGGCATGGTGGCATGTTACATGTAAGGTTCAAAGCTAAGGAATAACTTGTGCTTGGATCAGCAGGTCAAATTGGTAGCTCTCCTAATTAGGAGAAAGTGCTGCATTTTGATATTCCCTTTGTATTAGTCCATGTTGCTAGATATGTCAAGGGGCAACTCCTCAAGTGCCCCCTGTGTATTGAAAGATACATTAGCAGGTAAGGATGGAGACTCAGTTGCAGCACCCCCTTGCCCCCTGCTTGTTGTCAGACACCAGGATCAGAGTTTGAAGGAGATCTGGGAAGGTCTGCACAAACAAATTTTTTGTGGGGATGAGGTGGCAGGGGTGCAAGCAATCATGGTGGAGTTTCTTGGTGTTTCCCTAGGCATCTTCAAGTTGATAGGTGTGGTTATCATAACCTGTAGCTATCTTGAAGGGACTCAGGTAGTTGGGTTCTAGTTTGGCGGTTGGGGTTGAGGGCATAGATAGGGTCACCTACAGTGTATCTGGCCTCCAGGTGCTTTTTACCCCTCTCAATTTGCTTGTGCTCAATGTCTCAAGCCTTGGCACGCCACTGGCGCAGGGAGGGGGTAGGCAACAAGGGGGTTTCCCAGGAACTGTGGATTGTAATTTCCTTGTTCCACTCCTGTCAAGCTGTTGGGTGCTAAAGGACAAAGTTCTTGGGCTGAAACTGGTGCTTCTGTTGATCCTTGCTTTCAGGATAAGCAACACAGTAGACAGCTGTTCAGGCCACACAGTGTTGGGATGCTCCTGTGAGAGCTTGGCAATGAGTTGGACCAGTGAATCATTTAGACGCTCCACACAGTCATTGGCTTGAGGGTAGTAGGGGTTTGTTACTATTCTTTGGAGGGCATTTTTGGTGCAGTATGCCTTCATGACATGCCCTACAATTTTGGACCTACCATTCATGATGAGCCATTTGGGTTACCCAAAGTGGGCCACAATCTCCTTACCAATGAAACAGGTGATTGTGGTGGCAGTGTGGTTAGTGGTTGCCCGCACCACTGGCCAACAGGTAAAGTAGTTGATGGCCATAATGATGTAATTTTTTCCTAGTCTATCCTCAGGAAGGGGCCCAACAATGTTGAGGGCCCATTGCTCAAAAGGCTCCATGGATTTGATGGGCAGTACAGACTTGGGGTGCAGGTTTTGAGGTATTTTTCTTGCACAGCACACAGGTTTTGAGGAGGCCCAAGATGTCTTGGCGCATACAAGGCCACCAAACCTTACACTTTATTTTTTTATGAGGTTACATCTCAGATTAGACCCAAAGTGTAGTGATAATACAATATAGTATCTACTTGCTGGGTGGTGGAATGTACAGCGTCTCCCCCCCAGTCTCTGCCTGGCAACAAACATTGCCAGCATCAGTAGTGAACTGACTTTTGTTGTCTTTTAATTTGGAGATAGTTGCGGAAATGAGACCTTTGTAGCAGGTTGCTTCAGGACGCAAGTAGAGCATTGGCTAGTCTGGGTTTAAGATTTTGTCCCCTGTGATGGACGCTACATATAACTGGAAGAGGGCGTCAGCAGTGACAAGTTTCTTTACAAACTTGTATTTGATTTGTAGTTTGTAAGGGGACAGGTGTTTGACCCAGCCTGCCTGAAGTTGAGTCAGATGGGACTGTGTATTAAAGTACTGGAGCAACTTGTGATCTGTAAGGATGCGGGGTGGAAAGGTAACCCCTTCCAGGTAACAACGCCATTTCTCAACACAGTGCACAATTGCTGCTAGCTCTTTATCATATATGGGGTAGTGTTGCTCTGAGTTGATGAGCTTTCTGGATTCATAGGCCACGGGGAGGAAGACACCTTTATCAGTACACCTGTAGCACGCCCTCTATGGCCCTGTCAGAGGCATCAGTCTTGAGTTTGTACTGGAAGTTCCAATTGAAGAAATGCAATATAGGTGCAGTTATAAGTCTTTGCTTTAACGTCTCAAAGGTTTGATCTCTGGCAAGGGTTCATTAGAAGTGTTGTTTGGTGTTTAGGAGCTTGGTGAGAGGTACAATTAGTTCTCTGCAATTGGGGATAAACTTGCACACGTAGACAACCATGTCTAGGGATGTACACACCTGGCCCACATCAGTGGGAGGTGGCATGATTGTGATTTCCTCGATTTTGGTAGGGTCAGGCTTTATTCACTGGGCAGAGATGATGTGCCCAAGGAATAGGAGCTCTGATCTGAGGAATTTGCATTTGAAAGGCTTGGACTTCAGCTGGTTCTTTCAAAGGGTGTTGAGGATAGCACAGAGGTCTTGGAGGCATGTGGTTTGATCTTGACTGAAGATAATGATTTTGTCAAGGTAAACAACAACACACTTTCCAATCAGATCCCCAAATGCTTTTTTCATCAACATGGCAAAGGTGGAGAGAGTGTTGGTCATTCCAAAGTTCATGACCTGACACTCAAACAACCTTTAGTGTGTGTGGAAGGCAGTTTTTGCCTCATCCCCTAGTGCAATGAGGACCTGGTTGTACTCAAGGTGAGATCAATCTTACTAAAGACCTTTGCACCTACAAGCGTGTCAAACAGGCTGTCAATAAACAGCAGGGGTTACTTGTTCTTGACAGTCACTTTTTTTGGACAAAGTAATCATTCACCAAGCAGAGGGACCCGTCCTGCTTGGCTATAAAGAAGAATGCAGCCCTGTAGGGTGAGAGGGAAGGGCAGATGAAGCCCTTGTTAAGTGTGTCCACAAGGTGTTGAAGTAGAGTTTCATCTTCCTTGGGCGTCAGACAATAGATGGGGCACACCTTGGGTAGCAACTCTTGTAGTTGTATATCATGTTGTACCTCCCAGGGAGGAGGTAGTTGGTCCAGTGTCTCAATTAAAATATCCTTATACTCCTTGATGAGTGCGGCAAGTGCTAGTGGGGAAGGAGTGGCCAAGGGGGGAGCTGCAAGAAGTTTGAAGCAGATAACTTTGACTGAAAATTGATTAAAGTCCAGTTTCCACCCTTGAAATTGTATGTAACTGTCTCTGTAATTCTGAAAAACAGGTATCATGCAATAACTTGCTCATTTTTGATATGATAGATCTGGAAAACCTTACCCCATTCCCATTAAGGGTGATGACATATGTATACCAGTTGATATAGGGCTGTTTGTGTTGCAGCCAGTAAAGACCAGTGGGGGGCAGAGTTGATGGTTTAGCTGCATGACCTTCCTGTGGTCTCTGTTGATAACAGGGTGATTCCTGGCAAACAAGCAGAAACAAGGGATGATACTACAATGCAATCTGGTAATGGTCAAATCAAGATATAATTTTGCAAAAAATGGGCATGAACTACCAACTTGAGGGTGTTGCAGCTCTGGATCTCAGTAATGGGTGAAGGAGTAACATTATGTCAAGGGGAGAGTGAGAGTTGGGCACATTGCCTGTCACACTGCTCTGCTAGGAGGCTGGCTGGGTTGTACGGTTACTTTGGTAACTAGACCTGGTAAGGATGTGCGTAGGCTTCCCAGCAACAAGGAGGGGACACTCCTGCTTGCTCCAAAAGGACAGGAGCATTAACAACACAGTGGTAAGTTCATGCCTCAAATTTACTATATTCTAGACCGGTCTGGGTGTGCCACTAGGAAAAATAACCATAGCCTGCTAAAAATACAATATAAAATGAGAACAGTACCACATCTAACAGACCAGAAAAAACAATCAGACAAGCAAGAGAGGGGAGCCATGCTCCTCACTCACACGGGACAACGCAAATGGACTCCAGATTAAGGAAAAAACCACATATTTCTCTCAAACAATGGTTGCATTGTGGGCAGAGAAGGCATCAGCAATACCAAAGGAAGGACAAATAGAGTGTGGAAACGTGAGAACCACCAGGAAACTGCCAGCCAGTGTGATCAAAAGTTTACGCAGGCTACACGCTGTAGAAGTAATAACAGTGGTGAATAGAGATTGGCTCTTTTGCAGAGTGGTGGAAAAGTGTGGGTTCACACCTGTACATATTTTAAAACTAGGCAAGGAACAATACTAATGACATTCCAGACAAAGGCACAGAAGGAGCAGGCCATGAGGACGGAATTTGGGACAAAGACAGAGGAACTCACGGTTTGAAACATGGGAACTGAGGTCAGGAAATTCTTAATACAAAATGTACCACCAATAGTAAACACAATGGAAATCAAAGAAAAGACAAAGGTCTTGGGCAGGGTTACCAGTTGCGTGGAAAACCAAAAGGCATTGAGTATTAAGCAATCAGATGGAACACAAAAGAAGTTTGTCACAGGAACTGGGTATTATGTCTTGAAGTTGGAACTGATAAAAGCAGTGAATGAGCTACACATTCATTGAGTGTAGGTGGTTGAAAACTCCCACTCTGCCCTTTGGACAGGTGCTTCCACTGCGGGCTAAAGAGACACATCAGGGCAAAATGTCCGGTAAATATAGCAGCTAAGGAGGAGAGAAGAAGAAAAGTGAAGGAGGGAAATAAGTTGGGGGCACAATCAGCCATGGTGTTGGCAAAGTTGAAGGAGTTGAGTGAGAGGGAGACACAGGCAAAGAACCTAGTTCCTGTAAGGGAAAACCCAGTTTTCCCTAACAACAAAAGTAAGAAAGTGGCAAGGGAGCTGAAGGTGGCCAAATTCTTGGCTATTGACAGTTTTGGAGTCACTAAAAATGCTACCCAAAGTGATTCTCAGCTAGAATCACTGATAGCAGAGAATGGTAGAAGGAAGCAGCGCACTACTGTAGTTAATGCAGATATCCTAAAGGCGCAGTTCCCAAAGGGTGCTGAGGTTCTGGCCAAAGTATCCTTTGTCAACACAAGCCTGAAGAAAAAGGATACAATCAATGCTCAGACAGAAACAGAGACCCCGGTCAAAGTGGAAATCAGAGAGGAGGAAAAAATGGAAACAGAAGACAACCTAGGTCAAGGGAAGCCTAGGGGCCAAACAAGATCACAAGGTTGTCAGAAAAAAAAATCTGCTGTACCCAGCAATGTGATTGTCAGTGTGGATAACCCCACACAGATAGTTCCATCTGCAAATAATATTGATTAAATGAGTATGAAGCTAGAGTTTGCCAACGTCCAAAGTTTGGGGAAACTTAAACAAAGACAGAGGCTTTCATATAGATTATTACAACATGACATCAATATAGGAGTATTCACAGAGACCGAATCCAAATCAGGTGTGGAGGAAGATTGGAGATATCAACTTGCTCTGACACAATCATTTTACTCTCACTTAGTTGAGGAAACAGAGGAAACATCAAAAAGAGCAGGACCAAAGGGACCAATGAAATCAAAGGGAGGTGTAATAATCTGGTGGAAGAAGAAAGTCAAAGTAATATAAAATTGAAAATAGTACCTGGCAGAGCCTCAGCCATCAAGGTTGAGGTAAATTCAGGATGACAATGGGTAGTGGGCCTATATGCACCAAAAAATACTACAGAACAGAATGCCTTCTTCCAGGAAGTCCAAAGGAAAGTGGGAGAGTTAGGTATAGGTGGAAATGTGATAATGGGGGAGATGTAAACTGTGTGATCTCTGCGTGTGACTGAATTGGCGCATCAAGAAATTGGTCTGCAGATTGAGGAGTAACAGAGTTAACACAGTTAATGGCATCAACAGGGGTAGTAGATGTGTGGAGAAAGGATGATTGAGGAGGCTTAGAGGAGGCTGAAGGGTGGAATTTCTTTAGAGAGAAACACTTCTCCCAAATTGACATCATCACAGTCCCCAAAGTAATGCTGCAAAGGTGTAAGATTAGTGTCAGAAATTTGGTGTCAACAGATTCAGATCACAGACCACTGGAACTGCTGGTGAAGGAGGAGCAGGAGACTCAAGCAGGAAAAGAAATTTGGAGGATGAACCCTAGACTCTTAGAGTGGTCTCCACTCCAAGATCTCCTTAAAAAGAAACTTAATTACTACTGGAACAGGTTACACTGTATATACAAAATGAAGGAGGAAAGGGCTTATGATGTCTGGAAGATGACCAAGGAGGAAATCAAACAGACTTGTGAGAACTTTGGTAGACTGATGAATTCAAAGATGACAAGATATCAGGCTAGGGAGTCCAACTTTGCCAAGGTGTGTAGGAAAGCAAGTGAAATGAAGACATCAGTCTTCACAGAACAAGCAATTCAATATGCCAAAGCAATTGGAGATTTCACAGCAGATAGATTGAAGGCTTCAAAGGCAAAATGGAATGAGAAGTCCAACACAGACCTAGCGCTCCTGAAGAGCGCAATTGGAGTATTCTGACTGTCAGCTAGGATTGTAGAATTATCATTTTGTGGAGCCACAGTAGACACAAGGGAAGGTTTGAAAGAGGCGGCCAAGGAGTATTATGCAGATCTGTATAATGAAGCAGAAAGCAACAAGGCAGCAGCTGAAGAGCTATCAAAGGTCTACAGGTTTTATCAGTGGAAGGAAAGCAGTCCTTGGGTTTGCCCATTGGATGGCAGGAGGTAGCAAACGTGATTCAACATTCTAAGAATGAAAAATCACCAGTAATTGACAGAATTGTAATAGAGTTTTACAAGTTTTACAGGAAAGAGGCGTCATCAACATTAAGCAAAGTTTTTAATGAGATATTGGACCCAGACATAGGTGTAACAACCAAAGAATAAGCAAGGGGTATAGTTACAATGCTGTATAAGAAGGGTTATCCAACCAATCTTGCAAACTATAGACCCCTTACGCTTTTGAATGTAGATTACAAAATACTCATGGGAGTTCTGACCAGGCGCTTGAAGCACCAGGTGAAGGATATTGTCAGTAAAGAGCAGACAGGATTCATTCCCGGACAATCAATAGTGGATAACCTAATGCAGTACTTCTTAATCAAGGAATGGACAAAGAAAAATGATATCCAGGAAACGGGATGGATGATGTTCTTAGACCAGGAGAAGGCCTACAACAGAGTGAGGCATGAGTTTTTGTGGAAAGTGTGTGTTAAGATTGGGTTTACAAACAATGTTATGAGCATGTTAAAAGCAATATACGGAGTGCCAAAATCTAATATTAATGTGAATGGGAATCTATCACTGCCATTTGAGGTAAAAAAGGTGTACGTCATGGAGATCCATTTTCTCCATTGTTGTTTGTCCTTGTAATAGAATCACTGTCAGTGGCCCTTCTAAAGGCTGATCAAAAATTGCTAAAAATCAACAGAAAGTGTTACTCTCACTCAATGTATGCGGACAATACATGGATTTTCTGTAGAGATAAGGAGGAAAAAGCAAGGGTAATGTGTGTCTTAGATAAGTACCAGAGGGCAAGTAATGCAAAGGTGATTCTTTCCAAATCCTGATCCATTACTATTGGAAAGACAGCAGCATTTATGAACAACTCAAGACAGCAAATCCCTTGTTTGGTAGACAGGGAGGAGTATAAGTACTTGGGGTGTCCCATCCAGGGAGGAATGTTGCCAGAGAAAATCTGGAACTCACAGGTAATCAAGATAACTAAAGAGGTGAGAAAGTGGAATTGGCTCAATCTTTCCTACTGCAGCAGGGCCTTGGTTTTCAAATCTTTTGTATTATCCAAACTATGGTACCTGGCCAGGGTGGTTCCACCAACACTATCAGCAACTAGGATAATAAATAAGATAATAACAAATTTTATATGGAATGTCCAAGCAGCAAAAATCAGATACAAGGATCTATGCCAGGAGACGTTGAAGGGTAGCATTGGACTAATCAACTTTGAGACTATGCTGGAGGCAATTCAATTACGGTGGTTATTGCGCATTACAGATAATGAGAAGACAAAGGTGTGGTTACCTATATTGGAAGATTATCTGAACAAGGCACAACTGATTGAAACAAAGGACAACCAAGGTGTGAGCTGGAGGATTAACCAGAACACTAAGGTAGCAGCAAAATACCTACCAGGCTGCTGGAAGGACATTTTTAGAACTTGGACAAAGAACAATGGTAGAATATTGGTGGAAAAGTGGACATTACAAAAAGCAAGAGCCATTCCCTTGTGGGGTGGGGACTGTGGATTGGACATAGATGCTTGGTCCTGTAAGGCCTTTTTTAAAATCACTGGGGCAACACACTGGGGCAATATCATTACAGGCAAAGGCAGATTACTAAGAAGATTGGAATCACTGAAGAACTCTAAACTCTTGGACAAGGCTTACTTTAACAAGGGATGGGATATAGTGGAGGATCAAAGTCATTGGCCAGTGGAATTGAGACAATACTGTAGACTATATAAGAACTTAGATGGGGATGATCAAAACAGGATTTTGACAGAAGCAGAAGCAGAGCAAGGGCAGTACCAAAACAACAGATCAAGGTTAACGCGGTCTGAATGTTTGGTGAGGTTAAGAAGAATGTTGAGGGTAGAGAAAGATGACAGGATTCTCCTGGCTGAATTCTATACTTGTGATTATTGGAAAACCCAATCCAAGGGACTGGCTCTGAGACACATGCTGAAGCTAATGATGGAAAAGGAGGTGAAACAAGGGCTAGTCAGCCTTTGGGGGAAGATATGAACAGGATGGGGCATTGTGGTTCAGAACTTTCTATACCAACTCAGAGGGGGGATCCTTCACACAGGAGAGGTGTTACAAAAGTGGCACAACAAAGAAGACCCTGAAAACTTTTCTTACAAGGTTTACAGGGAAGTGGAATTGGCAAAACACATATTCCTAGAGTGCTCAGAAGTAAGAACAATATGGTCATGTGTGTTCCATTGGTACAATTGGTACCATCTTGAGAAGGAAGCAGTTTGGGTCACTTGGCAGTGGCCCAAACTCTTGGCTGAAATCCCACCACAGGTGCTTTATGCTAATGTGATGGGTGAGAAGGTTTGGAGATTGGTGTGGGGTGAATCCCTCTTTGGTTTATGACTTGCCAGAAACAAGAGAACCTTTTTTGGTCCCGGTCAAAGAGCGCATCCAACTCAAGACTTTGTGAAGCAACGGCTGCTTGAAGCTGCTGGTAGCAAGGACAATCCTCTTTCTGCTGAGTCTGTCAACTCACAGGTCAGTCTGGTATCTTGTTTTACAGCAGAAACAGATATGCATGTTTTGAGTCCAACTTGTCTGCCTTTGCAGACTTGCACTCTAAACAGATAAGAACATGTAAGTTAGAGATAGTGTGAGCTATCTCAATCGTGGGTGGGAAACCGCTTCACGCAGCAATTGAGTGTGTCAAAGTGCAAGTCCTTGGGATACATCCTGTCAAGTTGACGCATACTCAATAACTCCCTTTGGGGGGGGGTAAAACAAAAACTCAATGAAAGAGATATATGTACATCTCAAGCCAGCCAAGCAAGCAAGAAAGGAAGACAGCAAGTTGCATGCCCAACTGCTTGCGCCAAGAATGGCTAAACCTGCTGGCAAGGAAGACACCCAAGAAGGTAATCTACAAATAAAAAATCAATAAAAATATTTAAATTCTTACCCTTTTTTAGAACAAATTGATGGAAAATTACGCCAAGTCCTTGTCTCCTATGTCCCAGCCACATTCTACAAAAACTTTAACAGCCATGTGGCCAAGAAGCTGGCCCTATCCCACCTGTTTTGTGAGAGCTCAAGAATAGAATCCATGGTAACTTCCCAATATCCAGGGAGGCATTGGCTGAGCTTTTGCATGGCAAGGGGGCATCCAAGTGGGCAGTTACTGTCTGCAAGGATGCCCAATTAGTCCGCCTGAACCTGGTATCTCTCAGTGGAGTTTACTATGTAAACTTCATTGAGCTTGCTGGGGACATCATGGAGATGCTCCCATTCAAGAACATACCAGAGATGGTCCAGGCCCATGCAGCTGCTTGCTTCTGCTTCCTGGTAGAGCACACACTTTTGTACCTACTTGAGAACTTTGAGTGTGTGGTTAATTAATTGGCTGTTGCAGATGCAACAGCTGCCAAGAAGAAAAAATCCTCCTGGCAGACTCTGGGCTGGCCTGGAGCCCTGAAAAGACGGGGGTTCTTTTGGCAATGGAGTGTAACTTTTCTAAGACCAAGCACAAGAATAAAATTAGTGTTGTGTGTAATAAACTCTGTGAGTTTACCAAAGCCTTTTCTGGGAAAGGCTTCATCTGGTAGTTTACCTGGGGTTCATTTTCTTCATTGGGATTGGCGCATCTGTAGAGGACCTTGAAGGGATCCTTCTTGGGATCAACAAGGACAGGCTCTCCCTGGATAGGAAGATTCCTCCAGGATATGCCTCAGTGCACCATGTAATCCAGGACGCCTTTTTCCTGGCTGGGATCTACGGGTCTATAGCCCCACCTGAAAAGCTGCTACTACGCTCTCACCTTACAATCCTCCCTTTCACCAGCCAATGTGAATATTCCAATCAAGATGTATTCACTGTATACAGTGGGGCAGTGGAGGTTGTGTGCCACCTTCATTGCTGGGTGGGTACATACTGAAGAACCAGTTATAGGCACAATTAATAAAAACTCTTTCCTTTAAATATAGTTCTATGCTTTTAATTTTTACTTTTTATAATAATTAATTTTTAAATCCTTTTTAGCAAACAATTTTACAAAAACAAACCCAGAGAAAGTCCTCATAAAAGCATTTTAATATACATTAATAATATTTAGTTCTAACTTGAGCACTTTTAGTTTTTATCTTTCTTCTTATATGTAATTGACAGAAGTAATAATCCATTTAATTATCATATAGTATTTTAAATATTTTAGATAGCCATCACTAAATATAATAGATATAATTAATTTACAATTAAAATTTTAATTTTTGTGTAAAAGATGGTGCTGTATGAAATTTCAGGCTTGGAGTCATCTAAATACAAAACACTAATATATAAATCTAAAAGAGTAAATTAAAGAATATAAAAAATTGTTGGGAAAACTAAGCCTTAAATTGATTGGCTGTTCAGAGAGGCATGCAGGGATGAAAAAGTCAGCATGGCCATAGAATTTGGTCACAGTCTTGGCCAGGAGGGTGTGGATCCTGACCTGCAGCAAATCAAACAGGTCCTTGATCCCAGTTGGAGTCCCTTGCTTGACAACTCACTTGAACCACCCAAAGACCTCCTCAAGGGGATTTAGGAAGAGCAAATAGGCAGGGAAGAAGAGAAAGCGCAAATTTGCCATAGCCAATTACTGGAGGCCCACTGCAATGCTGGTGTCAATTGATGGAAATTCCTCAAGAATATCAGCCAACTTATGGAGACAACATTGTCCAACACAATTACAATGGTAGAGCCTGGGTTTGTGCGCCTTAGGTGCTCCTGAACCAATTAGAGAAAGGTTAAGAAGGTTCTTCTGTTGTGAGAACCTGATATCATTTGATAGAGCTTGATCCCCTTTGAACCAAGGAGAGCCACCATTAAGTAGGCTGTGGAGCAGACTGCCACATGTCAAGCCACCCCATCATTTGAGCCTTTTAGGACATACCCATATGCATTCTGCATAGACAAGGCAAATTATAATTTGTCAATGTAATATAATTTGACTGTCCCTTTGGCTTTGAGGGCAGTGTAGGCCTCAGCGTATTTTTTTGGGTATTGATATTGGTTGGGTGTTTCTATTATAGGGAGATACCCTAAGTTTCTTCCACAAAAATCATAGACCCTTAACAGTTGGTAGTAAAAGGAAATTGAGGCCTCAACCACAAAAGTAGGTTTAACCATTTACTGTATATTTGCCGGTTCAAGATGGCAGTCCCAGGTTATCCACTAGTGGATTTCCCATTTGTGCTCCTTGGTGAGCATGGTGGACACACACAAGGATTTCTCCACAGCAAGAACTTGGCCAGTATTGATGAATTTGTTGAATACCTTTCTGGAAAACTTGAGATCCACTCCAACAAGGGATTTGCTGCCTGGTAGTCACCAGATTCATGCATAAGCCTGAGCAGGATGATGTGCTTGATATCAGGAATGTGCTTCTGGGCGGGCTTAGTGGGCTCAGATGAACTGAGATCCTGATTGATGACTGGCACACAAGGCATAGACACCTTGTTGTAGAAGGCCACTACCTTCTTGAGCGCCTGCTCCCCCTCTGTAGTCCTAAAGAACTTGGGCTTGCTGTTGTCTTCCTGGTTGCCATCACTGACGTAAGGCTTGTAGCTAGTGTCAAGCACAGGCTTAACCTTCTCCATCATTGCTTTCAGGATCAAATCCTGGCAGTACACAGGCTCAAACACATACGAGGAAGATCTACCTCCTTGTTTCTAACTGTTTTTTTGTGGTGACCTTGGTGGGCTTCCAGGTCAGCTTGGGGACCTGAGGGTTGATGCTCTGCACCCTAGCAGCTTGTCTCCTTGAAATGGCTGTGTCAGTGTAGCGTCACTATTGATCTCTCCTCTGTCTCCTTCCTGAGTAGGCACTTGCGTTGCACTGACTCAATTTTTTGACCCGTGGGGCAACCACAACCACGGCGCACAACAGGTGAATTGGTACTCTGTTGTTGTGTTCCTTCCATTTTAAAAATTTAATAAAATAAAAAATAAATTTCAGTTAAGTTACCCCTTAATTTTAATTTTTGCTTTTTATCTGAATATGGATATCTAATTAGAGTTTTCCCCACCCAATATCCTATAATAGATTTTTTATTTCTTAATTAGTTGTTTTTGATTTTACAACACCCTTTTAGAATACCCAAAATAATTTTCACCCTTTTTACCAGATTTTACTGCAAAATTTAAACAACCCTCAATAATTTTAAAATTTGTGTTTCAGATTATGTGCCCTATTTTAGATATCTTGGTATCATTCTTGATTACAGTCAATTGCACACACTGATTGAGTGGTTTCATTCACATAATAAGTTGCTATTATGTTTTGTTTTTGGATTGAGTTTTGACTTGCCACACGTGGGTGTATTTTGTCACCAATTTACATAGCAAACATATGCACACCAAAAGTCAACTCACACCATTTATTTTTTGAATCTTTGTTTTTGGTTTGTATTTTGAATAGTCTTTCTTGGTGTGCAAACAATTTGTTGCTGTGTTGACCCATTTTGTCCATTAACACCAAAAATCTTTTAAAGAGTGTATATTTTACACTGATAGTTGGAATTTGTATAAATCTGAAATCATTTGTTTAAATCTGAGGTATTTTGGTTGTTGCCATAGATTTTAAAACTTTACTGTATTTATTCAAGATATTTTTCAAAAACTAAATACCTTCAAAAGATGTTTATGATATTTCAAAGATATTTTTAATCACTTCTTTTCTATTGTTGGAAATAAAAGTTCAAAAGTAAAATGTGTTTAAATTGGGTTCCTGGAATTTTTACCCATTATAAATATAAAAAAACATAATGATTTTAATTGATTTAGGGGACAACAGCACCCATGTTGACATGGCCACTGTCAACTCAAAAATACAATTTTACTAAGTTTTTTAGTTGTGCTAGCTTAATTCCCATTTTTAAAGTGCTCAGAGGTGCAAACCCAGAAAAAAAACAAAATTGGGCAAGTGTCTATAGTAAAAAAGCATCAATTAAAATCTCCCAATCAAGAGAATTTTTTGATCTCTGCACTTTTTTCATTGAATATTTTAACAAAACTTAGTATTTTTCTTAAATTTGACTTTTTTAAAATTTGTTTACTAGTAGTTTTACAAAAGTAACAAGTTCAAATCCCTATGGGAACCAAACCCATGCCCAGCCACCAGGCGGGGAGAGTGGTTGACAAGGATTCACCTGCACCTGGATTTACTTTGAAAAGAAAATCCAGATGCGGGAACCATTCCTGCCCTGTCTGTAGCTTCAGGGCCTGTCCTGGGCCTAAAAAGCTATTCTCAAGCCTTGATGGGCTTGGCTAGGCCTTGGTAGGCTAATTTTAGCTGCCTAGGGCTCACAGTTCAAGCTTTCCCTCCATTTAGTAATTTGGGGTTCCCAATTGGGAACCCCTTTTTTAATCAAGTTCCTCAGCCTCAGAGATGCTTGTCAGGCCAGCCCAAATCAAGTAATCAAATTGGAAATTACCCCATGACACCTGCAGCTAACCTTGTCACAGCCAATAGCTAGCCAAGCAAAGATAGGTCACTAGCAGGCCAAGAAGCTGTTCCTTAAGACCCCAAAAATCTTTACAAGCCAGCCAACCAGACAACAGAAGTTGGGATGCCTAACCATACTACCCAGATAGCACAAGAAGAATGCCCAGAGGCACTTGCATGTGAGTGACTATATAAGTCAAGAACACTTATGAGATTCTGTATGCTGTGAATACCAATATTCACACTCTTTCAGTTTTGCCTTCATTGGGTTATTTTGAAGACAAATTCCTTGCTTTTGCTTTTGCTCCTTTAAATGGGTCTATTTCCAAAGATGTAAATCCATTTGTTTGTCTCCCTTGTTCTGCGCAACTTTTTTGCACCACTCATGCTTGTGGCAAGTGATTCAACCATCATTGTATTGTTTTATGGTAACCCCAAGCAATATATAATCAATTTCTATATATCCATTAAAAATCAGTTCTATTTACATTTCTGTCTTGTGTTTTCAAGTACTTTGGCACCTCTCTCTAGCCACAACTTGTAGATATTTATTATTCAGGGCCACAAGGTAATTGTATCATTTTCCCTTCCAACTAACCAAGAATCAGTACAAATCTAATCCTAAGGTTGAGATATTCTGTTTTCTGTCTGTGCTGCGCCTCAGAGCATGGCACTGTATTATCATTTTTACCAAATAAAGTTTTTTACAAACCTTTGGTTCACAAACCTATTTCCTTACATATTTATTATACTCTTTCATACTTAATTGCTCAAATAACAGTTCTCTACCTCAGGAGTTGAACATCAAGCCCCCACTGGAGACCAAGAAGCACTTGACTACTATTGCCCCCCTGACACTCCATTTGGTCCTTTACATTTCACAGAGAATCCACCCAACCCAACCATAAACCCTGGGCTTTGGAAAACCTGCAGTGGTACACCCACCCAGACTCTCCTAAAGATCCCTACCAAATTGTTTATGACAGCAAAGAAATTACAATGTACCCTTTGATATTCAACAGGAAATACAAAAATTCTTCCACCTACTTGGCCTCATGGAACCACCCTTGACACCCAAACTTTCTGTCTCAAACCCTCCCACTTCTGATGCTGCTAGCCAGAATAGTCAATTCCTGGGAGTGCTATACCTGGCATTCACTGGGTTGATTGATTATGCCTTGCCAGCAGCTGGACCTTGAGCTGTGGCTAGGAAGGCCCTCTCATACCTAGTAAAGTTAGGTCCTATCATCTGGTGGGTCATGCTTGTACCTGCTTCTGCCCCTCACTCACCTGAAGGGGCAATGTGGTACTCTTGGTATCCTGACAAGTAGCTAAAATTAAAAAAACCAAGTTCAAAGTGCCCAAATCAATTCAATTTAATATACATCTTAATTTAATTTGGCTTTTAAAATAGAATTTGTTTAACACTTTAAATATAGGAGAAGAAATCAAAGCTGCAAAAAGCAAAGTTCAAAAAAAATTTAATTTAATGTTTAACACAAAATTACTTCTTTCTATATGTAAAAAAAGAAATCAATAGTAAATAAAAGGCTTTTTTAACTTTAGGCAAAATTTTATTTTATTTATTTAAATTTTAATACAAATTAATATTATAAGCCCTTTATTTTTAAAAATAAAATTTTATCTTTTATAAATTTATAAAAAGAAGTTACATATAGTTTCTTAATAGGTGCAGAAATTAAACAGTAGTCAAATCAAAATCCAAAAAGGTACCAAAAAACTAAGTCCAGTTAATATTAAATTTTTTCAAAAAAATAATTTTTATTCATTATGTATTATTAAGTTCCTCAAATTAAAAGTGGGTAAATAAAAAATTAACTTTTGAAAATTAGTCACACTTTTTATAGGCTTATAAAAAATTTAATTATTGAAATTTTGTAACTGTGCTGTTTTAGCAGAGTTACACAGGGAAAATGATTAGAAGCTAGATAGATATCTTTATTTGTAGATATGGCTTATATAATGTGAATAAATCATGAATATCAGGAACATGATTATGGTAATCACTTGGTTGTATGGGTAGTGGGTGGCTTGATCCTGGTAATGAGTCAAGCGCTAAATTGAGGCATCCACAGTATGGAATTGTCATCTGCTCATGTTGCTGTTTCTGGAAATTTTTGTTGACTTCTGCATTTAGCTACAGGTCATGGGAAGTTGGATTATGGGTTACAAACCTTCTTAGTCAGAAATTTTCTAGGGGGTTGGCCCCACTGTTTTGACACCTCCCTGGCTGAGAGTCAGCCACCTCTGGGGGCAGGTTGTCAGGGAAGTTGTCAGGAGCCTGGGCGCCATACTGGACTAATTGGTGTTCTGTGGTGGGTAGGGCAGTCTTGCGCTGTCTCTGTCTTTCTTTACAGGGTCTCAGGAAATTGTGGTGGAGGATTTTGTCTTGTTTGTGTTTCCCAAGTCCTTGCATAAGGTAAGTGTTATTTTTGTTTACCTTTAGGATAATTGCTGGGCTTACTTTTTCAGGTTGTAGTTTACTTTTGTCAGCATTCATGACCCAAACTTTGTCACTGTGGTGCAGGGTGACACTTCAAAATATTGCCATATTTGTACTGATTCCTTATTTGAAAATTATAAGGGGAACTGCTGCCCTTTTTTGTGTTTTACGTCAGAAAGTAACCCTCCAAATCACATATGGGCATTTCTGATTAGAGACCAATTGACGCATCTGCGGCTAGCCGCAGATGCATCAATTGGTGATCCATCAGAAGGGGTTTTATTAGTGGCAATTAACGACCCATTGATTATCCCACTATGTAAATTGGCATATCTATCTTCTGCCCCTCTTTCTGCTAAAGTGTGAACCCTAAAGAGAGTAGTCTGAAACCCTATTCTACACTCAATTCACCAAAGACAGCCCTACTATTGCTGCAACCACCTGACCCCAGGTCACATGTCTAAATGATCACTTCTTGCCCAATCTAACTCATTTTCTTCTGAATATTCCCCAAAATGTTTCAGCTCTCCAAGAATAAGCTCATTGCCTGACAGTCTAGATCCTAGTCAGCATGACTCACCTTTTCTTTTCCCTCCTCTCCCTCTAAGTATAAAAAGACTCCAAGAGGTCCCCAATAAACAGAATTATTTACCATACAAACATAACAAATAACTTACAAATCTTAGACTACTTGCAGAGCCCAAAAATAGAGGTTCTGTTGAGTAAGAAGATATTAGTCCTGTTGTGCTTCCAGTTGCTACTCAGCTACACTCAACCCATCCCTAGAACCCTTGAGCACCACAGTCACCAACCTTGTGTCTGTTTTGGATGGGGACAAAAGTCTTTTGTAGACTCTTGTTTTCTCTTTCTGTTTGATCACCATTGGCCTCTATGACCTGGGGATCTGAACAAGGGGGATTCTTGCTTGGGATTTCCAGCTTGGGTCCTGATAGTGCTTGAATGATATTGGGATGTGTGCATATACTAACTCAAAAGGGCTTTTCCTGTTGGATCTGTTCACACAAGTTTGGCATACAAGTAGTGCAGCTGGTAGCTGCTTATACCAGTCTTCAGGTCTCCTGGCGGTGAGCTTGGCCAAGGCTTGCACAAGGCTGACATTTTGACGCTCCACACGTCCATTGGCCTGAGGGTGGTACAGTGTTGTCACAGTGTGCTTGACCCTGTTCTTAGTGAGGTATATTTTGATGTCTTCAGAGGTCAATTCTTTGCCTCTGTTGGTTATCAAGAGCTCTGGCTTTCCAAACTTGCTGATTATTTCTTTCCCTATGAAAAGCTGTACGTCATTGCCAGTATGTGTTTTTACTGCTTGTGCTACTGGCTAGCAGGTGGAAAAGTCAATAGCAGTAATGATATATCTTTTGTCAGTATGTTTCCCTGGTATTGGGCCTACTGATATCAAGAGCCCAAACTTTAAAGGGCAGTTGGGTTTGGATGGGTAACACTAATTTTGGGGGATTGTTGCTTTTTTTCTATTTTTTCACATACCTTCAAATTGCTCAAGGACCTCATGTACATCTCTATACAGAGTCAGCCACTAAGCTTTGTGCTTCAGGAACTGGTAGAGGTTTTGGCTCTTTGTAAGGCAAATCTAAACGGTAGTACAAGATGGTGTCAACTCTTTGATGTGTTGGAATTTATGGAATAGTTAATCAATTGGTCATTTTATGATGCAGTATTCTGTAAAATTCTGTAAACAAGTGTTTGTTCTTGGAAAAGGTATTTATGGTAAATCTATGGTTCCTGGAGGGAAGCCTTTGTCCTTGGTTTGAAAGGCAACTGTGGCAAGTTCAACTCCCTGGTGATTGACTCCCTGTTGCTTGACTCCCTGGTAGTCAACACTATAGTAAAGTGAGAATTTAGCTTTTTCCCTGATTACCAACTGAAAATTGACACTTTTTTAATTAATGGATCTTGATGTACTGAAATCTTTTAATATAAAAAATTAAGTCTTACAACTATGGTATACTAAAGTGATTCCACAGAGCTCGAAATTGCAATAAAAAGTGTACCTTAACTAATGAGAATAAGGATAAATAAGCAACTATTTCTCATTTTACTATGTAATTTACACTCTTCAATATAAATTTTTTGATATCCATAAAAAATAAAATTCCAATGAGACAAATATAAACACAAACACAACAAAAAAATTATGCAAAATAAGAAATATTAATATTTATTTTATATAGTTCATATAAGTATAAATGTGAATTTCTCTTGTTTTATTAGAAAATTAACAAAAATTAAGATATTTCATTCACTTTCAACTATACCTATTCATCTCAAACTTACCATGTATACATAAAATAATCAGTGCTATCTAATTAAATCAAAAAATAGAAAAATTAAAGCTAAAAACTAATTGATCAAAACTAAAAAGTAAAAATTAAAACCATAGAAGCAAGACAGCAAGTTTATTCCTCCCCATTCTTCCACTTCTTCATTTTGGCTCTCTCTAGGATGGCAGTTGCAATGATCTCAAGCTGCTGCTTGATCTCGGAGGCCTTTTATTTATGCTTGGCTTCATTTTGAATGGCCTTGGAGAATAAGGTGGAACAGGTTGTGGGCTTGGTGGGGGGACATGGTTTGCCAAGTCACACAGCATGGAGATGGTTTTTTCCTGCTTGTGCTGCAGGAGGGAGAAGAACTTATTGAACTTTGAATGAAGCCAAAAATTAGCCTTAAGATGCTTGTGATAAGCCTCTAGTGCCAAAGTGGTCTTGAGCTATCATTTACTGCCGCCCAGTACACATTCTAGCTGGCCTTGGCATGGGCCTTATCTTGCCTCTGTGTGATGATCTTCCTAATCCACTGGGGCTCAAAGTACTCAAGGAAAGGCTTAAACTCTGAGTACTTAACTAAGTAAGGATCCTTTGAGAAAACCTCAAACCCCCCACAGTGTGCTCTGGCTTTAAAAAAGCTAAGGCACTAAATTGTATCAGTACAAATTTGCAGGTGTCCAAAGTATCCCTCCAGCTCAACCTACTTAGCTCAGCATGGGCCTGCACATTCCAAGAAACTGCTTGGCAGTAGTGGAAGTGGCACCCCTGAACCTCCCCGCTGAACAGCTGCTCAAATGCATTGAACTGAGCAGGCTCAAAGTCCATAATCCACATGGCAGGCCCAAGATCTCTCAGCCTTACCTTTTCCTCCAAGTCCAGGATGGCCTGGTCTTGTCAGAGGCAGGAGGGTTAGTGTGTATGTGTGGGGGGAGAGTCTTCTTGAATTTGTCATTGTTGGCAGGAGGAAGGAGGGCAATTTCTTGGCAGAGGATGATAAAAGCACGGGTTTAAATGGCCTTGGTGGCCCCAGGAAGAAGAAAGAATGTGAGTGGAATCACCTGGATGTCAATCTGGGCATGGCTCATCCAGAGCTTCTTGAACATCTGGGAGCAAATGGCAAAGGTACCATCAACTAGCCAGGTTGAAGCCCTTTTCAACTTTATCAGGTTCTGCTGAGTTGAGTAGCAGATTATGCGGTCTTTAGTGGTGGGCCTGTTGTCATGGAGGAGGAAGCGCTCCCCACTCAGAAGCTGCTTGAGCTTGTGGGTGAGTGTAAGCTCCAAGAGGACGTCCAAAGCCTTGGGGGAAGGGGGATTGGCGGTGGATGCTTATTGCTTATGAACTTAACCAACTGCTCTTGAGTTGACACCAACTCAAGATTGTTGGGTTTTAAGTGCTGCAGGGCTTTAATAGCCAGATCAGATGCCCAGAGGTGAGAGGATCTTAGGATCACCTGGACCAGGTATCATTTTAATATCTGGGTTATAAGATGATTGGGGGGCTCATAAGAGTGCTTCCCTTTCTCTGCAGCTACTTGCTCCCAGCCCTCAGTGTTTAGCCGGGCCCCACCAGTCTTATCCTCACAGACAAAGTGCTTGCTCTTGGTTTGGCACTTTTGATTGTTACAATTAAAAATGTAGTTATCAGCTACGTAGCCAGGGCCGCCCTTTACAGACATAATTGGGAAAAAAACAGGGGGAAGCGCTTGGGGACTTTAAACTCTCTGTCCACATTTTAGATATTGTGGATGGCCAGTGGATCCCAAGCCACATGACCAGAAGCTTTAAAATTCTTGGAGTACTCCTCCGGCTCATCTTGGGGATCAAATGAGGGAGGGGGAAGAGCCATCAGGAGGGGGAGGGGAAGGGTTCTTCAAGGCCTGCTTGGATTCCTCCTTTTTCTTACCAGAAGAAAATGTGGGCTCCTTGGTAGCCTTTGACTTCTTTGTACGCGCTCCTTGGTGGGCTCAGAGTCAGCCTCTGAGTGGTAAAAGAAGTGGTCTGTAAGATTGCCATCAGATTTATTGGGAGAAGGTGAAGAGGATGTGGAAGAT
Organism: Entomophthora muscae; assembly: GCA_014839935.2. NCBI lineage: Eukaryota > Fungi > Entomophthoromycota > Entomophthoromycetes > Entomophthorales > Entomophthoraceae > Entomophthora > Entomophthora muscae. Next base: position 427,302 of record QTSX02002855.1, on the reverse strand, counting down.
GAGGATGGAGGGGGGAGGAGTAGGAGGAGATGAAGTGGGAGGAGATGGGGTGGGAGACTTTGCCTTTGCAGGCTTCTTGGCACACTTGGGAGTGGAGGCAGTTTCTTTGGAGCCATTGGAGGCTTGGCGCTTGGACTGTTGGCTGTTCTTATTTGATTTTGTCTAAAGAAAAGTTTAGTTTTGTAAATAAAATAGTGTGAAAGATATGAAACACAGAGATAAAGCAAAGTAAAAGTTAAATGAAAAGTATGCAAATAAAGTTTTATTTATCAAGAAAAAACATAAAAAAGTAAATAGAAGCAAATAGAAAATCAAAGTATAGATATAAAGATTAAAACATAGAAAATAAGTGAATTTATTATGAGGCATCAAATATGTTAGGCTCAGCATAACATCTTAGTGCTAAATCAATGTAAAAGTACAATTAAAAATAAAAAATATGGAAAATATATGGAGAGTAGCAGAAAAAGTAGTAGATTATAATTGCAAAAAAATAAATAAATTATTATGTGGAATTTTTTTATTGTGTATTGAAAAATCAAAACATAGTTAAGTGTTGAGTTTGGCACTGTTGATCAGCTGGGAAAAGCTGAATTCACACTTTTTAGGTGAAAAAAAGCCAAGTTTTCACTGTCAAGTATGCTGGAGTCAAGTAGAAACATCAAATTTACTGCTTTTTACATATGAAACTTGCTTAAATTTAAAACAGGTTTGAAAGTTAACCCAAAAGCAAGGCATTTTCATATCCTCAAAAATTAAAAAAATACAACATAAGTTAAAAAAGTAAATGAATGGAAATGTGTTTATTAGTGATAATAATGTGCTGTGAGGAGCTGGGAGTGACTTATTTACCATAGTGTTGATTAAAACATTAAGAAGCTCTCTGTACTAATCCCCAAGTTAAAGTGTCAAGTGGGTGAGTGTTGAGTGGCGCTCATAGTGTGTTACATACTAATTTAGCCTTAATTCCAAGCCTTTGATTAATTAAATCCAAAACCAATTGAGTGTCAAGTGGATAGAGTCAAACAAAGAAGATGTCAAGTTTCAGTTTTTTATAAATTACATATGAAATCTCTTAATAAATCAGGCTTAATTTATGTGGCACCACTTAATCCAAAAATCCAGGAATGACATAATGTAAAAAAAAGTTGGGTATTTGATTAATGTCTATACCACTAAATCCAGTATAGTGGTGCTTGGGAGCTTAAACAACAACTATGAGCCCTAATAATAAAAATATAGTAAATAAAATTTTTTATATAAGTGCATATGTATTTTATTAATAAAATTGAAATTTTGGCTTAAAAAGTGTCAAACTGGTCACTTTTTGTTTTAGAGTTTCAAACACAAGCTTTTTTCTATTAGTAAATTTACTTATAAATTGCCCATTAAATTGGTATTTTAGCTAACTAAATTATTAAACGGAGTCAAGTTTGAGTAAATTTAGCCTTGGTTTTTGGTTTCTAACCCATAAATCACTAGTAAAAATTAGCTTAAAATTGGTTAAGCCAAAAATACTAATATATTCACATATGCGGCACTCAACTCCCTGGTGCTCAACAAAGTGTCAAGTACCAGGGAGTCAAATTTACCACAGTTGCTGTTTAAAGCACCAGGAGAGGCCAGTCTGGATCTATGCCATGAAACGCCATGACATAAAATTTCCTTAAATGCTATCTTAACTATTTATATTTAGGGAGAAAATCTTTGTTATCAGAATGTTGTTCTGATGACCTCTCTAACTGTCCTAGGCACCAAGTTACAGCCTGTTAAAGTTTCGACATCAATTGAATTGTTCAATCAGTTTGAAATGCTACTGTAATTCAGAACCTAAATGTAAAAATGCGGGATTGTCAAATCCTTGGTCTAAATTTTAAAATCATTCTTGCAGGATGGCATTTTTTAATTAAATTTATTTCTTTGTATTTTTATCTGAATTTTTAAAAATGCAGGAACTCATAGACACTTTGCAAATTTCAAGTTTAACTACATATTTCAAATGGATCAAAATGAATTAACTGGAATCAGATTTGAAGTGTTCAAATCCATCAACCATTTTCATTAAGTTTACTATGTTTTTTGGAATTGCAGGATTTTCAAATCCAAGAACAAATTTTAAATCACTTTTAAATGCCACTAGTAAACTCAGATATTAATTGCAGGAACTAAAATCCAAATTGAATGTACATTAAGAAACTAGGACAAATCAACCCAAATCAAGAAGATCTACTCTGGATAAAATCAAATGAAAAATTCAATCTCAACAACCATGTTTAGACATGAAATTAAGTGAAATGTAGAATTTTCTAAACTGGAAATGATACAATATTCTTCACTCTAAATCACTAATATAGCAACCACAAAACCATATAATAATATAAGAGCCACCTCCTGATGACACAGAAACTTTTTAAAAGTTTTTTGGTCCCTGGTGTATCCAGGGGCCAAAAAAACTTTCTTTTGAGGAAGAAAGGAGGGGGAAAGATAAACTATCAGTGTCAGAACTTTTGGTTCTGCTATCAAATCTAGTGGTCCAAGTATTAGTTGCTTTATTAAGTATATGGGATATTTTTGTAATTTGTAGGAGGATTTTCTTGTATGAAGACAATCATTATCTGCAACTTCTATGAATTCCTTGGCAGAGCAACAGCTGGCAATGTCCAAGAGAGGCAACTCACAAGCGTCTCTGAATCTGGTGGCTTGTTTAGGTCTTTGAGAACTGACTAAGGTCTTTAAACTTGGGTTTATTCTTCTACTGTGAAAATTTCTATAGTAGGATCTTCAAAATTATCTGCCTTCTATTAGTCCAATGGAAGGGCTTTTATAGAGCTTGGGCTCTCTTGCCAGGATGATATCATCTGGCGCTTTTAACTCTTTCTTGGTCAGTCTTTCCATCCCCAGACCACCAGCATCAACCCCCAGAGTCAGGCATCCATGCAATGGCATGGGATTAAATATCATAGTACCCAGCACTGGGTACTTGTTGCTATAGAGTCATGCATAATCCATTAGCGCGCTGCAGTGGTGGCGCTAATCAATGACTCTATTTTTAGTGCAAAGGTTATCATTCCTAGGCAACCTTGCTAGTAGGGATTTGCAGTGGCACCTGCGGTTTGCTAGTGCAAATGAATCACAATCTTTTCAGATTTTTGGGGAAACCCATGATATCTAACCCAGCAGTTTGCTAGAGTGTTCCAGAATAACTCTAGCTAATTGGGTTTCAGTAATAATTGGAGATTTATAATATTCCTGGTTGTTCTTGTAGTTGTGGTCTGAATCTACTTTATTAAGGCTTATTAGATCAATTAAGCCTACTAGCAATATATTGGAAGCTTCTACAATTAATGGCTTGGCAGATTGCCAAGATTAACAAGGTAGAACAAAGTCAGTATAAATTCCTGATAATCAGTTTACTACAAAAAGTGTTTATGCATTGCTATTAAGGATGCTTGATTACAGTTGATTTTAGAAAAAAAACTAACAATAAAATAGAACTATATATTACAATCTATTTTTATCATGTTGTCTTTTCCTTGGTGTATTGATAGTTCATTTGCTGTTGGTAATGTGCTTACATTTAATTGGATAGTTTCACCTCCAGTTGCCTTGGCAATAGGAAATCAAGTTGCCTCTGCAACCACAGCTGATCTTGGGGAGGCAACTTGATTTCCTATTGCCAAGGCAACTGGAGGATAAACTATCCATTTATACACAAGCACATTATCAACAGCAAATGAAATATCAACACACCAAGAAAAAGGCATTTTGAAAAAAATAGATTGTAATACATAATTGTATTTTATCATTAGTGTTTTATAAAATCTACTTTAATCAAGCATCTAAATTTTAGCAGTCCTAAAATGGAAAAGGGTGATTTTTGAGAATACCTATGATTCCTAAAAGAATTTTTACAAATCCACTCTAGATCATTTGACCTTTGTTTGAGACACCCACAAATTATATTTATTTTAAATTCACCTCATTTTTTTATTTGAAATTTGGTTTAATGATTTGACAATCCTGCAATTTCATATTTGTTAATTTTTCCATGTTGTCTATGATTTGTTTGAAATACAGGAAACCTCAAATTGTACATTAGAATCCTGCATTTATGATTCATGTATCCTGCATTTGCTTGTTGTGTTTTGTATTTAGTTAGTTAAGATATCTTCTCAAGGGATTCTAAATTTTCCAATTTAAATAAATCAAAAAAAGACAAATTAAATAGTTGATTTTATTAAATATTTTAATTTTCACTCAGCTGTGTGCCTGCAAAAGTGATTCAAAATTTTGACCAAGGATTTGACAATTTTGCATTTTTACTTTTAGGTTCTGAATTTACAGTAGTGCCTGACTCAAGAAGTATAGAAAATAAAAATTCAAGCATAACTCATCAACTAGTGCACAGATTGGGAATTTCAGACATTCATTTTGAAGCCAGACTCCAGAAAAATACTTCAAATTATTTATAGACACAAACATATATGCAGTTATCAATGTGTGTGATTAGCCAAAATGAGGCACCATATGCCATTCAGAAGATATCCCAAACCCACATCCTAATGCCACTAAAAGAGTCTCTGAGACTTTCCAAAATAATCAAGAATAATCTAAAGGGCCTAATAATGTGATATATAATAATTCTGCCACAATGATATCCTTGTGATCATCCTAAGTTAGCATTGAAATAAAAATATACTTTATTTTGATTTGATTCTTAAGTTTAGCCATTAAATGGAAACCAGCCAAGACCCTTTGGGCCCTGACAATCCAGGCCATTTTTGCCTCTGGAAGCCCTTACATATAGGTGCAATAGGGCGTCAGACATGACTAGTTCTGGCCCAGGCTTGTATTGAATGTTCATGTTGAATTGCTCTAGGAACATCATCCAACAGGCTTGGCATCTGGACAGATTGACTTTTTTTAAAATATATAAGGTACTTGTGATTGGCTAGAGCAGTGAATTATTACTGCTGCTCTAGGTAACAAGGCCATTTGACTAAAAAACACACAATTCCCAGTAACTCCTTATCATGGATTGGGTAGCAGCACTTGCTGCCTGTGAGCTTGAAAAACTTGTAAGCCACTGGTAGGTAATCACATGTGTCTGTCTTAATGTGTAGTACACCTCTAATGGAGGCATCTGAGGTGTTGGTCTCCATCTGATAGTTGATATCCCTTCTTGGGTATTGTAATATGGGGGCAGATGTCAGTTTCTCCTTTAAGCAATAGAAACTGAGTTTTTTGCTGGGGATTTCATACAAACTTCAATTTGGCGCCTGTAATGGCAGATAAAGGTGTGGCAAGGATGCCACATTCTGGTATAAAATGTTGTACATATGCTGTCATTCCTAGGAAAGTTCATAGCTTGGTCTTATTTTAGGTGGATACATCTTGCATATAGCTTGGATTGTCTGAGCATCTGGTTTGATGCCCTCTTTTGACACCACATTTCCAAGAAAGGGGAGTTGTTCAAGGTAAAATTGGCATTTGTATGGTTTTGCAAGAAGCTTGTTCCGTGCTAAGGTTGCAAATATTGCTTCTAAACCATTGTGGTGTTGTTCCACAGAGGAACTATAAATAATGATATCATCCAAATACACTAATATGTGCTTGTCAAAATGGGGCACAAAGACCTCATTAATGAAGGTGACAAAGATCATTGGTACATATGTCATTCCATAGTTGAGCACAACTCACTTGTATGAGCTGTAATTGGTTTAGAAAGCAGTCTTGGGGATGCCTTCTTCTTTGATACACATTTGGTTATACCCTGTAGTTAGGTTAATATTTAAGAAGACAGTTGTTCCGCCCAAGGCGTCAAAAGGATCATCAATAAGCAGGAGATGATGACAATTCTTAATGCTGACTTTGTAAACACTTGGTAGTTGGTAACTAGCCTGAGAGACTGTGATGATCCACATGGAGTCAGTTTGCAGGCAAGGGCTGATTTGACTTAAATAAAGAATCAATGCTTGAAGTTAGAGAAGGATAGTGGCCTAAGACATGTAAATGTTTGGTAGGAAAAATGGCATCCCAGTCTAGTAGGTAAATTATGGCTGCCAGATCTGGATGGTGTTTCAATCCAGTAGGTAACTTATGGCTACTAGGATGGAATGTTGCTCCAGACTAGTAGATAACTTATGGCTGCTAGGGAAGAATTGACTGAGATAGCTCTGAGATCCTTTGACCACTTGCGGGAGGTCTGCAGGTGGCATAATTTACCTAATTTAGGGGTAAGATTTCCTTGTCTATGTCTTCCTGGTAGTTTTTGAAGAGGTCTTGAAGTCAACAGAGAGGCATGGATATGCCCAGTAACGTTATCAAGGTAATTGCCTAGGGGAGCAGATGCAGAACCTGATAATAAACAGGTATCTGGGAAGTAAAGTTGGTTACTTTGCAACTGAAAGCTAAATTAACCACTTAAGTGAGTAAAAAAAACTGCACAGACATGAAGATTTTCAATAGTTGATGGCCTAAAGTGGTGGTCACTGATAGGGGCCTAGTCAGACACTAACTCACTTATGAAGACTTATTACTGAGTCTGAGGTGCTAGTATGTAGACTACAGAGAAGAAAAAAACTTGATGGTTCATAGAGAAGGACAGAAACTTGATGGTTCACAGAAAAGAACTTAATGATGGATTGAAGATGATCAAGAAGGACTTGCAAAAGGAATGGAAAATGGAAGAGAAGGACTAGCAGAAGTTGAAGAAGGAGCAGAAGGAATAAGTAAAGGTTGTTAAGAGAAGATTAGGAGTTGGAAAGAAAAGACTTGGAAAGTTAAGGACAGAAAAGAAAAGAAGTAAAAAGAAAGAGATAACAAAGAAATAATTAAGAAAAAAGAAATAAAAAGAAGGAAATAATAAAGGAATCAAGAAAAAACTAAAAGGATGAAGAAAAAAGAAGCATTTAAAAGAAAATAGACTGTGAATTTATTAGAAGTTGATTGAGTAAGGAGAAGCAAAGCAGACAAAAACAACACAAGAAAACTCTGAGGATGGAGGCTAGAGTTTTGCCAAAACCACATAAAGGAGCAGGAGGCAAGCAACAGGTGGCTCCAAAATTTTCAAAAGGGAGAAAACACGGGAAAGCACTGAGAAACTTGAAGAAATTAAGGAGAGAAAAATCCTTTAAGTAAAACATAGTAAGAAGTGATTGAGTTTGCCCAGAGAAACATGACGGGAAATACAGTGAAATTGTTTGAGACACAGAACCAGTGTTTCTCTGGAGCAAGACAACGCCAGGTTCAAACCATGTCAAGAGCAAGTTATCTGGAGAAAGTTTTTGGCAAACTCTTAATCCATATGTGTGATTGGCGGCAGTATAAATCTTGTTTGATCAAGGTTTTTATTGGTTAAACAGATGGGTTTAAGCCTAAAAAATAAAGGAATGCACATGGAAAAGCTGGTTTTTAATTGACTGAATTAAGTACCAAAGTTTAATATATTGTAGAACAGAAGAAACTGGCTAGTTTAAGCCCATAAAACAAAAGTTCTGAGAAGAAAAAAGGACTGAAAAAAGGCTATAAAAGAGGGAAAAGTCTGAAACATGTCAAGGATTGAAAACAGTGATTAAAAAGGACACAAAAACAGAAAAACAAGCCAAGGACAAGGATAAAGGAGCAGAGCCCAAGATAAAAAGCAGTGATCCAAATAAGGAGCATCCCAAGACCAAGTACAAGGAGTACAAGAATTGTTGGAGGACTTCAAGTATTGGCAGACCCTATTGTTTCCTATACCACCAGGGCCATATTAAAGAAGGTTTCTAAAGGAATCTTCTGTAGGACAAAAAACACCCATTTTGACCTCTACCCATATTATCTAGCTGTGCATTAATTCTCATAAGAGAGCAATATAACATATTTTACCCTAATAAAGAGGAGGATTATACCTATTGCCAAAGTTGTTGAAGATTTACTACTAGTAAAACTTGAAGGAAGGAATGGGAAAGGGAGACTGTACACCTTGAGATGACAGACAGAGGCAGGGAATTCATTGGGTTTGAATTCACTAGACTCTTGAAAGTCTTGTATTAGCCTACAGAGAGTCTGGCCCCAGCTGAAGTTCAGGTACATGGAGGGGATGCTTGCCTAGTAAAGGAAAAGTCTTGGAAGAATTTGCCATGATGCAAGCCAAGTAAAAACTCTAACTCAGCCAGATGCCCCAGCTAGGAAATAACAATCCCTTCCAGCCAGTCCCTGGCTTTGACCTAGGACACACAATGAGGACCAGTGTACAGGAGCCCCTCAGGGACCCATCCTTCTTTGCCACAAAGAACACCTTGACCCCCAGGAGTGATTGTGAAGATCATATGAGCCCTTTCTCCAAGGCCTCTTTGAGGTAAGCACAGAGTGTGTAATCCTTGTTGAGGGTGAGTTAGTATATAGGCTGTGCCTTGGTTATTACTCCCTTGAGTTATATTAGTGTTGTATGTGCTTCTCAGGTGGTAGCCCTAGAAGTGCCTCTTTAAAAATCTCTGTGTGCTGTGCTACAATTTCCAAATCCTGGGGGGTGACAGTATCTTGGTATCCCTTGAAGTTTATGATATTTTACTTTAAGAAGTCCCAATTGATTGCTTTGTGGTTATTCTTTCCCTTTTGGGTCTCTGTGACATGCACAAAGAAATGGTTTTATATGAGTTGGTCCACATAGTAAGAGTAAATTTGATGGTGTACTCTGTCACGCTTGATGGTTAACACTGAAGTAACCCAGTCCACATGTAAGTTGTTTTTACGTAGCCATTCCAGGCCAAGCACAACATCAAACTTGGGGAAGTCAATGACAGGTCCTTGGATGGTGGAGAACAGATTCTCCAGCGCAATAGAGAAGGGGGCTGTTTCTTATGTCATAGTACTGTGGTGTTTATCAGCTAGGACCACTTTTTTAATCCACACAGGATTAGTGGCTAGTTTGAACTTGTCCACAAAGGTGATTTTGATGATTGTGCAATCTGCGCCTGAGTCCAGGAGGACTGAGCCTGTGTAAATTTGAAAGCAGAAATGGTAGGATATCAGTGTATTGGAATTTCTGGAAATGGTGTAAAGTACTGGGTCTCCTGAGGGCACTTGCATCATTGGATACTGATCCACGTCCTCCGGGCAATATTCATCATTTGGCAAGGCAGAAGGTTGGTAGGGAGAGCTTGGCTTGCTTAATGCTTTTCCCAGGTTTTTCCTTGTCCTGGTTATCCTGGGTGCTGGTAACCCTGAAGTGGGTACAATTAGACTGGCCATTGTTTTTGTTGCTGTGACCATTGGGTCCCAAAGTTTTTTGTTTGTGTCATTACTGTTGTTAGGTGGGGGGAGTTGGAGCATCCTGAGGAGTGGGAGTCTTTAGGTCTCTTCATTTTTATGGTTTACACCTTGTGTAGTGTGTTAAAGGTTTTCTCTGATTTCTCTGCTTTTTGATATATAATTTTGAGGTTGGCCACTTATTATAAGTTAATGTGTCTCATTATTTGAAGTTTGAGTGTGTTTTAGTATCTGAGGTGTGTGGCTGGGGTGTCAAAACCCATTTCAGAGGGTGCACATAGTTCAAGTTGCTTTTAGGTGCAGGTGAGTTCCTTCATGGTGCCTGTCTGAGTTAGGTTCTTTACTTGGTGTATGATCAAAAGTGTGGTGTCTTTTAGCACAAATCTTGCCAAGAAGTCCTGCTTGAAGGTATCAAAGTCCTTTTTGGTATGTTTTTCATGCCACTTGTTGCACCAGGTACCAGCGTCATGAGTCAGACAGATGGAGATTTCTGCAATCCAGAATTGCTACAAGCATTCCATTTGTGCCAGTTTGCTTTGGGCGGACTGAATTCATGTGGCAGTGTTGTTATCATTGGCCCCAGCAAAGGATTCCAGGGCAGTGCTTTGAAGTCTTTGGGCTACTTAGGCTGGCATTGTATTTTGTCAATTGCACAAGGAATGGCAGAGGAAGCCTGGAAGAACCCTTGGGCAGAGAGGGCATTGAACACAGGAGAGGGTATCACTATGTTCTGGTACAATAAATATCCCTATAGCATTTTGATCCCTGGCGTGTAGGGTGTCCAATCCACAGTGATCACAGACGTAATTATTTTGTATATTTTTTTACTGCAGCAGGTACAGGCAACAGGAGGAATTTTGAAAAGAAAGGTAGGATGGAGAACCTACCTGTGCTAATAATGTTGTAACTGTGCTGTTTTAACAAAGCTATACAAGGAAAATGATTAGAAGCTATATAGTTATCCTTCTTTGTAGATATGGCGTATATAATGTAAATGAATCATAAATATCAGGAACATGATTATGGTAATCACTTTGCTGGATGGGTAGTGGGTGGCTTGATCCTGATAATGAGCCAAGTGCTAAATTGAGGCATCCACAGTATGGAGTCATCATCTTCTCATGTTGCTGTTTCTTGAAATTTTTGTTGACTTCCACATTTGGCTATGGATCACTAGGAAGTCAGATTGCGGGCCACAAACCTGCTTAGTAAGAACCTTTCCAGGGGACAACCCCATTATTTTGACAATATTTTTTTTTAAATTTCTCATGTATATTCTTTAGGACCTAATATTTTTTATACATAAAAAATAAATAAAAATTTTAGGTTGTGTCAAGTATATACTTCTGGAAATTACAATAAACAAGATAAAGGGGAATTTTAAGAAGAGAATGATACTTTATTTGGTATGAGTTTAGAGTATTATATAGTATCATTAGAAGCCACATACTTTCCATGTACATCATGATAGTCATGGGGCTTATCTAACCAATTGTTCCTCTTAGGTCATGAAGTTTATCCAATTGGTGTTCCTCTTAGGACTCATAATGTTTGATCCCCAGAATAGATGGCCAAATGATAACAGTGACACCAACTTAATGATTAGTCAGGGAATCATCCAGCAAGTCACTCAGGGAATTAGTTTCCAAAGAAGGAGTAATTGTAGATGTTGCAACAGTATTGATTTTTTGTTTTCATTGATGCTTGACTTGAAAAAGTCACATCTCTGTTATTCTTCTCAGTTTAACTTAGTAAATTGAGCCTGTTGGTAAAAACCTGTTTGTCTTTACCAATTGGCATTTCAACATATGATTAATCTAGCATCAAATCAATAGCTTCTCTAATACTAGATTAATCACAGGTTGGTGTGCCAATTGACAAAGACAAGCAGGGTTTTATTAAGAGGCTCATTTTACAAAGTTAAACTGGGAAGAATAACAGGGGTGTATCTTTTCCAAGTCAATCAAAAAGAAAAATAAAATCACTACCAATTCTTATTAAAGGGTCCTGTGTAATTGTAGTTTCTTAAATTCACTTGATTTTAGCACTAACCAAAGATTAAATTTATAATAGATATAAATATTAAATAGATTAATTAATAATTTTGACTTTATTAAATCAATCTTAGCTGAGATTAAATCTAAAACATATTGTTAAATTAAAATCCTAAAAGCATAAGAACTTTATATTTAATAATTAAATAAAAATGTTTAGGGTTTATCATAAATTAGGTTTGCATATTATAATAGTCAAGACTATTAATGGAATTAATCCTGATGGTCAAGGCTATTATAGATGCAAATTCAAACCTGTTGGATCTGATGGATTTGCATTCCTGATTGTAACTTGGATACTAAGACGCTCTGGCCAACCTATTACATCCTGATGGATTGGTTTTGGGAATTAATGGCCATTGTTGCAATGGGTAGCTACAACTGCAGCCCACTCCAGAGTGATGCTCACTTACTATTCACACTAGATTGTCCAGATCAACCCTAAAAGGTAGAATACAGCTGAAAGATTCTGGTGGATCCCAGAAGATTGTGTAATATTTTAATTGATAGCACAAGTGCTAATACAACTCTGCAGTCATTGTGAATCACTTACAGTATATAACTTTTCTTATTTCCCTAATAAAAGATGCACTTTTACCTACTTAATTTTAACTCTACTCAGTTGTTACCTTATATTTAAAGGTAAATAATCCAAAGTCTATAAGACTTGTATTAATACATGTATAGGCCTACAATCATACTCTTACAAGCTAGAAAAACAGACATAAATTCCCAAGCCGTCCACAAGGCCCAAAACACAACATGGATAAGGTTTATTTGGCAAAATATGGGAGTAGAGGGGTGAAATAGTTGACAGGATGGCTGGGCTGGGTGATGGGGGCAGTACTGGTGTCGCAATAATGAGTACTCCACTCTAATTGCTATTGAGATAATTGGAATCAATACTTTGATATAATTTGACAATGGATTCCTTAAGTTGATTTCCTCAATTGCAATTGGATTCAACTGGTGGAGCTAAAATACTCAGGCTTATTATCAGCCCATATGAGTATAATAAACAGAGCTTTTAACCTTACACTTAACATATAATTTGATATTGCCTTTTCATTTAGCAGTTGAAGTTGGTGTTTATTAAGCTTTATATAGCTTTAGGATTATTAGTATGCTTATATATAATTTAGTTAAGATAAACTTTACCTTGTAGATTTAGCTAGTTTAGATAGCTCAAATTTAAAATAACTGGATTGGTGTGGGGATGTTTAGGCTTTATTGGACTGTGAGGATGAGCTAGGACTAGGAAGTGATTGGTACTTGGATTGTGTGGCTGCCTTAGCCATTTTGGATAAAAGATGATTCATGTTATCATAATTCTGATCAGGATTACAATGATTGACTGGTACTGCAGGAACTCACAAGAGGCAGGTGTGGATCCTTAGATATTTGGCTACTGCTGTGAGTGTTCAGGACCAGTTGGTGACTATGTCAGCAACCTTATGATGCAGGAAAAGCCTAGTGAAGTTGTGGGCAGCATTTAGCACCTGATTGAATGTCTTAGGCTTTATCAAATATTTTCTATGATGTTGTAGAACAATTCAACACCCAATTATACATCAGTATGACTAGCAGGGAATATATACACATTGTGGCCTCCTGCTCAAATATTATACAATTCCTCTTCCCTGAATTCCATTTGATGGCTCAAGAATATGCAGTATTTGGAATTAATTGAGCTCCAGATATTGAGCAAATCCAAAATAAATCTTTTAATAGATGTACCCTTTGATTCAAACAGACAAGTTTTGATAAAACACTGTCCCTTTTGGTAAAGCTGCCATGAATGCAAAAATTACAGTGCTTATGATTACGCTTCTTTTTACTGTTAGTTGTGTTTGTTTGCCCCACAATCTCATAATACCATACAGTTAATGCCAATTTATAATAAGGTATAAAAATGAGGATTTTCATGATATTGGGCAAGCAGCAGGTAATTATAGCACTGGTTGGTGGATTATAGGGAAAATCAGAGCCAAAATTACATTTATTGCCTGTAAAATTAATTAAAACCAGAATGGAAAAAACAAACCCATGAATTCTAAGCTGTACAGTGAAGGAGGCAATGAAGATGCTGTGGAGCCCAATTAGGTATCTGAACACAGTCATTCAGAGTTATGGGTCTTGTTAGAGGAGGTTAATTATGACAGGGTAGGAATCATTGAACTGTGGTTCTGGATTCTTCTTTGGCTTCTTGTAAGCTTTGTAATGACTCTCTCTTCATGAAAACCTGATATTCTTGTCTGACCACTGCCTCAATGAATTTTAAGCAAGCAGAAACCTCTACAAAGGCTGTTGTGTTCTGAGGCGCAGCACTGAGTCACAACAGGAAATCCTAACCTTAGGATTGGATTTGTACTTAGTCTCAGCTAGATGGCAGGGAAGGAATTGCAATTACCTTGTGGCCCTGAATGAATAATCTCTAATAGTTGTTGCTATAGAGAGGCGCCAAAAGACTGGAAGACACAAAGACAAAAATGTGAATAGAACTTTAATTTTATTGGGAATAAAAATTGGGAATATATACTGTGTAGCTTTACCACAAAACAGTACATGGACGGTAGGATCACTTGCCACAAGCATGAGTGGGGCAAGTGAGTTGCGCAAAATCAGGAAACCAAACAATTTTATTTCCCAGTTTGGATACAGACTAAATTCAAGGGGCAAAAGCAAAAGCTAGATATTTGTCCTTAAAATAACCCATTGAAGGCAAAATCAAAACATGGTGAATGGTGGCATTCACAAAATTGCCCCCCTCTAGATTGGCCTTAGGGGGGTAGTACTTGGTGAGGAACTTGGCATGCACTTGGGCAAACAGACAATCAGTAGAGAGGAGTTTAAAAGTGTACTCTGATCCTCATTCAAAGGTCACTTCTAGAGGTCCAACCCACAATATATCTAGTTTGTGAGTGTGTCCTCCTACTCTATGCTGATAGTATAGAATGTGGTCCCCAATATTGAACTCAGGCAAGGGGGAGCGTCCAGCATTATCAGGAGAGAGCTCAAGCATCTTGGTCTTATATGCAGAAGTATACACTGTGGCCTGTATATCAATGATGCAGCTGACTAGATCTTTGACATGGTCATCAGGGTTCATAGCCTTATCAGAGAAGAGTAGGGGCCCCCAGGAGCAACAGAGTAGTGGCCTCACGCCCATACAGCATATAAAAGGGGGAATACCCAGTGACAAAATGTTTGCTAAAGTGGTAAGCAAATAAGCAGCAGGTAAGTATAGATCCCAGTTTGCAGCGTCAGAGTAAGTGAGTTTCCTCATGATAGAAACCAGTGTTGGTTTTGCACGCTCAACTTCCTCATTGGTAGAAGGATTATAGGGGGCAGAGAAAGACTGGTGAGACCCCAGAGCTTCAACAACAGAGGTTACCAACTTGGCGTTGAAGTTAGTCCCATTGTCAGACAACAACACTTGAAGGCAGCCATGGTGGTAGAATACATCTTGCAACAGAAAGGCAGCCGTTGTCTTGGCAGTAATGTCCTTGATAGGGCAAGCTTCTACCCACTTGCTTAAATGATTAACAGCAATTAGGATAAAGCAGAGACTAGAGTAAGAGCGGGGGAAAGACCCCACAGCGTCAATGCTAACAGTATGAAATTCAAGTTGAGGGGGGACTAGCTCAAACTTGTGTGAGGCAGCCCAAAATTGCTGGAGCTGACAATCATGGCAACTAGCAATGACGTCTAGAATCAGCAGGCAAAGGTTTTCCCAGAAGTAGTTCTTCTGGAGCCAGTCATAGGTCTTGACAATGCCTCCGTTTCCTGTCTCTTTATGAGATTAGAGCGCCAGCAAAAGGCAAAGGCTAGACCATACATAAGGCAGGTATTGGTCTTGCACTTTTTTGAAGAGTTGGTTGCTGCAAATGAACATATCCTTGGATAGTTTGGATATTGCAAGTCAAACTTCTTCTGTCTTGCTTTCCCATGAGGAAGAATATCCTATTAGTTTATACAGTCAATCAGCCTCAGAAGGGTGTAGAGCAAGTGTGGTGAAACTCATCACCAGTTGGTTGCTCTAATCCTGATTTTCATTGACTACTTCCTGATTGTATTAGATCCAGATTGCCTTTCTAATGAGGTAGTCATTCTGGATGCTTAAGACATCAACTAGCTGCTGGATTGCCTTACAATACCAACTAGCTTCCAGATTGACCATAAGCACTGACTTGGTTCCGGATTAGAAGTCCCACCAATTAGGAGTTAAATCTATCAACTGACTAAGTTCACCAACTGGGGTTATTGATCAAATTCCCCAACCTTGAGTCTTTAGCAACCCTCTTGTGCTTCTGGGGCTGTTCACATCTTCCCCTGATTGCTGTGTTGATCCCCAGTTGTTCAAAATTCATTTCCTCCTTTCTCAAATCCCATGTAATGACCAACTTATCTTGAATTATCAAGTAAGTTGTAGTATATAAACCCATCTCCTTTTCTCAATAAATATATATGTTTTACACCCCCCTTACATTAGCTAAACCATTGAATATTTCTTTGAGTGTATAATTTGAGGATCACAAAGGCTAGTCTCCTCTTACTGACTACATTGCCAATTAGCCCAACTAGAAGTTGCTTATTGAGGATTTGCTTTAGAGTAGTTGACGCCATCACTACTCTAAACCCTTTGTTGTTCTCTTGGTCTAATCACTTCTGTACTACCATATACCTGTCTGGTTCACACCTGTTACAGTACCTAGTAATCAACTGACACCTAAATCTTTCCCCCAATATCCCTGTCTATTCTATAGTTGGTCTAATAACTAACAGACTATCCTCACTTATTGTAGTAAGAGTACCTTATCTTGGTGCTCACTACAGGGGCTTTTAGTCAATTCCAGCCAACCTCTTATTGACGCCTACAAAACCCTCTGACAAGGGAAGAACCTATACAATATGGTTAACACCAGATCCTCTGGAGTGCCTCTCCTGCCCCTGAATGACAATATCCAACACGTTGATTGTCCTAATAGAACAGGCTCTTCAGCCACCAATACATCAGCACCATCCCAAACAAGCGCCACTAACCCAGGATCAGTTGGCAGTATTCACCCCCAAAGGGTGAGCCAGTTGTTGACTGGAAGAATCACCTCCTGACCCTCAACTACCACTGCCAACAATTCTGCCAGACCAACTCAGTCCCCCCTGGGGAATTGCACTACTGTCAATTGGTCCAACTGACAGGCCACAGCCCCAATCAGGGCACTGAACAATCATAATAACCGCCCTAGTCCAGTATAGCAACTTTGATCTATGGAGATTCCAATGATACAACTGACCCCAATTCCTCCCCTGGGACTCTGGGAACCCCCTAGTTGACCAGCAAGATAGTCAGTCCCAACCTTTGAGGCCTTCAACTTCTCTGCTTCTGGAGCTGGCCAAACTCTTAATTGTTGGCCTTCTGCAACCATCTATCCTATCTCCAATAGCCCTAGTTGCAGTTTTTCCTGATTGCTCTTTCTATCAGACAAGCCAATACCAATCCATATCTCCCTCTTGATACATCAGCGGAGACCACTAACACTGAGCAAGATCTGTGAGAGATTGAGAAAATGATCAAACATAATAATGGAGCCCTACCTTGATTGAAATTTGACAGTTTGGATAGACTAACCACATGAACAATTAGGGTTGTTCATCCAAAACTCATGGACGCTGTGAATAGACTCAACCAGGTCAATGCCAGCCTCCAATAACTAAACAACCAACATAAAGACCTCCAACAGTTGGCTTCTATTAACTTTGAGTGACAAGGTGAATGGAACAATATCATCAATCATCAAATTGAAGAGTCCAATGATTGTGCCAGAGAAACTGCTGTCCACTTAGTAGGAATAACCCAGGAGTCAAATACCTTTGTGGACATCCAGTTTATTCCTCTCCGCGACCTCACTATTACTTTTGCTGCCAACTTGGAGTTGTCTGCAGTTCACCTCAAAGCCCAAGGAACAACCCTCACCAACCACCATTGACATATCCAGGAATGAATGGAACAAATGAGCCAACTGTCTTGAGTGACCTCTGCGCAAAGTGTAGTCCAGTAACAGCATAATACAGCAATCACCCATGTGGACGCTTAGGTCATGAGACAATTCAATGAAAATTGCATCCAGATTGAAGAGGTTCAACACCAATGTACTGAAGACCTAGCCACCACTACTGCCGCAGTAGTGGAACAACTCACTACCTGTAATCAAGGAGTACAAAAAGCGCATACTGCCAACCAAGAGCTAACAGAACAAGTGGGTGGCTTTACAACTCAATTAGCCTACACAACTACCCTCCTCAATAACCAAGGATGAGTAGTAGAAGAACTAAGAGTAGCCACAACTACTCTGGAAGAACGTTTCAACCAACTAACTTTTGGGGATCCAACCACCCAAAAACCCACCATAATTGGCAATATTCTCAATCATAGTCAAGCTGACCCTGCTTTACCTCCTCAGTACACGCCCCCACAGCATAGCAACTGGAGCAAATGCTATGCCAATTGGGAGTGCAGTTCCCAGCAGCCGCCGCCTTTGCCAGAGAAGCCCCAAGAGCTACCCATGCCAGTCCTGCTGCAGATGTCACCAGCCCAACTACTCCAATAGTAGTAGTTCTAGCCCCAAATTTGGTTCTGAGGATAAGTTGACAATCTCATCTTCTACGTATCAGCAAGGAGTGCACCATGGTTCCAGTTCAGGAAGAGCTAGGCCAAATAGTCTCTTCAAAGCCGAATTCTCAATGAACAGCTATATTGACATCCACATGTAACTGGACACTTTTGAGAAGGCCAATGAAGGACTAGGATCTTGAGAGATGGGTCTAGCCTGTATTTGCATAATAGACAAAGCAGTACTAGCTGGCATCTCTCAACACCTTCCTATAAACTATAAATATAAGGATGTGAGAAAAGCTCTCCTTAAAGTCTTCAACTCAGAAGCAAGGGAAAAAATTGACAGGGATAACTTTCTTGTTCTAAAAATTAAGAACTTTGAAGATTTTCCTTGTGAATTCCAATCTATGGTAAGTTGGCTGAAGATAAAAACCTCATCAGCCCCAACAACTGTTGTTGTGCCCTATGACATGCTTTATTGCCATACAAGGATCTTTGGAATGAGTTCTCTGTTCTGATAAATGGCCTTCCCAGCATCACTTTAATTATAAAGCAAGTCTTTACCCTAGGACAGCTTAAAACTCAGTTGGATTGACTCAAGCATACTGACCAAAGGGTTTACACCACTCCAGAACAAACTCCAACTTCTGTCTACCAACCTTTGTCTTCCTACCAGAGAAATTCTAATACCCAACCAACTCCATACCATATGCAAACCAACTACACAGGTTGCAGAATATGTGAGGAGAAGACATATATGCAAAATGATTGCCCTGACTTTGCTGTGTACAAGAAAGTACAGGAGATATTTAGAAGCAGAACTCGGGGTCAACCTGGAGTTCACGTAGTTTCTACTGAAGACACAGTCTACATAGAAGACTACTTCTCTTCTGACAAAGAGTCAAAAAACAAATAGGGTATGGACTCAGGGAGTCCCCATTACCTTTACCTAAACCTTCCCCCCAACAATCTAGCTGGTATTTTTGCTGTGTTATCAAACCCAATCAGCAAGAAATCAGTACAGGCCCAACAACTGGAGAAGAGACATGCCAAAATGGAATTTCTTAACTCTAGTATTACCAACCTAACCTTCCATCCCTATCTGTCCCAGCCTTTACCTGACCTGCCCTCAACCAACTCTGATAGCGACTGCAAAGATATCACCCCATACACTGATAATTCTTTTGTCAGCGTATCTTTCCCCATCCCAATGAAGACCTTCTTGAAAGCCCTGCCAATGTTTAAGGATTGCTTGGACGCTCTACAAGAGCACCTAAAAAATGATCCTATATGTAATATCACTAATAATATTATCAACCCAACAAAAACATGTGCATGGGTTCAACTTAAAGTCTTTGAAACTCCTATTTGCGCTGTTTTCAACACAGGAGCACCAAAAACAATAGTATCTTCCCAACTGGTATCCAAGCTTTAATTCAAGCCAGACTTGGCTTACAACAAAAGATTTTCCACTGCAGGGGATCAACAAACCATTGCAGCAGATGCCTACAGTAGTACCCCACTGATAATTGGTGAGCTAGTCCTAACAACAAGTGCTATTGTGCTACAATCTACCAGTTATGACATGCTAGTAGGTACCAATCTGCTATGACAATACAACACTATAATAGCCATGAGTGCTGGAACAATAACCCTTATGGGGTATTTTATTCCTTTATTTTTTAACAACAATCAAACATTGTACATGGTATCTCAAGGGAAAAATGACTGACACCATACTCTAATCAAGTACTTGCATGGTGTTATGGGAATTCCCTATTGTCTTGACAACCCACATACCAAGTGTGATGACTGTGCATCTTACCCTCACTCACCCATGAGGTGAAACATGGGGGTATAGTTCTGTCAGTTAACTGGGATGATCCTGATTACTACTGGATAAAAAGTAGTTCAGTTTCTTCCCAGGTCCCTACCCCATTCCTGCACAAATTGTTTATGTGCAGGAATAATACAAGTATATAATGAATCTCTTCCTTCACAATAAACATATCTTTTAACCACACTACTTTGCGCTTCAAGCTTGATCTTACTTTTCTAATAAGACTCAAGCTTTTAACCAGACTCTATTAGACTCTGCTTTTCTTGTTGCCTTCACTACTTCAGGTAACAATATGATCTCCCTGCTGTGTTAAAAGTTTAGAGTTAGTTCCCTAGGCTTGATCTAAGTGCTTCCTACTGTCTCCTGCAAACTGCAGCCAGTAGAAGTAGTTCTTAAGATTCTAAGGAAGAAGCACATTAGAGATCACTCTCACTCTCCTCATCAATCTCCTGTGAGCATCACTCCAAGTGTTGTGTTTGGTTCCTGGGGACAACATCCAGGAGAACATGGTAGGAAATCTTTATAACAAAAGATTTGAGGTTCAAAGCTAGCCTTAGGTTAGCCTTCAGGGAAAAATTAAGGGCACATATCTTAATTTCCTGGAATACACAATGTGGAAGCCCTTTTGGCAAAAAGGAAAGGAAAAAGCTTGAAGAATACTAAAGATAACTCAAGTGTGGATAAACTTGTCTTTATTAGGAGAAATGATTCTACTTAAATAGTAGAAAAGGGTTGATGATCACTAATTAGATAGACAGAGTGGCAGAAGGGGTCACATTGGAATGAGGTTATACCAGGATCAGTCAAGGACAGTATGATATTCCAGAATGGGTGGATATTGAGCCAGACCCATTTGAGGAAGGCAAGGGATTCATGAAATCAAAAGCAAACACGACTAAATCTTTGCACATATCAATATTTGAAGGCCATATCAAAATGGCATTAATGGCACAATTTACGGCATCTCCCCCCTCAAGATTGGACACAGGGAGTTGATATATGCGTAGAAATTTAGAGTGTACCCAGGAAAAAGGACAGCCAGAGGACAGTAGCTTCACAGTATACTTTACACCCTTCTTATAGGTGACTTCACAAGGTCCAACCCAGAGGGAGTCCAGCTTATGTGCTCGCCCCCCAGTACGGTTTTGATAATAGAGGACTAGGTCACCCACTTGGTACTTGGGGAGGGGGGCTCTGGAAGCATTAGAGGGCAAGAGTTCCAGGGTTTTTACCTTCTAAGCAATATAATATGTGGTAGCTTGGATGTCAATGATACGGTTAGTCAAGTCTTTGACATGAGCTTTGGGATTAGTAGAGGTGTCAACTTTGATCAACAGGGGTTCCAAGATTGAGGGGGTAGTGGCTTCTCATCCATACAGCATGGTGTAGGGGGACTGACCAGTCACACAGTGTCTGCTGAGTAGATATGCAAAGAGGGCAGCAGGGAGGAACATATCCCAGTTATCAGCATTAGGAGGGTAAGCTTTCACATGATGAACACAAGGGTGGAGTTTGCTTGTTCCACAGTCCTGTTAGTTGATGGGTTATATGGTGCAGAGAAATATTGATGGGTACCCATAGCTTCTACAATGGACATTATGAGGCAAGCATTAAAGTTGGTCCCATTGTCAGAAAGCAGGACTTGAGGACAACCATGACGTTAAAGATGTCTTGCAACAAGAAATTAGCTGTGGTCTTGGTGGTTATATCTTTGGTTGCTCTGGCTTCAACTCATTTGCTAAAGTGGTTGACAGCTACCAAGATGAGCAACACCCAAACCTAAAACGCAGGAGAGGCCCAACAGCATCAATACTCACAGTGTGGAAGGTATGCTTAGAGGGATGAGCTTGAACTGATGTTGTGAAGGTCGGGGGCGTTAGAGCTGACAAGAATGACAGGAGGCAAGCACATCAGGAATTAGGAGGCGCATAATCTCACAATAGAAGTTTTTTTACAACCAGTCATAAATCTTTGCTAAGCCTCCATGTCCTGTGCCAATGTGGGCTTGGAGGATGATAACAACCCTCATGCTAGGACAGACGTAGGGCAGAAAAGTGTTGTTGAATTTATTGAGGAGTTGTCTATCTCAAATCACAGTATCTTTTGATAGGGCCTGGAGTGCCAATCAGATGTCTTCTGGCTCAGTGGTCCAGGAGTCAGGGTATCTTATTAATTCATATAGGCAATCAGCATCTGCCAGATGGATAGCTAGTATAGGCATCCTTAACAATCCATCAGTGTACTGATGTTGCGCACCAGGACAATGAACCACAGTGAAATTGTATCCTTGTAAGCGCAGAGGCCAAAATGATAATTGACCTTCAGGCTCCTTTAATTGCTGCAGCCACTTAAGGGATAAATGGTCAGTGGCTACAGTAAAGCAAGTCCTGTAAATGTAGTGCCAAAACTGTTTCACAGCATATAGAACATCCAAGCATTCCTTCTTGGTGACACTATAATTCTTCTCATGTTTTTTGAGGACATGTGAAGAATATGCCACAGGTCAATCCACACCCTCATTGTCTAGCTGGGCTAAGATTCCACCCACAGCTACATCACTGGTGTTGATGTACAAGATGAACTCCTTATCATAGTCAGGGTAGACTAGGATATGAGCCTCTTTGAGCTTAGCTTTCAGCGCTTTGAAAGACTGTTGTTGGCTGTCAGTCCACTCAAAGGGTACATTGTAAAGGAGTTGGACAAGAGGTTTGCTTAATTCAGCAAAATCAGGGATGAATTGTTGATAGTACCCTATCATACCAAGAAACACTTGGACCTCTTGTAGGCTTGTGGGAGGCTGAATCTTATCAATGGCTTCCACTTTATTATTCATAGGGTGTATTCCAGTTTGGGTGACCTTGTGGCCCAAGAATTCAAGCAGTTCCTTGAAAAAGTGTCAGGATTGACAATTCTTCCTCTCTGGAAACCTGGGCCCAGGAGCAGGAATCAAACCCTGACCCTAGACCCCCCAGGCCGCCGGGCCTGTGGACTGCCCACCTGCGCCTTTCTGGGATCAAGACCCCACAAGCTGATACCAAGAATGTTGGCCCATGCAGTGAAACAAGCCAAACCAAGGAAATTATTGCACCAAATGGAAGACTAATCACAGCACCTAATGGAGGTACTGATTTGGCAACTATTAGCTTCATGAACTTGAAGTCTACACTATCAACCAATCAGGAGCTGACCCAGGAAAGAGGCACAGGCCTGCAGCCTAGTTGCATGACCACAACACTAAAGCAATATAATCAGGTAGCCAAATTGAGATTCTTTACCAATTAAAGAACTCCCAGGCCAAGTGCCATTTTGCTGTCTTTGGACCCAAGCATCCAGTTCCACCAGCCCTGTTGTTCCCAATGCCCTGATAACCCCTATGGAAAATGTTAAGTTTGGAGGGGGTACTATATAGGGCAAAGGACCCTGTGCTCCAAACTTATTGCCATTTTTTAATAAAGTTTATCTTATTTTGGCTCACACAGCTATTGCATTATTTTGTATTTGCTATCTACCAATTCAGTTTGAGATCTCCTGGCCTGCCTGCCCCATTTCTTGCAGTCTTCTGTCCTCCTGGTGTACCCTTTGAACCTGTCCATTTTACTGACTACCCTCTGAAATCTGAATACAAGGAATACACCCCAGAAAAGATACAAAACTCAATCCTTTGGCCCACATACAATCTGCAATTAGATAAAAACAACAAGACCTTTGGATATTTTCAACACCAAAGTTTTTCAGAGGGAAATTCAACTATCTCCCTGCTTACGACCTTCCCATGGAACCACCTGTGACCCCAAAATCTATGCCTGCTTCCTCACCCAACCTCCCAACTAAACATTCTGGCAAGCTGTTTGGGATTGTGTACATCACCCTTTGGGGGTGATTGACACTATAATCCTAGCTGCTGGCCTGTGGTCCTGGGTGAAAAAGTCCGCCTCCTACCTTCTAAAGTTAGCTCCCCTCTTGTGGTGGGCACTGCCCGCAAAATACCCGGCCTGAGTTACCCCTGAAAGCAACAGGCCAGCCACCCAAGACTGGATCCCTGATAAAAAGAAGCATTTAGAGGGCTTGAGTTTCAGGCCTGCCTCCCAAATTTTGAGGATGACAGCTTTGAGGTGGTCTAAATGGTTGGTAATGGTGGAGCCAAACACAGTAATATCATCAAGGTATACAAGAACGCAGGAGAGCTTCAAATCTTGCAGGATGGAGTCCATAGCCCATTGAAATGTAGCAGGGGCATTTCAGAGCCCATGGGGCATACAAGTGGGTTCAAAAAGGCCTTCTGAGGTGATAAGTGCAGCCTTTTCTCTATCTTCAGGAGACAAGTCAACCTGCCAGGATCCTGAGGCAAGATTCATAGCAGAGAAAAACTTTGATCCCCCTAATCTTCTAAAAGCATTATCAATTCTAGGAAGAGGGTAAAAGTCTTTTTTGGTAAGCAAGTTTAGGCGGCAGTATTCTATCCCAATACGGTGGCCTCCATCCTTCTTTTTGAGGATCAACAATGGGGAGGCCCAAGGGCTCTGAGAGAGAGCTAATAGCTCAGATTCTAAGAGCTGCTTAAGTTCCTTAGAGACCTGAGCATCCTCTACCCTGCTGCGGCAGTAATGTTTAGCACAAAAGGGTGGGGCATCACCTGTATTAACCTGGTGGATAACCCCCTTTGCTAGTCCATAGTTGGTGGGTCCAGAGGCAAAGATATCCTTAAACTAATCTAGCAGTTCCAGAACACTTTTTATTGAATGGGTGACAGTTGTGGGAAATCTGCAGCAGTGAAAAGGGAGAGAACCTGAGGGTCTCCTTCAGGCAATTTGAAACCACTAAATATTCCAAAAGGGTAGAGGGACACCACTTGCTCTGAACCTAATATGCGGACATGCTCAACAACCTGGCCCTTGGTCACCTGCATAAGCAGGGCGGTCAGGTTAGCCAATAACAGCTTTACAGGCTTCTTATGAATTTGGTCCAAAATCCCAGGGCATAACCAAGGCTCTTTACGGCTTAGGGAATCAGGTGAATATAGCTCCAGAAAGGATTTTTCAGGAAGCTTGTAGAATATCTGGGAGTCTATAATTACATGGGAGCCTAGAGGGATGGTAATAGCTGGGGGGGAAGAAAAGGCACCTTTCCTCTGCAGGACAAGAAGGAGGAGGGGAAAACATATTGGAAGAATGAGTCCTGTACTTGAGTGAGAAGATACCAGTGGGGTACTCAAGCATGCAAGTCTTAAGACGTTTTCTCGGGAGACGCAGGGGTTTTTCATAGATTAAAGGGATCTCATACCCTAGGAGTGATAGGTACCCATCTCTAAGGTTCACAATCCCGTTGTACTCTTGAAGGAACTGTGTACCAACCAGGAGATTGTAACTTTTGCTTT
Source organism: Entomophthora muscae (assembly GCA_014839935.2). Lineage (NCBI taxonomy): Eukaryota > Fungi > Entomophthoromycota > Entomophthoromycetes > Entomophthorales > Entomophthoraceae > Entomophthora > Entomophthora muscae. The sequence continues at coordinate 402,169 of QTSX02002855.1, read as the reverse complement.
AGAGGACAACCGTGGGGATGCAATAAGATGCTTCCCAAACCTCATGGGCAGGGCAGAGTAAGCATCAATGGCTCAAGTTTGGGACATACCAGCTGTACCATATGATTGAGTGTAGTTGAGGTCGGAAGCCAGCTTAATTTTTTCACTAACTTGGACAATACCACATTGACTGGAGAGCCTGTGTCTGGGTAGCCTTGATCTTAACCTTTTTGAATCAATACTTCCACATGAGTAGTATCTTTACCAAAGAGGGTAAGACAGCTAGCACATCCTGAGCTACCTCCAATTCTTTCTCCCATTTGGCCAGCATGCATTGTAAGGCAGGGATTTTCTTATACACAGTCTGCAAGGGGAGCAATACAGTCACATTCTGAAAGAGAGCTTCTGATAGTTCAGCAGCCTCTTCAGAGGAATCTACCAAGACAGGGAGACAATGAGCCTGAGCCAAGTAAGAACAAGCCACTACAGTCTTAGCTTCAGTTGCAGATGGACAAGTTGTAGTTGTGGTTTTCCCTAAACATAGCTTGTAAGGGACAGAGACTGTCTCTGGGACTGCCAGCACCAAGTAGCCATAACCATCAGATTCATCACAGTCAGATTCCTTAGGCTCAGAATCACTAGAGAGGTTATGAAACAAGTGAAGGATAGTTGGTCCTGCCAAGGGGGAAGATTCCTTGTCAGAAGGGGGGATCAGGAGGAGATGGGTGAGATTGGTCAGCAGAGAGCATCTCCACCTCTAAGCTGACCTCTCTTTTCCCACCTGCTCCTTTGGGTTACAACCCTCTATCCAAGGGTTGGTGCAGGTACTTGAGTGATGTCCTATTTGATCACAGTTATGGCATCCTTGTCTCCTAGACTGCCCACTTGAGCCTAAAGTCATAATGCGCAGATTGCAGGAGGTGGTTCCTACATTGTTAGCCTTATTTTCACGCACAGTGGTACCCCTATGGGTCAAAAGCATGTCCTGCAAGAGGGTCTTGATAATTTTCATTGAAGTAAGGGAAGCTTTGTGGGCCTTGAAGTGTAGACATAGGAGTTGGTTCACCTTCAAAGCGTTTGAACATGCTGTGTACGCTTCCCAGGGAGTTAATTAACAACTGGTGATCAACTGTTGTCCTTAAATATAGAAACATTTGGCAAACTCAGTCAAGGTTTCTTTGGGCTTAAATGTGATATGCGTAAATACATCCTTCTTGAATTCCAAGCTGAGATCTCATTTGAATTCTTAAATTAGGAGTTGCTTCATATCATCCCAAGTGACAATAGAATGGAGTTCAGGGACCACAACTTATTGGCATGTGGGATTTAGGCAGGTAAGAATGTGCACCTTCTTAAGTTCATTAGTGGCCCTTTGCATTACAGTCTCATAAATTGTCAGAAAGGCAGCAATGGTAGAGGTTTTAGGATCAAATATCTGCTTGAACAAAGGCTTTTAATTGGGGTCATTGGATGAGGAGGTGAATTGGCTGTTTTCACCTGGGTTGAGGACGTTAATTTGGGGATTGTCCTCAAACTTGGATTCAGCAGGAGGTTGTCTAGCCCAGAGGATTTAAAGCTTTCCTCTAGGGTATCCAAGGTAGAGCTGTTCTGTCCACTAATATCTCTAGCAGTGGCGGCAGCAACTCCAAAATTGTCAATATTAATTTGTTGCACCAATAGGGAGCAAGCAATCCTGTTGAGGCAAGTGGTCAGGGAAGTGGTATGGGCAACCAAGGGGATAACCTGTCCATTTATTGTCTCAGTAAAACAAGAGAGTTTTGTATCTCTCTCTCCAATGCATCCTGCCTATCAGTAACATCATTTATTACTTCTGCAAGCTGATCCAGTGCAAGGGCACAGTTGACCCAGGGTTGGCCTTCCAAACCAGGGCAACAACAATGATTGCCATGAGCAGGAGTATTAGCAACTTCAGTTTCCTCTTCACCTTCAGACTCAGAGGACAAGTCATCAGGATTAGAGAGGTGTTGTCTTAAGTACTCAATTTCTCCTTGCAAAGTAACTAATTGGTCAGTGAGCAAAGCAATGCAAGGGTCAAGCATAGTTTCAACTGGAGAGGGGTTTGAACAGAAGATTGATGCCAAGTGATAGCCTTGAGTTTAGCTATTGCTTCTCATACCTTGGCTTCAAAGTCAGATGGGACCTTGACAGGAGGAGAAGGAGGTGTCACCTCAATAGATGCTACTCTATCATCCACATAATTTTGTACTTGATACATAGTGTCACCTAGTGCAGCCTTATCCAGACCATATTGATGATGCAGATGGCAGCCCCAAGTATCAACATGAGCTCCAACCAATTTAATTTGAGAATTAATATGTTCTCAAAATTGTTTAAGTTTGCTAATCAGAGTCTCAAAATCTTGGCAATGCTTTAGCAGAGAGGCCTCAATTTGTCCACATCATGTTGCTTGATGCTCATCCAATTTTCATAGCTTATCATTGATGTATCCATGGATCAAGGAACAAAGGGAATTCAGTGAGGAGGTCAAGTACTTCTGGGAGGCCAGCAAGCTGTGTTGGTTATCGGAAATACACGCAAAAGAGGCTGTGGGACCATTCTTGATATGCCATATTATGAGCATGGTTGTTTGAGACAGCGGTGGCTACAGCATTTTAAAGCTGGTTCTGGGATCCTAATGTAAGTCAATGGTGAACCAGAGCGGGTTGAATAAACTGGTTGCCTAACACACCAATTGTACCCATGGACTCCATCAGCGCAGGGGGGAGACCAAAGTCAAAGAGGAAGGAGTAGAGGTCTTCAGAAGCATACCCAGGACAGAGACCAGGGATAGTTTGCATTGCCACAGTGCCAGAATGGAGTAGGGAGCAGACGGCAGCACAAGCTTGTTTGTAGTTGAGAGAGAAAGCTGGAAGGGGGGCCCACGCGGGCCCAGGGGACAGCACCAGTACCATGGGAGTTGAGGGGGCATTGGTGATGTCTTCTTCTAGAGGAGGACTAGAAACTTTAGGTTGTTTAGGTACTTCAGAAACAAAGGGAGAAGGACCAGAGAATGCGCGTGGGAACAGTGTAATCAAGGGGCTTGCAGCTCCTGTAGTGAGCATCATTTTGTTGTGTTTGGCTCCTGGGGACAACATCCAGGAGGACATGGTGGGAAATCTTTATAACAAAAGATTTGAGGTTTGAAGCTAGCCTTAGGTTAGTCTTCAGGGCAAAATTAAGGGCAAAAACCTTAATTTCCTGGAATACACAATGTGGAAGCCCTTTTGGCAAAAAGGAAAGGAAAAAGCTTGAAGAATACTAAAGATAACTCAAGTGTGGATAAACTTGTCTTTATTAGGAGAAATGATTCTACTTAAATAGTAGACAAGGGTTGATGATCACTAATTAGATAGACAGAGTGGCAGAAGGGGTCACATTGGAATGAGGTTATACCAGGATCAGTTGAGGACAGGTATGATAATCCAGAATGGGTGGATATTGAGCCAGACCCATTTGAGGAAGGTGAGGAATTCCTGAAATCAAAAGCAAAACTGACTAAATTTTTGCACATATCAATATTCAAAGGCCACATCAAAATGGCAAAAATGGCGCAATTTACAACACCAAGACTCTTAAGTACCATGCTAACTCAGCTACAGGCATCAAATTAAAGGCTAACATTTTATGGTAATAGAGCCTTTTATACAAGTAGTTGTTAGAACAGGTATACTGTTTGACGTTCCTCCAGGAATGTCTCTCAATGTGTTTAGTCTTCCACACCCTTTGCTGGTCAAACCAATTGCAGCCCCAGAATTTTTTGACAAAGTAAACCATTCAGAGCTTAAGGTGCTATTGACCAACCTCTCACCAAAGAATATTGTCATCCAGAGACATCAATCAATTGCATACATTAGGATTGAACCAACCACATACATTGGTTGCATCTACTATGTAGAAAAGCTATCAGAATTAGGGATTTTGAAGACACCTCTGACTCATTCTCACTCAGTACTAGCTTTCATTCCACGCAAAGAGATGTCTGGTCTTTCTGAGGGGGAGATGACCAAGTTTGAAAAGCTTTTATATGAGTTCAAAGATATCTTTGCAAAATCCATTTTGACTTAGGTTGTGCAAAAGGAGTTGAGCACAAAATCAATGTTGGTGATTCAGCTCCAATCTACCGGAGATCATATTGTTGATCACCTAAGGACAACACAATAATTGGTGAAGAAGATCAACAACTATTGAGTGCTGGTCTCCTAAAACCGACAAGTAGTCCCTGGGCTTCCTCTCTTTTGCTAGTTAAGAAGAAAGATGGTGCAAACCAAGTTGTCATCAATTAACAACAGGTAAATAAGATAACTTAGATTGACAAATACCCACTGCCACATATCAACAAAACACTAGACCAACTAGGCAGTGCACATTTCTTTTCAGCAATGACTTGGTCTCTGGTTACTGGCAAGATCCAATGACCAAAGAAGATCCAGAGAAATGTGCCCTAATCACAGCAGCAGGGTTATATCAACCAACTAGGATACCCCAAGGACTAGCTAACACACCAGCTACCTTCCAACAACTTATGGATAGTATATTTGCCAGCCTTAAACTAAGTTTTGTTATCATCTACTTGGATGACATAGACGTTTTCTCCAAGACATTTGATGAACATCTTAGTCACTTGAAGGAAGTCTTCATAAGGCTTCAGAAGAAAGGGTTGAAACTCAAACCTTATAAGTTCTCTTTCTTTAAAAAGCATTTGGAGTTTTTGGGTCATGTCATCTCCAGCAAAGGAATCAGACTAATCCCAGCCAAGACGTTGGCCATAGCCCAGATGCCTTCCCCCACCGACATGAAAGGAGTTCAATTTATCCTAGGCATGGAAGGATACTATTGCTGATTTATTCCCAAATTTTCTGAAATAGCTCAACCACTCTTTCATCTGCTGAAGACTTCTACCAATTTCAACTGGACAAAAGAGTGTGAAGAAGCATTTCAATCCTTGAAAGACGTTTTGACAACTAATCCTCTGTTAGCGTACCCAGATTATTTCAAGCCATTTGCTCTGCACACCAATGCTTCCAATGTTGCAATTGGTGCAGTATTATCCCAGACCAATGACAAGGACAAGGAACATCCAGTTGCTTACTTCTCAAGAACTCTTAACAAGAATGAACAAAATATAGCACTACTGAACATGAATGACTAGCTGCTCTATATGCTATCAAAAAGTGTTGACCTTACGTCCATGGAACACACTTTACAGTAGTCATCAACTATTTGAGTCTAGTATGACTAAGATGAAAGACCTAGAAGGCAGATTAGCAAGATGGGCTGCCAAGCTACAAAAATTTGACTTCAATATTGTCCACCAACCAGGGATCAAACACGGAAATGTCAACACTCTATCCAGACTACCAATTGTTGCCACTCTAGGAGAGGACCTTGATAGTCTCTCTGAGTTGATCAGTCAACCAGACTAATGGAGTTCCTTAGATGAGAAATTTAAAATGGTGCTCCAACAACTGAGTCAACATACATTTATAAAAGATGGTAAACTCTTTAAGAATTATAAGTGTACCATTCTTACCTATATTTGTCCCTCCAACCAACTCTCCTGCCTTGATGACTTCCACCAACAATTAGGCCATGCAGGATACAACAAATGATGAAAACAATGTAAGAATATGTCTATTGGGAAAATATGACAACTGACATTGCAGAATACGTCAAAAAATGCCTCCAGTGTGCCAAGTTTAGATAAAAACCCAGCCAACACTCTTATTGATTTGTTCTACCTGGATATGCTTTCCAGACACTGCCAATTGACATTGTTGGACCACTCCCAAGCGCTGGCCCTGGAAAATTGAAGTACATCATAGTTGCCATAGATCACTTAACTAAGTGGGTCAAAGTCTGGCCTGTTGCTTCTTCCAACTCCTTACAGACTGCTAAGTTTGTACTTCAAGAGATCATTACACAATATGGTTGTCCTGCTACAATCTTAATCAACAATGAAACCAACTTTGTCAAGGCTATATTACCCAATTATGTGATTTAATGGGAATCCAGAGTACTTCTTCAGCGTCCTATCAAACCAAGACAAATGGAGCCATTGAGAGAGTTAATGGAAATCTAGTTAGAATATTGAAGAAACCAGCACATGATCAGCCTTCTTCATGAGACATACACCTAGGTGCAGCTGTCATAGCCTAAAAATTCAATGTTCATTCTAGAACTGGTGTAAGCCCATTTAAAATTCTATATGGCCAACAACCTGGACTTCCTATGCACTTGGTACCATTGAACACTAACTGTAGTGAATCTACATATTCCCAACAACTAAATCTCTTGACCAAACAGATAATGAAGACCCTGTCTCAAGCGTTCAACAGTCTAAAGGAATATTGAGTTAAAAGTTACTTGCAAGATCAAGTGAATCTACCAGCTCTCCCCAACTTTCAAGTTGGTGGCCAAGTTCTTATGTACCAACAACAACTTTACAAGCCACAGAACAAGCTTGATAGCTTATGAACCAACCCATGTGAAGTCATCACCAAATTAGGCTATGATGTCTACAATCTTAAGGATTTAACTTCTGGACAACTTAACAATTGTGTCCATGCTAAATTCCTGGAGGGATGTCCAGCCAACTCTTCAAGACTGATTGGACCTCTAGCTAAGGTTTAGGGTTTGCCCTTCCCTTACCTAGTTTTCATTATCTCTATTTTATATTTTATACTATAACCTTAAATCTATTGTAAGGATAAATCTCAAAGAAAACATAAAAAATTTAAAAGAGAGAAGAGCTTTATGGCTATATTGATTATTTGAGGGAATCAACAAGCCCAAGGGAATAAAGCACCTCCCAAAGATGATACATTACCAACACTGCCTTGCCAACAACATTGGCTTCCAAAGGACTACTGGAGCCAACCCTAAAGAAGTTCAAAAAATTAGGGAACTTGACTTGGTCTAAATGCGCCACGCCAAAGTTGGAACCAAAGAGTTAAAATACTAGAAGCCCAATACTGGCCAGAAATTCTGATTGAGGTCCATTGGCTAACCAGCCATTTTAGGAACTATGTGAGTTGTATCTTTGTTATATCAGGGATCTCCTCAGCTGACAAGTCCTTCTTGTGAGTCACTTCAAATAATATCTCCAAAGTAAGAAGATACAGAAAGCCCATTGACTGGTCATAGGAGAATTCATTTTCCTGGGACAATGTAATGAAGAATAACTCTTGGTATTCAGCAGGACAATGCTTTCCTACCCTATTCTGGAGAGAGATTCCCTGTGGAGCCATATGATACTCACCAGGAAAATCCCAACTAAGGCCACAGGACAATGAATTGCCAGGATTTTTTCTTGCTCCTCCTGACTAACCTCTGAATTGGTTGCTTCTTGAAGAAATTAATCTAGTTCCACCTAGTATGACTGTTGTTCAGCCAACAAGGCAGTATTTTCCATACTACAAAAAAGAGCAATTGGCGTCTTACCATCAAGAAATTTGACCTTGAAGGCCTCAAAAAGTTCTTTCCAGGACAATCCTAGCCAAATGATGATACTATTAAAATCCATGGGTACCGTGTATCCCATGTCAGTGTCCTAAAAAGGTTAGAAAACATTAATTATTGTTGTTACCTCAGGTATCATTTTTACTGTGCTTGGGTTCAGTGCCTCAGTATGTTTCTTTGATGTTCTCCCATTGACCAACTTCTTGAATGCCAACACCTCTTTCTGTATATTCTGGAGTGACTCCTCAGTAGAATTTTGCTGATCAGAAGGCTTTTCCTTCTCCTTCTTTGTGGCAGGTAATACTGGCTTACACAAGAATATTTAAGGCTTTTTTTTTGTTTTGTTCTATGGTTTTCTGTTGCTTGTTGACGTCAGTTGCTTTTTGACAGTTCCTGGAAGTACTCCTTGAACGCGCTTGTTGGCTACCACTAGCAATGGAGGTAATCTGCTGTCAGAAACGCTCCAACTCCTACATCTCCTTGGCATAGTCATCCAGCATGTTAGATACTTCAATCAGGCCCTTGGTGATTGTCTTTTTTCTTCTGCCACAGCTGATTGCTTAGCAACTTAGTCTGCAACAAGTTTTTTAAAGTACTCCATTTTTGCTGATAAGGCTCTATGAATTTCCACATTTATAGTCTATTCATGTGGTAGGATAAGTGGTGAAATCCATTACCAGTTGATTGCTTTAATTCTGATTGTTGTTGAGTAATTCCTGATTGTAGTAGATACTTATTGTCTTTCTAATGAGGTAGTAATTCTGGATGCTTAAGACATCAGCTAGTTGCTGGATTGCCTTACAATACTGGCTAGCTTCCAGATTAGCCACAAGCACTGACTTGGTTCCAGATTAGAAGTCCCACCAATTAGGCATTAAATCTATCAACTGACTAAGTTCACCAACTGGGGTTATTGACCAACTTCCCTAACCTTGAGTCTTTGGCAACCCCCTTGTGCTGCTGGGGCTGTTCACATTGTCCCCTGATTACTGTGTTGATCCCCAGTTGTTCAACATTCATTTCCCCCTTTCTCAAACCCCATGTAATGACCAACTTATCTTGAATTATCAAGTAAGTTGTAGTATATAAACCCATCTTCTTTTCTCAATAAATATATACGTTTTACACCCCCCTTACATTAGCTAAACCATTAAATATTTCTTTGCGTGTATAATTTGAGGATCACAAAGGATAGTCTCCTCTTAGTGACTACATTGCCAATTAGCCCAACTAGAAGTCGCTTATTGAGGATTTGCTTTAGAGTAGTTGCCGCTGCCACTACTCTAAACCCTTTGTTGTTCTCTTGGTCCAATCACTTATGTACTACCATATACTTGTCTGGTTTCTAACTGTTACAGTACCTAGTAATTGACTGGCACCTAAATCTTTCCCCTGATCTCCCTGTCTATTCTCTATTCTGTCTACTGCCCAAAAGGCTATCCTCACTTAACGTAGTAAGAGTACCATAGCAAGGATGAGCATTCTGGATAACCATCAGTGTCTTGGTGTTCAATCCTGGTACAATGCAGCACAGTGAAGCCGTAACCTTGCAGGAGGAGAGCCCATCTAGCTACCCATCTTTCTGGCTCCTTAAGCTGTTGTAACCACTTAAGTGAGACATAGTCAGTGACAACCGTGAAATGCGTGCCATACACATAATGGCAGAACTGTTTGACTGCATGCAACACAGCAAGGCACTTTTTTTCTATGAAAATGTAGTTCTTATCATGTTTGTTTTGGACACAGGAAGTATAAGCTACAGGAGTAATCCACACTCTCATCATCTAGTTGAGCCAAGATGGCCCCAATATCTAGGTTGCTTACATCAGTGTACAGGATGAACTCCTTATTTTAGTCCGGATAAACTAGGATGGGAGCCTCTATGAGTTTCTGTTTGAGGGTCTCAAAGGCTTGCTGCTGGCTAGCGGTCCATTTGAAAGGGACATTATGTAATAGCTGGACCAAAGGTTTGCTTTTATCAGCAAAATCAGAGATGAATTGTCTGTAGTAACCCATAATGTCCAGAAAGACTTGTACTTCTTGCAGGTTGGTGGGTGGAAAAGATTTGTCAATGGCTTCAACTTTCTTGGTCATTGAGTGAATCCCTGTCTGGGTTACTTTGTGGCCCAAGAATTCAAGACTTTCTTTGAAGAAAGCACACTTAGAAGGTTTCAGTTTAAGGCCAGCCTCTTGAATCTTTATGAATACTTCTTTTATATGAGCCAGGTGATCTGTAAAGATAGCGCCAAAGACTATTAGATCATCTAAGTATATTAGGACACATGAAAGCTTCAAGTCACAAAGGATGGAATCCATGGATTGTTGGAAGATAGCCAGGGCATTGCAGAGCCCTTGTAGCATACAGGTAGGCTCAAACAGACCTTCAGAAGTGATGAGTACAGCCTTCTGGTGATCTTAAAGAGAAAAGTCAGCTTGCCAGTACCCAGATGCTAGATACATCACAGAGAAGAACTTTTAGCCTCCAAGGCGGCGGAGCGCATCATCAATGTGTGGCAAGGAATAGGAATTTTTTGACTAAGAAATTCAATATTCAATAGTTTATCACAATACAATGACCTCCGTCCTTCTTCTTTAGGATGAGCAAGGGGGAAAACCAAGGACTTTGGGAAAGAGCCAGTAGCCCAGTGTCTAGTAGTTGTTTGAGCTCTTTAGACACCTGATTGTCCTCCACACAACTGCAGCAATATGGTTTAGCGCAGAAAAGGGGAGTGTCTCCAGTATTGATCTGGTGGATAACGCCTTTGGCTAGACCATAATCATTGCTATTTTTAGCAAAGATGTCTGAAAATTGATCTAGAAAATTGAGTACCTCCTTCTTCTGAACCAGAGATAGCTGGGGGAAGTCTTGAGCAGTGAGTAATGATAGGACTATTGGCTTATCCTCAGTTAAGTTAAAGTCCTGAACCGTACCAAAGAGATGTAGTGATAGGATGTCAGGAGCATTCAACAACCTGCCATAGCCAACAACCTGCCCTCTAGACACATGTATGGGGAGAGCAGTCAATTTGGCAACCAACAGTTGAGTAGGGTCCTTATGAGAGACATCCAGGATTCCAGGGCAGATATAAGGTTCATTGCAGCCTAGCAAGGGAGGGGATTACAACTCCAGGAATGTGCGCTCAGGTAGCTCATACAATGTTTGGGAGTCTAGGGCATCTTGAGAGCCAGGGGGGGATGGTTACAGCGGAAGTGGCCAGGAGAGGGATCCCCTCATATGCAGGACAAGCCATAGGCAGACACTTCATGTTGGAGGAGTGGGTTTGGTATTTTAGAGTGAAAACACCAGTGGGATATTCTAAGGTGCACATCTTGAGGTGCTTCCTGAGAACTTCAACTGGCTCCTCTAAGATCAGAGGGACTTTGTACCCCAAAATAAAGAGGTAGCCATCCTTCAAGTTGATGATCCCATTGTATTCCCTAAGGAACTAGGTACCAACTAGGAGATTGTAGATGTCATTCTCCAAGACAAGAGCAGGTGCGGCTAAGAGTAGCTTGCCAAACTGCATGAAAAGAGAAAAATAAGCCCATATAGTGCAAGTAATGGATATTCCAGAAGTGCCATATAACTGGTGATAGTTAAATCCAGGGGCTAGCTTTAGATTCTTGAAAAGTTTTGAGGAGACAACGTTAACAGAAGATCTAGTGTCCAAGACGGCCTTGATTTTCACCTTTTAAATGGATATTTTCACACAAGTGGTAGTACAACCAAAAGGGTAAAAGGATGACCAGGGTGTCCTGGGCTTCTGCTAGCTCTTTGTCCCACTTTTCAATCATGCATTTTAGGCCCAGGAACTCCTTGTAGACAGTCTGGAGGGGGAGAAAAACTGATACATTCTTGAAAACAGTGTTGGCAATTTCAGCAGCTTCTTTGGACAACTCTACAAGCACAGGAGACCTCTGAGCTTGAAAGAGGTATGGACAAGAGACAACCTCTTTGGCCTCAGACAAAGACTTGGCGGTTGTTTTAGTTTTTCAAGAGCGCAATTTGTAGGGGACCACAATGGTTTCAGGGACAGCAAGGACTGAATTCCTGTAAGCTTCAGGATCATCAACATCAGAATTGTCCAATTCAGAGTCATCAGAGATATTGTGGAACATCAGCAGAATAGGAGGGGCCTTGGTGTCAGCAGGCTTGGAGTTGGCTATGGAGGGAGGGATTGAAGGATACTGGGAAGAATTGTCAACTGAGAGCATCTTTGCCTCTAGGTTAACTGTTCTTTTCCCGCCTGCTCCTTAGGATCAGCTCCTTCAACCATAGATTGGTGCAGACTCAAGAATGGTGACCTATCTGGCCACAGTTGTGGCAACCCTATTGTCTAGGAGGGTTCTTTGAGTTCATTGTGAAGATGAAAGGGCCACAGGAAGACAAAACGGAATTAGAGGCAGCAAAATTCTCTCACAAAACTGCTCCAGAATGGGTAAGGTGCATATCCTGCAAAAGCGTCTTTATTCTCTTCATAGACAAAAGCATGGCCTTATGAGCTTTGGAGTGAAGATACAGAAGCTGGTTAACCTTGAGGGCTTGAGTGCAAGCCATGTAAGCTTCATGGGCTGTCAATTGCCTGCTTGTTTTTAGTTGCTGTCCTTCCATGTAGAATCTATCTGTAAATTCAGCTAGAGTCTCCTTAGGTTTGAAAGAAATTTGCATGAAGGTGTCCTTCTTCACTTATAAACTAAGGTTGCCACCAAACTCATCAATTAGAAGCTGCTTCATATCTTCCCAAGTCTTGATGATGGGCAGCTATGGCACTATCACCGCTTAGCAGGTTGGGTGCAGAGAGGTTAGAATGTGTTCCTTCTTAACCTCATCAGAGGCTCTTCTCATGGCGGTTTCATAGATAGTTAGGAAAGCTGTAATGACCAATGTTTTGGGGTCAAATACTTGCTTGAAGTTAGGTTTTAAATGTGCTTTGGGAGTTGGACCATCATTGTTGCTGTTGAGTACATTTATGCGTGGGGAGAATTCTGCTTCAGATTTGGAGGGGGGCTGTCTGGCCCAAAATTGATGAACACTCTCTTCCAGAGTATTCAAGGTCTCAGCAGTGCAGGAACCCATATTATTAGCTAAAGTGGTCTGTTGTTCAGTAATGTCTAGGATTTGGCCCTGTGTTATTACTACAGTGGAAAGCTCAGCCAGCTGGGAGGTGAGGGAAGGCCCCACTGAGAGGCAAGGGGAAAACCTGTCATTCACCAAGTCAATCAATTCACTCATTTTTTGAATGTCCCTGTCAAGATTGGTGTGGTATTCTTTCAAATGGTCTGCTGTATTAGCTAGAGCAATTAACTCTCTAGCACATTGAATTTGAGGGGCTCCTGACAAGCCAGGGCAACAGCCATCTTCATCAACAACTCCAACTGGACTAGCAGCAGTTGCCATCATTTTGCATAGGGTAGCAACTTCTTGCTATAGCTCAGCAACTTGAGTTGTCAATGCAAGCACCTGAGGATCAGGCTGAGGTGCTTCAGTAAGGCAGCCTTGACTTCAGGTAGATGCTTGCAGCTCTTGAATAGACTCCCATAGTGTTATAACTGTGCTGTTTTAGCAGAGTTACAAGGGGGAAATATTTAGAAGCTAGATAATAATCTTTATTAGGAGATAGTGATTATATAGTCATAGCAAATCAATGGATAGCAGGAACATGATTGTTGACCACATGGCTGGATGATGAAGGGAGTGGCTTGATCCTGGTAATGAGTCAAGCTCAAAAACAAGGTATCCACTGTAAGGGATCATCACCTGTTAATGTTGTTGGATTTGGTAATTTGTGTCAACTTCCTAGTCTGGCTTCAAGTGGCCAGGTAATTGGATTACGGGTCCCAAACCTGCTTGCTTGGAACCTTGCTAGCAGGTCAAGCCTGCTGTTTTGACAAAAGCTATGCTCTCTATCTATCAAATTGTCAGATGGGGAAGAAGGAGGAGCATCTGGCTTGGGCGTAGATAATTTATTCTCTTTAGTCTGGAGCTTGGCAATAGCAGCAGTAGTGACAACCCTTTCTTGATTGAATTCTTAACTGAGTTCACAGAGGCCTTTACCAGAGAGTTCCACTACCTGTTGCAGTTGCTCAAAGGAGTAAGTGCTGAATGCATTAAGCTGCTGCACAAACTGTTTAAAATTGGTGATATAGGCGTTCAGGGTGGAGTCCCATTGGGTTTTCCAGGGCTGTTCCAACTGGTGAAACTCATGTAGACGCTCCCTGACGTATTCATGGATGAACTGGCACATTTTCTTGATTAAGGTGACTAAGCAGGGCTGAGAAGTGACAGAGTCACATTGATTGTCTGACACCAAGGAAAATAGGGAGTGAATCCATTGTTGATAGGCAGCAAATTTATCCCAGTGGTTTGTGATGGCTGCTTGTAGAGACAAAATCTCCTGGACGGGGAGCCCTAACACCATTTGATGGTGGGCTTAGGCAGGTTGTACAAAGGATGATAATAGGTGCTCAGCAGAGCCAGCTGCTGAGAGAAGGTGTTGTGGATTTTTGAGCTACAATAATTTTGTAGTATTCTGCTTGACTGAACTGTAGCTGGAGGCAAGGGATGACTCCTTCAAGGGCTACTGTTATGAATGACATTTTAATACTTGTATTTAAAACCCAAGAGTTGAACCCCAGTTCCCTGAAAGCAGATCAAACTCTCCAGGACAGTCCAGGACCTGTTAATCTGTTAAGTCACAGGCTCAAATTGTTAAATTACTCTGTAACCTGCCGGTCTACTATGGAGGATTCCCTGAATAGTTGCCAGTCTGCCGCCAAACTGGTGCCAATGAAGACCCATACCTACAAAGATGTATCCTGGCTAACACAAGTTGGGGAAGGACTTACTGCCAACCTGGCAAGAGCTAATATTGGAGTTTCAAAATCAACATTAGAAACCCTGGAATCAAACCCTGACCCTCCAAAGGCTACTCAAGTCACACAAAGTGGACAGGAACCTGCCCACTTGCTAAATTGCAAACCTGAGTTGATGAGTTACTCCAAGACCCGCCAGTCTCCCAAGGGCAATTCCCCAAATGATCACCAGATTGATGACAACCTTGAGCCACCAAAGATCTGAACCTTTGAGAGGTTGCAGCTTGCCTTAAGGAGATTAAAACAAAACCTATTTTTAACTCTGCCAACGACAACCAGCAACTGCCAGGCTTCCGTCCAGAAGGGGTAGTACAATTGAACTACTCAGGTGATGTAGTGAACAGTGATGGCGGAACGAAGCATTGCCACTTCTATTTGCCAGAGCAGGCACAACCTGGATCTGCCGCCCTCAAGATCCCAAGCCAAGATCCATGCCCCACCAGTGCCTTGTCTGCAAACCTGAACCCTGCAAAAATCAAAGAAGCAAAGTCCCATGGTATAAAAACCCCGGCAGTATGGTGATGACCACATTGTCATTTTTGATAATTAAGTTTTATGAACCTTTGGTTTGAACAAATCTTAGCTTACCTAGTCTTAGTGATCTTCCATCTTAACTCTGTTCAAGTAGATCATCAGACACCCGCCCCTTCTGGAGACCAACCTGCTAATCCCACCCAGGCACTCTACCGTCCCCCAGGAGCCCCCTTTGGACCTGTGCATTTTACCAAATACCCGCCCAACCCGTCCTATGCAGAGTACACCTTGGAGACCATCCTTATTGCTGACCCCTTGGCCAGGACTAGAGAAACTGAATACATAGGACGTGAAGAAAAGTGGTACAAAAGGCCGCCCAGATTGTTCAAAGACAAGTACAATTATCTGCCTGCCTACTTTGTTCCCATGACTCTGCCCTTAACCCCACAACCTGACCGCCCAATGGAGACCCCCACTGCTGCAGAGACCACGTCCACTCAACTTTTTGGAGTTCTTTATATCACTTTTACAGGAATGGTGGATTCCATGATCCCTACCTCTGGACCCTGGTCCTTACTTGGGCAATCTATGTCTTACATTATCAAGTTAGCACCCATTCTATGGTGGGCTTTACCAGCCGGCTTGGCCCAACCCCATCCTGAGCCGCCCAACGCCTCTACCTATGCCTGGTTTCCTGAAAGCTACCACCATGACTTGTTCTAAGTCAGGGGTGCCCAAAAGGTAGGCCACTAAGCAGGGATCATTACCAAGGTTCAGCACAGCAGGGACAATATATGGGTCTGTGTGTCTTCTTTGATAGTAGGCTGGTGATTTCAGGTGAAGTTGGCTCTTGTATTAGAGGAGGCAAAGGACCTGAAAACAAGGTTGCAAAAGAGATAACCAAGAGGCTTACAGCCCCTGTAGTGAGCACCATTTTTATTGTGTTCTGAGGCGCAGCACAGATACACAACAGGGAATCTTAACCTTAGGATTAGATTTGTACTAAGTCTCGGTTAGATGGAAGGGAAGGCTATTCAATTACCTTGTGTCCAAGAATGAACAATCTCTACTAGTTGTGGCTAGAGAGAGGCGCTAAAGTACTGGGAGACACAAAGACAAGAATGTAAATAGAACTTAAATTTTATTGGGTATAAAAATTGGGAATATATACTGTGGTCCTTTACCACAAATAGTACATGGAGAGTATTATCAGTTGCCACAAGCATGAGTGGGGCAAGTGAGTTGCGCAGAATCAGGAAACCAAATAATTGTATTTCCCAGTTTGGATACAGACTCATTATGAGGGGCAAAAGCAAAAGCTAGATATTAGTCCTCAAAATAACCCATCAAAGGCAAAATCAAAACATGGTGAATAGCAGCATTTGCAGCAAAGGTCATGCCACTTTGATTGAGGCACATTCTCTCCTTAAAAAATTTCAGTGGTTATCAATTGTGGATTGGGGAACACTTGCCATGCTGGTACCCAAATTAGACAGGGCTTTATCTGATTAGCCCAAATTTCCATGCATTTTTGGATCAAGTTGGAGGGGGCCACAGTTTCCCATGCTTCTATTTATGACACAGGCTTGGGTTGGGCCTGGTATCAGGGTTCCTCATATTGGCTGTCAAAAAACCCCAGTGCTGTGCCTGGTAAAACATACAACTTGGCCCCCTCACAACTGAAGTTGAGTTTAGTGTACACAGGCTTTATAGCAATTTTGCCCCCTTGCTCATAAATCCAAGATTGTAACTTCTTCTGTACTGCTCATTTAGAACATCAAATTTCTTATACTAGTATAACTCTTTTAAACTAAAAAGTAAAAATAAATCTGTTAAAACAGAAAACTAAAGTATTTCCAGAGTATTAACTTTATTTTAAGTGTGTGCTTCTATTTGAGTGTTAGGGACCTACTTGAAAGGGAAAAGTCCCCAATCTTGTGAGCCAAGGCCCCTAAGTTAAGCCCTGCAATAACCGAACCAATAGGAACCATAACCATAGCAAGATGACTGAAATGCCCTAGGTATGCAACCTGTCCTGTCATAGAACTGAATCTTTCCAGTAGGTAACAACCTACAAAGTATGTCAACAGGTAGAAGGAGGCATTTAGTCTAACCAAGGAAGGTTTGGTGGTTAGAGGTGGATTTATGGAGCAGCCATACTGGAACTTTCTTCCCCAGTTTCCTGAGGTATATTTGAACCAACCATTAGCCAGGGACTCCTTCTGGTGGAATTATCAGGAGAAGAATTATGCCAGTCTGTGATGGGAGTTGGGTTTTCAAGGGCCAATACCACAGAAAGGAAAGGAACTAGAAACCAGAACATAAAAGGACTTCCTTTCATGGCTTAAAAAGAATTACAAGAGTAAGTGTAGACAAAAGTTGATGGAGAAGAAATATCTTTATTGTTGGAACAATTAGAGATAATGGAAGTAGTTCACTTAAATACCTCAACAAAAGGATGTATCATTTAAGAGGATAAATTAATATGCAAGGATTTAAAATGTTGTATCATTAATATCATGGCTGAAACTAATACCTTTTCCAAGTGTAGACAGAACTGGAGCTTAAAAAAATGTAGATAAACATAATAGTTGGATAGGCACAAATAACAAGCTGCAAGGTTAATCTCAAATAAGCAGTTCTTCTTCCTCTTAATATCAGTGAAATTCAAGTACAAAGCCTGCTTCAAGTATAGAAGTAGTGATTCCAAGACCAGCAAGAGTAATAGACACAGCCAATCATTGTCCAAGCAGTAAGTGACGTGCTTAAGTGGACCATTAACAATTGCAGAAGTAGAACCAAAGGCGGGAGAGACAATCAAATGAACAGAAACAACATGAATAGGTAATTTAAGATGAACAGTTGCTTTTAGACTAATATTTGACTTCTTTTTAAGGTTCAGAGTTTGATCCCTGTCTGGCTGTAAGTCAGGGTTTTTCAGGGTGTCTAAAACTTTCTTTTTGTTGTTGTGCTGCTATAACCTGTGTATCAATGTCCATAAAATTAAGGTAGTCAGGGAAGAATACCCTGACATTGAGACATTCTCTCAGATATAAATGGCCAAATTTGAAAGCATGTTTATTTAAAATAATGCCATAGCTTCCCAGATAGATTTTGGTGGATTCACTCTTAAAGATCATATCTCTATTTTAAGTCCCAGGAATAATCAATATTGTCAAAGATGAAGTTCTTTGTGTTTAACAAATCACTTTTGCGACTGAATCAATTTTTCCATGGCAGTATTGTTTCTGCTACATGATCACTAACACATCTGATGTAGATTGCTTCAGAATGTGACTGGTCCATGTTTGTTTTGATATGGGCTAATTTTTTTGATGTTGTCTTTTGGGATTGTGGATTGGTTTTTTATTTTGTTTTGTGATTGACTATTTTTAATCCAGACCTAGATAACTGGAAGTTCTGTTGGGTGAATTGACCTTCAACTGATGCAGTTGAAACTTCATGTGGCAAGTCCATTTTGTTCTCAACTGAAAATCTTATTCCATCTTGCCAGGTTATAAAACTACTGTATTATATTTAGAAGAATCTCAATGTTAGCATTAAACTTGATTTATTAAAGCTTGAGTAATAGGGTCAAAAGCTCATGATTTTGGGCTCCAACTTAATGCTTTGGCTTTTCTATAGCATCCTCTTATCAAACCATATGGATTAACTGCTTCAAGACTCAACCCCTTAGCAATCTAAGAATCTTTAGACTATTAAAAAGTAGGGCCAATTCTGTGCCAATAGAAAGTTTTTGTAAAAGGAGCCACAATTTATTTTCAAGATTGAACAAGCTTTAGATATCTTAGCTAAATAATAGTACAGACTAACCCATGTTGAACCCCAAGGACCCTACTATAAACCCCTCCCTAATCTGTTGGTTTTTTTAAAAAAAAGCTTAAAGCACCATCCCACACAGGTCAATCACAACCTTCCCCAAATCCAACATTTGAGGCTATCAAGAAACACAGTTAGTTACTAGTAAGCCATAGGCAATAATAAAGACATGTACAAACAAGCATGCCAACCTAAAAAGCTCAAAGCTTTCCTCCCTCATAGATTTACAAGCTATGGTTTCTCATTCAGATATACCGCACAAAAAACAGTCCAAGCCAGGCCAAGAAAGCTGCACAGAAATGAAAGGACACCATCTGATCTTATCAGGGTATGTCAGATAAGACTATCACCAGCTCCTCAGGAAGGTCCTTCAGCAGCAGTGCCAGGGACAGCGCTGCTAGAAAAAACCAAAAGACAAAGGGGAGTAAAAGGAGAAGGGAAGAGATCCCTAAGAAGACCAATCAAGACGTATACTAGGAAATAATAAAGTCACCAGAGATTGAACAACCAGAGAGAATATCCATAAAAAGCAAAAGAACCCCCCAACAAACCCAATGCCCCACACCACCCTAACTCCAACTTGAAAAGATAAGGGATTGATTGAAAGATGGGCCAAGCAGGATGCCCTTGGCTTTGAGCCCTTGGGAAGGAAGAACTTCTGTGGCAATGGGAAGCTCACCATCCCTGATAAGCTTTCTGAATCCTTCTCCATGCTGAATGCCCAGAAGAGGCCAGCTGATAGGGATGAGGGATACTGATTCTAAACCAGCAACATATTTAGGCCTGGTGCTATGACCCTGTTCAAGTGTGATCTTAAAGGATGCCTATCAACTGTTCTTGCCAACAGGCTCAGATCCCTTAAAGCTAAACCTGAGGACCATGCACATCCTCCTCCTGAAGACCTGCTCAATCACCTAATGATGTGGTCTATTATCACACCATCCTACTGAAATCAACCCTATCCGCCTCAGATATACCCCCCATACCCTATCAAATCCAAACAATCCTCAGCAATCCATGGCCCATACCTGATATCAACTCATCAGGTATATAATCAGCAATAGGGATGTTTGAATCCCATTAAATATCCCAGAAACTGTGAAGGGCTTAGCCATTGATGAACAAGTTGATTATGCCAACCATGGGCCCCTTTGCTTGCTGCATGAAGGCTCTGAGGAGGTTGGGGAGGATATCTACCCGGCCAAGAGTCATCTTAAAGTGGTCCAGGATCCTGAGGTTCAGCTATTTAATGCCACCTTTGGGTAGCCCCAAGCTGGTCAGAAAGCTCCAGGGCATACCCGCAGAAGTAGGGGGAGGGTTTCCTCTCATCTGCTGCCGGGTGATAGGAATTGGGCAGGTAAACCTTTTGCCCCTGGGAAAGTCATCAATCAGAAGAGGACCCAGGAAACTTTCCTGGAGGGCCCTGGATGCCATGAGATCCAGGGTTGGTCAGTGCAAATACTCCATAAAGTAATCTATCCCCATGCTCATCTTTGGAACCTCTGGGCTATGGATTTCTGGGGTAGAAAATCTTTTGGTCTCAGGGGGTTAACTCAGGTTGGGTGAGTTCACTGGTCCAAGCTGCTCTGGATCAGATGCCCCATCTAAGGGATTCTTCCCTGCCAGCCATGTCCTTTTAACTGCTAAGGTCAGCAGCTGGGGGATCTGTTTTTGGATAGGAGGCTTAGGGCGTCTATCTGCACTCTACTCAAGTGTTGAAGGGCTAGGGTACTCAATGTACGCTGGCAGGTATTTAGTTGCTGGGAAGAAAGTTGCTGGGACAGCAACCTCCAGAATTAACTCATACAGAATGAAACATCCTCCATGTCAACAATTATCAAAAATATTTTTCTTATTTTCAATATTAAAGATTATTTTTTTCTTGATTAAATAATTGACACTGATAATAGAAGCAATGTTTGATTTTTATTTTGAGCTTTTAATTGAAGTTATAAAAGATAAAGCAAAAACAATTTTTGAAATTGTCAACATGGAGAATGTTCCATTCTGTATGAGTTAATTCTGGAGGTTGCCTGCTGGGACACCTTCCCTGTTCAAGATACCTTGCCAGGTGAGCTGTTGACCTGGGATAAACCATAACAATTAGGGGTGATGCCAGCCTGAGAGGTTTAGAAAGTCAAGTATGCCCAGGCAGGGTGATTTTGAAGGAAGATCAGAAATGCTCTCATGGAAGTGGAGGGGGGCGCGGAATGGGAAGGTTGGGACCCCAAAGAAAGATGCATCTGCTGGGGATCAGGAACCAGCTTGGCTTCCTGGTGAGCCACCAAGCCCAACCTATGTATCCAAGGCAGGAGGGCTAGCGGGTAAGAGTTTAGTTCCTGAAGATAACCCTTTCCTTTATGAGATGAGAATAGATCAATGAGCTTTGTTATGTACGTTGGTCAAATATGGTTTGACAACAAGGAGAGTTCTCATCACCCTGCTGATAATGGGATGGTTTGGTTTACTGCTGTAAATTATCTGGTTTTAGAAGAGCTACAGGAGAGGAGATATGGGATCTGGATAGTCTATAGAGGGTTGATTGTGGTATCCAGGGGTGGACACATGTTATTAATGGATGAGCCCTAGTTCTGATAAGCAAGATGCCCTCCCTATCTGAAGCTGTTCAGCTGTGTTGCCTTGGCTGGTGAGCTGTTGCAACCTAGTTTCCAGACTCACCTGCTAACTTATTTTACAATACACAGAGGGCGCTCAATGAGTCACATCTTTACGTGTCTAACAACATGGACCAATCTGATGTCAATTTCAAATGGCAGGCACTTCCTCCTAATTAGAAGCGCTGCCAATTTGACCTGCTAATCCCCGCACAAGTGTTTCCTCAGCTTCAAACCTTACATGGAACACATCACTATGCCACCCCCTTGTAGCCTTGTGGCTTTCCCCATATGGTATATTAATTGTAATATTCTACAACAAGCAATCATTTATTCTATTCATTCTTGTCCTTTCTATTGGAAGGTTGTCTTCCCCAAACTTAAATACTGAATCCTCATTGGTTCAGTTGCAACAGTGATAGCAGCGGTAGGTTTACAACCTACCTAAAACGAAATTCCCCCTAAGAAAGGACAGATTACAGGCTGTATGGCTACTCCCCATCAAGAAAATTTCCTGCCAATCCCCAAGGGGGACATCCCCAACAGGTATGTTATCTACCAAGACCAGCTAGTCCTTACAAGTGTGTATAATTGGCTCCGCCTTGGGCAGTGTGACGCCAGCATCACCCCTTGTTGTGAATTTGGCCTTGGTTGACGTCTTGGAGGTTAACGTCTATAGTGCTAGCTTTGGAGAGTATGGTTTCAGGCCTATACACAAATTAATACAAGTCTTAAAGACTCTGAAGTCTTTACCCTTAAATCTAAGTTAACAACTAAGTTGAGTAAAAAGTCAAGATTCAATATGTGAAAGTATATCTTTTATTTAGAAAGAAGGAAAGTTTATATGCTATACTGGCTGCACAATAGATGCAGGAGTGTTATTAACACCTGCACCATTGTCAGGAATATTCCAGGATCTTCTGGTGCCCACCAGGCTCTTGCATCCATGTTCTTTCTGTCTTGAGATGATCCAGATAATTGGCGGGGAAGAGTGGACACGCATTGCCCCAGGGTGGCTGCAGCTTGCAGCTGCCCATTACAGAAGCTACTTTTAGTTCCTGAACCCAATCCAATCTGGATGTAACAGTTTGGCTATTGTATTGTAATGTCTGAGATACAATTAGGAATACAAATCCGTCAGATCCAACAGATTTGAGTGAAAACCAGTTTAGTCTTGACTATCAGGATTAATTCCACTGATAGCCCTGACCATTATACACATGCAGTCTAATTTACAACACCCCTCCTCAGTCAGACCTTTCACAATGTATGCTCAATCTCCAGCTGGAATCCTTTGCAGATGGAGTCAAAGGAGCCAACATTGTCAGTTGGCTTCAGTCCACCAAAACCTGCCTTTGTATCTGTCAGGTTCCTGAGCCCATGTGGGTTGCCACTATGTCTGGGCGCCTCATGGGGCCCGCCGCTGTATGGTTTACCAACTGGGTCCGTCAGGAAGTCAAAGTAACTTGTGCGGCATTCCAGGATGCCGCAAGATCTGCTACAGCAAAACCTTCTCGCCTATTGTGGTGTGAACTTCCCTTTTAGAAATTAAGCAGACTGTATCTGTTCCCAAGTACCTTGCTGCCTTGCAGCAAGTCCTTGCCGCTGCTCCCAAAGCTGTGACCAACAGGAACACCATGCTTCTGACCCTAATTGCCAATGGGTTCAAGCCCCATATCTGTAAGTGGGTCCCTGTGGGCCGTTGTACCTCCATCAATGACTATTACAAGGCCATTGTGGAGGCCAACAATCAGGCTTCAATGGGCTTTTGCTGTACTAGTGATGCTCCACCTCAACCTTGTGCAACACCTGGCAGTGGCCACAACCAAGTAGGCCGCTGCCAGCCCCGTCAGCAGGATAATGGGACTAAGCGTCCCCACAAGGGGGAGCTCCAGCTAGCCCAAATTGAGGACCCGGGAAAAGCCTGGGGGTTGTAGCTACTAGAAGTTCTACAACCCCAATTGATCTGCACTCTCAATCCCTCCTTGCAAAGAACCCCTGCAACTACAGTGTATACAATTTTGAAACCCTTGACGTCTTCCAGGTCCATAGTGACAAACCCGCACTTCAAGCAAGCCACTCTTCAAATAAAGTCACCCGCTTAGCCTATCCCTTCAGTTTTTGTGGGAATACCCACAAACTATTGGTAGATACTGGGGCCAACCACACTTTGGTGGACCAGGCGTTTGCTGACTCCCAACAATTGGACCAAGCGCTTAGCAGGTTCAAGGCAGTACAAGTGGCGGATTCCTGTAGAGTTGCAATTACCCATGAGACGGTACCCTTCTCCGTGAGAATGGGGAACATCCAGGTTAAGCTCTCTGGGCCAATCATGGCAGGGCTCAGCCACAATGTAATTGCTGGCCTTGACTGGCTTTGGCACAACCATCCCTACATTGACTGGGATACCTCTGTCATCACCCTCAATAGAAATGGGGTAGGCTTCCAGATCTACCCTGTCAAAATTAGCAAGCTACTCCACAATGCTGTGTTTGTTAGAATAACAGAGACAGGCTCGTACAACTTCAAGGGGGGAAAACTAGACTTCAACCAATGTTCAGTCAAATTTGTCTGCAAGGAACCAGCTGCGGCCCTCTCTTGATCACTTCACCCCCACCAGCACTTGCTGCAATCCTTGAGGAATATAAGGAAATCTTCAGCAAAACACTGGACCAACTACCTTCCCCTCAAGAGATCCAGCATGCTGTACAACTTCAAGGGTTGCTACCTAAGCCACAACCCTTGTATCATATTACACTCAAAGAAGATGAGATCCTCCGCCAGCACCTTGTGGACACACTTGACAAGGGCTTTATTTGCCCCTCACTATCCCCATATGGGGAAGCTGTCTTCTTTGTAGCCAAGAAGGATAGGTCCCTTTTCCTGACCACAGATTAATGCGCCTTAAATGAGGTGACTGTTAAGAATAAGTACCCCTGCCGTTGATTGACAACCTGTTTGACACACTTGCAGGTGCAAAGGTCTTTAGCAAGATTGATCTCACCGCGGGGTACAACCAGGTCCGCATTGTACCAGGGGATGAGGCAAAAACTGCCTTCTGCACACGCTACAGGTTGTTTGAGTGTTGAGTCATGAACTTCAGAATGACCAACTCTCCTTCCACCTTTGCCATGTTGATGAACAAAGCATTTGAGGAACTGATTGGAAAATGTGTGGTTGTTTACCTTGAAAACATTATTGTCTTCCGTCAAGATCAAACCATACACCTCCAACACCTCTGTGCTGTCCTTGACACCCTTCAAAAAAATCAGCTAAAAGCTAAACCCTCCAAATTTGAGTTTCTCAAGTTGGAATTGTTGTTCCTTGGGCATAACATCTCTGCCCAAGGGATAAAGCCCGCCCCTGCCAAAATCAAGGCAATCACCAGCATGACACCTCTCACTGATGTGGGCTGGGTGTGTACCTTCTTAGGCATGGTTGCCTACATGTTCAAGTTCATTTCCAATTGTGTGGAACTAATTGCACCTCTCACTAAACTCCTAAACACTAAGCAGCGCTTCCACTGGACCCCTGCCAGAGATCAAGCCTTTGAGACGCTGAAGCAGACACTTACAACAGCACCCGTACTGCAGTTCCCCAATCAAAACCGCCAGTACAAACTTGAGACTGACGCCTCTGACAGGGCCATAGGGGGCGTACTACAGGTAGAAACTGACAATGGCGTCTTTTTCCCCATAGCATATGATTCCAGGAAGCTTACCGACTTGGAACAGTGTTACCCCATTCATGATAAAGAATTAGCGGCAATCATACACTGTGTTGAGAAGTGGTGCTGTTATCTGGAAGGGGCCACCTTTCCACCCCACGTCCTGACAGATCACAAGTTACTCCAGTACTTCAACACGCAGTCCCACTTGACATGTCTCCAAGCAGGCTGGATCAAGCGTCTATAACCCACCAGTTGCGCATTGAGTACAAGTCTGGGAAGAAACTTGTCACAGCTGATGCCCTCTCACGCCTCTACATAGCATCCATCACAGGGGAAAAAATCTTAAACCCAGACTAGCCAATGCTCTACTTGCGTCCTGAAGCAACCTGCTACAAAGGTCTCATTTCCGCAACTATCTCCAAATTAAAAGACAACAAAAGTCAGTTCACCACCAATGCTGGTAATGTCTGCTGTCAGGCAGAGACAGGTGAGAAGACGCCTTACATTCCCACCACGCAACAAGGTGACACCATATTGCACTACCACCAAACCCTGGGTCATATCAGAGGACATAACCTCTTTGAGATCATGAAACATAAGGTTTGGTGGCCGCGCATGCGTCAAGACATCTTGGACCTCCTCAAAATGCGCGTGTTGTACAAAAAGAACATGTCCAAACCTGCACCCCCCAAGTCTGTCCTGCCCATCAAGGCCATGGAACCCTTTGAGCAGTGGGCCCTTGACATTGTGGGGCCACTCCCCAAAGACAGACTGGGAAAGAAATACATCATAATTGCCATTGACTACTTCACCCGTTGGCCAGTGGCCTGGGCAACAACTAACCACACCGCCACCACCATACCTGCTTCATTGGCAAGGAAATTGTGGCCTGCTTTGGGCAACCCAAGCGCCTCATTATGGATGGTGGTCCTGAGCTTGTTGGGCATGTCATGAATGTGTACTGCTCAAAGAATGCCTTCCAACAAATAGTCACAACTCCCTACCACCCTCAAGCCAATGGACACATAGAGCATTTAAATGGCTCACTGGTTCAATTGATTGCCAAGCTCTCACAAGAGCACCCTAACACTGCATGGACTGAACACCTGCCCACCGCTCTACTTATCCTGCAAGCAAGAATCAACAGGGGCACAGGGTTCAGCCCCAGTACCCTGGCCTTTGGGACGCCTGACAGTCTGACAGGGGTTGAACAGGGAAAGCTACAGTCCAAGGTTCCTGACAAGCCTCCCCTAGTAACAACCTCATCCCTAGACCAATGGTGTGCCAAAGCCCGTGAAATTAAACACAAGGGGATTGAAGGAGGTACAAAGCACCTTGAGGCAAGATACGCTGTAGGTGACCCTGTCTACACCCTCAACCCCAATTCAGCCAAATTAGAACCCAACCACCTAGGGCCCTTCAAGATAGCCGCGGTCTTTGACAATCACACCTATCAACTCAAAGATGCCCAAGGGAATACCAAGAAGCTCCGCCATGATTGCTTGCGCCCCTGCTGCGCCATTCCCACACAAAGGTTGTTTGTGAGGACCTTCCCAGACCTTCCACAGACTCCAGTCTTGGTGTCTGACAACGGGCAGGGGGCAGGGGGGTGTTGCAACCAAGTTTCCAGACTCTCCCGCTAACGTATCTTACAATACACTGGGGGCGCATAATGAGTCACCCCTTGAAGTGTCTAACAACATGGACCAATCTGATGGCAATGTCAAATGACGGGCACTTCCTCCTAACTAGGAGCGCTGCCAATTTGACCTGCTAATCCCCGCACAAGTGTTTCCTCAGCTTCAAACCTTACATGGAACACACCACTATGCCACCCCCCTTGTAGCCTTGTGGCTTTCCCCATATGGTATATTAATTGTAATATTCTACAACAAGCAATCCCTTATTCTATTAATTTTGTCCTTTCTATTGGACAGTTGTCTTCCCCAAACTCAAATACTGAATCCTCATTGGCTCAGTTGCAACAGAGCTTGGTCTTACTTTGGGTCTTTGATGGATCAAGTTGAGCCTTGGATCAAACTCTCTGGTTCAGATTCTTTCTAGAAGATCTACCCTGCATCTGCAGCATTATTTACTATTGCACATGGTCTGGTGGCCCCCAGAATGCTGAGGGCTGCCTATCACAAGGATGGAGTAGGACAAACTAGGGGGCCAGTGATTTTCTGGATGGACTTAGGGTTGGTGAGGGGCCATGGCGGCTTTGGGGGATGATCCTGATTGATCATGTTTACACGCAAATATCTGGGGTTGATAAAGATAAACTTGAAGGTTTAACCGCATCCTGGAAAGGGTTTTTATTTGGTTGAGCTGATTGGATCTAGGGAGAAATTTTGATACTATGAGTGGGTAGCTGCTTGATAGGTTGATCCCCAAGGCATCCTGATTGATATCTGTGAGCTTTAATTGTTTGCCTTTACCAAAGTGTTCTGGGTGGTGGGGCTGTTGAATCAAACTATCTCTGGGGTTAGAGCTGTTGATGTACCACTACCATGCTGGTATATAGTGCTGATATTCCTGATAAAACAATCCCATCTTCTCTGGTGCTGTTTTATCTTTTTCTAGAGCTAGTGAGCCTCTTTATAGAAATCTTGGTTTCTGAAGTGTTCCAGATACCTGCCCCTTGCTGCTCTTCTGGTGACATCTATAGCTACTGCCCTATGTGAAAATCCACATGCCAGTGTTGTTATACTTTCTCTGCTTTTGGTGAGTTTTGCATACCAGCCAAACTTGAAAAAATCCTTGGCTGATGCCTTAACTCCCTGAGGTGAGTATACCCACTCAAATAGTGGATACATATTTGAGATAAAGGCTTTTAGGCTATGTTGCAGTAGGGGTGAAGATATTTTTTTAAAGTTCTCTACGCGACGGCTGGTCGGGATGCGGCCTTGATCCAAACTTGTATTATGCTTTGGCATTTGAGCAATCAAGCGCAACTTTGAAACTCTGGATCGAGTAGCTTGTCGATCAGGAGAACTTGTGGCGGCATAAAATTATTTCACTGCGGATTTTGAGATGTTTCTCTTACAAAACACTAGCTTTTGGTGGTTTTGACAACATCTTGAAATGAAATCAGTGTTTTTAAATTCTAAATGGTAGGCACTTCATTTAGATTGGGAGTAGTCAATTTGATTTGTGAATTAAAGTGCTGGGTGTAATTTTTTGAATGGGGTGTCTTTTAATTGGTGTGATGGCTTTGCCTTTGTCTTTTTATAAATTAATTACATTGGCATGGTCACAGGGATGGGCTAAATAGGTTCATGCAGCAGGGGTTGAAGCTTTGCTTCTAGGCTGGGAGTAAGATGTGGGTGACTAGTGGGTATGAGGGGGCATGTTGTAGGGAGGGGGGTTTAGATGCTCAATCTTCTGGGGCAGGAGGGAGTACTGCATATCGAGGTCCTTGCAGATCTCGCGCAGAGCGATCATGAAGCGTGTCTTCCGCGCCCACCGCTTGCCTCCGTTCTGCCAGTTGCCCTTGTACTCCAGCCAGAAGAACATGTTGAGCTTGTTGCTGTCGATGATCTCGGAAAGCCCCATCAGGATCTCAGAATAGAAGTCGCGAGACTCCTCCTCGAAAAGGTACTGGTTGATGCGCTCCTTCAAAGCAAAGATCTTCTCCTTGGGAGTGTCGAAATCGATTTGAAAGTCGATCTGTTCTGCTTGAGAGGTTGATCTTCGGATGTTGTAGATGATCTTCTTCATCAGGATCATGTGGGGAATGTACGTGCTTTGACCGTTGATGTGAGTGAACTTGGTGCCAAGGAGGCCAACCTTCTCCACCAGGAGGTTGTCTGACTCGATGTAGACGCGGTCTCCAGCATCGTACGGATGCATGACAAACAGGAAGATGATGGACTGGAACAGCTCCTTGGCGGAATCGCCAAAGATGAAGGAAAGGCCGAGGAAGAAGGTCCCAAATGGGATCAGCGTTGCGTAAAGGTCTTTTCCAAACACGACTGAGCTAGTGAAGCCAGATATAATGACAAAGATGATCAGCAGGATGGAGTCAAGCTTCCCAACTGCTTGGCTCGTGTCGCGCAGGGCAAGCGTCAAGTCCTTCCGCTCCTTGTATATCTTCATGATCTGTTCGCGCATCTCCCGCCTGGAGATGTCGCCATTGCCGTCCTTGTCAAAGTATTCAAACGCCTTGTTGGCTTCGTCCTGGGTGGAGAAGAGGGGGTAGAAATCTTGAACCTTGAGGTAGTTGCGATGCCCCTGCAGCGATGCGAATAGCTTACGGGCAAGCTTCTGAGCCTCGTTGCGGGAGTGTAAGTCTGTATTGTCGTCATACCGCCGATCAAACACATTCTTGTTGAGGTTGTTGTAGATGCTGGTGTACGCTGTCTTGGGCTTGACGTTGTTGGATGACATGTTGCGAACTGAGCTGCCCAGCTCCTGCATGCCTTTTGAGGCAACAAACGAAATGCGGGTGTTGTTTGCGTCGTCGTTGCGTTTAGCCGGGGGTTGGGTTCCTCGGCGCCTTGCCTTGTTAAGAGAGTCCAAAACAAAGGTGGCATAGTTGGCCTCCCCCAACCGTTGACGGTACGCCGTGCGATGGAAGCGAACTGCGATCAGCTGCAGGAAGATCTTCTCTAGCGTGATAAACGACACGAGGATAACTAGACAAAGAAGGATCCGGAAGAAGACCATGCTCCAGTCCTGGGCGTGGACTGAAGGGTCCCATTCCACTGAATGCGGAAAGGAAAAGCACCACAGCCCAAAGCTAATGGCTACACTGAACGCCACTTTGATGGTGGTGACCAATGCGGTGTAGAACTCCAGGTACTGCTTGACTAGCTCAAGCTTGCCAATGGATAAGATGCGAGTGACGTGGATGACGAAGCGAGGAAGGATGCTCACAATGAATGAAACAAACGTGACAATGAACACCATCGCTGATGCCCACGAGAAGAACCGCACTGCCCGATATGCTTCATGGTCGGCACCAGCTGGGTCGTTTTGGTGAATTGCCTTGACAAAGTCCACCCTGCCCGTGGTAGTCATCACAATGATGGGGACCGCCAACACTCCCCCGCCCAGGATCATGATGATCAGATGCTTCAGCAGGTACGGCAGCCATGGAACAGCATGTGTGCTGCCAATCTCCTCCAGCTCCTCCAACTCCTCGTCAGAACCATCAGGGCTCATCACCAACTCAATTGCCTGTGAGTCGTTCTTTTGTTGCATCTCCACTTCAGCTTTGCTATCCCCTTCGTCTCTTGGCATGGTGAGCAATACCCAGCTGAGAAAAAAAGCGTAGAATAAATCAGTGCAACCCCACCTGCTCACCCCGTTGCATGAATCACCTCATCGCCACTGTTGACCAATCATAAGTCATCTTTGAGCAGGGGGCTCTTGCCAATTGATTTACCCGAGGATTACATCATCCTTGTCTGATACGCGGATAAATATTTCCCAGAAGCGATGACGCCCCAAACAACGAACTTTGCTCAACAATGATGCCAAAACGAATTATGCCAACATCCATCCCATTCAAGTAACCCTTATAAATAGCCACGTCGCAACTTTATAAACATGCATACCCTGATTAAACTTGCCAATGCTAATTGCCAAGGAATAAATCACAGTTCCACAAGCGTATCAAGCCACCCTAAAGCAGAACTAAATGAAACCAGGAACACTTTGATCCCCTTTGAACCATCTGGAATCATATGCCGGCAGCATTAATTTCACCTCCCGCACTTGAACCAACCAACGTCATACACCGAACCCATCCATTCCGCAATGGCTTGAAATAAAAAAAAACATGTTGCGCCAGCTCTGCATCTATAACAATCTTAAATAGTCGCCAACCAGCCCAAATTGGCTACTCCGAGCCATGCCGCAGCCACCTCCGACTAGACCCTCGCGGATACCGAATCCATCGCTTGCCTCCGATGCCGAAAACGGTTCCCCGGAGGAAACTGCCCATTCCAGTGGATTTCGAAATATCTTCCCGGCCATCAAAAAAGCACCACGGCTAAGCACGACAACTGGATAGCATCTTAAGCCCATCTTCTACCCAATAGTCAAGTTATATACATTCAATATTTGTTTTCCCTACCAAGAGTTATCAAAGATACAACAATGTCCCCTGGACAATGGAACCTCATGGGATTCCTAGAGTTTATCCAAGCCTAATATTTGTCCACTTTATACTGCATACACTCCTGCAATGCACAGGGATGTGAAGATCCATATAGCATCAACCACCTGAAAATGATAAGGATTGCTGCTCCTATACCAGTAGGAAAATGGATCAAGTCTTCTCCCCAGACACTTTCAAGTAGTATCTTGTACAGGGGAGATCATGTACTTATGGTAATTGTTAGCAATGTCTTCTAGGACATTCTAACCCCCAATCACAGTCTCCCTGCCCAGTTAGGTTTAGTCCTAAATTCGCATTATACACCAGGCCCCCAATATGCTTCACCTAGCACAAATGATATCCACTGATAGTGTGATAACTATTGACCCTAAATATCTTTAACTGACCAACCTTGGGTCCACTCTCTTTTTAAACCAGCACAAAGTAGGCCGCAAGGATCCCAAAGATATCAGTTCAGAATACAGCCCCCTCGCTAATCTTTTACAGCCTGGTCTATACCCATCTAAGGAAGGTTCAGCTTGCTTAAGTAGTTTCGTTTGTTAGTTGTATTGCACCTGCCAGTTTGATCTAAACCCTGGTCAACTGGACCATTCTTAATTGGAAGTCAGCTTCAAATCTAAGCCCAAGGTTGGCCTGTCAGCGCAGTTCCCCTCCCTTGGCGTCCTGAAGCTCACTTTCAACCTTGTTGGTTGTGATGATCTGCACCAGGAGCTATTTTGCAGGCCAGAGATGAGTACTGGCTAAATAAAGATTGGTTGCCCAAGAAAGGTAAATTTTGGTTGGTTTGTTGATACGTCTAGCCCTGGTGGTTGGAAGTGGTGGTCTGTTCCTTGGGGTAGTAGCAAGGTGGCCCCTAGTCAGTACTTTGGAAGGGTAGGAGTGGTGCCCTGGGATGGTTATACTAAGAAGTATAGATGTTGTTGTAACTGTGCTGTTTTAGCAGAGTTACAAGGGGAACATATTTAGAAACTAGATAATATTCTTTATTGAGTGATAATGATTATATAGCTAATGTGAGTCATGGATAACAGAAACATGATTGCTTTGATCACACAGTGGGATGATGAAGGGGGTGGCTTGATCCTGGTAATGAGTCAAGCGCCAAATCAAGGTGTCCACCATAAGAGATCATCATTTGTTCATGTTATTGGATTTGGAAATTTGAGTTGACTTCCTAGTCTAGCTTTGAGTCACTGGATAATCAGATTGTAGGTCACAAACCCACTTACTTGGAGCCTTGCTGGTGGGTCAAGCCTGCTGTTTTGATACCCCCCCCCCAACTGAAGGCCGGCCTCCTCTGGGGGGAAGGCCGTTAGGGAAGTTGTCGGGAGCCTGGGCGCCATACTGGACTAACTGTTGTTCTGTGGCGGGTAGGATGGTCTCACATTGTTTCTGTCTTGCCTTGCAGGGTCTCAGGCAATCATGGTGGAGGACCTTGTCTTGTTTACGTTTCCCAAGTTCTTGTACGGGGTAAGTGTTGTTTTGGTTTAAATTTAAGATAATGGTGGGGCTGTCAGGAATATTCCTGACAACACTGTGGTTCAGGACAATATTTTGTGTACAATTAATTGTGAGAAACAAAATAAAAAATGGCAGCAGTTCCCCCTTATTGGGGAAACTGCTGCGGGAAGCCAGGGCCAGAAAATAAGAATTAAAAATAATAATTTTAATTTGGACAGGTTTTATACCCTGTCCGTGGGCCGCGCAGCCAGCCGCCCAACCGCCAGCCGCATGCCAGCTGCACACTGGGCCTGGCGGCTCACCCGTGCATGCCTGCCTGCTCCTACCAGCCACCCACCCACCACCTCCAGCCAGTCCCCCACCCAGGCCGCTAAATGGGGAAATTGCCAAAAGGGGAAACCTAAAAAGGCAATTTCCCCAAACCTAAATGGAGGGGGAACTGCTGCCCAAATTTGGAATTTGCCAAATTTGGGAGGGGCTGACAAGCTGCTCAAACCATCCATTCCTGCATTAACTGCAGAATTCAAAATTGGATGCATGAAAGCATCCAATGATACACCAAGCCAATGCAAGCCCAGAGATAACAATTCATTGCCTGCACACCACTACCAATTCCCCTCCCAAAAGGGAATTCCAGACAACACCAAGTGTTTGTGATTCCCTGTCCAGTGTTTTACTCTATTTATGCCACCACAAGGATGATAGTATATAATAAAGCCAATTCACTTGATGATAAATTGTGCTATCATTGAATGAAATTACCCCTCAATAGTATCACATAAATCAACCAGAACTTTTACTCTACAAGAAGTTTAAAGACACTAAGCTTTGTCTGCTCTTTCCCAGGATCAGAAGATGAACCATTTAATCTTCTCAGCTGTACTCACAGCCTGCCTCAGGATTGGGGGCCACCAATACAATCACCAGCATGGGCTGTACAATAATCCACCTGACAAGTACTTCTACAAGGAGCCAGTGCAGCTAAACTCCTCCAAGCAGTACTCCTGGCCCATACTGGTGTTGCCCCGCTCCGCCCAGTCTGTAGCTATATACACCTGTGTATACTACGTGCTTACATATTTTGCCAGTAATTTCAGAAGATTTAATGTACACACCAAGGTCTTCAGATGGATGATGACGGTCTACCCCATTGTGATAGTGCTCACAGGATTCCAAGTTGCCAACTTGGTACCCTACCTTGCTAAAATACTCCCTCATATTCTGGGGCTTTACAGGGGCCTACTTTCTCTGGTTGTATTTACTTTTGTCCATTTCCATGACCAAACTTTGTTGCTGACCTCATGTCTGTTTTGGATGAGGGAAATTGTCTTTTGCAATCCCTTTCCTTCTCTTTCTTATTGATTGCTGCTGGCTTGCATGACCTACGGGTCTGAAGGTGATAAGACCAGGCTGGGTATTTCCAGCTTTGATCCTGATCATGTTGGGATGATATTGGTCAGTGTGCCATAAACTAACCCAAAGGGGCTTTTCCCACTGTATCTGTTCCCCCAAGTCTGGCATAGAAGCAATGCAGTGGATAGCTGCTTGCATCATTCCTCAGGTCTCCCATCAGTGAGCTTGGCCAAGGCTTGCCCCAGGCTGCCATTTAGCCGCTCCACATGTCCATTGGCCTGAGGATGGTAGGGTGTTTTCACTGTGGCTGGACTCCATTCTTGGTGAGGTATACATTGGTATCCTCAGAGGTCAATTCTTTGCCTCCATCAGTTATCAGGAGTTCTGGCTTTCCAAACTTGCTGATTATCTCTTTGCCAATAAATTGTCGTACATCATTGCCAGTGTGTGTCCTCACTGCTTGGGCTACTGGCCATCTTGTAGCAAAGTCTATGGTGGTGGTGATGCACTTCTTCTCATTATGTTTCCTGGCATGGGGCCCACAATGTCTAGGGCCCACACCTTGAAGGGTAGTTGGGGGCGGATAGGTAGTACTGACTTAGGTGGGGTTTTGCTTTTTGCAAATTTCTCACCTACTTCTCATTGGTCCAAGACTTCCTGCACGTCTTGTACAGGGTTGGCCACCATGCTTTGTGGTTAAGGAATTTGTAGAGTTTGGGTCTTTTTGTGTGCCCTAGGTCTCTATGGTGACGTAGGATGGTGCCAACTCACTGATGTGTGGGGACATAAGGGATGATGGTTCTGGTGGACATTTTCTGATGTAAGGTTCCATACACGTCTGCAAATAAGTGCTGGTTCTTAATGACTGTTTTTTTGTTATGACTGTTATGCCAGGGGGGAAGCCTTTGTCCTTTGTCCAAAGTACCAAGAGGGGCCAGTCTGGGCCAAGCCCATTCTCTCCTCTTGTGGCTCAGATGTATAGGTGTATGAGTATGTCTGCCATGGCAAGCTCTGGACCAGGCTTGTACTGTATGAGCATATTGAATCTCTCCAGGAGTTCCATCCCGCGGGCCTGATGGCAGATAGATTTGCTTGGGTTTTGAAGCATATGAGCAACTTGTGGTCGGTCAACGCTGTGAATCATTCCTGTTGCTCTAGATAACAACGCCATTTGACTAGGCAGTGTATGATTGCCACCAACTCTTTGTCATGTATAGGTTATCAATAATTGCTGTCTGTCAGTTCCTCTGATTTTTAGGCTACAGGCAGGAAGTCACCATCATTGTTTCTGATTTGTAGTACTCCCCCAATGGATGCGTCTGAGGCATCTGTTTCCATTTGGTACTCCCCATTGTGATTGGGGTACTGTAGGATAGGCGCTGTTGTGAGTTTTTCCTTGAGACGCCTAAAGCAAAAGTCACTTTGGGGGTCCATACAAACTTGTATTTGGCGCCAGTTATGGCAGATAGGGGTGCCGTCAGGACACCGCAGTCAGGTATAAACCGGCAGACATAGGCCACCATTCCTAAGAATGTGCAGAGTTCCAACTTGTCTTTGTGCGGTGGCATTTTTTAGATGACCTGGATCTTCTGGCTGTTAGATTTGATGCTGTCTTTTGAGACTGTGTCCTAGGAGTGGCAGCTGCTCACGGAAGAAGTGGCATTTGGAGGGCTTGGCTAGCAGCTTGTGTTGCGCCAAGGTAGCAAAGACTGCCTCCAGATCCTTGTGATGCTGTTCCACTGATGGGCTGTAAACAATGATGTTGTCTAGATATACCAGGGCACGCTTGCCAATGTGGGGAGCAAACACCTTGTTTATGAAGGTTACAAAGGTTGATGGGGTGTTTTTCATACCAAAGTTGAGTACTACACACTTGTATAAGCTGTACTTGGTGCAGAAGGCTTTTTTAGGGATGTCTTCCTCCTTGATGTGAATCTGGTTGTAGCCTGTAGTCAGATTGATCTTGGGAAGACTGTGGCTCCTCCCAAGGCGTCAAAGAGATTGTCAATCAGTGGTAGTGGATAACGGTTCTTGATGATAACTTTGTTTAGGGCTTAGTAGTCTGTGACCAGATGCATGGTACCGTCCTTCTTGGCCACAAAGAATACAGCGACCCCAAAAGGAGACTGTGAGGAGCGGATAAGTCCTTTCTCTAATGCCTCCTTGAGATAGGTGTGTAGGGTGTCGTCTTTGTTTGGGGTCAGCCTGTAGATAGGGCGTGCTTTGGGGACTTCCCCTTTGAGTTAGATGAAGTGTTGGATGTGTTTCTTAGGGGGCAGCCTGGGTAGCGCTTATTTGAAGATTTCTGGATGGTGGGCCACAATTTTGAAGACCTGAGGCGTGGAGGTATCCTGGTGATATTCAAAGTGTATGATCTTGTACTGGCAGGAGTCCCAGTCAATTGCCTTGGGGTTCTCCTTTTTGTCCAGGGTCTCTGAGATGCATACAAAGAAATGGTCGCGTAGGAGTTGATCCACTTATTCAGGGTAGATCTGGTGGTTGACACCTTCACGTTTGATGGTCAGTACCAAGGTTGCCCAGTCTATGTGGGGTTTTTCTTTTGTAACCAGTCTAGTCCCAGCAAAATATCAAACTTTGGGAAGTCAATAACAGGATCCTGGATGGTGGAGTGGAAGTTCTCAAGCATGACAGAGAAGGGGGTGGTTTCCCTTGTCACAGTGATGTGGTGTTCATCATCTGGGACCATGTTTCTAATCTGCAATGATTAGTGGCCAGCTTGAACTTGTCCACTAGGCTACTGTTGACTAGTGTTCTATCTGCACTCAAGTCCAGGAGTGCCAAGCCTGTGTAACTGCAAAAGAGGAAAGGATAAGACATCAGTTTATTGGGGTGTCTGGAAATGGTGTAAAGTACCAGGTCCTCCAAGGGTACTTGGATCATTGGACACTGGTTTATGTCCTCAGGTTTTTATCAATCATTGGGCAAGTCAGAAGCTGTGCAGGGAGAGCTTGGCTCACTTAATGCTCTCCCCGGCTTTTCCCTTGTCTTGGTTGCCTTCTGTGGTAGTGATACAGAAATAGTTTTGGTTTGACTGGCCACTGTTCCTGTTCACATGTCCATTTGAGCCTGCGGGCTTATGGTTTGCGCTGCTGCTGTTGTTTCCAGAGGGTGGTTGATTGGAACGCCTGGCTGGGTGAGAGTCTTTAGGTCTCTCTTGCTTTCCGGTTTGCGCCTTGTGGAGAGTGTTGGATGTTTTTTCTGCTTTCTCTGCTTCACGATACAGACTTTGTAGATTAGTCGCTTTATCCAGGTCTACATGTCTCATTACATGTGACTTGAGTGCGTTGTAGTACATGAGGTGTGTAGCTGGGGTGTCAAAGGCCATGTTGGAGGGGGCACATAGTCAGAGTTCCTCGCAGGCGCAGGTGAGTTCCTTCACAATGCCAGCCTGAGTTAGGTTTTTTACTTGGCATATGTCATGAGTGTGGTGTCTTTAATCATGAATCTTGCCAATAAGTCTTTTTTGAAGGTGTCCCAATACTTCCTGGTGTGTTCTTCATGCCACTTGTTGCACCAGGTGCCAGCGTCAGGAGTCAGTTGGATGGAGATCTCCACAGT
Organism: Entomophthora muscae; assembly: GCA_014839935.2. Classification (NCBI taxonomy): domain Eukaryota; kingdom Fungi; phylum Entomophthoromycota; class Entomophthoromycetes; order Entomophthorales; family Entomophthoraceae; genus Entomophthora; species Entomophthora muscae. Next base: position 364,719 of record QTSX02002855.1, on the reverse strand, counting down.
CCATAATTTATGTGGGCATTCCATTTGGCCCAGTTTGCTTTGGGCAGATTGGATCCATGCAGCGGTGTTGTTATTGTTGGCCCCAGCAAAGGACTCCAGGGCAGCACTTCAAAGTCTTTGGGCTACGTAGGCTGGCATAGTGTTTTCATCAGTTGCACAAGGCATAGTGGAGGGAGCCTGTAAGAACCCTTGTGCTGATAGGGCATTGAACGCCAGGAGTGGTATCAGCATGTTCTGGTAAAGGAAAAATCCATCAGGTATCTTGGCACCAGGTGTGTATGGTGTCTAGTTTTCTGGGAGTCCAGACATAATTCTATTGAGTATTTGTTGGCCGCAGCAAGTACAAGCAAAAAGCAGAATTTTGCAAGATAAGGTAGGATGGAGAACCTACCTGTGCTACTAATGTTGTAAATGTGCTGTTTTAGCAGAGTTACAAGGGTAAAAATATTTAGAAGCTAGATAATAATATTTATTATGTGATAGTGATTATATAATAATTGTGAATTATGGATAACAGGAACATGATTGAGTTGATCACATGGTTGGATGGTGAAGGGGTGGCTTGATCCTAGTAATGAGTCAAGCGCCAAAAACAAGGTATCCACTGTAAGGGATCATCATTTGTTCATGTTGTTGGATTTAGAAATTCTAGGTGACTTCTAGTCTGGCTTTGAGTGACTGGATAATTGGATTACAGGTCACAAACCCGCTTACCTGGAACCTTACTGGTGGGTCAAGCCTGCTGTTTTAACAATGTATTTGACCCGCTGGGATGATTATACAGGTAGGATTTTTATTGGGATATATATGCTGAGGTAGCATTGAGGTCCTGATACCAACTGGGGTGAAAATACAGTTGGGCTGCTTTATCTGTGAAAGAGGTAAAATTTATCTGTCTATGACTTAAGGGTATCTTTATGAAGGTCTTACTATACTGGGAAAGCATGGATGGTCCATAACCATCATTAGGCTGGCTTTCTAGAGAAGCATCTACTGAACTTGTCAGAACAGACTGTTCAACCCCCAGAAAAGCTCAGCACAAGAGAACATGTACCATTTAAGCTGAATTTACCATTAATCAACACCAAATGTGGAAGTTGACTCAAATGACTAAATCCAGAAAAAAGGAACCATTAATAATCCCAGCTTGGTGGACAGCTAAATTTGGCGCTTGACTAATTACCAGTATCAAGCCACCCCTTGTCTAATAAAACTGATTAATCATCATAAGTATGTTCCTCTTATAATGATTCCCTAAAACTATATAGGCTATACATCTTTAAAAAGAAAACTATCTAGTTTTCAATACTTTTCCCTTGTAACTTTGATAATACAGCACAGTTACAACAATGATAGAACAGGGAGGTTATCTATCCTACCTTTCTTTTTTAAAAATTCTGCTTGTTGCTGGTACTTGCCAGGGTCAATAAATATACCAAAGAACCATGCCTGGGCTCCCTTTGATTGGACACCCTACACACCAGGGACTGAAATACCATTTGGATATGTACTGTACCAGAGCATGATCATTCCAGTTCCTGCCTTCAACAATTTTTCCATGCAAGGTCTCTCAGGCCCCTCCTTTCACGCCTTGGGCCAATTTCAAGAGCATCATACCAGCACATATAGCCCTGCACCTTTGAGCACAGCCTTGAAGTTGAATGCAGTAGCCAACAACAACAGCGTCACAGCTTGAATCCAGCCCATCCAGAAAAGGCTGGCCCAGATGGAGTGCCCAGCAAGCTTCTGGGTTATGGAGATCTCTATCTGCTGAACCCATGATGTGGGTGCCTGGTGTACCAAGTGGCGCCATGGCTATAATGAGAAGGGCTGTTAGACCTTCAACTGGGACTCCCTAGCCAGACTTGTAATGAAAGACACAGAACTCATAATCATCCAACAAGTCAAGAATCTAACACAGACAGATAATTAAAGGATTATCAAGGACCTAAAAGGAACTACATCTGTGTGATCCCTCCAAGATGGCCTGTGATAGCCTGGCCACATACCTTGTGTACTCCAGTGCGCCCAACCTCCGCCTGATTAATATGTCAACCTGGACCAAGTGACCAAACAGCAAATCCTGTACCTTGAAGCAGAAAAAAAGAAAAGATATCCAACCCACTACACAAGGCACAGACTGGGAAGAGAGAGATCCAAAGGCTCTCACCCCTCCAGATGTTCCAGCCGCCCTCCACCTGGTAACAGCAACAACAATACACCTCAGACGTCCAATGGTCATGACAACAGGAACAATGGTTGATCCAACTGAACCCACTTTAGAGTTACTACCACCCAGGGCAAGCAGGATGAGGGAGAAGCCTAGGGAAAGAAATAATCAAGACAAGCTCCCCCTGACAACCATCAACCCTGGCAAATGATGAGTGTTGACCTGAAGATGTATACCTGTGCCCTATGATTCAGGTCTCTTCAGGAGATTTGGTACCCTACACAGTTGCCAGAAACCCAACAATTGGATGTCTTACCCCTTGCGCCTTTGAAGCTGTTGTGTTTGGTTCTTGAGGACAGCATCCAAGAGGACAAGGCGGGAAACCTATGTCATGAAGGGTTTGAGGTTTAGAGCAATCCTTGGGTCAGCCTCCAGGGCAAATTTAAGGGCATGGGACTTAATTCCCTGGAATAAAAGAGCTCATTTTGGAAAAAAGGAAGGGATGCTTGAAGTTTATAAAGCCAACACAAATGTGGATAGACTTGTCTTTATTAGAAGAAATGATTCAACTTAAACAGCAGACTGGGTATGCTGATCATTCACTAGGCAGGCAGTGTTCTTGATGAGGGCATCCTGAGCTAGACTGTTACAGGATCAATCAGGTACAGGAAGGGTAATATGGAATGGGTGGAATTTGATGTTAAACTATTTAAGGAAAGTGAAAAAACTCTGAAGTCCAAAGAAAATCCAACAAAGTCTTCCTATGAACCAATATTTGAAGGCTGTATTAAAATAGCATGAATGGCAAAATTACTGGCATCCCCCTCAAGATTGGTCACAGGGAGCTGATATTTGCGGGGAAACTTGGCATGGACGCAGGCAAAGGGTGAGCCAGACAGCAGCAGCTTGACAATGTACTCAACACCTTTCTTTTATATGACTTCACACGGTCCACCCCAAAGGAATCCAGCTTGTGGGCTCTGCCATTAAATTTAATCTGATAGCAGAGAACCAGATTGCCCACTTGAAACTCAGCAAGGGGAGTCCTAGACACATTTGAGGGCAATAACTGCAAATTTTGACCTTATAGGAAGTCAAGTAAGCAGCTTCTTGAATATCAATGATGCAGTTAGTCAATTCTTTGACATTGTGTCAAAAATTGTGCCATTAATGCTATTTCAAGTTTTCCTTTGAATAATGATATATGCAAAGATTTGGTTGGTTCTGCTTTTGACTTTGGAAGTTCCTTGCCTTCCATAAATGGGTTGACATTAATTTCCACCCATTCTGGAATATCATACCTGCCCTTGACTGACCCTGGTATGATTTCAACCCAATGTGACCCCCTTGGCCACTCTGTCTACCTATTGAGTGATCATTGACCCTTGTCTACTATTTAAGTAGAATTACTTCTCCTAATAAAGACAAGTATATCCACATTTGTGTTAGTGTTTGTATTCTTTAAGCTTTTTCTTTTCCTTTTTGCCAAAATGAATTCCTCTTCTTTCATTCCAGGAAATCAAGGTATGTGCCCTTAATTTTTTCCTTAAGGCTAACCCAAGGCTAGCTTCAAACCTCAAATCTTTTGTTATAAAGATTTCTTGCAGTTTCCTCCTGTATACCATCTCCAGGAGCCAAACACAATAAAATGGTGCTCACTACAGGGGCTGCAAGCCCCTCAGTTACTCTGTCCCCCACACTTTCTCTGGTCCTTCTCCTTTTGCCTCTGAAGTACCTGAACCACCCAAAGTCTCTAGTCCTCTGCTTGAGGAAGATATCACCAGCTCTTCCTCTACATCAATGGTAATGGTGTTATCTCCCAGGCCTGTGTGGGCCCCCTTCCAGCTTTCTCTCTGTATTATGATCAAGCTTGCGCCACTGCGCACTCCCTCCTTCACACAGGCATAGTACCAATGCATACCATTCCTGGCCTCTGCCTGTCACGGTAGATTCCATCATGCTGGGTATTATCCGCCCAAGCAAGAAGGCTCAAAAAGCCGGAAAACCTTTATCAACATTGACCAGGTTAACGGATTTAAATCAAACAATCAATCAAAAATGGGTTATGGCTGCTCCAGTCTGTCAGCTGAAACTGGTTCCCCTTTTCAAATTGACATTGATAAATCAGCGTAATTTGAGGGTCACCCAATATGAGCTTGTCAATCAGCATGGTTGTCAGAAACTAGTCACACAAGGGTTCTTTGCAACCTGGACCAGATACTTACTTGACAATGTGGAAGGAATAGGAGTTCAAGACTCAGGTGGTATTGCTTAGTCAATTTTTCTGATATATATTGAATAATTTTCACTGTTTTAACTCTAAGAGTTAAGTCCTCCCAAAATTTTACTCAAAATCATTTATCCCCAGTTCTAATTTACTTTTTTTAAAATGCATCCTGTGGTTGGGTTGTTACAATATATTCTGTACAATCTGATTCTCAACATAATCATTTCTGGAAGATGGGGTCCTGCAGTCAGAACTTTGTTGTTGGTGCAGCCCAATGTTAATTTTGCACCAACTGATTTTGCAGCTCCTCCCCCCATTCTTGAAACTGAAAATTGTGTTGCCTCCCAATGTCCAGAATTTTATTCTGAAGATTTGTTGATGTTGTATCAGGCCATTTATCTTGGGCTACTTTGGTTAGGCTTAATTGTTCTGCTTAATCCTGGTATTACAATTGGAAATTTCACAAAAAGATATTTGAAGCCATGTTGGTGGTTAATCATGAATTCTATGTGGATTTGGGTGGTAATTCCCCATCACTTAGAAAACGCTTTGTACTATCCCTCAATTTCCGTCACACTGCCCTGGCTATGCTTCTGAGGATCTTTACTCCTTCCTACTGGATTTTGGTCTCCTCCCTGCTCTAATATAGTCCATGAAAATTATTGGTGTACTGGTCAATCAATTTAGCCAGACTGCCTTAGTCCACACCAGTTGGTATTAGGGTCACAGAACCAGCTTCTAAATGCTGTAGCCACCGCTGTCTCAAACAACTATGCTCAAAATATGGCATATCAAGAATGGTCCCACAGTCTCTTTGCGTGTATTTTGAATAATCAGTGTGACTTGCTGGCCTCCCAGAAGTACCTAATCTCATCACTGAATTCCCTTTGTCCCTTGCTCCCTGGATATATCAAGGACCAACTTTTTGAATTGGATGAGCATCAAGCAACATGGTGTGGACAAATTAAGGTATCTGTTCTAAAGCATTGTCAGGACTTTGAGACTCTGGTTACTGAACTCAACCAATTTTGAGAGCATATTAATTCCCAGATTGAATTGGTTGGGACTAATGTCAATACCTGGGGCCGCCACCTACAATACCAGTATGGTCTGGATAAGGCTGCACTAGGCAACACTCTGTACCAAGTACAAAATTAAGTGGATGATAGATAGCATCCATTGAGGTGACACCTACTGCTCCTCCCATTGAGGTCCTCTCTGACTTTAAAGCCAAGGTATGAGAAGCCATAGCGGAGCTCAAGGCTACCACTTGGTGACAATCTTCTGTTCAAAACCCTCCTCTATTAGAACCTATGCCTTACCCTCACATTGCTTTGCTCACTGACCGAGTAGCTACCTTGCAAGGAGAAATCAAGTACTTAAGACAACACCTCTCTAATCCTGATGACTTGTCCTCTGAGTCTTAAGGTGAAGAGGAAACTGAAGTCACTGATGCCCCTGTCCATACAGACCACAGATGTTGCCCTTGTTAGGAAGGTCAACCTTGCATCAATTTTGCCCCTGCTTTAGATCACTTGTCAGCAGTGACCAACAATGTTGCATATAGACAGGACACACTAGAAAGAGAAGTGCATACCCTTACCCTCTTGACAGAAAACTTAATGAGTGGGTTGTTCCTTTGATATCTCAGGCTACTGCTTTATCCACCTGTGTTAATGGGATTGCAGGTACCTTTCCTGTTCAACAGATACAATTCAATTAACTTGGAACTGTTGCCACTACTGCCAGGGACATTAGTGGGCAAAAAAGCTCTATTCTAGACACCCTAAAGGAGAGCCTCTAGCTCCTATGGGCTTGAAAGCCTTCTGCAGAGTCCAAGTTTGAAGGGGACTCTCATATTGATGTTCTCAACCTAGGCAACAGCATCCAACATACCTTATTGTCTTTTATCTCAATTACAAGCCCTTCTTTAAGCAGATCTTTAATCCTAAGACCTCTACCATTGTGGCCTTCTTTACAATCTACAAAACTGCAATGTAGAGAGCCACAGATGATCTTAAGAAAGAGAAAACCCTTACCTGTCTGCATCCCACTTGCCAATAAGTGATTGTCCCCAAACTCTCAATCATTTTTACTTGGGAATATATGAAAAACCTGCTTATTGAGGAATTTGGTGGGATCTCAGGTTAGAGGTTAAGAAAGATGATTTTATGCATATTGCTTTCAAACCCAAAGAAACTCTGACCTAGTTTGCTAGTTGATTCTATATTTAGGGACAACAACTCATCACCAGTCAACAGTTGATCCCCTGAGAAGTGTATACAGCATGCTCCAATGTGTTGAAGGTGAATCAACTCCTGTGTCTCCACTTCAAGGCATATAAGGCATCCCTTACTTCCATGAAGAGGATCAAGGTCTTCTTGCAAGATATGCATTTGGCTGATGGAGGAACTGTGGTCAGCAAGAATAAGGCTAATAGCTCTGTTACTACTTCTTGTACCCCGCGCATCATGACTCTTGGCTCTAATGGGCAGCCCAAGCGATAAGGTTGTCAAAATTGTGGTCAAATTGGACACCACTTGAAAACCTTCACCAACCCCTGCGTAGAGGTATGCAACACCAAAAAGCAGGCAGTGAAAGAGAGGTCAGCTTAGAGGCAGAGACGCTCTCTGCTGACCAATCTCCCCTGTCTCCTCCTGATCCCCCTTCTGACAAGGAATCTTCCCCCTCAGCTGGCCTGACTATCCTTAACTTGTTTCATAACTTCTCTAGTGATTCTGAGCCTGAGGACTCTGATTGTGATAAGTCTGATGGTTATAGCTACTTGGTGCTGGCAGTCCCAGAGACAGTCTCTGTCCCTTACAAGCTATGTTCAGGGAAAACCACAACTACAACTCTCTCATCTATGACTAAAGCTAAGGCTGTAGTGGCTCGGCCTTACTTGGCTCAGGCTCATTTTCCCCCTGTCCTGGTAGACTCTTCTGAAGAAGCTGTTGAGCTAGCTGAAGCTCTCTTCCAGAATGTGACTGTATCACTACCTTTGCAGACTATGTATAAGGAATTTTCTGCCTTAAGATGTATGTTAGCAAAATGGGAGAAGGAATTGGAAGCTGCTCAAGACGTTCTGGCTGTCTTACCCCCTTTTGGAAAGATACTACCCGAGTGAAAGTATTGATCCAAAAGATTAAAATTAAAGCCATCTTGGACATGGGTTCCCCTGTCAACCTTGTATCCTCCAAGTTAATGAAGAATCTCAAGCTGGATCCTTGGCCTTGACTATACTCAGTCTTATAGAACTGTTGGTATGGCTCAGACTTGGGCTATTGGCCCTACTCTAGTCTGCTAATGAGTTTTGGGAAGGTTCTTGTTGCATCACTTCTGTTGTTTTAGAGAAAAAATCTATGAGCTCCTGGTTGGCACTCAATTCCTCTAAGAATAAAATGGATTTTTAAATCTTTGAGATGGTTACTTATCCCTCTTAGGGTATGAAGTCATGTTGATCTTTGAGGAACCTCCACACATCCCTGGCAAGCGCCTTAAGACTTGTGTTCTTGAGTATCCCACAGGCATCTTCTCGCTGAAGAACAGGACTCACTCCTCTAATATGCACTCCACACCTCCTTCTTGTCCTGTGGAGGAAGGTTTCCCTTTGCTTGCTCCTGTGGCTGTCACTATTCTGCCTATTTCTCAAGTGATTATTGATTCTCAGATCTCATCTGAGTTGCCAGAAAATTTGTTCTTTGAGTTGTAATTGCCTAAATCATTAAGCCATAAAAAGCCTTGATTATGCCCTGGGATTTTAGATTGAACTCATAAGGAGCCTGTACAGCTGCTTCTAGCTAATCTGACTGCTCTGCCCATGCAGGCTTCTAGAGGCCAAGTTATGGAACATGGAAGCATATTGGGAGCAGAGCAAGTGGCTTCTCTCTACCCCTTTGGGACTTTCATCAACTTCAACTTGCCAGAAGAAAACCCTTAGGTTCTCTCCCTGTTCACAGCTGCTGACTTCCCACAATTGTTGCCCATTCAACAAAAAGATGTGCTGATCTACTTAACCAGTTTAATGATATCTTTGCCTCTGGATCTACAGACTATAAACTAGCAAAAAGGATTATTCATCAGATTGATACAGGTGACGCTTCATCCTTTTGTGCTAAGCCCTACCACCACAGTAGAGTGAAAGATGCCCAGGTTTCCAAAGAACTAAAAAACTCCTAAATACTGGACTCTAAGCTCCCTCTCAGAGCCCTTGGGCCTCCTTTTACTTATCCTTAAGAAGAAGGATGGAGACCACCGTATTGTGATAGACTATCACTGCCTAAACTCTCTCATAAAAAAGTATTCATACCCTCTGCTGAGAATTGATGATGCCCTTAGGCAATTGGGGGCTCAAAGTTCTTCTCTGCCATGGATTTAGCATCAGGATACTGGCAGGTTAACTTGTCCCCAGAAGACCAAAAAAAGCCGCCCTTATCACATCAGAAAGACTCTACAAACCCACCCAAATGCCTCAAGGACTCTGTAATGGTCCAGCTACATTCCAAAGAGCCATGGACTCCATTATAAGTGACCTGAAGCTCTCTTGTGTACTTGTATACCTGGAAAATATCATGGTTTTCAGTTCCATCTTCACTGATCATTTGGACCATCTCAAGTCTGTCTTTCTCAAGATTTGAGAAGCTGGTTTGAAGCTCAAACCTTCCAAGTTTTCTTTCTTTAAGGAAAAACTTGAGTTCTTGGGACATGAAGTCACTCAGACTGGAATACACCTGTGGCAAAATGGCTATCAGCTATGACGCTATTTACCATCTTCTATTGGTTGTAGGAGGCCATAGGCCTTACCTGTCTGTCATAAAAGGCTATAGGACATATCTGTTGGTCATAGAAGTTCATCAGCTTTATCTGTTGGCCATACAATGCTACAGGAATTACCTGTTGTCCATACAAAGCTATAGGCTTTATCTATTGTCTAGAAAATTCTATAGGTCAAATATGTTGTCCAGATCATTCCTCATGTCATATCTGTTGCTCAGATAAAGTATAAATGATCTTTTAAACTTTCTGTTCCATAATCTGTCTGTATTATGCCAAATTTGCTATTATTGCCTTTGAAACAACTAGTTGATAACTGATGCTGCTGAGCTAACTTACAACCACTCTTGTCAGTTGTAATTTCCATATGAAACTTTAGAAACTAACTTTATTGATCATCAATATTCCATATTATTGATTATCTTTTCAGTTGTTCATCATCTTAAAAATGCCTATATAATCTTCACTTGACTTATGTAATAAATTAGAGAATTTTATTGTTAACTGAATACTGTTGTTTTTCCTTTAACTTGAATAAGTTACTTGCCAACTGCCTTTGCAGAGATGCAGACCTTGGGTCTGTACAACCTATTATAGCTCCAGTAAGCTATAAACAGATGTTGAGCCCATGTTTTCAGCACTTTTAATATAGATACACCTAGGAATCATAAGTCTGCTGTATACCACTTATTGATTCTGAATCCTCTCTTCCCCTTCCCTAGTATTCATTGTCTGTCCGGATTCCAGCTGATTAACATACACTCATTCCTCTGCCAACCCTGTTCTGACTCTGTTGTCTTGTTGCCAAACAACAACTGAATCCTTCTCAAAGTATATATTGTCTATCTGGTATCTGACTGACTACTATACACCAACTCTGTATCCTGTCCTGTTTCAACCAACACCTGAATCTCTTCTTCTGTTGCTAATACTATGATCTTCATATATTGGCAATAGTTGGCAACTCATCAGTTCTATGCTTGCAAGAATATTCTGTTGTAATCCTTTTTGCCTGGTGCTCATATATCTAAGTACTTCTTAAGCCCAATAACCTATTAGAGCAGTCACCACAACACCCCATGGACAACAAGGTGGAAGCCATTGATAAGATGTTGCCCCCCCCCCACAAATTTACGTGAGGTCCAAGTATTCCTTGGCATGATGGGATATTACCAAAATTCATCCCTGAATTTTCTGAACTAAGTGAGCCCCATGTCCAACTTCTCTGGAATGTATCCTTTGAATGGACTGATAGCCAAAAACAATCCTTTGAGGCTCTGAAGACCAAGCTCAATGAGGCTCTCATCCTAGTCTACCCTGACTATGATAAGGAGTTCATCTTGTACATCAACCCCAGTGACTTAGCTGTGGGTGGCATCTTAGCCCAGCTAGATAATGAGGGTGTGGATTTACCTGTGGCATATTCTTCACATGTCCTCAAAAAACATGAGAAGAATTATAGTGTCACCAAGAAGGAATTCTTGGATGTTCTACATGCTGTGAAACAGTTTTGGCACTATATTTACAAGACTCACTTTACTGTAGCCACTGACCATTCATCCCTTAAGTGGCTGCAGCAATTAAAGGAGCCTGAAGGTCAATTATCATGTTGGGCTCTGCGCTTACAAGGATACAATTTCACTGTGGTCCATTGTCCTGGTGCGCAACATCAGTACGCTGATGGATTGTCAAGGATGCCTATACTAGCTTTCCATCTTGTAGACGCTGATTGCCTATATGAATTAATAAGATACCCTGACTCCTGGACCACTGAGCCAGAAGACATCTGATTGGCACTCCAGGTCCTATCAAAAGATACTGTGATTCAAGATAGACAACTCTTTAAGAAAGTCAACAACACTTATCTACCCTACATTTGTCCTAGCATGAGGGTTGCCATCATCCTCCAAGCCCACATTGACACAGGACACAAGGGCATAGCAAAAAATCATGACTGGTTTTGCAAAAAATTCTATTAGGAAAATATGTGCCTCCTAATTCCTGACGTCCTTGCCTCCTGTCATTCTTGTCAGCTCCAGTAACCCTGACCTTCCCAACATCAATTCAAGCTCATCCCCCCTAAGCATGCCTTACATACTGTGAGCATTGATGCTGTTGGGCCTCTCCCTTGTTCTAGGTCTGGGTGTTGGTTCATCTTGGTAGCCATATATCATTTTAGCAAGTGGTTCAAAGCCAGAGCCACAAAAGATATAACTGCCAAGACCACTGCTAACTTCTTGTTGCAAGATACCTTCTACTGTCATGGCTGTCCTCAAGTCCTACTATCTGATAATGGCATCAACTTCAAGGCTCTCCTCATCACGTCTATTGTAGAGGCTATGGGTACCCATCAGTCCTTTTCTGCGCTGTACAATCTGTCCACCAATGGGACTGTTAAACAAACAAACTCCTCCCTAGTGAGCATTATGAGAAATCTCACCCTCTTAGATGCTGCCAATTAGGATTTTTCCTCCCAGCTGCCCTCTTTGCTTATCAGCTCAGTAGACATTGAGTGTCTGGACAATCCCCCTTTGCCATGTTATATGGACGTGAAGCTACACCTCCCTTAATCTTGGGGCCACCCCTCATCAAAGTTGATGTGGCTGCCAACCCCAAAACCCATTTCAAGGACTTAACTAATTGCATCATTGACGTTCAGGCTACAGCCTACTCTACTGATTACAAGGTCAAGGCTTTAGAGCTCTTGCCTTTCAATGCTTTGAGGACCCCCTTCCATGAGTTTCAAGTAGGTGACCTAGTCCTCTAATATCAGAATTGTACTGGAGGAAGAGCCACAAGCTAGACTCCCTCTAGGTTAGACCTTGTGAAGTCACCTTCAAGAAGAGCGTTGAGTATACTGTGAAGCTTCTATCATCTGACTGTTCTTTTGCCTGAGTTCACTCCAAATTTCTCCACAAATATCAACTCCCTGTGTCCAATATTGAGGGGGGAGATGTCAAAAATTGTGCCATTAATTCTATTTTAAGTTTTCCTTTGAATAATAATATGTGCAAAGATTTGGTTGGTTCTGCTTTTGACTTTGGAAGTTCCTTGCCTTCCATAAATGGGTTGACATTAATTTCCACCCATTCTGGAATATCATACCTGCCCTTGACTGACCCTGGTATGATTTCAACCCAATGTGACCCCCTTGGCCACTCTGTCTACCTATTGAGTGATCATTGACCCTTGTCTACTATTTAAGTAGAATTGATTCTCCTAATAAAGACAAGATTATTCACATTTGTGTTGGTGTTTGTATTCTTTGAGCTTTTTATTTTCCTTTTTGCAAAAATGAAATATTCTTCTTGTATTCCAGGAAATTAAGGTATGTGCCCTTAATTTTTCCCTTAAGGCTAACCCAAGGCTAGCTTCAAATGTAAGGTCTTGCCCATAATGATGCAAGGTTATAGACTAGAGGATGCAAGGCATTAGGATTCAAATTTAAAAGATATAAAAACGTAGGAACTGTCTATAAAATAATCTTACAAAACCCTGCTAAAAACCTATATTGTGTCATGAATGGAGTAATAGAGTGAAAGAACCCTAAGCAAAGAAGATAAAATAAATTTTTCAATAGTGAACAATTTGTAACTAAGTGAATGTCAATATTAGGATATTCTCCTTCAGCAAATTGATACATATGACTATTGAAAGATTCCTTAAGGGAAAAAATGGATACAACAAGCCTAAGGCTTGTTGTTTTACAAGTTCCATTGGATTTAAGGAAAGAAAAAGCTAAACTTAAAAATGAATTTAATAAAAATGTATAAATTTCTAGAAATTAAGATCTCAAAGTTTAAAAATTGTAAAAGATTGAAGGGAAGAAATCACTTAGAATTTTGGCTTAATGCCTACTCTTCAAAAGCTCTTTATTTATAGAAGAAAAGGCCTTTCTAGTTGGGTTTGGTCATCAGGGAGAGAAGCTAAGAAGAGGAGCAACTGGAGAAGTTTGGGGTGACCTGGAAAAAGAAAGGAGACAAGAAAACCCAGCAGAAGTTGCAGATCAGCAATGTGGAAACTGGGGAGAGCGGCAACAACGTAAGTGGGAGTTTGAAAAGTAAGTTAAGTGAAAATTATTCTAATTCAAAATAGAAATATATAGCAGAGTAGAATGAAGACAGCAACAATGCCAACAACAACAATTAGAACTCAAATGTCAAAAGAAAACAAGGTAATTGATTTTAAAATACTTATATGCCAACTCTTAATTCAAAAACTTCAATATTAAAAATACTGAAGCTTTAAATCAATCAAAAATTAACAGACATAATAAAGTTAAATAGCCTGCCCTTTGGGGCAGGGTATGACAAAAACCTTAAATATTTTGTTGTAAAGATTTCCTGCCATGTCTTCCTGGATGTTGTCCCAGGAGCCAAACACAACACATGGGTTTTGGGGTTAACAGTGGTGTCATAAACCGCCATAACATTGTTATTTCCAAAAGTTGTGTTTTACTTACCTAGGCTGATAGAGCAGATCCTTGCCGTCAAAATAACACCTCAATGGTCTCCCTAGGTGTACTAGTTCAGAAGTTAATCAGAGTTGAATATTCAGCCTGGGAGAACTCATTGATATGTTTCAAAAAGAAAATGCAATTAGGTATCGGGCCTACAAAAACAACAATCAACACTGCACGGACAAACACTAGTGTATCTCAGCTGATACTGATTGGATTTGGACGTTTTTACGCTCAAATTGAAGCCACCAAGCAGGAGCTTTGACTGAACTATTTTTGAATAATTAACAAAAGCAAAGCGTGAAGTTCAAAGATTCTCAAAGGAATATGATGTCATACAATCAGCTGATGTCTTGGGCTCACAGAATGAGCCCCCAGATTTAGACCCAAGAACCTCTGAGAATGATCTGGAAGAATCAGATCAAATGGTATAAAAAGAGCCTGATTCCCCCCCTTTATTTGTAGTCATTCTTGGTCCTTAAAATAAATAAATCAAATACATTCAATCTTCAATTTAATGGTTCAGAGTCAGAAGCCCTTGGGCCCTGACACACAGCATCAAATTCAATCAATGGGAGATCTAAGATTGAGGGGGTAGTTGTCTCACACCCATAGACCATAGAAAATTGGGTTTTCCAGTTACCTAATGTCTGCTCAGTCAGTAAGCAAAGAGGGCAGTGGGCCCAACATATCCCAGTTAGCCCCGGCTGAGAGGGTAAGCTTCCCCATATTTGACAAAAGGGAAGAATTTGCACACTCAACCGTCCCAGTAGCTGAAGTATTATAAAAGTAAAGGGAAAAATTGGTGGGTACCTATTGCCTCAACAATAGATGTTACAAGCCTGTCATTAAAGTTGGTTATTTTGTCAGGGAGTAACCTCTGGGGACACTCATGTCAATAGAAGATATTTTGTAGCAAGAAATTGGCTGTAGTTTTGACAGTAGTATATTTTGTAGCCCTGGCTTTAACCCATTTGCTAAAGTAGTATACTGCTACTAAGATGAACCTCACCCAGAACAAAAATAAGGGAGAGGGCCAAAAGTATCAATGCTTACAGTGTGGAAGATGTGTTTTGGGGTAATGAGCTTAAACTCATGCTGGGAAGGTTGCAAGCGCTGAAGCTGACAGATATGGCAGGATGAGAGGACACCAGGGATAAGGAGCCTCATGTTCATCCAGTAAAATTTCTTACTTAGCCAGCCATGAGTCTTAGCAAGGCCTCCATGCCCAGTATCAATGTGGGCCTTGTTGTGAATTTCAATGTTCACGCTATTTTGATTTTGCATTTGTTAGGTTATTTTGAGGAAAAATATCTCTCTTTTGCTTTTGCTCCTCAAAATAGGTCGATTTCTAAAGTGAGAAACTCATTTGTTTGGTTTCCTGATTCTGTGCATCTCACTCACCCCACTCACGCCTTTGGCAAGTGATTCTACTGTCCATGTATTGTTTTGTGGTAACACTAAATAATTTATATTCCAATTCCCTATATTTAATAAAGTTTAAGTTCTATTCACATTTTTGCCTTTGTGTTTTCAAGTACTTTGGTGCCTCTCTCTAGCCACAACTAGTAGAGATTCATTATTCTGGGCCACAAGGTAATTACATCACCTTCCCTGCAAATTGACTGAGACTTAGTATGAATCCAATCCTAAGGTTAGGGTTTCCTGTTGTGTGTCTGTGCCGCACCTAAAAACGTGAAAAAATGGTGCTCACTACAGGGGCTGCAAGCCCCTCATTTATCTCTTTTACCACTATGCTCTCAGGTCTGTCTCCTACTCTGATACAGGAGCTGTTTTGCCTAAAATTACCAGTCCTCTTATTGAAGAGGACATATTTGACCCGCCTATTGTGACCATTGTCTTGAATTTGGGAAATGGTCCCTGTCTAGTAGCTTACCCCATGGGTATCCCTGACTTGGAGCAAGTCATGACAATAGCCCTTGGAATAGCTTGTGATAGACCCATCCCCTGTCTTCAACTACAGTTAATTGAGCAGAATATTACAAGTTAAGTGTTGCCCTGCAGTTCCCTCAACATCTCCTCTCATCTGTTGGCTCCGCTGAGCACCTACTTTCATCCTTTGTGCAGCCTGTCTTAGCCCATCACCAAATGGTAGGGAGCTTCACGTCCAAGAGATATCATCTCTCCAAGCTGCTGTAACTAATTATTAGGATCATTTGCTGCTTACCAGCAGTGGATTCACTCCCTGTTCTCTTTGATATCTTATAACCAATGCAACTCCATTATCTCTCAGGCTTGCTTGGTTACCTCTATAGTGCAAATGCACTTATCTATCCCCAAATATGTTTGGGAACATCTGCGTGAATTTCATCAGCTACAAAAAAAACCTGGAAAACTCAAGTAGACTCCACCCTGAACGCTTATCTCTCTGACTTTGAAAGACTTGTGGAACAACTTAATGTGTTTAGCACCTACTCCTTTGATCAATTACAGAAGGTGGCAGAGCACGCTGCTTGAGGTCTTCATGAACTACAAGAGGATTTTGATCAAGAGAGAGCAGCCACAGTTGCCTCCATTACCAAGATTCATACCCAAGTAAACAAGTTGTCTGAGCCTAAACAGGATGTTCCCCCTTCTCCTCTGTCTGATGATATGATGGATAGAGAACAGAAGTTATGGGACACAATCAGGGAACTACATGAGTCCACTTGTAGTCAAAGGCGTCCTGCAGACCCTTCACAGCAGGACCCTCAAGTAATTGCACTGAGTGCACAAGTTGCTACTCTTCAACAAGAAGTTGCTGTTCTTTGCGCTACTGTGACAGATATCACTAGTTCAGTTGGGCTCCCTGACAAAGATGGCTACTGCCCTGGGTTGCCCAGGAACCCTCACATCCATTGTGCTAGGGAGTTGATAGCCCTAGCCAACAAAGTAGACTACCTGAAGCAAGATCACCTCAGCCTTTACAAGGATATTCAAGAAATGAGTGAGTTAATTGACTCTGTAAACGGCAGGCTCTCCCTTTGTCTCTCAGAGGAACCTTCTTTGACTTCTTGTTTGGCTGAGCTTTCAACTGTGACAAACACGCATGGTTGACAACTAGATGTTAATGAGCATCAGACTGACCAAGCCAATAACTTAGGTGCCCGCACCTCTGATATATTGACCACTCTTGAAGAGAGTGTCTTCCAGCTGTGGGTATGACAACCCCCTTCTGAATCTATAAGCTGAATTCTCCCTGTGTATCAATGTGCTAGATAGTAACAATGGTGGCCCTACTCCTGAGACTCACTTTAACCCTACTTTTAAACAAGACTTTGATCCTAAAACGTCCACCATTGTGGCTCTCTTGACTATCTACAAGACAGTTATGTGAAGAGCTTCTGATATGGTTAAGAAGGAGTATATTTTAACCTGTATGCACCCTACCTGTTGGGAGGTGGTGGTACCCAAACTTCCTTCCATTGACACTTTGGAAGAGATGAAGCAGCTTTTGATCAATGAATTTGATGGCAACCTCAGTTTAGAAGTGAAGAAGGACGCTTTTATGCACATCACATTCAAACCAAAAGAGAATTTGGCTGATTTTGCTGACAGGTTCTATATAGAAGGACAGCAATTGCTAACTAGCTTACAGCTGACAATGCATGAAGCCTACATGGCTTGTGCTTAAGCCCTCAAAGTTAATCAACTTCTGTGCCTCTATTTTAAAGCTCACAAGGCCATACTCTCATCTATGAAGAGCATAAAGATGCTGTTATGTGACATGCACCATACTCACTATGGAGCTGTTGTGGATGAGAACCAAGCAGCCTCTAACTCTGGTTCTTTGTCCCATGGCCCTCAAATCCTCACCATGAACTCCCATAATCTCCTAGACATCAAGGTTGTCATAACTGTGGACAGATAGGTCATCACTCTCAAGTCTGTACCAATCCTTGGGTTGAAGGTGCTGATCCCAAGGACCAGGTGGGAAAAGAACAGTCAACTTCAAGGCGGAAATGCTCTTGATTGACAATTCTTCCCAGTCTTCTCCATCTCCCCTGTCCATAGCATACTCTGAGCATGTCAACTCCAAAGCTTCTCCCATTATGCTATTATTCCATGATATCTCTGATGATTCAAACATTGATGATTACAACGCCTATGGATATTCAGTTCTAGCAGATCCCAAAAAAATTGCTGTCCCTTACAAACTATGCTCTTAAAAGACTAAAACCACTACCAATCCTCTGCCTGAAGCCAAGGAGGTTGTCTCTTGATCATACCTCACACAAGCTAAGAGGTCTCCTTTGCTAGTAGAGTCTTCTGAAAAATCAGCTGGAGCAGCTGATGCTGTTTTCAAAAATGTATCAGTCTCACTTCTTCTTCAGACTGTTTACAAGGATTTCTCAGGTTTGAGGTCCATGATCAAAAATTGGTACAATAAACTATCTGACGCCCAAGATATCCTGGCTGTCCTCCCTCTCTTTGGTTGTACTATTTCTTGTGTAGAGATATCCATCCAAAAGGTGAAGATCAACACCGTCTTGGACACTGGGTCTCCAGTTAATGTTGTATCTTCCAAACTTGTAAAGAATCTTAAACTTGCCCCAACTTTAACTACCATTAGTATTATAGTACTGCTGGATTTTCCATGACTCACTCTATTGTGGCATTCTGATCTTCCTATGTGGTTTGGTAAACAACTCTTGGCTGCGCCTGCTATAGTTTTGGATAACAAGAGTTATGATTTTCTAGTTTTTAACCAGTTTCTTATGGAGTACAATGGGGTTATCAAATTAAAAGATGGCTATCTCTATATTCTAGGGTATGAAGTCCCCCTGATTTTTGAGGAACCTGTCAAAGTCCCATGAAAAAGCCTCAAGATGTGTGCCTTAGAATACCCTACTGGTTTCTTTACTTTGAAGTACTGTACCCATTTGTCCAACATAAAGTGTCCTCCTATGGCCTGCCATGAGTCTGAAGGAATTCCACTTCTGGTCACCTCTTCTGTAACTATTCCCCCTAGATCTCAAGCCATCCTGGACTCTTAGATATCTTACTAGTTGCCTGAACATACATTTCTTGAGTCTTACTTGCCTCCCTTGCTAATCCACAACAACCCCTACCTCTGCCCTGGGACCCTATATGTCTCTCACAAAGATCCTGTCCAGCTTTTGGTAGCCAATTTAACAGTTCTCCCCATATCTTTATTGAGAGGCCAGGTTGTTGGCTATGGCAAACTGCTAAACACTCCTGATGTTCTATCTCTACATCCAATTGTCACCTTCCAAGACTTCAACTTACCTGAAGATGAACTACAGGTCCTATCCCTGTTTACCTCCCAAGACTTCCTGCAGCTGTCTCCTGTTCAGCAGAAAGAAGTGGTTGTCCTGTTGGATCAGTTTTTGGATATTTTTTCTAAGGATAGCACTGATTATGGTCTAGATAAAGGATTCATTCATCAGATTGACACTGGTGATGCTCCTCCCTTCTGAGCTAATCCTTATTGTTGTAGTTGGGTATAGGACACTCAAGTATCTAAGGAACTCAAACAGCTATTAAATGCCAGGCTGCTTGCCCCTTCACAGAGTCCTTGGGCTCTCTTGCTCATATTGAAGAAGAAGCATGGAGGTCACCACATTGAGATAGATTATCAACAATTGAATTCCTTAACTAAAAAGGATTCTTACCATTTTCCATGCATAGATGATGCCCTCTGCTGCCTTGGAGGCTCTAATTTCTTCTCATCTATGGACTTGGCATCTGGCTACTGAAAAGTTGACCTCTCTCCTGAGGATACACAAAAAGCTGCACTTATCACTTCTGAAGGGCTGTTTGAGCCTACCTGCATGCCTCAAGGGCTGTGCAATGCTCCTTCTACCTTCCAACAGTCCATGGACTCCATTCTTTGTGACTTGAAGCTTTCATGTGTCCTGATGTATTTGGATGATATAACAGTCTTCAGTGTAACCTTTACTAATCATCTGGCTCACCTAAAGGAAGTGTTCCTTAAGATTCAAGATGCTAGCCTCATGTTAGAAACGTCTAAATGTGCTTTCTTCAAGGAACGCCTTGAGTTCTTGGGTCATGAAGTAACTCAAACTGGGATCTGACCTATGACCAAGAAAGTTGAGACTATTGGCAAAATGCTTCTGCCCACCGACCTGCAAGAGGTTCAAGTCTTTCTGTGCATGATAGGCTACTACAGACAGTTCATCCCTAACTTTTCTGACACTAGCAAACCTTTGGTCCAATTGTTACACAGTGTCCCTTTTGAATGGACTGCTATTCAGCAACAGGCTTTTGAGGCTCTTAAGCAAAAGCTCAAAGAGGCCCCCATCCTGGTGTATCCTGACTATGATAAGGAGTTCATCCTTTACACAGATGCTAGTAACCTAGCTATTGGAGCCATCCTTGCTCAACTAGACAATAAAGAAGTGGATCACCCTGTGGTGTATATGTCTTTTGTCTTCAATAAACATGAGGAAAACTATAGTGTCTCTGAGAAAGAATGCCTTGCCGTATTACATGCTGTTAAACAATTCTTCCTTTAAATTTATGGTACACATTTCACTGTAGTCATTGATCACGCTTCTCTTAAGTAGTTATAACAACTCAAGGAGCCTGAAGTACAATTAACTAGATGGGCTCTCTGCCTGCAAGGATATGATTTCACTGTGCTACATTGCCCTGGAATTCAGCACCAGAACGCAGATGGGTTATCCTAAATGCATATCCTTGCTCTACACCCTGCAGAAGCCAATTGATTTTATGAACTGATTGGGTATTCTTCTTCCTGGGAAAAAAGACTGAGGAAATTTGATCTGCCCTAACTAAGCTATCTGAGAACACGCTCATTTGTGACAATCAGCTCTTCAAGAAAGAACAAGACCAATACCTACCTTATGTATACCCCATGTGACGGAAATTGAAAGATAATAAGAAGCTGTCTCCAAGTGGTGGGGAATCACCACCCAAATCCACATGGAGTTAATGATTAACCATCAATGCAGCTTCAGATACTGATCTGTGAAATTTTCCAAATGAGATACTAGGGTTAAGTAAAATGATTAACCCTAACCAAAAGAGCGCAAGCTAAATAGCCTGAAAGAGAATCAGAATGTCTTCAGCATAAAATTCAGGATATTGAGATACCCAAGAGTTTCAGCTTTGACAGTAGAAGGAAGAGTTCCAAGATTGGCAGGCATTGAATTGACATTTGGCGGAGGCAACAACAAAGTACCAACAGCAGGGCCACATATTCCCGTAATAATCTGGCTGAGGAATAAAATATAGGGAATGTGGCGCAAAAGGCCAACTACAGGATGCATTTGAATAAAAAATTAGAACAAGGGATATTTTGATTTTATTGAGTGAATTTTTGGGAGGAATCAACTCTTAGAGTTGAAACAGCAAAAATTATTCAATGTATATCAAAAATTGACTAGCTAACCCCCTGGATTCTGGGCTCCTATTCCTTCCACATTGCCAAGTGAGTATCTGGTCCAGGTTGCAAAGAACCCTTGAGTGACCAACTTCTGATGACCCTGCTTATAAATAAGATCATATTGTGTGACCCTCAAACTACGTCAATTTATCAATGTCAGATTACAAGGGGAACTTGGACTCAACTGGCAAGCTGGAGCAGCTGTAACCCATTTTCAATCAAATGTTTGATTTAAATCTGTTAAATTGGTCAATTTTTTAAAGGTTTTCTGGCTTTTTGAGCCTTCTTGATTGGCCAAATAATTCCTGGCATTATAGAATTTACTGTGACACCCCATTCTTCACCTTTTATTAGTGCTCCAGGCCCACAAAAAGACTGGAAATGAAGGCATCACCAAGACCTATGACTGGCTCCAGAAGAACTATTACTAGGAGAACCTCCGCCTGCTAATCCCTGACGTCATTGCTAGTTGTCATAACTTTCAGATACAGTGTTCTTGAGCTGCCTCACATTAGTTTGAATTAGTCCCTCCACATCATACCTTTCATGTGGTCAGTATTTATGCTGTAGGACCTCTTCCTTGCTTGCGCTCAGACTGTCAATTCATCTTGATTGCTGTTAATAATTTCAGCAATTGGGTAGAAGCTTGCCCTACCAAGGACATTACAACTAAAGCCACTGCTGCCTTCCTACTTCAGGATATGTTTTATTGCCACATTTTCCCTCAAGGTTTATTGTCAGACAATAGAACTAACTTCAATGCAAAGTTAGTGACTTCTATTATAGAAGCTTTGGGGTCTCATTAATCCTTCTCATCTCCCTACAACCCTTCCACTAATGGGGTTATGGAACGTGCTAACTTGACCTTAGCTTCCATCATGCAGAAGCTGACCTACTCTGATGCTGCCAAATGGGATCTATTCCTGCCCACTGCTCTCTTTGCCTACCGCCTCAGTAAGCATTGTGTCACTGGGTACTCTCCCTTTGCTATGTTGTATGGGTGCAAGACCACCACTCTGTTGCTTTTGGGGGGGGCTACTCTCTTCTGAAAAGGCCATGGATTCTGATGCCCATATCAATAACTTGATCAACCACATAATTTACATCCAAGCCACTTCATATACCTCTGCATACAAGACCAAGATGCTAGAGCTCTCTCCTGACAATGCTGGATGCTCCCCCTTACCAGAGTTCAAAGTTGGAGATCATGTCCTTTACTATCAACACAGAGTGGGAGGACATGCTCATAAGTTGGATACTTTGTGGGTTGGTCCTTTATAAGTGACTTTCAAACGTGGTTCTGAATACACTGTGAAACTCCTTTCAAGTGATTGCCCATTTACTCAAGTGCATGCTAAGTTCCTCTGCAAGTACCACCCATACTAAGGCCAATCTAGAAGGGAGAAATGTATGAATGCTAATGTTCACACTATTTTTATTTTACCTTTGTTGGATTGTTTTGAGGACAAATTCCTTGCTTTTTCTCCTTGAAATGGGTCTATTTCCAAAGTGGGAAATTAATCTGGTTTGTTTTCTGATTCTGCATATCTCACTTTCCCCACTCATGATTGTGGCAAGTGATCCTACTATCAGTGTATTTTTTTGTGGTAACAATAAGCAATTTATATTACAATTCCCTATATTCAATAAAATTTAAGTTCTATTCACATTTTTTTCTTTGTGTTTTCAAATAATTTGGCACCTCTCTCTAGCCATAACTAGTAGAGACTTATTTCAGGGCCACAAGTTAATTGCATTGCCTTCCCTGCTGACTAACTTAGACTTTTTACAAATCTAATCCTAAGGTTAGAATTTCCTGTTGTGTGTCTGTGCCATACCTCAGAACACTACAAGCTAGCTTATGTGCGCTCATTTGTACTAAAGGTTATCATTATAGAATTTGAGTTTTCTCATCTCAGAGCCTATGAGGCCACATTTTTGAAGAAGTTCAGGGCAGCTTCTTCTGTTTCAGGAAGTCCTTCATCAAACACCTTAAGAGCCAGAAGGAGCTCTTTGACAAGTACTTAAATTATGGTAAAGGGAAGTGCCACTTTGCCATGACCTAGCTTGCTGCCTTGGTTTTTGTGCAGCCTGAGCATATTAGGCTTGGCTTTGAGGCCATTCTAGAGGATGCTTACATTAAGAAGCACTCTATCATCTTCAAGGTCTACCTTGAGTACTCAAAGAAGCAGTGGGTTTGCAAAAAGATGACTTCCAGGAGAGGGAAGAGTGGGGCTACTGCCCCTTGGAACTGCCAGAGTGCCTGTCTGAATGGTGAGATGAAGACAAACTCCAGCCTGGAAGTTTAGTAAAAACACCTGAAGAGAAAGTTTGGGACCAAACCCAAGCTAAATAAGTTCTTCTTGAAGTTTTAGGAGGAGAAGGCCAGGAATGTCTCCAAGTTCCAGGACCTGGCCAACTGGATGGCCCCCAAAAAGAAGAAAAGTAAAGAGCAGGACTACCAGGAGGCAGTGTAAAAGGTAGTCAAGAAGAAGTACAAGGTGGCCAAGATCAAAAAATACCTTGAGGATGTGGCTACTTCCCTTGCTGGTGGCTTCAATTAGCCCACTAAACCTTGCTTTGACTTGTCTTTATATTTTGACTTTTAAAATTTTAATTTTAAAAGAAATTTATATATATAGTACTAATTTTTTAGGTATAAATGGTAAGTTTCAGGTATAGTTTCAAGGTGACTTTATAATAAATAAGATTTATTTTGAAAATTTATCTGTAAAGTATATGATAATCACAGTTTTGCTTATATAAAGTATAATAAATAAGATTTAAAATTTTGTAATATTTTGTATACCTTGCTATATTGTGTTTATCTTTGTTTTTGGTTCATTCAAAGTTTAATTTTTATGGTAATAAAATTTTTTTAATAAGTAGTGTTTTTCACATAGTAAATTGAAAAAGAATTTTTATATCTCCTTATTCTTATTAGTTACAGTATTTTTTACTGTATTTTTTAGCTTTCTGGGGTCATTTTAGTATAATACATTAGTTTCAACTATTTTATCATATTAAAATTTTCAGAGTAATGTTTCAACCAAGATTTCATCATTTCCTTCTAATGTATCTCACAATACACAGGGGTCACTTGATGAGTTGCCCCATGACTTGTCTAGCAACATGGATCAATCTGATGACAACATCAAATTTTTGGCACTATCTCCTAATTAGGAGCACTGCCAATTCAATACGCTGATCCCTGTACAAGTTATTCTCCAACCCAAAACTTATATTGAACCTGCCACCCCCTGTGGACTTATGGCTTCTCTATATGGTATATAAATTATGATATTCCTCTATAAACTACATCTTATTCTTATTATTGTGTTTCTATTGAACTGTTGTCTTCCCCCAATCAAATACTGAACTCTAATTGGTTCAGTTGCAACAATGGTATCAGTGGTAGGTTGATGACCTACCTATAAGAAAATTCCCCCAAGAAAGGACAGAGTACAGGATGTATGGCTACTCCACACCAGGAAACTTTGCTCCCTATCCCTGATGGGGACATCCTCAAGGTATATGTTTATACCAATACTAGTTAGTATTCACCAGTTTCTATAACCACCTCTACCTGAGTCAACTTGACACCAGTGTCACCCTGCCGCAGTTGGACCTATATCAACAGATGCTGAATCTACAACTAGAGTCTTTTGCAGATGGCGCGGAGGGGGCCAATATTGTCAGTTGACTTCACTCAACAAAAACCTGCCTCTGTATTTGCCAAGTACCAGAACCCATGTGGGTTTCCACTGCTTCTGGGCGTCTTACAGGACCTGTTGCAGTATGGTTCACCAACTGGGCCAGTCAGGAACACAAAGTTACTTGAGAGACTTTTAGGGACGCCGCTAGGTCCTGCTATAGCAAACATTTCTTGAATATTGTAGTGGGGACCCCTCTACTTGCTATCAAGCAGACAGGCAGTATCCCTGAGCACCTTGCTGCCACTCCTGAAGCCATCACTGACAGAAATGCAATTCTACTCACCCTCATTTTCAATGGGTTAAAACCCCACATCTGTAAATGGGTTCCTGTAGGACGTTGCACCTCCATTGATGACTGCTATAAGGCCATTATGAAAGCTAACAATCAGTCCTCAATGGGATTTTGTAGACCCAATGATGCACCCCCCAACCTTTTCCTGCACCTGGCAGTGTCCACAATCAAGTAGGCTGCTGCTAATCTTGTCAGCAGGAAAATTGGACCAAACACCCTTGTGAGGGGGAGCTCCAACTAGCTCAGATTGAAGACTCTGGAAAAGCCTGGGGGCTGTAGATACTAGAGGTTCTGAAACCCTATTGACCCACACTCTCAATCTCTCCTTTCCAAGAATACCTGCAAATACAACATGCACAAGGTAGAGACCCTAGACATATTCCAAGTGCACAGTGACAATCCTGTCCTCCAAGCCAGGCATTTCTCAAATAAAATCACCCGCTTGGAATATCACTTTGTTTCTGTGGGAACACCCAAAGACTTTTGATAGATACTGGGGATGATCACACCATGGTCAACAAGGGATTCACAGACTCCCAAAAGCTAGACTAAGTACCCAGTTGCTTAAAGGCAGTATGTGTGGCTGACTCCTGTAGGGTGGCCATCACTCATGAGATGGTACCCTTCTCTATGAGAATGGGGAACATCCAGGTTAAGCTCTCTGGGCAAATAATGGCTGGACTCAGACACAATGTTATTGATGGTCTTACTGGCTCCATCATAATTGTCTTTACATCAACTGGGACACCTTTGTGATTACACTCATCAGAAACTGGGTAGATTTCCAGATCTATCCATCAAAATGAGCAAGTTACTCCATGGCACTATGTTTGTATAACTCACAAAGACAGGCTCTTATGACTTCAAAGGGGGGAAGCTGTACTTCAACTAGTTTGCAGTTGAGTTCATCTGCTCTGATCCCACTATACCTTCCTTCTTGATCACAACAACTCCAGCATCACTAGTATCACTTCTTGAGGAGTACAATGATGTATTCAGCAAAACGCTAGATCAACTTTCCCCTCAAAGATAAATACAACATGCTGTCCAGTTACAAGTTTTGCTAACAAAAGTACAAACCCTCTATTACTTGACGCCCAAGGAGGACAAAACTCTCCATCAACACCTTATGAATGCGCTCAATAAGGGCTTCATCCACTTCTCCCTCTCATCATATGGGGCTACAGTATTCTTCATAGCAAATAAGGATGTGTCCCTTTTTCTGGTAACCAACTACTGAATTATAAACAAGGTTAAAGTCAAAAAATACCCCATGTTGCTAATTGATAACCTGTTTGACACACTTGTGGGTGAAAAGGTCTTTAGTAAGATCAATTTCACTGCAGGATACAACCAGGTCCATATTGCGCCAGGAGACAAGACAAAAACTGCCTTTCACACATGCTACAGGTCATTCAAGTGATAAGGAGTGCCTTTTGGGGAAGCTTCAAATATGGAATTAGGAAAGAAGATAAGTATATTTTATTGGATAATACTTTAGACTTATATAGACTTGACTGTGGCAGGGATTTAGTTAGATCAAACCTAGGGGTTGGTCATGTGCAGGATGGATTCAAGCCACTGGATACTTTGACATTCATGTGATATTGCTTGGTTACCATTCTCATTAGGTCAAACAGTATATTGGAAGGGCACCAAATTGAGCAATAGCTGGATGTTAAGTAGGTTGGCGGTAGCCAGAATGCTTATACATTCAGACCTTCAACACAAGTGTTGTTTCATAAAATCTGGAATGACCAACACTCCCTCCACCTTTATCATGTTGATAAATAAAGCCTTTGAAGATCTGATTGTAAAATATGTTGTTGTTTATCTTGACAACATTATTATCTTCAGTCAAAACTAAAAAAACACATTTTCAACACCTTTGTGCTGTACTCAACACCCTTTGTAAACACCAGTTAAAGACCAAGCCTTCCAAATGTTAATTCCTCAGGTCAGAGCTCTTATTCCTGGGGCACAACATCTTTTCTCAAGAGATAAAGACCAACCCTGCCAAGATTAAGGCATTCACAAGCATACCCCCCACAGATGTGGGTCAAGTGTGCACATTCTTGGACATGATCAATATGTGCAAAAGTTCATCCCTAACTACAGAGAACTAATTGCACCTCTCACCTAGCTCCTAAACACCAAGCAGCGTTTCCACTGGACACCTGCCAGAGACCAGGCCTTTGAGATGTGGAAGCAGAGACTTATAATCACACCTGTACTACAATTTCCCAATTGGAATTGTCATTAAAAACTTTAGACTGACGCCTCTTATAGGGCCATAGGGGGTGTATTAAGAGTGGAAACCAATTAGGGTGCTTTTGTTCCCATGACATATAAATCCAGGAAGCCTACCAACTCAGAGCAATTTTACCCCATACACAATAAGGAGTTAGCAGCAATTGTGCACTGCGTCAATAAATGGAACTTTTACCTGTAAGGAGCCACATTTTCACCCCAAGTCTTGACAGATAACAAATTTCTTCAGTATTTTAACACTCATTTACACTTGACCTGGTGCCAGGAAGGATGGGTTGAGCATCTATTCCCGTATCAGCTATACATTGAGTACAAGCCTGGGAAAGAACTTTTCACAGCTGATGCTCTCTCCAGGATTTATATAGCATCCATCACATGGGATGACAGATTGTACCCATGTCATAACTGTGCTGCTTTAGCATATTTATAAGGGAAAAGATATTTAGATACTAGATAATATTATTTGTTGAGAGATAATGATTATATAGTTAATGTGAGTCATGGATAACAGGAACATGATTGTGTTGATCATACAGTGGGATGGTGAAGGGGGTGGCCTGATCCTGGTAATGATTCAAGCGCCAAAACAAGGTATCCATTGTATGGGATCATCATTTGTTCATGTTGAATTTGAAAATTTGAGTTGACTTCCTAGTCTGGGAAAAATGACTGAGTAATCAGATTGCAGGTCACAAACCTGCTTACTTGGAACCTTGCTGGTGGGTAAAGCCTGCTGTTTTGACACCCAGATTGGCCCATGATTTACCTGTGCCCTGAGGCCACCTATTACAAAGGCCTCAACTCTGTGATCATTTACAAACTGAAGGATAATGAAAGCCAGTTCACCACTGATGCTGACAATGTCTGTTGCCAGGCAGAGAAGGTGAGAAGACGCCTTACATTCTCACCACACAATGAGAAGACAAAATACTGCATTATCACTGTGCCCTAGGCCATATCAGAGGATGCAACCTATTTGAGATCATAAAGCATAAGGTTTAGTGGCTCTGCATGCGCCAGGACATTGTGGACCTCCTTGAGACATGTGTTTTGTGTGAAAAGAACACGTCCAAACCTGCTCCACCCAAGTCAGTCTTGCCAATCAAGGCCATGGAGCCCTTCAAACAATGGGCTCTCAACATTGTGGGGCCTCTGCCTGAAGATAGACTGGGCAAGAAGAACATCATCACAGCCATTGACTACTTTATCTGTTAGCCAATTGTATGAGCAACCACTAGTCATACTGTCACAACCATTACACAATTCATTGGCAAGGAGATTGTAGCACACTTTGGCCGCCGTAAGCGCCTCATCACCAACGGGGGGATGAAATTGTACAGTGGCCCAAAAAAATACCCAGCCAGCAACATTTTAAAGAAAAAAGTAAATTTTAATAAATTAAATTTGCTATAAGGAGCATGAGAAGATGCACCACATATTTTTACACAAGTATGGTATATAAAAACGCAAAAATAAATAAATAGGAAGAAAATTCAAAAATAATTCAAAAATATTTAATAATAACTGCTGCGCCTTTGTGTAGATTAAAGCACATAAAATGAATATGAGACAGCACCTCTTATTCAAACTTACCTAGATTATAAAATTGGGGTTTGAGAATCTTTTGCATTGAAAATATGGTTAAAACAAGAGAAATACCTTAGTTTATTTGTGGTCAAGTTGTACAAGCTCAGGAAAGGGGTTTATCCTATAGAAAGATAGCCAAGGAACTCAAGATTGGCAAAGAAACTGCCCAAGAAATTTACCTCAAGTTCCAGGAAACTAACTCAGTGAAAAATTGCCCAAGATCAAGTCGTCCATAAAAAACTACTGCTCAAGATGATCAGTCTATTGTTAGAATAGTTAAGCAAAATTGATTTATAACTGCCAGTTAAATTAAGGATACTATCAAAAATACCTTGTAAATTGACATCTCTGAGGCCACTGTTTGCAATAGACTACATGAACTGGGGTACTATGGCCGTGTTGCAAGAAAAAACCTCTTATGTCCAAAGAATAAAGCCAAATGATTGGCCTTTGCTCATAAGTATGTTAACTATCCTGTATCCTTTTGGGAAAGTTGATCTGGTCTGATGAGACTAAAGCTCAGCTCTGTGGATCTCAGAGACGCCAAACTGTCTATTGCAAAGCTGATGAAGCTTACAAAATTGAGTGCTTAAAACCCACTGTTAAAAATGGACACCAGGGTGTCATTTTTTGGGGTTGTTTCACAGCCAACACAAGAGGGGCAATCCAGCCAATCAGTGAGAAGGTAAATGCTGATGTTTACAGAAGAATCCTTGATTGGAATCTCCATTCATTTATGAAGGATCTGCAAGAACTGGCCAGTTATATCTTCATGCAAGATAATGGTCCTATCCACAAATCCAAGAAAGCCTTAAAACACTTGGATGATAAACAGATTGTTTGTTTGGATTGGCCTCCTCAAAGCCCAGATTTGAATCTCATTGAACATTTTTGGGACGTTGTCAAATCCAATTTGCCAAAAACCTCTAAACAATCCATTATAGATCTTAAATTTGGAGTGGCAAAAGCATAGGAAGAAATTTCTAGGAAAACTTTAAAGAACCTAGTCCATTCTATGCCCAGAAGACTTGTTGCTGTGTTTGAAGCCAAAGGTTGGCCTACAAAGTACTAAGTCCATAGTATATTCAGCTTTGAAATATATTATTATTTTATATTAAATATTCATATTTTTGAAATCTTTTTATTTTTTCTTCCTATTTATTTATTTTTGCGTTTTTATATACTATACTTGTGTAAAATCCGCAGTGCATCTGCTCATATTTTTTTAGCAAATTTCATTTATTGAAATTACTTTTTCTTTCTGAAATGCTTCTGGCCAGGTAATTTTTTGGGCTACTGTAGGTAGTGCTATGAAAGCATTCTGTTTCAAGAACGCCCTTCAACAAGTAGTCACTTCACCATACCACCCCCAAGCCAACAGGCGCGTAGAACGCCTAAATGGCTCCCTGGTGCAACTTATTGCCAAGCTCTCACAGGAGCACCCAAATACTGCCTAGGCTGAACATCTCCTCACTGCTCTACTTATCCTACAATCCAGGATCAACTGGGGTACAGGTTTCATCCCCAGCGCCTTATCATTTGGGATGTCATGCCCTGCCCCAAAGGGCAGGCTCATTAAATTTATTATATTTGTTTGTTTTTGATTGATTAAAAAACAGTATTTTTTAATATTTGAAGTTTTTGAATTGAGAGTTAATATATAAGTATTTTAAAATTAATTAACTTGTTTTCTTTTGCCATTTGTGTTCTAATTGTTGTTTTTGGCATTATTGCTGTCTTCATTCTACTCTGTTATATATTTCTATTTTAAATTAGAATATTTTCACCTGTTCTTACCTTTCAAAACCCTTGCTTACGTTGTTGCCGCTCTCCAGTTAATGTTGCTGATCTGCAACTACTGTTGGGCCTTGAAGCTCTCCTTTTCCTCCAGGTTTTTGTCCAACTTTCTCCAGTTGCTCCTGTTCTTTGCTGCTTTCCCCATGACTATCATTATGCAACTGTCAAAGACTTTTTCTATAAATAAA
Organism: Entomophthora muscae; assembly: GCA_014839935.2. NCBI lineage: Eukaryota > Fungi > Entomophthoromycota > Entomophthoromycetes > Entomophthorales > Entomophthoraceae > Entomophthora > Entomophthora muscae. Next base: position 333,846 of record QTSX02002855.1, on the reverse strand, counting down.
GAGCTTATGAAGAGTAGGCTTTAAGCCAAAAATCTAAGTGATTTCTTCCCTTCAATCTTTTATCCAATTTAAACGTGAGATCTTAATTTTTAGAATTTATAAATTCTTATTAAATTCATTTTTAATTTTAGCTTTTTCTTTCCTTAAATCCAATGGAACTTGTAAAACAACAAGCCTTAGGCTTGTTGTATCCATTTTCCCCTTAAGGAATCTTTCAATAGTTATATGTATCAATTTGCTGAAGGAAAATATCCTAATATTGATGTTCCCTTAGTTACAAATTGATCACTATTAAACACTTTATTTTATCTTCTTTGCTTAGGGTTCTTAAACTCAATCACTCCTTTTGTAACTCAGTATAGGTTTTTGGTAGGGTTCTGTAAGATTATTTTGCAGACAGTTCCCACCTTTTTATACCTTTTAAATCTGAATCCTAATGCTTTACACACGCTAGTTTATAACCTTGCACCAATATGAGCAAGACCTCACATGGGACTCCTGATGGTCTTTCAGGGGTGAAACAAGGGAAATTACAGTCCACTGTTCCCAGGAAGCCTCCCTGTGTAGCTACTCCCTCCCTAAGTCAATGGTGTACCAAAGCTTGCAACATAGAGCAAGAGCAGATCAAGGGGCAACTAGACACCTCAATGCAAGGTATGCCATGGGTGATCCTTTCTATGTCCTTAATCCCAACTCCACCAAACTGGAACCCAACCACCTCAGGCCCTTCAAGATAGATTCTGTCTACAACAACCACACCTACCAGCTCAAAGACGCCCAAGGAATCACCAAGACCCTCCATCATGATTTCTTGTGCCCCTGCTGATCCATCCCCACACAAAATCTCTTTGTGTGTAACTTTCCAGACCTTCCACAGGTTCCAATCCTGGTGCCTGACAACAAGCAGGGGGAAAGGGAGGCGTTGCAACCAAGATTCCATCCTTGACCACTAATGTATCTCACAATAGACAGGTGCACTCAAAGAGCTACCCCATGACGTGTCTAATGACATGGATCAATCTGACAACAACGTCAAATGTGGGCACTATCTCCTAATTAGGAGCATTCCCAATTCAATACGCTGATCCCTGTACAAGTTATTCCCCAACCCAAACCTTATATTGAACCTGCCACCCCCTGTGGACTTGTGGCTTCTCTATATGGTATATAAATTATGATATTCCTCTATAAACTACATCTTATTCTTATTATTGTCCTTTCATTGGACTGTTGTCTTCTCTAATCAAATACTGAACTAACATTGGTTCAGTTGCAACATTCTCCTCCTGCTATTTAAGGCAAAGGTATTCTAAGTGTACATTGCTCCAAAAAAAGGGTTAGAACAAACCTTTTGCTACATTTCATCTTTTGGTTTGGTAGTTGGGAGAAGATCAAGGATCCACCTTCTCAGGGAAGCTATCTAATTTACCTCCCATGCTTCTGATCTGCACACTATTTCTTATATCTGGTGCTAACATAGGGTTCACCCTGCCTGATTCCAGTCCCATCAGACCCTTACATGAATCCCCCTGGTACAAGTTTGATTGGTGTTGTCTTCACTCTCTTTACGTTAAACCCACCTGTATTGTTTTGGTGATAAATTCCATGATAAATTGGAGTGAGCGCTCATTATAATCAATTGGATGGGAAGTATACACCCAAACAAGGATGACATTACAGATGAGGCAGATATGGTGAGCATTTAGTTGGAGATGATAATTGTGGGGTTCCTGTCCACCAGTCCCCAAGTGTGTCCTGGATTGTAGCCAGGGACTGTCTGGAAGGGGTTGTCATTCTCTAGTAAGGGGAAATGTATCTCAAATATTTATAGGGGTCAAAATGGGCTTTTATTCACTCTCAGAAGGAAGATCCCCTTAGAAACCTTCTGGTATATGGCCCAGGGGGTCAAGGAAACAAAATAGATTTTCCAATACTTGGAGTCCTCCAGCAATATCTTGGACTCCTTGTACTTGGTCTTGGACTTATGCTCATTAGACTTTGACTCCTGCTCCTTAAACTTGAACTCCAGTACCTTAAACTTGGACTCTGGCGCCGCACTTTTGATCCAGCTTCTTATTCTTGGGCTCCTGCTCCGTTATCTTAGGTTGTATCAGTCCAACCAAGCTCCTACTGGTGATCAAAAGGCTTCCAAAACCTCTTGGCAGAAACTCAGAAGACCTGGGAAAGACCTCCAAAAGCCTTCCAAAAGACCTTGAAAAGACCTTCAACAGACCCTGTAACTTTCCAGCCAGCCACCTTCTTATAGTGTTCTTTTCCCAAAAGTTCCGCCTTCAAAAGGGCTTTCTTCATAATCTTAAACCATTGCCGCACACTTTTTCCTATAATAGCTTAAGCTTACATACTTACTTTCTCAAAAGCTTAAAGTATTAATTCACTATTTCCTTGCTTATACTTTAAGCTTTGGGCTTCCAACCAATCATTTTCATCAGTAAAGCTGCCAGAACTCAACCAATGAATGCAGAGCGCATAAATAGACCATTCCTGAAGTTCCACCAGGATCCAACTATGAAAATAGTTTCCACAGCTCAAACCGCTCAAACCAACAACTCTTCACGCACCAAAGCGTTAACTGGTCTATTATTCTGGTACCAGTCTTCCCTTCATTCAACCTGAATCAATTTAAATAGTATAATACTATTTAAATTGTTCTTTCTGGACCTCTTCAACGTTTTCCCCATATATTTACAAATATAGTAAAATCCAAGGAAAACATCCCACCAAAACAACTTTGTATCCCACTCTCATAGCAACATACCTTCATCTATCCTAGGAACTATATAAATATCTTACCCACACTTCTATCCACATTCCTTCTTGATTTTAATACTAAACCAAGGCAAAACATTCCAAATTTCACTACCTTGGCAAATCAATTTGGCAAAATCTTGGCTCATTTCTCCGGACCACCAGTTCTTCATCATTATCTTCTGATCCTTCAGCCAGCTCCTGTATCATGATCAGCTATTCCTGCATCATAATCTTCTGGTCCTTCAGCTTATCCTCAACCAGTTCCTCAACAAATCCTCACTAGGAACCTCCTTATTTCCCTCTGCACACTGAACCATATTGGTTCCCAAAATTCAATATGAATTAACAGTCTGTCAACTAGCCTTCACTGTGATCAAACAGTCCCTCTTTCCAGTCTTCTCTGTTAATTCTGTGAACCACCTTGGTTTTTTATCTCAGTTCCCATTACCAGAACTTGTAGACCCAGGCATGAGTCTACATTGAGCTGGCGTTTGACTGGGCCCTTGCAAGTGGCACTCCACTTAGGCCATTCAACCATAGATCAATGTCTATGTGTTGTCTTTACTCATCCAGGTGATTAAGTCTGAGCTTTCAGTTGCAGAGTAATCAGCTCCACTTCCCAGAGGCCTGATCACACCAAGTTCTGCAGCTTTCTTCCCCAAGCAAGCCGCCTTGGTGACACCTCTGAGCAAATCTATACCCTCCAATGCTCACTTTGGGTTCCCCCAAAGCTCCCATAGGGGTATAAACAAGGACACCCTACCAGTCTGTTAGGTAGGGTGCTTGCTCAAAGACCTCCTGTAAGTGTATTAGGGTACGTAGAAATCTCAAAGCTCTTTCCCTACCTGGCAGCCCGCGTTACCCGCCAGGAGTCCAAAACCTACTCCCCCAGCAGACAAAGTTCCTTACTTGCTATTTCAGTCTTCACCCTTCTTCAGCCACAGTTTCCTGCAGGGTGAAGCACTATAGCCCCAAGCAGCCAATTCCTTCTGCTGGGTGGAGGCAACATCTGCCCCTGGTAGTCCTATGTTACCTACCAGCCAGGCCTTACTTACCCTAGTAGTCCTATGTTACCTACTAGGCTCATCTTACTTACCCCTAGTAGTTCTATGTTACCTACTAGGCTCACCTTCAACAAACAACCAAAATTTTACTTGGCCAACATTAGCCCCACCTGCAAACCACCAAACATGTGGACCGTCACAGTAACCTTTAAAGAGAGAGTATGGTAAAGTACAGTGTATCATAATGCACAGGTACAAGAGAAAGTCTTTGATCTGACTTGCAGTCAAGGGGTCAGCAGCATAGATGGGTTCACGCCTATTCTGAAAATCTTAGGAACCATTCTATCAGGGGAGGAGATTTTGTCAAAACAGCAGGCTTGACCTGCCAGCAAAGTTCTAAACAAGCAGGTTTGTGACCCGCAATCCAATTACCCGGCCACTTGAAGCCAGACTAGAAAGTCAACTCAAATTACCAAATCCAAAAACATGAACAGATGATGATCCCTTATGGTGGATACCTCATTTTGGTTTTTGACTCATTACCAGGATCAAGCCACCCCCTTCATCATCCAACCATGTGATCAACACAATCATGTTCCTGTTATCCTTGATTCACAATGACTATATAAGCACTATCTCTCAATAAAGATTATTATCTAGTTTATAAATATTTTCCCCTTATAACTCTGCTAAAACAGCACAGTTACAACATTGGTAGCACAGGTAGGTTCTCCATCCTACCTTGTTTTGAAAAATTCTGCCTGTTGCCTGCACGTGCTGCAGCCAACAAATCCTTGACAGAATTATGTCTGGCCACCCGCCTGACTGGACCCCTTATACCCCTGGTACCAAGATACCTGATGGCTTTGTCCTGTACCAGAACACAGTGATTCCATTACCTGCCTTCAATGCCATGTCTGCATGAGGGCTCTTTTGGGCTTCCTCCTCTATTCTGAAACCAACCAACAAAAACACCATGCCCACCTATGTAGCCCAAAGACTGCAAAACGCTGCCTTGGAACCTTTTTCTGGGGCCAACAACAACAACGCTGCCGCATGGATCCAGTCCGCCCAGAGCAAGCTGGCCCAGATGAAATGCTTGCAGTAATTTTGGATTGTGGAAATCTCCATCCGCCTGACCCATGACGCTGGCACCTGGTGTGACAAGTGGCACAAGGAACATGCCAACAAGAACTGGGATACCTTCAAGCAAGACTTCTTGTCAAGATTTGTGCTGAAGAACACAGCGCTCATGATCATACGCTAAGTAAAGAACCTAACCCAGACAGGCACCGTGAAGGAACTCACCTGCGCCTACAAGGAACTCTGACTTTGTGCATCATCTGACATGGCCTTTGACACCCCAGCCACACACCTCATGTACTATGACGCCCTTAAGTTGCACGTGATGAGACACATGAACCTGGACCAAGTGACCAACCTGCAAAGCCTGTACTGCAAAGTGGAGAAAGCGGAACAAACCTCTAACACCCTCTATAAGGCACAAACAGGAAAACAAGAGAGACCCAAGGATTCCCACACAGGCAGGCGCTCCACTTGAACACCCCCTGGAAACAACGGGAATAACACCAACCATAAACCCACAAAATCAAGCAGACATGGGAATGGGAACAATGACCAGTCAAATTGTACCCATTTCTGTATCACTGCCACACAAGGCAATCAAGATGATGGAAAATCTTGGGAAGGGCATTAAGCAAGCCAATCTCTCCCCACACAACTCCCAACTTGCCAATGATGAGTACCAACCTGAGGACGTGAACCAATATCCAATGATCCAAGTACCCTTGGAGGACCTGGTACTGTACACCATTGTCAGACATCCCAATAAACTGATGTCCTATCCTTTCTGTTTTTGCAGTTACACAGGCTCAGCACTCCTGGATTTGAGTGCAGATTGAACCCTAGTCAATAGCAGCTTTTTAGATAAGTTCAATCTAACCACTAATCCTTTACAGATTAAAAACATGGTCCTGGCTGATGAACACTACATTGCTGTGACAAGGGAAACCTCCCCCTTCTCTGTCATGCTTGAGTACCTCCATTCCACCATCCAAGGTCCCGCCATTGACTTCCCAAAGTTTGACATTTTACTGGGGTTGGATTGGTTACAAAAGAACAACCCTCACATAGACTGGGCAACCTCAGTGTTGACCATCAAGCGTGAAGGTGTCAATCACCAGATCTACCCTGACTCAGTGGACCAACTCCTACGCAACCATGTCTTTGTGCGCATCACAGAGACCCTGGACAAAAAGGAGAACCTGAAGGCAATTGACTGGGACTCCTGCCAGTACAAGATCATACACTTTGAATATCACCAGGATACCTCCACGCCTCAGGTCTTCAAAATTGTGGCCCACCATCCAGAAATCTTCAAATAAGCGCTACCCAGGCTGCCCCCTAAGAAACACATCCAACACTTCATCTAACTCAAAGGGGAAGTCCCCAAAGCACGCCCTATCTACAGGCTGACCCCAAACAAAGACGACGCCCTACACACCTATCTCAAGGAGGCATTAGAGAAAGGACTTATCCGCTCCTCACAGTCTCCTTTTGGGGTTGCTGTATTCTTTGTGGCCAAGAAGGACGGTACCATGCGTCTGGTCACAGACTACTAAGCCCTAAACAAAGTTATCATCAAGAACCGTTATCCACTACCACTGATTGACAATCTCTTTGACGCCTTGGGAGGGGCCACAGTCTTCTCCAAGATCAATCTGACTGCAGACTACAACCAAATTTGTACTAAGGAGGAAGACATCCCCAAAACTGCCTTCTGCACTAAATACAGCTCATACAAATGTGTGGTGCTCAACTTTGGCATGACAAACGCCCAGTCCACCTTTGTGACCTTCATGAACAAAGTATTCACACCACACATAGAAAAGCATGCCCTAGTCTACCTGGACAACATCATTATCTACAGCCCCTTGGTGGAACAGCACCACAAAGACCTTGAGGCAGTCTTTGCTACCCTGGCACAACACAAACTGTTGGCTAAGCCCTCCAAGTGCCAGTTCTTCCACAAGCAATTACCCTTCCTGGGACAAATAGTCTCAAAGGACGGCATCAAACCCAACAGTCAAAAGATACAGGCCATATGCAAGATGCCGCCACCCAAGGATAAGTTAGAACTCTGCACCTTCCTGGGGATGGTGGCTTATGTACGCTGCTTCATACCTGACTGTGGCGTTTTGACTACCCCCTTATCTGCCATAACCGGCGCCAAATCCAAGTTTGTGTGGACCCCCCAATGTGACCTCTGTTTTAGACGCCTCAAGGAGAAGCTCAAAACAGCTCCCATCCTGCAATACCCCAAACGTGACGGGGAATACCAAATGGAAACCAACGCCTCAGATGCATCCATTGGGGGAGTCCTATGAATCAAAAATAATGATGGTGACTTCCTGCCTGTAGCTTATGAATCACAAAAGTTGATAGATGACAAGTGTTGATACCCTATCCACAACAAGGAACTGCTGGCCATTGTACACTGTCTGATCAAATGGCGTTGCTATCTGGAATGGCAGGAAGAATTCACAGCATTAACTGACCACAAGTTGCTCATATATTTCAAAACCCAAGCAAATCTATCTTGTTGCCAAGCCTGCTGGATGGAGATTTTGGAGAGATTCAATATGCTCATACAGTATAAACCTGGGCCTGGGCTTGCCATGGCAGACGCCCTCTTGTACCTATATATCCGTGCCACAAGAGGGGAAAATGGGATCAACCCAGACTGGCCTTTCTTGATGCTACAAACTAAAGAGGAGGGTTTTCCTCCTGGTACAACCGACATAACAAAGGAAACAGTTATCAAAAACAAACACCTATTTGCTGATGTGTACAGGACCTTGCACATAAAAATGTCTGACGGTACTACCATTCCCTATATCCCCACGCACCAGCAAGTAGACACCATCCTACGCTATCACAGAGACCTTGGACACACCAAGAGTCAAAATCTATATGAGTTCCTTAAACACAAGGCCTGGTGGCCAACCTTATATCATGACGTTCAGGAAGTCCTAGACCAATGTGAGGTATGCAAAAAGTTTGCCAAAAGCAAAACCCCTTCAAAGTCAGTACTACCCATCTGCACACAACTACCCTTCAAGGTATGGGCCCTTGACGTTGTTGGCCCCATGCCAGGGAAACACAATGATAAGAAATATATTATCACCGCCATAGGCTTTGGTACAAGATGGCCAGTAGCCCAAGCAGTAAGGGCGCACACTGGCAATGACGTACGACAATTTTTTGGCAAAGAGATAATCAGCAAGTTCAGAAAGCCAGAACTCCTGATAACTGATGGAGGGAAAGAATTGACCTCCAAAAACACCAATGTATACCTCACTAAAAATGGGGTCAAACACATTGTAATAACACCATACCACCCACAGACCAATGGACGTGTAGAGCAGCTAAATGGCATCCTTGTGTAAGCCTTAGCCAAGCTCACTGTGACAGAAATTGCAGGATAGTATGAAGCTGTTTCTAAGTGATGGGGAATTACCACCCAAATCCACATAGAATTAATGATTAACCACCAATGGGGCTTCAAATATATTTTTGTAAAATTTCCAACTGTAATACAGTAGCTTTAAAAGCTATGGCAACAAGCAAAAATACTTCAGATTTAAACAAAATGATTTCAGATTTAAACAAAATCCAACTCTCAGGTTAAAATATACACTCTGTTAACAGGGTTTATTGGCGTTAATGGGCAAAATGAGTCAACACAGCAACAAAGGGCTCACATGCAAAGCTAAATCATTCAAAATACAATCCAAAATACACAGATTCACAAACAGAATGATGTGATTTGACTTTTGGTGTACATATCTTTACTATGTGAATTGGTGACAAAATACACCCAAGCGTGGTGTGTCAAAACTCAATCCAAAAACAAAACACAATAGCAACTCACTATGTAAACAAAATCACTCAATCAGTTTGTGCAATGGGCTGTAATCAAGAATGATACCAAGGTACCTAAAATAAGACACAAGATCTGAAGCATAAATTTTAAAAATATTGTGTTGGGTGCTTAATTTGGCGTAAAATATGGGAAAATGGGTGGAAATTATTTTGGGTATTCTAAAATGGGTGTGGTAAAACCAAAAACAACTAACTAAGAAATAAAAAATCTATAATTGGGATATTGGGTGGGAAAAAATATTAATTGAATATCCATAAACAGATAAAAGCAAAAATTAAAAATAGGGAGTAACTTAATTAAGTTTTATTTAATATTTTATTAAATTCTCAAAAAGGAAGGAACACAGCAACAGACTAACATTGCACCTGTTGTGTGCCGTGGTTGCCCCCGCGGGTCAAAGAATAGACTTAGTACAACACAAGTGCCTACTCAGGAGGGAGGCAGGAGAGGAGAGTTCCATAGTGACGCTGCACTGACACAGCCGGTTCAAGGAGCACAAGTTGCTAGGGTGCAGAGCATAAACCCTCTGGTCCCAAAGCTGACCTGGAAGCCCACCAAGGTTACCACTACCAAAACAGTTAGAAACAAGGAGGTAGACCTTACTTTGTATGTGTTTGACGTTGTGTACCAGCAAGAGTTGGTCCTGTCAGCCATGCTGAAGAAGGTGAAGCCTGTACTTGATACTAGCTACAAGCCCTACGTCAGTGATGGCAATCAGGAGGATGACAAGGAGCCCCAGTTCTACCAAACCAATGAGGGACAGCTAGTGTTAAAGAAAGTTGCTGTGTTTTACACCAAGGTGCCCATGCCCTGTGTTGTGCCCAACGCCAACAAGCTAATCCCCACCGCTAAAAAGCCTTCCCAGAAGCGCATCCCTGACATCAAACGCATCATCCTTCTCCGGCTCATGCGGGAATCTGGTGATTACAAGGCGGCTACAGCTCTTGTTGGGGTGGATCCCAAGTACGCCTCAAAGACCTTCAACAAGTTCATTGATACTGGCTGAGTCCTTGCCGCAGAGAAATCCTTGCGTGTTTCAACCATGCTCACCAAGGAGCACAAATGGGCAATCTGCCAGTGGATAACCCAAGATTGCCATCTTGAACTGGCAAATATACAGGCCATGGTCAAGTCCGCTTTTGGGATCAAGGCCTCCATTTCCTTCTATTATCATTTGTTCAAGGGAATGCGCTTTTCCTAGAAAAAGCTCAGGGTATCCCCCTACAATTGAAACAGCCCAGCCAATATCAAGACCCGGAAAAATTACACTGAGGCGTACACTGCCCTCAAAGCCAAGGGAACAGTGAAATTCTATTATATCAACAAATCAGCATTTTCCTCATTGATGCGCAATGAGTATGGGTATGTCCCCAAAGGCTCCAATGACAGGATGGCTTGGCGTGCTGCAGTCCGCACCACAGCATAGTCAATGGTGGCTCTCCTTGGTCCAAAGGGGGTCAAACTGTACCAGATGATACTAGGCTCCCACAATAGCCGGACCTTCCTATCATTTCTCCAATTGGTCCAGGAGCACCTGAGGCGCACAAGCCCGGGATTCACCAACGTAACTGTATTGGACAATGTTGGTCTCCACAAGGTGGCAGATATTCTTGAGGAATTCCCAATGATTGACACAAGCATTGCAGTGGGCCCCCAGCAATTGGCCATGGCAAATTTGCGCCTTCTCTTCCTCCCTGCCTATTTGCCCTTTCTAAATCCCATTGAGGAAGTCTTTGGGTGGCTCAAGCAAGTTGTCAAGCAAGGAACCCCAACTGGGACTGAGGGCCTGTTTGAGTTGCTGCAGGCCGGGATCCATACCCTCCCAGCTGAGACCGTGGCCAAATTCTATGGCCACGCTGATTTGTTCATCCCTGTGTGCCTAGCCAAACAGCCAATTAATTAAAGGCTTAGTGTGTCCAACTTTTTTTTATATTCTCTAATTTACTATTCAAGATTTATTGATTATCATTTTATATTTAGATGGTTCCACGCCCGCAATCACATTCAGAAGATCCATCAATAGATGTAAGTAATTTATTTATTTTATTATATATTATTTAATATGTCATCTGAGGTTATCCCAAACGCTTGATACTGGATTATGCAAATATATTTATATCACTTTTGTCAAATAAATATAAAATAGTCTTATAAAAATTAAACGTAAATTGTAAAGTTGAAATTTATTTTATTACCATATTATTTTATACTTTTATGAAACCCATTTCCGCAATATATTTTGCAAATCTTGTCTGCTAAAATATTATTTGAAAAATTATTTATAATATAAAAATATATTAGAGTATAAATATATTTATTGATATAGAGATAAAATTAAGTGCACCTATAATGGGTTTGGCAGTATGTACCCACCCCGCGATGGAGGTGGCGCACAACCTCCACTGCCACACTGTGGATGGTGGATACACCCGTATTGAAGTATTTGTGCCTGCTGGTAAAAGGAAGGATGGTGAGGTGGGAATAGAGGAGCAGATTTTCTGGTGGGGCTGAAAACCCAAAGATGCCAGCCAGGACCAAGGCGTCCTGGATGACATGATCAACCAAGTTGTATCCAGGGGGACCTTCTTCCCGTCCAGTGAGAGCCTGGCCTCGTCAACCCCAAGAAGGACCCCGTCTAGGTCCTCTACAGACACGCCCATCCTGAAGTAGAATAGGAACCCCAGGTAAACAACCAGATGAAGCCTTTGCCCAGAAAAGGCTTCCGTGAACTTGCACAATTTGTTGTATACAGCGCTAATCTTCTTCTTGTGCTTGGTTTTGGAAAAGGTCAGCTCCATAGCTGCAGGGACCCCCGTCTCGTTGGCACTCCAGGCCAGCCCAAAGTCCACCAGGAGGATTTTTGTCTTCTTTACGGCTGTTTCATCTGCAACAGCCAATTTTGACACCACGCGCCCAAAGTTCTCCAACAGGTAAAAGATGGTATGCTCCACCGGGAAGCAGAAGCCAGCAGCTGCATGAGCCCGGCCCATCTCCGGTATATTCTTGAATGGGAGCGTTGCCAGGACGTCCCAAACAAGCTCAATGGAGTTTACACAGTAAACTCCACTGAGGGATATTGGGTCCAGGCAGACCAGTTGGGCATCCTTGTAGGCAGTAACTGCCCACTCAGATGCCCCCTCACCATGCAAAAGCCCAGCCAATGCCTCCCTGGACATTGGGAATGTACCATGGATCCTGTCTTGAAGCTTCTGCAAGACAGGGGGGACAGGAAAAGCTGCCTTGCCACATGATTAGCATAGTTGGCATAGAAGGTGGGGGGACAAAAGGGACCAGGACCTGGCAGAGTTCACCATCAACATCTTCTAAAAAAAAGGTAAGTATTTAAGAATTTTTATTAATTATAATTTTTTAGGGTACCTTCTTGGGTTTCTTCCTTGCTGGTGGCTTCAGCCAGCTTTGCTATTCTTGGCGCAATCAATTGTGCAGGCAATTTTATATCCTCTGCCCTGGCACGCTTGGCAGGTTTGAGGTGGGCATACATCTCTGGGTCATCAACCCAGACAGACGGCGCAGAAAGATTGTATGCCTTGAACTGGAGGCCCTTGACCACAGTTTTTTGAATATTTAGTAAGCGCTCAATTGTCTTCTCTGGGGTGTCTGGCATTTTTGACATGAGTGCCTTGGTGGACACCTTGTCAATTTTGTCCCCAGTGAGGATGGCGGACTTGACTTTTTCTTTGACCTTGCAGTCAATGTCCTTTATTCTGGCAATTGCCAAGTTGAGGTCCTTCAGAAGCTTTTCTAATTCTCTCATTGATTTTTTACTAACCTTTCCATATGTTTTTATAGCTTTCACCCCAATAAAATCTGTATTATTCTGATATTTTGCCTCTTTGTTTATTCCTTTTTGTTTTCCCATCTACTTCATTATCCTATCTTTTTACCCATTGTGTACATGTTTTATGCTCATCTCAATATGTGTTGTTTGCTTTGTGTTGGCATTGTTTTCTTGATTACCATATTATTTTTTGGTGCTTGACATAGCCCCTTGTGAAAATATTAACAACAATTTGGTGATCAGCTAAATTTAAATTAGAAAATTATAGGTTAATTGTATTTAGATAAAGTTGTTACTGATCCAAATTCAAAACCTTAATGATAAACTTTAAGCCAATCAGGAGCCGAGTGATAAAGTGATTGTTGTGACATAAAGGGTCATTCAATAATTCTTTGATGCATGTGCGCTAATTAATATGATTGGCTGGATGTTTTGCCATTGTACGCCATTGTACGCCATTGCCGCTGTGGCAAGTTGTTGATGGACTGGTGCCCAATCAGCTGCTGGGTTAGCACTAGTCCACCAACAACTTGCCACAGCAGCAATGGCGTACAATGGCAAAACATCCAGCCAATCATATTAATTAGCGCACATGCATCAAAGAATTATTGAATGACCCTTTATGTCACAACAATCACTTTATCACTCGGCTCCTGATTGGCTTAAAGTTTATCATTAAGGTTTTGAATTTGGATCAGTAACAACTTTATCTAAATACAATTAACCTATAATTTTCTAATTTAAATTTAGCTGATCACCAAATTGTTGTTAATATTTTCACAAGGGGATGTGTTTAAGTGCTAAAAATAACTGTCTTCAGGATCTAGATACACAACATAGTAAATATATGATTTATAGAAATAAGCTGAACATAAAGAATATATCCAACTATAAATAAAGAGAACACAAACAATTTAAATTCAAAATAAAGATAATATAAATAGAAATTTTATGGAACCAGAGGGTTTATTGAGGCGGGGAAGAGTGATGCCTAGTAGGCAGAATGGCGCAGGAAGGAAGACGTAGAGGCGGTGCTGGCCTGGGGGATCTGGGATTGGATGGGTTGGGTTTGCGGGTGGGGGTGTTGGTGGCAGGGGTAGAGGCAGGAGGATTGCGCGTGATGGCCACCATATACCGCTTATTGTACTCCTCATCAGTCATTGGCTGGATGGGCTGGTAAGTGGCAGTGGTCCAAGGTGGAAGGCGCTTATCCTTGCGTGATTGGTTGCCCATGTTCACATGGAAAACCATTTGCGCAAACAAGTCAGCCACCATTTGGTGACCAAAGAGAAAATTGTGAATAAGGACCCCAAGATAGAGGTTGTTGAAAGCCTGAGGGCGGTGCTCCCGGAGTGTATCTCCAATGTTAAAAAACACAACATTTTCCAGATGGACGTCAGCGTAACCAGCTGGGTACACAGAGGCCTGGTGCCCGTGTTCCTGGAAGGCCTTGAGGGGGTGGAGCTTCCCTCCATCTGGTGGCTCAAGAAAACCTGGTATTTGGAATTTGAGCCATCCCAGGAGTTGATCAATCCACCAAGGATGTGGCCATATGAGTACCCATTGATGAAATCAGGGGTTTTCTGATAGTAGACAAAACCCTTGGCTGAAACAGCCAGAAATGCACCAATGAATGTCCCCTTCTTGACCTTCTTCCTTCCATTCTTGGTGGCAGCTTTTCCTTGCTCACCAAAATTGTCAAATGCAATCAATAACTTGTAGTATAAGACAAACATGATGTCATCTGTTAGACTTGTCAAGTATCTGACCAGGCTTGATTCAATTGTGGTGTTGTATAGGTAATCCTTGGCGCCATCCCATTGGTTGCAGGCAAAATTTGTAAGAACCCTAATTGAAGCCACCTTTCCGTGCATCCAGAGCTGCACCATGCGCTCAGACACCCAAATGCCATGGTGTGCAAGTTGCTTCCGGACCTGGGTCAAGGGAAGCTTAGGGTCCTGCTGGAGGAGGTCAAGCATTATTGGGTATGCCTCATTGATCTGGGACTCTGTGGCCTTCTTTGGCTTCTTGGCTGTCCTAATCAGATTTCCCTTATTCATCAGGTTGTTGAATTCCCACATGACAGTAGCCCAGGTGAATTGTAATTGCTGGCTATCTGATCCCAGGACAGACCCTGTAGGTTGAGTGCCACAATTTCCTGAAGAATTTGGGCAGTGATTATTCTGCATTTGGGGCGCTGGGCGGCGGGCGGCGGGAGCTGAAGCCTGATTGGCTGAGGGGGGGCAGGTTGGGCAGTGGTGGGAAGTTGTTCCAAATCAAGGTTGCCATCCTGATTGTTTGATTGGCGGGCAGCTTGTTCAGGGGTGGGTGTGGGAGCAAGGGCAGAGCTAGACGCTAAGTGACTCTCAAACAAGTCAAAGCCATATAGGTTGGGGGACAGTAACAGGTCAGCTTCCTTGTTACCCGCCTCAAAGGCTTGGGTGTAAACAGGTGCCTCCATGTTCTGATCCTTGCCTCCATTGAAGCTGGTTTGGCTGCTGCTGGCTTGGCTGCTGGCGCGGTTGAAGATGTTGTTATTAAAAACCATTGTAAAAAACCTAGGATAAAATTACTAAAAGTAGAAATTTTAAAAATTAATAATTTATTTCTATTGTAATCTTGAGCTCACATTTGGAAAGTTCTCAAAACCTTTTCATAAAAATCTGGAGCCATGAAAATGGATAAAATGCCTCTGTTCCTAAATTGGATAGCTGTTGATTAGCTATTAAATTGATATTTTTCTATTTTAGGCTGCTCATACTACACATCTTTTGTGAGTTCATTTTGTTTTGTGCTTATGTAATCTTGCTTCTAGATTGCTCAAATTTTGTTTCATTTTGGTCCTTCTGTTGGCGCCTCATATAAATCCTGCTTGGATCTTAATATACTCTGGAACATCATCCATCCATTTCACTTGTTGTGTCAGTTCATTTTGTTTGTGGTTTGAACTACACCGCTTGATGTTTGATATAATTTTGTATAATGGGTTAGTGAAATTTTGTTTTTGGTTTGAAAGTTCATTTATTAACCAAAAATATTTAAACTAATTGAATTCTGAATCTTGTGCAACTTGGATTTTGTTTAAATCTGAAATCAGTTTGTTTAAATCTGAAGTATTTTTGCTTGTTGCCATAGCTTTTAAAACTACTGTACCAGGATTAAGCAGAACAATTAATCCTAACCAAAGTAGCCCAAGATAAATGGCCTGAGACAACATCAACATATCTTTAGAATAAAATTCTGGACATTGGGAGGCAACACAATGTTCAGTTTCCAGAATGGGGGGAGGGGCTTCAAGATTGGCTGGCATAAAATTAACATTGGGTGGCACCAACAACAAAGTTCCAACTGTGGGACCCCATCTTCCAGAAATGATTTGGTTGAGAATTAGATTGTACAGAATATATTGTAGCAACCCAACCACAGGATGCATTTTGAAGAGTAAATTAGAACTAGGGATAAATGATTTTTATTGAGTAAAATTTTAGGAGGACTCAACTCTTAGAGTTGAAACAGTGAAAATTATTCAATATATCAGAAAATTGACTAAGCAATACCACATGAATCTTGGCCTCCTATTCCTTCCACATTGTCAAGTAAGTATCTGGTCCAGGTTGCAAAGGACCCTTGTGTGATAAATTTCTGACAACCATGCTGATTAACAAGCTCATATCAGGTGACCCTCAAATTACGCTAATTTATCAGCATCAGTTTGCAAGGAGGAACTGATTTCAGCTGACAGACTGGAGCAGCTGTAACCCATTTCCAATTGACTGTTTGATTTAAATCCGTTAACTTGGTCAATTTTGATAAAGATTTCCCGGCTTTTCAAGCCTTCTTGCTTGGGCAGATGATTCCTGGCATGATGGAACCTACCGTGACACTCACCGCTGGGAGACCTGAAGACTGGTATAAGCAGCTATTGACTGCACTACTTCTGTGCCAAACCCAAGTGAACAGATCCACCAGAAAAAGCCCTTTTGAGTTGGTATACAGCACACAGCCAAATATCATCCAAGCATTAACAGGACCTAAACTGGAAATCCCAAGTGAAGTCCCCCTGCGCTCAGACCCTCAAGTTATAGAGGCCAACAGCAAACAAACAGAAAAGGAAAATAAACGTCTGCAAAAAACTTTTGCCCCCATCTGAAATAGACATGAAGTTGGGGACAAAGTTTGGGTCATGAACATTGATAAAAGCAAACTACAACCCAAGAAAGTAGGCCCAGCAATCATTCTAAAGGTAAACAACAATAACACTTACCTTGTGCAAGGACTTGGGAAGCGCAAACAAGACAAGACCCTACACCATGACCGCCTGAGACCCTGCAAAGCAAGACAAAAACAACGCAAAACTGCCCTGCCTGCCACAGAACAACAATTAGTCCAGTATGGTGCCCAGGCTCCTGACGACCTACCCCCAGAGGAGGCCAACCTTCATTGGGGGGTTGAAACAGCAGGCTCAACCTGCCAGCAAGGTTTCAAACAAGCAGGTTTGTGACCTGCAATCCAATTACCCAGCCACTCAAATCCAGACTAGGAAGTCAACTCAAATTACCAAATCTAATAACATGAACAGATGATGATCCCTTATGGTGGATACCTTGTTTTGACGCTTGAATTATTACCAGGATCAAGCCACCCCCTTCACTATCTAACCGTGTGATCAACACAATCATGTTACTGTTATCCTTGATTCACAATGACTATATAAGCACTATCTCTCAATAAAGATTTTATCTATTTTCTAAATATTTTTCCCCTTGTAACTCTGCTAAAACAGCACAGTTACAACAATATCTAGGATTTTGGAGTGGCAAAAGTGCAGAGTCTGATAATCTGCTACTACAGGTCTTGTTATGGTATTAAAATAAATGAATCATGAGGAATGATACTTTATTTGAATTCAAAATATTATCCTACTGAGGTAGTTTGTTGAAAATGATTGTTAATTAAGGCCCTTGGGTAAATCTTGATGAGGCGGCCTCCTTGTGTTTGGTTTTTGTTAGATTACAGACATCACCAATGATGGTTCTGTATGCTGCTACCTGACCTCCTAGGAGACCAGAGTTTGACACCCAGGAAGTTATATTCTGGGAAATTGAGCACAGGGCATCCTCACCCCACTTGGACTCAATTTATCTAGCCACCACCCACTTGTGATCAATCATTAGATTTAAATCTACAATAGCTGCAAGCAGGTGGAGCTTTGCATCTTGTTTTTCTGGGTGGTGGTGCTTTGACCTAGCCACACCCAGAAACATTATGTCTGTGATAATAAATATTAATGATATTTGGTACTTGTTAGGGTATACTGCAGTATGCTACTCCATCTACCAGTTTCTCCCTTTTTTGTTGAGATTTTGATCAGTAAGCCACTTGAACCACCTACTCATGGTAGACTTTGACCTGAGTACCTTCCTCCATGCTATTGGAGAGCAGCTGCACAATAAGTGATCCTTGAAAAGTACAGTAGTTTTAAAATCTATGGTGACAAGTAGGGCTACGTCGGCCCAAAAAAGGGACGATTACGGCATTTGCTGTAATTGTCCCGTCCTCCCTTCCCTGTAATCTTCTTTCGGATTCCCCCAACATAGGAGAATCCAAAATTTCAAAAAAAAGAAGGCCTCAGAAGGCTTTCTGTTTTCTGGATTTGAACAATATTTAAATATATATTCAATAAAAAAAATAAATTTGAAACAAAATTTTAATTCAAAATTTTAATTTTTTAATTTTTGAAAATCAGAAAAAAAACATATATTATTATAAAAAGAATTCCGGGAAGAAAAACCCATCCACACTTATGTGTAGAAACAAATCCGAGAAAAATTCTTTGAGAAGATTTCTCGGACTCGTTTCCGGATTTGAGATGAAGGCTCCTTTTTAGAAAAGGAGCCACTCATCTCAAATCCGATGCAGCCCTAGTGACAAGCGAAAACAATCCAGATTTAAACGAAATGAATTTGGATTTAGGTAAAATTGAAATCAACCCAAATCTATTGTAAATCAATATAAATTCATTTATTTTTAATTTTGTTTAAATCTGAGTTCATTTCGTTTAAATCTGGATTATTTTTGCTTGTTGCCATAGCTTTTAAACTACTGTATACAATTTCATTAATAATTTTTGTAACTATTATTGATAGAATTCTTTACCAGCTTATTTATTGTTAAAGTGTTTAATTAATCCAACATATTATTGGCTGGACCATGTAGCACAACCAAGTTTGCAGGAATTTGGCAGGAATAGCCCATGCACAAGCAGGTTTTCCGGACATGCTTGCCACGCCATGAGCTCAGAACTGATGCGTTGGAACCACTCGCTGTGTATAACTTCCCAGTAAGCTGGATAAGAATCTTCATCCATGAATTCTTCGGGATGGTCCTGGAATAACTGTGCCAGAGTCCTTTCCTGGAATCAATACGGAATCCATATCGATGGCCAATCAATCTTTTTAAAGCTAAAGATTACAGAATATTGGCTAAATCGACCGGATTATATCATCATTGTAGATTTTCTCTGGCACTTTCTGGTATGCTAAAATCGATAGGGATGCTCCCTTTGTTTTGCATGTATTGATGTCTGGTTATAGGTCCTCTTAGGTATTTAATAAAGTTAAGCTCGATTTAAAATCACTTATACTTAACATTGTGGATCTGTTAAGTTAAACAGATGATAAGCATTCGCAGCTTAAAGCTACTATAGATTACATTGAATAGATACTTTAATTTCAACTTTTTCACCCTCCTTGAATAAGACCACTATGTTTAATAAAAAGATGATTGTATCAATTTCCATTGAGGCTGCTTCATTAAATTAATATTGTTGCATGGTATCAAGATGCTACTCTTAATATGTTGGATCTTTAAATGGTTGTTTGACAAGCCTATATCCTGAACTTGAAGTGCCTCACTTCATGTCAAATAGCCCAGCCCAACTGTGGTTCCTTGGCTTGGAGCTAGGGTTGCTTTGACCAAGCCCCGAGCAGCTGCGGCCAGTTTCTGGCTCTGGCCACCCCTTCAAACATTTACTTTATAATGTTCAAATATTGAGCTGTTCCGCATCAGCTATTGCGGTCCAGAGCCGGAAGCTAGCCGGGATTGAGCCGGAGTATGCCTACTTGGAACAGATTAAGTCCAATACTGATGTGGCTTAAACTATTCACAGATGAATTCCAGTTCCTGTTAATTAAATTATATATTCTTTCGTTGCAAAGGTGGCTTGTGAGAGTTCCAAGCCATACCCCATGACATCACTGACTGGAATATAGTCAAACCTTCATGAATTAAGTCTAAGCCATTCAGTTCTGAATAAAGGTTATCATTAGCTTCGACTCTGAGGTTTAAACAGGGAATATGTATTGATTTGGAGCAAAATTTTTAAGGATCGTGTGGAGAACAACTCATCTAAAAAACATTTTTAAACAGGCATTGGTTTATATCATTCACTGCATTAAAGTAGGATTTATGTTATTGGCAATATAAAGTTGCATGGGAAACCAAACAGTCATCTGAAATATGGACTTTGCCGAACCAAAGGGATGGAACAAACCGAGAAGGTTCCCAATAATTGGATATAAGGTCGAGAATAATTTGAAAGACCTTGAAGCACGGATAAAAAATAAAATCATAAATTCCTTAGATATATAGGCCTACATTTCCCCTTAGATATACAGCATAACAGCTGCTCTTTTACAGCCAAGCCACTGTTTAGATAATACTATAGACAATGGAAAACGACTCTGGTATATTAGAACTCAGAGATTTAAATCCCAAAGGTATAAATGGTTTATTTGTTTTATTGACCAACTGGCTTAGGTAAAGTAGGGGAAGCAAGCACCCCGACTGAGTATTCGCTGTATGATTCTGAGGATGATTTGGATGAGCTCGAGGATCTTGATTTGGAGGCAACATCTAAATGGTGGCCAAGTTTTTGTAAACATTTGATATTGCTACTTGTGGTTGCCAGTATATCCATGATAGCGATTTCTTGTCTAGTTCATTTCCAGGAAGTGGATTTTAGACAGGTTCTCGTTCAATCCCTCCCCAGAAACACAGGCTGGGATAAAAATCTCAGTTTCCTCCTCCTAACCTGGATCGCCCTTGTCTTTTGTTTTGGTATCCTGCTTTCGTTTCTTCTCTCTGCTATTCCTGCCTTTGTCCTATCCTTTAATAGGTTGATTGTACCCGGAAAAATAGAAACAACCAAAGAATATATTGAGGTAATTTCAATCAGTTTCTAAAGCTTAAACCGAATAGTCTTTCCAAGAGCTTCGTTCTATTTTCTTGTACTCGATAACCATTACTTTTGGTTTTATTCTTTATTGCATCTTACTTCGCGATTCGGCCACGGTGGATTTGGAACAAACTGGTGTTACAGTCGATATTTTCCGGGCCTTGTTATGGTTTTTAATCATCAGTTATTTTGTGGCAGCTGAGAAATTCCTGATCCAACTCATCTCGGTTCGCTTCCATCGCACTGCGTATAAACAACGCATTGAAGAAGCCAAAGTCGCTACTCATAGTAATTTTATCATAAGGCTTCTCATTGATTATCCCTCTAGTTCTTGATAACCTCAATACTGCTGTTTCCAAGAGCGGTCTAAGCTATAGCAAGATTGTTAAGATCGAGCAGGCTAGGGCTGCAAAGACTCGAGGCTTTACTGACAGAGGGGGTACGAATTCTGACAGCGAATATGGGGACTATGAAACTCAACTTTCATTTATGCAGCCTTCAAATAGCAACACATTTAGATCTTCCAAAGCCAACTCGCAGCGCGGTATCAACATGAGCCTAAATTCCGATCCACTCAAAATGACTGAGGAAGACCCAAGCTCACTTCTGGCTGCCCGCAAATTATCTAGAAAGATATTTTTCGCTTTGAAGAAAGACAAGAGGCAGCTTGGTCCAGAAGATTTCATCCCCTGGTTCAAAACTAGGGAGGAGGCAGATCAAGCCTTTAATTTTTTTGACAAGGATGGCAATGGAGATGTATCTCGAAGAGAAATGCGAGATGCGATTTTACGAGCCTACAAGGAAAGAAAGGACCTTGTCAAAGCCCTACGTGATATGAGCCAGGTGATTGGAAAGCTTGATAAATTCTTGTGTATAATGGCACTACTTTTAGCAATAAGCATCTGCGGGATATTTTTTGGAAAAAATACGAGAGAAATATTGATTGCCATAAATGCATTCTTTTTTGGCTGTAAATTCATGATTACAGAAAGCATAACGCAATTTTTGCAATCCATCGTCTTTCTGTTCGCTATGGTAAATCAATTATGCTAACGACCGGCTAATCATTTACGCTAGCATCCTTACGATGTCGGGGACCGTGTGTACATTGAAAAATTCACGTATTTTGTCAAAAAAGTGGGGCTTTTGGGCACCGAATTTCGTTGCACCAATGGTCAGATCACCTACATACCCCACCACATCCTCATTACAAAAATCATCTACAATGCCCGACGCTCAGAGAAGCAAGTTGATACGATAGGTAATCCTGACCCTGTCAATTGCTAATGATTAGACTTTCTTATTTCCTACGATACACCAAAAGAAAAGATTGCCATGCTTAAAGAGCATATCGATAATTATGTCAATGAGGTCGAATCACGAGAATTCACCAACAACCCTCCCCTGGTCATTGATTCACTTGAAGACTCCAACAAGATGAAGATGTTCATCTTGCTGGAGCACAAATTTAACTGGCAAGACAACACCAAGCGAAACATCCGGAAAACTCGTTTCCTCATGAAGCTGAGAGATATCTGCACTGAACTCGGCTTAAGCTACGACCTGCCCATTCAAAAGGTCATTCATATGGATGGTTCTGCCTCTTAGTGATATCCCAAACTCAAATCCAAAAAATAATCAATGCAACTATTAAACTCTAAAGACACTTATTTATCATACATATTTCCATCTTCTTCTAAGCAACCTACTATCTTTTAAAGGTATACTTATCTTTTAAAGGACTTATTTAAAGATACCTTAACTCTATATTCAATGTCTGGCAAAATTTATTATTTAAAATGCTTTTAAACAAAAGTTGGCATCTAGCTGATTGGACCTGATTAAATGGCTTTTTCAAAAATTGGTTCCCTGCTTTTTTATGTACATTGATCTGTGACAGACCGGGGGCACTCCATACCGCAACAAATGTGTTGGGTAGGAGTGCCCATACGAGAATCCATACTAGAGTTACCAACAACAGACAGGGCTTGCCGACTGGACAATCTGCGGGACCCTGCAAAACTATTGTAAATGGTTAGCAAGATGGCAATCGATAAAAAAAAATCAAAGAAGGCTTAATGTCACAACTGTGCTGTATTAGCAGAGTTACACAGCAAAAAATGGTTGGAAACTAGATAGTTATCTTTATTGAGATATGTGAGATTATATAGTTTGGGTGGACCCTTTAGAAGAAACAGGATACCCACCAATCAAGCATCAGATTGGTAGGGGTGCTTGATCTTTATAATGAGTCAAGTGCCAAATCAAGCTGTCCACTCAGCTGGGATTGTCACTGGTTCTTGATGCTGGATTTGGTAATTTGAGTCAACTTCCGCATTTGGCTACAGGTCATGGGGAAGTCAGTTTGGGGGTCACCAAACCTCTTGTGTGGAACCTTGCTGGGGGTCAACCACATTGTTTCACCTCCCCCAGCTGAAGGTTAGCCTCCTCTGTGGGGAGGTCTGCTGAAAGGTTGTCAGGGATGTGAGCACCATACTCTACCAGCTGCTGTTCAGTGGCTGGGATGATAGCCTCATGTTGTCTTTGACAGGCCTTGAATGGGCAGATTCTGTCATGGTCAGGACTTTGTCTTGTTTTCTTTTGCCCAAGCCTTGTACCAGGTAAGTGTTGTTGTCATTTACTGTTAGGAAAATGCAGGGCCTACTTTCTCTGATTATAGTTTGCTCTTGTCAGTGTTCACCACCCAGACCTTGTCACCACCTTCATGTCTGTCTTTCAGGACAGACATATCTTGTAGCTGTTTCCCCTCTATATCTGTTTGACTGTTGTTGATGCAGAGTATCTGGGGATCTGATCTAGGAGGAGCTTTGTGTGATATCTCCTGTTTTGGCCCTGAAAAAAGGGCTTAGACAATATTTGGCTTTGTGCCATATACTAGCTCAAAAGGGCTCTTTCCAGTGGATCTGTTTGTTTGGGTACAGCACACAAGGAGAGCAGTTGATAGCTGTTTGGGCCAATCCTTGGGCTTTCCAGTAGTGAGTTTGGCAAGGGCTTGTACTAAGCTGCCATTTAATTGCTTGACTCTGCTGTTAGCCCGTGGGTGGTAAAAAGCGGTCATTGTGTGGTTCACAACTTGCTTGGTGAGATATACATTGGTGTCCCCAGAGGTTAATTTTTGTCTCCATCAGTAATCAGCAATTCTGGGTTTCCAAATTTGCTGATGAATTCCCTGCCTATATTCCTTTCACATTGTTACCAGTGCAGTCTTTGACAGCCTGCACCACTGGCCATCATGTTGCAAAGCCAATAGCAGTGATTATATATTTATTATTGTTGCCTTTACCTGGCATGGGGCCTACAACGTCTAGTGCCCATACCTCAAAAGGCAACTGTGTTTGGATGGGTAGTACTGACTTGGGGTTGTGTTGCTTTTGGCTAATTTCTCACAGACCTCACATTGATTGAGTACTTCTTGTACGTCTCTGTATAGTGTGTGTCACCAGACCTTATTTTTTTAGGAATTTGTACATGTTTTGACTCTTGGTATGATCCAGATCCCGGTGGTAACAGAAAATAGTATCAACTCTCTGGTGTGTGAGTATGTACAGAATGGTCACCTTGTCAGTAATTTTACGGTGTAAGGTCCCATAGATATTGGCAAATAGGTGCTCTTTCTTAATCACTGTGTCCCAGGTGATGTCTGTGGTACCTGGGGAGAACCTCTCATTTTTGGTTTGGAGTAATAGGAGTGGCCAGTCAAGGTCTAGCCTGTTCTGTCTTCTAGAGGCTCTTACATATAGTTGCAATAGTGCATCAACTGTTACCAGTTCTGGCCCAGTGTTGTAAATTAGGATGCATATTAGAATGGTCAAGATTATCATTGTAATTAATCCTGATGGTCAAGGCTATTCTAGTTGTGCACTCAAATCTGTTGGATCTGACAGATTTGCATTCCCATGTCAGGAATATTCCTGACATTAACCAAATCTATGTCAAAACACCAGTTTGGGAAAAGATAGAAGATGCCAATCCAAGAAATGCCCAATTTGAAGTGTATTTCTCCCCAATTATTGGGGGAAATAAAAATAAAGTTAAAAGCAAAACAGGACTTGACCAACACCGGAATAATTTATCATCCGGCAGGCACCTGCCATGCCCACCAGCACCCAGCCAGCCGCCAGCGGGCCAGCTGCCAGTCCCCCGCCCACCTGCTTGCTCCCCAGGTCCCAGCTGGCTGCCAGTCACCCACCCGGGCCCCAGTCCCCACTCCCCAGCCAACCAGAAACCCTCATCCATTGCAGCCAATTAGAAAAGTACCTGGTTGAAGGGCATAAATTCCAGAATACCGCCACCCCTTCAGAAGAAGGGGAAATTCAAAATTCAAATTTTAAGAACAATTCTACCATCACCCAATGAGAATCTGGAGCCCAGGCCACATGGCCAGAGCCAAACTCCAGCCAAGCCAACTTTCCTAAGACCAAAATAGACCATGGAAGCAACTTGACTCCTATTCTTCACTTAGCACCAGGTCAACAGAAGATTATTGGCTCACCTCAGGAAATTACAAATCATCCACAGATAACAGAAGAACAAGAGTTTGGCCATCTTCCCAGACCCCAACTGCCATTCCTATCTTCCAAACTTTTGGGATTCCCCACTCCCTGTTTTTCACTCCCACTTGCAAAACTTTGCAAGTGGGAAGCACTATAAATAAAAGATCCCTACTCAGTAATAGCTTGTGCTATTATTGAGTCTAATACCCTCAATAAAGCTAATTTTCAACTCACAACCTTTCAAGTCAACACTTAGTCAGCCCACCTCCTCCAACCACCTCCAATCCATGGAAGATGAATCACCTCATCTTTGCAGCTGTACTCACAGCTTGCCTAGGAATTAGAGGATATCAGCAGGAGCCAGGGGCCTTTGGACCACCTCCCAAAGGGCTGGGCCGCAGCTACCATTATGACCCCAGATAGCTCAACTCCTCCCACACTGGTTCCTGGCCTCCTCTGGTGTCGCCTCACTCTACTGTATCCATAGCAGTATATACCTCCCTGTACTATGTACTGGCCTACTTTGTGGGGAGCTTCAGGAGATACAGCCTTCATGCTAAAGTCTTCTGGTGGTTGATGACCATTTATCCAATTATCACTGCCTTGACCAATTTCCAGTTCTCTAACCTTCAGACTTACTCCTTCTAGTAGTCCCAGCAATAACTGGGTATTACATCTCAATTGTAACTTGGATGCTAAGACGCTCTAGCCAACCTATTACATCCTGATGAATTGGGGTTGGGAATTAATAGCCATTGCTGCAATGGGTAGCTGCAACTGCAGCCCACTCCAGAGTAATGTGCACTTACTCTTTCTTGTTGGATTGGCCATATCATCCTTAAAGGGAAGGAATGTGAATGCAAGAGCATGATGGATCCAAGAAGATGCTTTACTATTCCAAACAACAGTTCAGGTGTTAATAGCACCTCTGCATCCATTGTGCAGCTACATCAGCATATAACTTCCCTTCTTTCTCCAATAAAATATATACTTTTACACATTGCCTTTAACTCTACTCAGTTGCTACCTTAGAATTAGAAGGCAAAGACTCCAGAGTCCATAAGGCTAGTATTAATCCATGTATAGGCCTACAGCCATACTCTTATTAGCTAGCACTCCAGGCATTAATCCCCAAGACGTCCATAAGGTCAAATTCACAACACCCAGGCTTGTGGTGGATGTTCACATTGAATTTATCTAGGAACACAATTCAGTGTTCTTGTTGGTGGGAGAGGTTGGCTTGGGTCTTGAAATATATAAGGTACTTGTGGTCTGCAAGAGTTTTAAATGCTTCTTGCCTCTTGAGATTTCATTATTGTTTAACTAGGCAGTGTAAAAAGGCAAGAAGCTCCTTTTTGTGGATGGAGTAGTAACACTTTCTGTCTGTCAGCTTGAAGGACCCGTACACTACTGGCAAGAATTCTCCAGAGTCTGTCTTGAGTTGGAGTACACCCGCTATAGAGACATCTGAGTCAATGGCTTCCATATGATAGTCTCTGTCTCTCTTGAGGTACTGCATAATGAGGGCTAACACTAACCTCTCTTTAAGACAGCAGAAGCAAAGGTCTTTCTGGGGAGTCTATAGAAACTTGGATTTAATTCTGGTGATGGCAGATAGGGGGCCATTAACACAATGCAGTCTGTAATGAATCAACATAAGTAGACTATAATCCCCAGGAATTTCCTGAGTTCCCCTTTGGCTTTAGGGGGAGGCCTTTGGTAGATGGCTTGGATTTTATGTTTATTGGGCTTGATGCCATCTTTGAATAACACATATCCTAGGAAGGGTAGCTGTTTGCGTTAAAAATGGAGTTTTGATAGTTTGGCTAGCAGTTTGTGCTGTTCCGGGGTGGCAAACACTACTTCCAGGTTCTTATGATGTTGTTCCAAGGTTGAGCTGTAGAAAATGATGTTATCTAGGTATACAAGGACATGCTTTCTGATGTGAGGAGAAGACACCTTGTTTATGAGTGTAACAAAGGTAGATGGTTCATTGGTCATTCTGGGACTAACAAAAGCACATTCATATGATCTATATTTAGTTTTGAAAGGGTTTTGGGGATATCTTCCTCTTTGATGTGGATTTAGTTGTATCCAGCTATCAAGTCAATCTTGGATAATACAGTTGCGCCACCCAGTGCATCAAAAATTGCCAATGAGTGCTAATGGATAGTGTTTTCCTATAGTGACCTTGTTCAGGGCCCTTTAGTTAGTGACTAGTCTCAGGGACCCACCCTTCTTTGCCACAAAGAATACAGCAGCCACAAAGGGGATTGTGACGGTGTTGTAACTGTAACAGTAAAGGGAGCTAATTTCTACAAACATTTAGTCAGGATCCTATTTCTTAATACTATACCTGTAGATGGTATAGTGATAACCTTTGATAGGGCAGAAGAATATAAGGGTATAATGACAAAACTGGTATTTATTATGATAGTGTTGCAGCTATATAGTATGAGGCGGGGGAATTTCCACCAGGGGAAAAGAGGCACAGACAGAAGGACCTTCCTAATGGAGGAGAGTGGACAGGCACAGTAGAAAATCCTGCGCAATTGAACAACTGGTTTTAAGTGGCTTTCCTTATGGAGGCATGTGGCAATATCTATGTTGCTCTATTATTAACCTTGGAAGTAAAGTCTGCATCTGAAGCGCATTCAAAAGGTGCTTTGAACACTCATTTTGCTGCAACTGAACCAATGAGGATTCAGTATTTGGAATTGGGGAAGACAACAGTTCAATAGAAAGGACAGAATAATAAGAATAAGGTGTCGTTTATTTTAGAATATTGTGATTAATATACCATATGGGGAAAGCCACAAGGCCACACGGGGGTGGCATGGTGGGAAGTTCCATGTGGGAGTTGAGACCAAGGAATAACTTGTGCGGGGATCAGCAAGTCAAATTGGTAGCGCTCCTAATTAGGATGAAGTATCTGCCATTTGATATTGCCATCAATTAGTTCATGTCGTTAGATACGTCAAGGGGCAGCTCATCAAGCACCCCCTGTGTATTGTAAGATATGTTAGCAGGCAAGTCTGGAAGCTCAGTTGCAACACCCCCCTTGCCTCCTGCTTGTTGTCAGACACCAAGACCAGAGTCTGCAGAAGGTCTGGGAAGGTCCGCACAAAAAGCCTTTGTGTGGGGATGGTGCAGCAGGGGCGCAAGCAATCATGGTGAAGCTTCTTGGTATTTCCTTGGGCGTCTTTGAGTTGATAGGTATGATTGTTATAGAAAGCGGCTATCTTGAAGCGACCTAGGTGGGTGGGCTCCAAATTGGCAGAATTGGGATTGAAGGTGTAGACAGGATCACCTACAGCGTATCTAGCTTTGAGGTGCCTTGTCCCTCCTGAAATTTGCTTGTGTTTGATTTCCCAGGATTTGGCACGCCACTGATCTAGGGATGGAGTTATTAATAGGGGAGGCTTGTCAAGAACCTTGGACCGTAGCTTTCCCTGTTCAACTCCTGTCAGAATGTCAGGTGTCCCAAAGGCCAGGGTGCTGGGGCTGAACCTTGTACCCCTGTTGATTCTTGCTTGCAGGATAAGTAGAACAGTGGGCAGGTGTTCAGTCCGCGTGGTGTTAGGGTGCTCTTGTGAGAGCTTGGCAATCAATTGAACCAGTGAGCCATTTAACTGTTCCACACGTCCATTGGCTTGAGGATGGTAGGGGGTCATAACTATATGTTGGAGCACGTTCTTGGCGCAGTATGCCTTCATGACATGCCCAACAAGTTCAGGGCTGCCATCTGTGATGAGACTTTTGGGTCTCCCAAAGCAGGCCACAATTTCCTTGCCAATGAAGCAGGTATGGTGGTGGCGGTGTGGTTAGTTGTTGCCCAGGCCACTGGCCAGCAAGTGAAGTAGTCAATGGCGGTGGTAATGTACTTCTTTTCCAGTCTGTCTTTGGGAGGTGGCCCCACAATGTCAAGGGCCCATTGATTGAAGGGTTCCATGGCCTTGATGGGCAGGACAGACTTGGGGGGTGCAGGGTTGGATGTGTTCTTTTTGCACAACACACATATTTTGAGGAGGTCCAAGATGTCTTGACGCATGCATGGCCACCAAACCTTCCGTTTCATGATCTCAAAGAGGTTACACCCTCTAAAGTGACCCAGGGTTTGGTGGTAGTGCAATATTGTGTCACCTTGTTGCTTGGTGGAAATGTAAGGCGTCTTTTCACCTGTCTCTGCCCAACAGCAGAGGTTAACAGCATTGGTGGTGAACTGACTTTTGTTTTCCTTCAATTTGGAGATGGTTACCAAGTTAAGGTCTTTGTAGCGGGTTGCCTCAGGGCAGAGATAAAGCATGAGCCAATATGGATCCAAACCATTGTCCCCAGTGATGGACGCTACATAGAGTTGTGAAAGAGCATCAGCTGTGACAAGTTCCTTCCCAGGCTTTTACTTGATGCGCAACTGGTAAGGGGATAGGCACTCAACCCATCCTGCTTGGCGGCTTGTCAAGTGGGACTGCGTGTTGAAGTACTGGAGTGACTTGTGGTCCGTCAGAACATGGGGTGGGAAGGTAGCACCTTCCAGGTAACAGCGCCACTTCTCAACACAGTGCACAATTGCTGCCAACTCCTTATAATGGATGAGATAGTGTTGTTCTGAGTTGGTAAGCTTCCTGGACTCATATGCCACCGGGAGAAAGATGCCATTGTCAGTTTCTACACTTAGCACACCCCCTATGGCCCTGTCAGAGGCGTCAGTCTCAAGTTTGTACTGACAGTTTTGGTTGGGAAACTGCAGCACTGGCGCTGTTGTGACTCTTTGTTTCAACATCTCAAAGACTTAATCTCTGGCAGGAGTCCAGTGAAAGCAATGTTTGGTGTTGAGGAGCTCAGTGAGAGGCGCAATTAGTTCCCCGCAATTGGGAATGAACTTGCGCACGTAGGCAACCATGCCTAAGAATGTCTGCACCTGGCCCACATCAGTGAGGGGCGGCATGCTGGTGATTGCCTTGATTTTGGCAGGTTTGGGCTTTATCTCTTGGGCAGAGATGGTGTGCCCAAGGAATAACAGTTCCAATTTGAGAAACTTGCATTTGGAGGGTTTAGCTTTTAGCTGGGTTTTCTAAAGGGTGTCAAGGATAGCACAGAGGTGTAAGAGATGTGTAGTTTGATCTTGACTGAAGACAATAATTTTGTCAAGGTAAACAACCACACAATTTCCAATCAGGTCCTCAAATGCTTTGTTCATCAACATGGCAAAGGTGGAGGGAGCGTTGGTCATTCCAAAGTTCATGACACAACACTCAAACAACCTGTAGCGCGTATGGAAGGAAGTTTTTGCCTCATCCCCAGGTGCAATGCGGACCTGGTTGTACCCTGCAGTGAGATTGATCTTGCTAAAGACCTTCACACTATGCAAGTGTATCAAACAGGTTGTCAATCAGTGGCAGGGGGTACTTATTCTTAACTGTCACCTCATTTAGGGCGCAGTAGTCTGTGACCAGGCAACAGGGACCTGTCCTTCTTAGCTACAAAGAAGACAGCCACACCATATGGAGAGAGTGAGGGGCAAATGAAGCCCTTATCAAGAGCTTCCACAAGGTGCTGGTGGAGGGTCTCATCTTCCTTTGGTGTAAGACAGTATAATGGTTGTGCTTTAGGTAACAATCCTTGAAGTTACACAGTGTGCTGAATCTCCTGGGGAGGAGGTAGTTGTTCAAGTGTCTCACTGAATACATCCTTGTACTCCTCAAGGAGTGCAGCAAGCGCTGGTGGTGGTGAGGAGGTCAAGGGAGGAACTGCAGATGGTTCAGCGCGGATAACTTTGACTGAGCATTGGTTAAAGTCTGGTTTTCCCCCCTTGAAATTGTACAAGCCTGTCTCTGTTATTCTGACAAACACAGTATCATGGAGTAACTTGCTCATTTACACAGGGTAGATCTGGAACCCCACCCCATTTCTATTGAGGGTGATGACAGAGGTATCCCAGTCAATGTAGATATGATTGTGACAAAGCCAGTCCAGGCCAGCAATTACGTTGTGGCTGAGCTCTACCATGATTGGCCCAGAGAGCTTAACCTGGACGCTTCCCATTCTCACAGAGAAGGTTACTGTCTTGTGGGTGATTCTAACTCTGCAGGAGTCAGCTACTTGTACTTCCTTGAACCTGCTGGGCACCCGGTCCAGTTGTTGAGAGTCAGCAAGCACCTGGTCCACCATAGTGTGGTTGGCCCCAGTATCTACCAGTAATTTGTGTGTGTTTCCACAGAAATGGAAGGGATAGGACAAGTGTGTTACTTTATTTGAGGAGTGACTTGCTTGCAATACAGGGTTGTCACTGTGGACTTGAAAGATGTCCAGGGTTTTGATTTCATGAATGTTGTAGTTTCAGGGATTTTTTGTAAGTAGGGATTGAGAGGATTGGTCAGGTAGGGTTGCAAGGCCTCTTGTTGCTACAACCCCCAGGCTTTTTCCTGATCCTCAATCTGCGCTAGCTGGAGCTCCCCCTTGCAGGGGTGTTTAGCCCCATTATCCTGCTGACAGGGCTGGCGGCAGCCCACTTGATTGTGGCCACTGCCAGGTGTGATACAAGGTTGGGATGGAGCATCACTGGTACGGCGGAAGCCCATTGAGGCCTGGTTGTTAGCCTCCATGATGGCCTTGTAGCAGTCGTTGATGGAGGTGCAGCAACCTACGGGGACCCACTTGCAGATATGGGGTTTTAACCCATTGATGATGAGAGTGAGTAGCATTGCATTTCTGTTGGTCACAGCCTTGGGGGCAGCAGCAAGGGCTTGTTTCCAGGCAGCAAGGTACTCAGGAATAGAACCAGTTTGTTTGATTACTAGAAGAGGAGTTCCCACCACAATAGGTGAGGTTTCACTGTAGCGGGACTTCACAGTGTCCCTGAATACCGCCCAGGTGACTTCAATTTCCTGACTGGCCCAGCTAGTAAACCACACAGTGGTGGGCCCTGTGAGGCAACCAGACGCAGGGCAACCCACATGGGCTCAGGAACCTGACAGATACAGAGGCAGGTTTTAGTAGATTGGAGCCAACTGTCAATGTTGGCCCCTTTGACACCACCAGCAAAGGATTCTAGCTGAAGGTTGAGCATGCGTTGGGACAGGTCCAACTGGGGCAGGATGACGCTGGCGTCACGCTGCCTGAGGCAGACCCAATTGTACACGCTGGTGAGAACTAGCTGGTCTTGATAGATGCTGTATCTGTCAGGGATGTCCCCATTGGGGATTGACAGTAAGGTCTCTTGTTGGGGAGTAGCCATACGGCCTGTACTCCGTCCTTTCTTGGAGGGAATTTTGTTTTAGATAGGTCGTAAACCTACTGCTGCTACCACTGTTGCAACTGAACCAATGAGGATTCAGTATTTGGAATTGGGGAAGATAACAGTCCAATAGAAAGGACAGAATAATAAGAATAAGGTGTCATTTATTATAGAATATTGTGATTAATATACCATATGGGGAAAGCCACAAGGCCACATGGGGGTGGCATGGTGGGAAGTTCCATGTAGAGTTTGAGACCAAGGAATAACTTGTGCGGGGATCAGCAAGTGAAATTGGTAGCACTCCTAATTAGGATGAAATGCCCACCATTTGATATTGCCATCAGATTAGTTCATGTTGTTAGATATATCAAGGGGCAGCTCATCAAGTGCCCCCTGTGTATCATAAGATATGTTAGTAGGCAAGTCTGAAAGCTTGGTTGCAACAATTTTATGAGCGTTTTTAATGTAATTAACCTTATTAAACCCATGTTGAGAAGAAGCAATCACGTGATTGTTTTGTTGCTCAATCCCTAAATGGACGACTTAATGTCTAATCCATTCAGGATCTGCAACAGACAGTCTTATGAGGCCCTTTTACCAGGCCTCCTTAAGGTAACCATGGGACACATTATCCTTATTTGGAGTCAATCAGTATATAGGGTGTGCTTTGGGTACTTCTCCTTTGAGTTGTATAGAGTACTGTACGTGTTTTTCAGGGGGGCCCCTGATAGAGAATCTTTGAATATTTCTGGATGTTGGGCAACTATATCTCTTTTCTTGTGGCCTGATAGTGTCTTGCTTATCTTTGAAAGTATATGACATCATATTGAAAAGAGTCCCAGTCAATTAACTTTAGTCTGTCCTTCTCTTCTTATGTCTCTGTTATGTGCACAAACACATGGTCTTGTAAAAGTTGGTCTACAGTATCTGGATAAATTTGGTGATTGATGTCTTCCTGCTTGATGAATAAAACTGAGGTGAACCAATTAATGTGGGTCTTTTTGTCTCAACCAATCCAATCTGAGTACCACATCAAAGTAAGGGAAGTCAATGAAAGGCCTCTAGATAGTAGATTGAAGGCTCTCTAGTGTGATGGAAAAGGGGGCAGTTTCTCTAGTAACAACAATGTGATTTTCATCAGCTAAAATCACAGTTTTAATCTACAGAGGATTAGTAGCTAGCTTGAACTTGTTCACAAAGTTGCTTTTGACTAGGGTACAATCTGTGCCTGAGTCCAGAAGTGCTGAGCCTATGTAACTTCAAAAGCAGAAAGTGTAAGACATCAGTTTATTGGGGTTTCTGGTGATAGTATATAGTACCAGATCTCCTGAAGGAACCTGAATCATAGGGCACTGGTCTACATCTTCATATCAATACTCATCATTTTCCAAGGTTGATGATTGTTGGGGAGAGCTTGGCTTGCTTATTGCTCTCACCAGGACTTTCCCTAATTTTTCTTGCCCTGTGTGGTAGTAACTCTAAAGTGGGTACAATTAGATTGACCATTGTTCCTGTTGTTACTGTAAATTCAGAACCTGAACGTAAAAATGCGGAATTGTCAAATCCTTGACCCAAATTTTGAATCACTTTTGCAGGATAGCCTTTTTTAATTAAATTGAATTATTTGTATTTTTATTTGGATTTTTAAAAATGTGGGAACTCATAGACACTTTGCAAAGTTCAAGTCAAACTGCATATTTCCAATGTACAAAATGAATTAACTGGAATCATATTTGAAGTGTTCAAATCCATCAACCATTTTCATCAAGTCTACTTTGTTTTTTGGAATTGTGGGATTGTCAAATCCATGAACAAAAATTTCAAATCAATTTCAAATGCCACTATTAAACTCAGATATTAATTGCGGGAACTGGAATCCAAATTGAATGTACAGTAAGAAACTAGGACAAATCAACCCAAATCAAGAAGCTCCACTCTTGATAAAATCAAAGAAAAATCTAATCTCAACAAACATGTTTAGACATTAAATTAAGTGAAATTTAAAATTGTCTAAACTGGAAACAATGCAATATTCTGCACTCTAAATCACTAATATAGCAAACACACAACCATATAATAATATATGAGCTACCCTCCTGATGACACAGAATTTTTTTAAAAGTTTTTTGGCTTCTAGCGTAGCCAGGGGCCAAACAAACTTTTTTTCAAGGAAGAAGGAGAGGTGGGAAAGATAAACCATCAGTTTACTACACTATGTTTTCATGTATTGCTATTAAAGATACTTGATTATAGTAGATTTTAAAAAATGCTAATAATAAAATAGAATTATATATTACAATCTATCTTATCACATTGTCTTTTCCTTGATGCGTTGATAGTTCATTTGCTGTTGATAATGTGCTTGCATTTAATTGGATAGTTTCACCTCCAGTTGCCTTGGTGATAGGAAATCAAGTTGTCTCCCCAAGACCAGCTGTGGTTGCGGAGGCAACTTGATTTCCTATCACCAAGGCAACTGGAGGTAAAACTATTCAATTAAACACAAGCACATTATCAACATCAAATGGACTATCAACACATCAAGGAAAAGACAACATGAGAAGATAGATTTTAATATATAATTCTTATTTATTATTAGCATTTTTTAAATCTACTGTAATCATGCATCTAAATTTTAACTGCCCTAAAATGGAATAGGGTGATTTTTAAGAATGCCTATTATTCCTAAAAGAATTAGCAAAAATCCACTTTAGATCCTTTAGCATCCTTTTTGAGACACCCATAAATTATACTTATTTCAAATTCACCTCATTTTTGATTTGAAACTTTGTTCTTGGATTTGACAATCCCGCAATTTCAGATTTGTTAATTTTTACATGATGTCTATGATTTGTTTGACATGCAGGAAATCTCAAATTGTACATTAGAATCCTGAATTTATGATTCATGTATCCTGCATTTGTTTGCTGTGTTTTGTCTTTTGTTAGTTGAGTTATCTGCTCAAGGGATTCAAAATTTGCCAATTTAAATAAATTAAAAAAGTCAAATTAAATGGTTGATTTTATTAAACATTTTAATTTTCACTCAGCTGAGTTGCCCGCAAAAGTGATTTGAAATTTGGACCAAGGATTTGACAATCCCGCATTTTTATGTTTAGGTTCTGAATTTACAGTACAATCATTAGACATCTGAAGTTTATGGTTTGAGACATTGTTGTTGCTGTTGCTGTTGCCAGGTGTGGGGCATCTGAAAAGTCTGAGGGGTGAGAGTCTTTGGGTCTCTCTTTTTTTCATTATGTGCCTTGTGGAGAGCGTTGGAGGGTTTCTCTGCTTTCTCTGTATTGTAGTACATAATTTAGAGATTGGTCACTTGATCTAAATTAATGTGTCTCATTATGTGAGGTTTGAGTGTGTCATAGTACATAAGGTGTGTTGCTGGGTATCAAAAGCAATCTCTGAAGGTGCACACAGGTGCAGCTTTTTGTAGGCCCTTTTTAATTCCTTTGTTGTATCAGTTTGCGTCAAGTTCTTCCCTATCAGATAATCATGAGGGTATTATCCTTCATTAAAAATCTGGCCAATAAGTCTTGCTTGAAGGTCTCACAGTCTTTCTTTGTATGATTTTTATGCCACTTATCACATCAAGTGCCTGTGTTGTGGATCAGCCAAATAGAGATCTCTGCAATCCAGAAGCAAGTTGGACACTACATCTATGTCAGCTTGTTCTGAGCTTACTGGATCCTTGCTGTATCATTGTTGTCATTGACACCTACAAACAACTCCAAGGCTGTACTGCAAAGTTGCTGAGCCACATGTGCAGGAATGATACTCTCACTGTTGGCTCATGGCGTGACAGCAGGTGCCTGGAAGAACCCTCAGGCAGATAGGGTGTTGAAGGCAGGGACCAGCATCACCATGTTCTGGTACATTATGCATTGTTCTGGTATTTTGCTCCCTGGTGTATAGGGTTTCCAGTCCATAGGGAGCCTGGACATGATTCTTTTATATATTTATTGACTGCGGCAAGTACGTACAACAGAGGGAATCTTGAAAAGAAAGGTAGGATGAAGAACCTACCTGTGCTACTACCTTTGAAAATGTGCTGTTTTAGTAGAGTTACAGCGGGGAATGATTGAATACTAGATAATATTATTTTTTGGGAGATAACTGTCATATAATTGCTGTGAATATGGATATTAGGAACATGATTGTGGTGATTGCTCACTTGGATGGTTAAGGAATGGCTTGATCCTTGTAGAGAATCAAGAGCTGAATCAAGGTATCCATTGTGTGTTGGTTGCTATCTGGTCATGTTACTAGGTTTAGGAATTTGATTTGACTTCTGAATTTGGCTTTGGGTACTGGGAAGTTGGATTACAGGTGTCAGAAATGCTCTTTCTGAAATTCCTGGCATTAATTCCTTAGAAAATTCAACTACAGAGGTTCACTCTAATTCAAGGTTATTAGGAAATACTTGGAAACCTAAATTAGTTAATAGTATATGTTCTATTTTACCTTGTTTATACAACCCAGTTGAAATTGATTATTCTGTTAATCCAGGGATGGGGATTGAGCCCAAGGCTTCCTTGGACTTAATTGGTCAACTAGTAGATAATGTTATTATCAATGTTACTTTCAACCAATTGTTACCTTAAACAGGAGATCACAGCCAATCAACTGGCGCCAAATCAACTTTGAATTGTTGCCAAACCATCCTAGGTGACGTCTACACAGTGGTTGACGCTGTTTCTTGATATTCTAGCTCTGAAAACTCTGGTTCTGTTGTGTGTAATTCCCCAGTTCTCCAGAGATCAGCTGGAGAAAACTGGGGCTTCTTGTAAGAGAGGGGGCTAAACTAACTAAGTTTGGCTCCTATCCCAGCAAAACAAACCACCAGGATGCCACCCAGTGGAGAACTTGAACAGCCGCTTGAAGGGGGACCACAGAGAGGACACCAGGGACAGGTGAGGAAATTAGGCATTTAGTCCCATTAACGCAAGCCCAGTAAGTAACCATGGGGTGCAGGAAGGGACATGGGCTGTACCCTCAACTGTCTGCAGGGGCACAAGGACCTCATCCTCCAGGGGGAAGGCAACACTGCAGACATCTCCTGAGCAAGCGGGATGAACAAAGCAGGGTCCTGCAAGTACAGCCTCAAGTTGTCACAGGTGGGGCTCTTAACAAGGGCCTCACCAGAATTAAGAAACCCGCTAGGTAAATGCAATAGGCTGTAGGGGTTGTTGCTCACCAGGAAGACCAAAGAGGTGATGCGGGACCACAGAGTCAGAGAGGTGGACCATAGAAGCAACACAAACAGGGCCAGGGAAAAAACCACAAATTTGAGAGCAGGGAGTATCATATAAATGATCACCAGAAAATTTGGGTTATGGGGGTGGTAATTTTAATCTTGATTACAATAAGAAATTCTTAAACCAGAGGAGCTGCAAGCCAGTAAAATTTTTAGCTTTAGAAAATGAACTGGCAGCCTTTGGGATGGTCTCAAATGGCTTTAACAGAGCCTGGGACTAGAGCGAGATCAAAATCAAGCAAAAACAAGAAGAAATTCAAGTAAGAGTAGTTAAGTATACTGACAATCAACTTAAAATTTAGGTTTGAATAGGATTTTTGAGAGCAAGAACTCTTTAAACTAAAGATATACTCTGGCAATTCTCTTAGCGGTTTCAGAAGAGAAGCCGGTTTCAAAGAAGACCGGTAAAAGGTAAGGGATAAATAAGAAATCACTAACACCTTTTTAAAATTGGAAATCACTCTAACAAGAGTCCGTATTCTAAAGTTTACAGTAAAAATTGCTGCAACCAAGTCTAAAACTTTAATGTGAGTAGAGAATAGACAAGCAAGGGACTAAAGGTCCCCTTGCAGTGTTAAAATGAGTGTGTTGCAAGGAAGTTGGGTCATATGACCTAATGACTTGGATCTAATTGGCTTGTGGAGAAATTTTTCTAGCCAGGGCCAGGGGGACTGGAAAGTTTCACCTTAATTTCTGCGGTCCCATCTGATTGAATAGAGGGAGTCCCAGGCATTTATAATTCACTTGGGGTTTTGAGCATTGATATGGCGCCACTTGATTGGTTGGATCTGATGATTTTCAAAAGTGGGCAACACCATGACAACAAACAGTCCAAATCAATCAGTGTTTCTTCCCAGGCCAGAACAACCAGAGCCAGGGGGTCTGCAGGGTAGGCCATAACAAATCTCTCATTAGCAGTATGAGCTAAATCTTCTAGAGAATTAAGAGGCTTGGCTTTTATTTTTAGACCTTTTTTGGTGCAGCAGGAAAAAACAGTTTGATCCAAGTCCAAAGGTGGCAGTGGATTTACACTTCTCCAGAGCTTGATCTTCTGGGTTTTGGCAAACACCTTCAGTTAAGATAACCATTTTGTTTTGGAGAACATAATTATGCTAATTTTGTTTACAAAAAGCTTCATTATGAGTTCCAGTAACCCCAAATTCTCCAAATTTCCCCAGATTCATTCCCCAAATCTTCTGATCTCCTTTATCTTCCATCCAAACCATTTTATTACTACCATGCTATATAAGGCTGGTAAGTCACATTTTAATACTTGTTCAATCAATAAAGTCTACA
Source organism: Entomophthora muscae (assembly GCA_014839935.2). Taxonomy (NCBI): domain Eukaryota; kingdom Fungi; phylum Entomophthoromycota; class Entomophthoromycetes; order Entomophthorales; family Entomophthoraceae; genus Entomophthora; species Entomophthora muscae. The sequence goes on along the minus strand of QTSX02002855.1, from coordinate 294,754 downwards.
TTCACCCAAGTGAATTATTGTCTATTTTTAGCTTGACATAAAACTTTTCTCAATCCTAAACCATGATATTACCCAAGACTTCTTTTGTGGAGTTTCTTGGGTATAAATGGCTCTACTGGATGATCTTGTTGCCGGCTGTACTGGCCAGCATTTTGATAGGTTCACGTGCAGATTCTGGCTCCTCTCCCAAGGCGCAATTCTTAGATAGCTCCTGGTGCTGGGTAATACCAAGAGTATGGTATACCACTACCCCCTTGTCCCACAACCCACCTTGCAAAGAAGAAACACAGACCTACCAATCCGTACATAAGCCACCTGAACCCCAAGTCTTCCGCCCCTTGGCTTCTTCCTTCCTCTTGTGCTACTTGGGGTGTACTTCTTCCTAGGACAATTCAACCCGCTGTTAAATTGGTATCATTTATTAGGAGAAATATTTCACCTTGGTATGATATCCTTGACCGTAGGCTCATTAGTAACTGGACTAAATCCTTCTTCTATCATTAATCACCTAGAAATATTAATTCTTAGTGGGTGGGTGCTTGACAACAGGTCTCAACCCTGTTTAGTTGGAACCTTGCTGGGGGTTTGAGCCTGTTGTTTTGAAAAAAGCTTAAAATTTTATTTGAAAGAATAGACAAGAAAGGACCCAAAATTGGCCTTCTTGTCTTTTGAAGACCAGAATTCAGTTAAAAGGACCACCAGGAGCAGGGGAGCCTCCTGGTTGGCTGGGGCATTAAATTTGTAGCCCATGGTCATGGGGGTTGAAGAGTTTTGGATTAATTTCTGAACTTATATCTGATTGACTGGTGCATATAGAATGGTCTTGGGGGAATTCAAACCAGGATTTTTAATTTTTAGAAGATGACTTGGATGTTTTTGATTGGTTGTTTTTAATTTTTTTCAGCAGCAGTTGCCATCAGGCTAGTAAGTAATCCAAATTGACCAGTGTTTTTCCCATGACAGAAAAGAAGAAGCTAGGTGATCTGTGAGGTATGCTAGAAAAAATTTCTTTTCAACAGTGTGAGCCAAGTCTCCCAAAGAATTGAATGGTTTGGTGGGACTTTGATTGGATTTCTTTGAATGTCAAAGAAAAATGGTATGTCTAAATCCAAAGGGGGAGTAAATTTACATAAACAAATCATTAAAAATTAATCAACTGTATTAATTATCAAAACACCCCTATGAAAGTGTCTAAACTTGGAAGCCCAAAATTTTTCATCAACACACCAATAGATGAGTTCAACATACCAGTGAAATTTGAATCCTTGAAAAAAGACATAAATAACATGATTGTTAAAGTAAACAATAGTGTAATAAATGATGTCAGAGATCCAGTAGTACCTAGAATCCAGTTATGTAATCCTGAAATACAACTGGCTAAAAAATCTATTCAAAACCCTGGAATCTCATGAAATCATTTATCTAAGCAAATAAGGGTGCACATATCCCTATAAGACCTTCTTTGTGAAAGATCTAAAATAAGAAAAAAATCCCACAGAACAGTGTCATTATTAATACCAATGAAAAGGAAATAACTATACTTAGCTGAAACTAAAGTCCCCAGAACATAAGCATCAGTAAATAACTGAATGATGCATGTTATTCTTAATGGTGGTGCATATAGCAAATTAATAACTACAAAATTCTTAGAGAGCTTACCTAATGTCAAAATCACTTTTTCAGACGCCTTCTTCCTCATGGCTGACAGAAGTGAGAAGTGAAGCCTGGGGAAAGTTGTTGGACTCAAACTTTGGTTTAGTGACACAAAGATATCAATAGTGTCATGAATGCCAATATTCAAGCTCTTTTAATTCTACCTTCATTTGGTTCTTTTGAGGACAAATCCCTTGGTTTTGCCTTTTCTCCTTGAAATGGATCTATTTTCAAAAATAGAAATTCATCTGTTTATATTCCTCATTATGAGCAACTCAATTGCCCCACTCATGTGTGTGGCAAGTGGAACTAGTTTCCTTGTATTGTTTTGTGGTAACACCAAACAATATATATTTCAATTTTTTGTTTCCAATAAAAATTAAGTTCTATTAACATTTCTGTCTTTGTGTTTTCAAATACTTTGGCACCTCTCTCTAGCCACAACTAGTAGAGATTCCTTATTTAGTGACATAAGGTAATTACTTCACCTTCCCTGCCAGCTAACAAAGGCTTAGTACAAATCCAATCCTAAGTTTAGGATTTCCTGTTATGTGTCTGTGCCACGCCTCAGAACACAACAAATAGACACAGCCATTTTTGACCACCACAAATACAATCTACTATTGAGTAGAGAAACAATGACACAACTGGGTATTATCATCCAATACACCAGTAAAAAGAGGAAAATTGAGCACAACAACCAGAATATTTAACTTCACATCAAATTTGACATATCACAAATCACTGAGTTCCTATGGGTTGCCAATAAAAGCAACATCAACTAGAAAAAGAGGCTAAACAAGAGCCAGATGATTCAAATAGTAGAATTTTTTAAGAAATTTGTTAAAAACATTGCCAGATATTCCATAATCCTACCTGAAGCATCTGCGTTTAAACATAAGATCAATGCCAAAAACACTAGGCTTATAACATCAAGATTTTATAGACTTCTAAATTCCAAGGAGGAGTTCATAAAGAAATAGACTTGAAGATCACTGAAACAAGAGTTAATAAAACCTAGTACATCAAATTGGGCCTTAGCACTGGTTGTAGTGCCAAAGAAGGGCGGCAAGCAAAGGATGTACATCAATTGAATCCTGTTGAACAGATTTACTGCTTGCTATAACTACCTATCTTTAGAATTTCAGACATATTAGCCTCCTTCATAGAAGAAAAATGGTTCTCTGATATCAAATTATTCATTGGATTCCATCAGATCTTGATACAAAAGGAACACCAACCTAAGATGTAATTTGTTACTAAATGAGGACAGTATGAGTATAAATGTATGCATTTTAGCTTAAAAGGTGCCCCATATACCCTCCAGAGAATCATGAACAAAGTATTTGCAGGCCACATTATGAATTTTTATCATATATCTAGATGAATAATACAATATAATCAATCTCATTTGAAGAACAATTAGAGCACCTAAATTATTCTTAGAACAAATTAAACAAGATAACCTTACAACAATGCAGAGTAATCCATAATGGCCATCTGGAAGCTCAACCTATTTAGACACATAGTAGACACTGCTGGAAAGCACCCAAATCCTGATAAAGTCACAGCCATAAAAGAGTGTCCAAAACCTAAAACTGCAAAACAGGCTTGATTGTTCATGGGAGCTGTTGGGTAATATCATCAGCTCATACCTGATTATAGCAATTTTTCAGCACCTCTGTTCAATCAGACACATAAAGACAAGGAATTCATTTGGGGGACCTGAATATGAAGTCTTTGAGAAATTGAAAGCAGTAATCATGTCATAATCTGTACACATTTACCCAGATTTCTCTGAGACATTCCACATATTATCAGACTCTTGTAAAGATTCTATCAGCACTTTACTGTGCCAAGATGTAGAGGTAATCTAAAAAAACTATCAAATCCATTCCAAAAAAAGTTCCTTGCAAAATAATACCACTACTGGATCTACAACAAGGAATTACTCACTATCATAAGGGCCCCAGAAAATCTTTGCTATTACATACTTGGATACCCCTTACCATTTATACAGATAGCATAGCCTTTAAGTTTATCACTGGAAACTTGGGTACAAACTCCAGAAGAATTCACTGGCTCACAAACCTAATTGACTGTTTTTGCAACATATTTGATTACTCCCTCTTGGGAATTTGATTCTCTGGTGGATTTCCCAACTAATCATTAAGTTGGTGGCACTCTTATCAATTGCCCATCTATTATAGGGATCAAACCTTTTGAGTCATAAGCAGAACACTACTTGAATAAGCCTCATGACCTTCATGACATACAAAACAGTATGTGGATTCTTATGATAATATATAATACTCTTAACTCATACAGTAGTTTTAAAACCTGTTGAGATAAACTTATATTATTCAGTTTAGAACAAATGAACTCAGTCACAAAACAGATGTCAACTGGAACCAGTTGAAGGTTAATTTACTCAATAAAGCTTCCATTTATCTAGGGCCAAAAAACAAAAATTAGTCAATCACAAAACAAAAATAAAACAAATACTGAATTCCAAAAATGAGATAGCAAACACATGAAACTGGAATTCATAATGCACCCAATCCAGTCACTTACTGAAGCATTCTACATCAAGTTTGATAATGAGTGTGTGGCAAATATGATAAAAACCAAGAAAAAGTAAGGTTCAGTCACAAAAGTGACAAACTCAAGCACAAAATGACTCCTTTTTTGAAAATATTGATTATTTTTGGGACTCAAATTGGAAATAGTGGATTTCAGGAGTGAATCCATCAAAATCTATCCAGGGAACTAAAGCATTATTTTCAATGTATGTGCATCTAAATTTGGACATTTATGTCTGAGAGAATATCTCAAATAGGAGCACACATTTAAATAAAATTAGGTCCCTAGAAATTATTTGCTTTTCTGTTTTTTATAGAATTTTTATTGCTTTTTATTAGTATGATTTTTCAAGTGAAAGTAACACTTAATGAAATAAGTCTGTTGAAAATAGGAGGTGTCTTTGTTTGAAAATTAGCACACCAACTTTTGGTCAATCTAGCACCAGACCACTGGGTTCTCTAGTGCTAGATTGACCACAAGTTGGCGTGCCAATTTGCAAACAAAGACACCTCCTATTTTCAATAGGCTTATTTCATTAAGTTAAACTGGGTGTAATGACTGAGGTGTGTTTGGTCTGAGCCAAGCATAAAGACACCACATGTACACCCATTCTGATTGGCTCTGTTGTTGGAATATGTCCATTTTGGTATAAAAATAAAATAAAATACAAACAGTTTATCTATAAAATTTATTTATTTTACTTTTTATCTCTCCATATATAGTAGCATGAAACCTTTTAATAACTGTAGTTTATTTCAAATTAGATTTTTATCTTTCTATATTAATTATTTTTGGTTGTAAATGTGCACTGTCAATCATGAGTTTGGATAAATTTGATATTTTTATTGATTCTAACCCCAAAACAGACACTCAGAACATTTATTTCCTTTTGTATGCTAGATTGCATTCTTAATTAGGACAAGTTGGTAACAGTGTTATTGATTCATTCATGTGTTTTGATATTTAATATTTATGTTGTCTGTTTCAGTTGCTAGTGATGTAAAGTCACTCCCCCCTTTAGCCTTGGATAGGACAATCTTCCCGCGTTGCACAAAAAAATCTGCTCAGAAGCCAGCCAAGCCCCTGAATTCCCTTGAGGATTTAGCCCACACAATTGATGAGATATTTGTGTTGACATACCCTTTCCAAGTGGCAAATACTGATGTTTTGAACTCTGTTCCCACTTGGGAAGAATCTTTGATTAATTTGTACTATTTTATGGCTTGGGCTTGTCCGCATTTAAAATTAATTAAGTCTAAACAATCAGATTGCGCTTTGGTTACTTCAACAAAATCCATTTCAACTGGAATAAATGGCATCCTGAAATGTCCTTTTGGCATCAGCTAATCAGAGGTTGGATCAGAAATTGATGAAAAACCATCCAAGCTCCCTTAAATTACTGGCAAAATTTCTATCTCACCCAATCAAATGACTGGCTGAGGTCAGCTGACCTTCAAATTCAAATTGGTTTTCCTTAAAGCAAGATAGGGGACTTTTTGTAAGGCCCAGCTGTATAGACACAGCAGAACTTACTTTCTATAATTAAAGAGAAAAATAGATAGCAAGAGATTGGGTTGAACTTCAATGATAGCTTAGCTATCAACTAGTCAAATTTCATTTATTTATAGGTGAAAGGTAGTGAGGGGAGATTGTGTAGGAATAATGGGTGCAGAGAGTGCATTTGATGCATGTCAAATTAAGTTGTCACTTGTTACTGTCATAGTCCTGTACTCTACTCAAATTTGCTTGTGATCTGGATTCTCAACAAGTGCTCACTACTTGATAATAAGGATTTGAAATGACAAGTGCTTTCAAATGTGTGTTTGGATATACAGATCCAATTCCTATTTGCCAATATACAGTTGCATGCATGACATGACATCATTTTCATGCAACCAGTTATTCATGTGGGAAGTTTGTTTTGTCTTAATTTCGCTCGTGATTGGGGTTCTTGACAAGTCACTATTGCTTAAGGAAAGTTGTCAGGCTTGGCAAGACCTTTCGAATGCAAGTTTAAGCATCAATTTTCATTATACACTCAATGAGTTACGCTTGTATGAATAGGAACATCCATGCATTAATTTATTCATGCAAAATGCATGAATACTCATCTTTGAGTAAATTGCAATTTTACTACTACCTGGCCCAGATATTGAATAATTCCCAATTTCTATTGGCCAGGTGATTTATGTCAGGATAATCCTGACACTTTTGGTCCCCTGCTTGCTCATTTTAACAAATAAAGTTTACTTTCCTTGTTTTTGGTTTTGGGATTCTCTTGTACATTTTCTTTATTGTCTCATTTGATTCCCTGGCTTGTTAGTAGAAGTTAATAATCCCTTACCTCCCTGGCCTTTCCCTGGTTCCCAGTGTTGTTGTCGGAGCTCCTAAAGTTAAAGTTAACTCTGATAAACCCGCTTACCTCGCTTGCTTTCAAAAGTCAAGCTTAAACCTTAAAATTAGTATTCTATTCTTAATATATACTTACTTTAATTTTGATTTTGCTTCTTGTTTGCTTTGTTGTCTCCTCCTCCTCATATACACTTTGAATAGTCTCTTTCACTCCCTTTTAAAGTGTATAGTCACTATTTGTTGTCTAATCAACTTCAAACTCTTCCTGCGGGTGCCTATTTCATTGGTTCCTATTTTCTCTTTAGTTTTGCCCACTTCATTATAGGGAATTTTGTTGTGCTTGTGTTTTCCCTTTTCTTCTATGTTTGAATGTTGGCCCCATTTTTGAAATTTGTGGCCTTTTCCCTGGCCCCTGCCCTGGTGTTGATTTGGACCACTTCCCCAGATCTTTGGAGTTGTGTGTCACGTTCTTTCCACCTGGTGAAAAGCAACCCCAGCCACTTCATGCATGTGTTTGAGGACCTCCCCAGACAGGCACAGGATATCCTTCTCACTAGTGAGAACATTGTGAGAAGCCTCACTTGTGATGACCTCAAATTTCCAGTCTCAAGACTCCCCCTGTTATGCCGTCACACCAGGCTCCCCCAATGCCCCCTCCTGAGGTCCCTGTTGTTCAGGTCCAAGAGGGTGTCTTGAGTACCCAAGAATCCCTGCCCAAACGCACTTCATGATTGCTTGGTGGGATCATCTTGATGGTTTTGGACTCCTACTTTCCCCGACTATCTGCCGCGTCCTCTTTGTGGACGCCACTTTGAGCGGCCACACCAGCTTTTCATTGGATGATGTCCTGGTGGATCCTCCTCCCAGGATGAGAGCCAAACTTAGTTAGTTTAGCCCCCCTTTCTCACAAGTGAGGCTTGTTGTTGGATCAAGTTTGTAACTTTTGTGACTGAATTTCATGCATTCATCCAAAACATAGTAAACATAGTAGATTGGTTCTGTGACTGAAACTCATGCATTCTAGTGCTTGGTTCACTTGTAGAATTTTTAAGCATTTGTCCCCAGTTTGAATAGGTTGTTGTATGCCTGGACATTTTTGCCAAATAGCGCTCATTTTCTGTGAAATTATCTTCTATTTAGATCTATCAAGTTGAAATTTGTTTTGTGACTTAGTTCATGCTTTCTAAACTGACTAATATACATTTATCTCAGCAGGCTTGAAAACTACTGTATCAAATAACGTATCATTATCTTCTTAATTTTCCCCTTTATATTGTTTATTATACTTCCAAGAAGTATATACTCAACACTATGATTTTAAAATACATCATATATCTGGAAAGCAAAATGTAGCTGCATATGACCTCTCTGTCAATTCTCATTGCTCATGAAAATAAGGACTACAAGGACAACATAAATAAGTTCAAGGAGATATCAACCCTAGAAACCACAACTGGATCCAAAGCAAAGTTTTTGACTTTATCAAAAGCTATGCAAAGTTCATTATAGTGAACAACAAGACTTTTAGAAAAACAATATATGTACTGAGATTAATACCTATAAAAAGCGACAGAAAGGCCATCCTGATTGAGGTATACAAAGGAGCAGAACACTTTGGAAGGAATGGCGCCCTGGAGAGTTTGAAAGGGATGTACTGGTGGTCTGAAATGTATGTAAAACTATACAACATATTAGGGAGTGCCAACTATAAAAGGTTTAGTAAACACATAGAACATCTGAAACCAGCCAAACCTATTGTTTCTGCCAAGATGTTTGACCTATGGGGCATTGACTTTTTGGGACCCCTACCAAAATCTAAACAAGAAAATGAGTATATTTTGATAATCACAGAGTATTACTCATAATGGCCTGTGGCAATGGCATACCAGATAACACAGCATTAACAATCATGAAATTCTATACAAGGATATTATAACACAATACAGACCATCATCAACACTACTCTCAGATTAAGAAACCTGTTTCAGAAACCAATGAATAGCAGACCTAACAGAAAAGATTAAAATTAAGCAATGATTTGCCATAGCTTACAACCCACACTGCAATGAACTCACCAAAAAATTCAACAAAACCTTGATTGAGACTTTGGAGAAGACCAAAGGATACCAACTGGGCATCTAGGAAATCCCTTACTGTGGCCTTATGGCATTATAGAACAAAGATACACACAACAACTAAAGTGACACCGTTTGAAGTAATGTATGGGGTGAAACCACCCACAATCAGGTTGGAGGTAATCCTAGGACAAGAGAACACAGAAGACAACCAACATGATGCAAGAACCAAAATTGAAGAGAACATAAAAGAAAGGCTTACCTCATCCTAGCCAACCAAGAAAAGAAGAAGAATGAGCTATCATTGGTCAAATTAGGCCAATGTGTATTTAAACTCAAGAACAATCTAGTTGAGTCACACCCAAAGAATTTCATAACTAGATGGACCAGGTCATACACTATCTATGGATTCAGTGATAATCATAATTATTACCTCAAAGGCCAAGAAAGTATCAGATCCAGTCATCCAATCAACAGAGTGCATTTGAAGCCATAATATGCTTAGATTAAGTGGAGGAATGTAATGGCAAATTCAGATATTCATTGAATAATCAATATTGACATAGACAAGCAGACCTACTATTTAAACTCAATCCACTCAAAATAAAATACACTTTATTATCTTGAATATCTGATGCAGTAGTTTTCAAATCTATGGCGTTAAACAGGAAAACTCATCTCTAAGCAAAAATAACTAATCTGAAAATGGAATAAATTGTCTGTAAACGGAATAAAAATAATGTATTTATATTAAATTAAAATATATTTGGGTTCACTTCTATTTCATTCTGAGATGCTTTAATTTTGTTTATATCTGAGTTGATTTTGTTTACAGATGAATTGATTCCATTTCCAGATGAGTTTTTTTTGCTTAGCATCATAGCTTTGAAAACTACTGTAGTTGTAAATCACTAGTACACTGTGAAAAGTCCATTATGGAAATTTAGTCACAGATAGGGCTACTGAGGATCACCTACAACTAGGTTCCAGTTTATGGCCCAGGGCCCAAACTTAATCTTAAAGATAGTATATTAAAAAAAGGACCCAAACTTAATTTATACTATTTATATATTACAAAAACTGCTTTGGGTGACATTGGACCAGATCTGGTAGGTGTCTGGAGTTGGCTTTCCATAACCCTAGTTGCAAATAAGGTTGGGAAGGCCACAGTTTTTAAAATTGGAATAAATATTCCAAATGGGAATGTAAATTAAAAAACTGACCGTCCCAGCCCTAGTCACAAATCATTTTGTAACCATTTTGGTGCCTTCCACAATTTAGTTCAAACAAGATTTAAATTTGAAAATGATAGAAATATCATAAAATTGATAGGTGCACTTTTGGATGAGACTAAAGTAGGGCTGCGTCAGATTTTGGATGGGTGGCTCCTTTTATAAAAAGAAGCCACCCATCCAAAATCTGGAAACAGTTTTGAGAGAATCTTCTTTGAGAAGATTCTCTCAGAATTATTTCCTTTCACATCCACTGGATGTTAATCCAAATCAAATTTACATCCAGTGGATGTTACAAAGTGCAGAGCCTTGGTCAAAAAGACCAATCATTTATTCATTTTTTGAAACAATCAATCCCTAACTTAACCTATTTATCCAGTAGATTTGAAACAATCAATTCCCAGTTTTAATCCATCTATCCAGTAGATTTGAAGCAACCAACTCCTAGTTTTAATCCATCTACCCAGTAGATTTGAAGCAATTAATTCCCATTTTTAACCCATCTACCCATTATATTTGAAGTAATTAATTCCCAGTTTTACACATGTGAATTTTTTATCAAGTATATATCACCAGCACTTAACTAATAAATAACAAAGCTCACTCTTGAATTGAACCTTACTCCCAATAAAACTTTGATCAAAAATGGACTGTGAATACTGCAAAGCAGCAATTGATGATAGCCAGTTTATTACTTGTAAAATGTGTCATAGTGCTGTTCACCTGCTCTGTACAGACTCTGACGCTTCTGATCATGTGGGCAATTCTTCATTTATTTGAAAAGTTTTCAAAGTTAATACAAGCTGTGAAACTCTGGCTGATAATTCTCTTGATGCCTTGGAGCCAGAAGGTCTTATTGAGTTGTCTACTACTCAGAGTGTTTCAGGTAAATATTTTTTAAATTCAAGCTAATTATTTTAGTGTACAAAACTCCCAAGGATTTTTTTCATATTGGTGAAAAGCTTTTAAAAGGAAAAAACTTTACCCAAAAAGCAGTTTGCAAGTTATGCTTTCCAGTAAACCCAACAGTTGATCCAGAATATGGGTAATAATTTATAAATATCTTAATTTACTAACTTAATAGAATTTTTAGAATTTCCAAAGGCTGTACAAAATGTTTAATGGCTCATCTTAAGAAAAAAGCACCCCAAAGAACATGAATTAATTGAACCCCCCTTAAGCAGAAAGAGAAAGCTGACTGGGGATCCATCTGTTGTAGGCTTGTCAAGAATTAAGTCCCAAGAAGACCTTATTTGACAGGTTATGATCTGGATTATCCGAGCAGGCATGCCCTTTAGTGCTGTTGAGGATCCAATCTTGCAAAACATTTTTGAAGAATACACTTTATTGCTGGAAGAAAAGCAATTCAAAAAAGCATTTCAAAAGCGTGACTATTTTTGGGAGCTTTTACCAACAATACATCAAACTTATGATCAAGAAAAAAGAGTCTTTTAAACAAGGTTAATACAAAACTGGCAATAACAACTGATGTTTGGTCGTCTGCAAATGATGAGTCTTATATTGGATTCACTGCACATTGGGTTACTTCTGGGTTTGAACTGAAAAGAATTTTGCTTGCCTTTATCCCATTTCCAGAAAAGCATACTGGTTAAAATATTCTGAAAAAATATACCACTGTTGTTGAAAAATATGACATTTCTGAAAAGGTGAATTTATCTTTATATTTTAATGCATAGTTATTAACTTTACTATGGCTTTAGATTTCAACAATTACTTTGGATAATGCATCTTCAAATAAAAAGTTTATTGAGCTTCTGTCAGCAAGTAGATCCTCTTTGAATTTTGTTGATACAAAAGAAAACTTTCACATAAGATGTATTGCTCATGTATTACATCTAGCTGCACAGACTCTTATTCTTGGAATTGATGGCATTGAAGTAAAAAAGAGCCTCCTATTCAAGTATTTCTTCCTGGTTTGAGATTTGGGACACAAGAAGCTCTTGATGAGCTAATGGAAACATTTGAAGACACTCCTACATGCTCTCAAAATGATGGGGCAAAAAAACTCAACCTGACTTTTAATCTTAGAAAATTACTTTTTAAAAAAAGGATCTGAGCAGCTGTTAAAAACACTGCATATTTATCAAGAGTTTAACTCAATTGATAAATCCAATCCTGTACTTGATGTGAGAACAAGATGGAATTCCACCTATGCCATGTTAAAATGGGCATTAAAAAATAAAGAGGTATGTATCATAAATAATTTTTTAACAATATATAGGCAATTAAAGGAGTTGTCACTTCTGAAGAAATGTCATCTTTAAAATGGGATATTTTTGGAAGGCTCACTTTCTGGCTGGAAATATTCAATTCTACCACATCTCTGGTCTGTCCAACTAACTCCTGCTCTTTATCATATGCCCTGGTGTCAATTATTAATCTTAAAAAAATCTAAGTGATGAACTTAAAGTTTTATCATCTGATGATTTGCTTTTCTGGCCCCTACAACAAACCAAAAAGAAAATTGAAAAGTACTTTGAATACTTTATATCAGATATTTATCTGGTGGCAATAGGTAAAATTAACTTTAATTAAACTGACTTTTAGTGCTGGATCCAGCATACAAGCTCTTTTTCTTTAAAAAAACAGCACCTGAGCTGTACTCAAAAGCAGAAAATGCCATCAAGGCTATTTATCAAGAGTTTAAAGATAAATCAGCTGATGGCTACAATGATGAGCCTGTTTTAAGCATTAGCGATATGCAAAGAGCTCAATATATCTGAGCTCAATAATGAGCACAATGAAAAGGATGAAGGGGAGCTGGGATTTTACCTAACTTCTAAGCCCAGAGCAACTTCTTTTCTCCAATTCTGGATGGTAATATGCTAAGATTTAAATAACTAATTATTATATTTTAGATGTATAGCCAGCAGTACCCTACACTAGGAAAACTAGCCAGGATTATATTGGTTTGCCAGGCTACAAGTGGAGCCTCAGAGCGGGAGTTCAATGGGGCTGTTGATATTCTGGGTCTTAGAAGATCCCATATGTTCCCAAGTACTCTTGCCCAACTTAAAGAGGCACAATCAATTTTAAAAAATGAGTTCAAAATAAACCTTATCTGATTACAGGATCTATTATATTAAATATTATTTTATTATTTCAATTATTATATTGTATTTTATAAAAATTATTCAGAATATAGAGCTTCTCTTTGGCTTTAAAATGAGCTATTAAATGTTAAAATTGGTTTAGTATTTACTGAGATACTTTGGTTTTTAGTTTTAACGCTAATGAAAAGTTAGTATGTATTTCGAAGGCTTACCTTTTATCCTGCCAAGCCCAAAGGGCTGGCGCCACTCGGCTGACATCCGGTGGAGAATCCACCGGATGCCAGCCGAGTGGCACTGGATTCCGGAGGAAGAAGAAATTCTTCCTCTGGAATCCGTTTTCGTCGTTTCGGATTCCCCCATATTGGGGGAATCCGAAACGACGAAAACGGGGAAGAGTGAACGGGGCGATTACGGCAAATGCCGTAATCGTCCCGTTTCTCTTCCGACGCAACTCTAGACTAAAGTCATGGAGCCCCTGCGCCAAGGGATCGTAAATTTCAAAAGGATTCAAGCTTAAAATTTTCTGGGATGGAAATATATATAACCAGAATCTAATCCTCCTCGCCTTCCTAGGCAGAAGCATGAATACCTACAACTTTTCATCGTATACTGGAAAGCTAGAAATAAAATTCTCACCCATCTTTGGATCGGTTCACCCTGCAAACTTATGCCTAGCCATCTTGGCGATCGGGTACTTGAGATCTCAGCTTGATGGTAAAGCTGATGCAGAAATATTGCGTAGCCCTACGCTCCTGAGATTTAAACGCCAGCGAAAGATGCTGCACATTCCGGTCTGGCCAAAAAGGTTCAACCAGGGGATTTTACAGATCTTGGCCAAGGTTTTTCAGGAGAATCAGGTACTTTAGGATTTCATGTCTTTCATTACCCATTTTACAATGAATGATTTAAAATTCATTTTAGGTCCGAGTTTCAAATTTGGATTATGTTTCGTTGTGTCAACTAATCACGACTGCTGAAAATGCAGCATCAGCCCTTGAACCACCTGCTTCAAAGGAAAACTTGTCATCATCTGTAAATGAGATCACCCCTCTAGGATACCTAAATTATGTAGTAAGTTGCTTGTTTTTTGATCTTTTATATGTTTAATTTTTCAAATTTTGTTAACAACGCCTTTTTAAATAAACACGCCCTTTCTTTTATATAAGTTGCTTCTTTAGAACGACTTTAAACCTTTCTTTAGATTTCTTATGCTTTTATCTACTCATACTCGTTACAAGCAACTTATGTTATTCTTTAAAAATGAAAAGTTTTATTCATAAAAATTACCTTCAGCTTCTGTATTTTGGGTTACCTACTTATTTTAATACCCTTTTTAAATGAATCATTTTTCTGGAGTTTAAAACGCTATCGCGTTCTACACTGTGGGTAAGCTTTTTTCTTATTGAAAATTAGCGTTAAAATGCACTATTGCTTACCAGTACATTTTGATTGATATTTTTAAAATAAGGGTTGGACCAATTCGTTGGCTGGAATTAACAGACCTTTGGTATTTCCTTTAAACTTATAATGCTATCTTAAGCCTGGATCAAAATTGGACAAATGATTCAAAGAAATTAACTCGGGCCTTGTTCAAAAACATAGGGTAAATAGAGATGTAAATTAATAATTGTAAAAATAAGTGGTTCCAGAGATGTTATACCAATTATTGATCAGTGATCCAAACCATTTTAGCATTGGAAATTAATGAATTGGATTTTAGCTATTTAACTTGGACTTTGGAACCTTGAATAGATTTTACGATGGTAAGGATCTCAAAAGTACCGCTTACGTAGCCATTAGCCATTCATTCCATGCTTTACGGTGACTTTGTAAGGACTCTTTGTTGTTTCTTTAGGCTAAACATAATATTGTTAACAGGATGTGGATAAGCCTGATGTAGTATTGAAGTTTTTAGGGGGTGACGCTAAAAGAATAGTTTAGAGAAAGTGAATTTGGACTTTTTCTTAGAGAACAAGTCTGCCAATTTGAAAACATGGGGTTTGTTGAGCAGCAGGGTTTCATTGAGAAAGTCGAGGAATTCATTTCTGAAGACGTAAGGATAGTCTAATTATGTTCAATAACTTTGTTAGTCAGACATTCTCACAACTGATGTATCCCTAAAGGAGATCGACCGTGTATTCGATGAAGCAATTGCAAGGCTTAAACGTACTTACAAAAGTCTAGTTGATTTGTTGTTTATTTCAAATATAGTTGCGGATATAGACCTTGAGACAACATTTGATTTAGTATTCCGAAATCTCGGAGGTGACTGCCTTTCTGGTGGAGCCAAGCTTCTCTTTGTTAGGTAGTGTATTTATTGTTGGGTCTAAACAGCAGATATTTGGATTGTCTTGCTGCTGGGGATTTCGAAGCCAGCTTCAATAGCCTAAATAAGTTTTTTGAGGGAGGTTTCGTCGAGAACTCGTAAGCTTCAGAACTTGTCGGCCATTAAGCTGTTAGGGAATTCTCAGCCCTCAACTTGGGAATTCTCAACTACAATTTTCGCTATGATGGGGTTGCGGCAGACGTAAGACGTGCTCTGATTTATTAACACAACAAGTTCTTTATAGAAGTGCTGCAAATTGCAGCCAGGAATGACAATCAGGCCTGTATGGATCTCGGGTTTTAGTAATCAAACTCTAGTCATGAGCTAACCGGCAGTTGGATCGTGAAGCTAGGCAGTAAGACGGACAATCCCATAGTCAGAGATAAAATCAAAGAGCTGCTGGGGTCTCATTGGCATGTGCAATTACTTGAGCAGCTAATTGAAGATAAGACCCCGCATGCTGCTGCTTGCCGCACAATGCTTAATTATGAAATGATCCTTCAGGTATTCTTTACTAGAATCACACTGACCAACAGGGACGTTCCCCACAATCGGTTATTTCCTCCTCCAACCCAAATAGCATGGGTCATTGGGAGCATTACGGTAAACCTGCATTGACCCACGCATCGAATCTTTCCGGAAAGCAAGATGAGCATCTTCTTCTTTTGGCTGAACGTCTCATGGATGCAGGCCAGGCTGCAGCTGTTGGCGATATTTTGCAACTCATCAAGACGATATCTCCGACTTATAAGTCCTGCTTTCTTATACCAGCGTGGAAAGTTCTAGAACTCAGGTTGCAATTTGAACAAGAGTTGACATGGTAGTTAATTTTTATTGCCCAGACTGACCATTTAGTGGGAATGCCTCCAAAGCCCAGATGACGCTTGCAAATTTGGAAGATATCTTATTTGAACACAGGCTCTACAAAACTACTGTTCACATCTACCAAGCTCGTCTTCTAAGTGTACAGAATGACCCATCTAGGGCCATGACGATCTTATACGATGCCCTTGCCAATGACTCTCTGCTGAGCTATTCTCGCCTTTTATTAAACTTTGCCCTTTTCGAGTTATTCATGTCGAGAGGTCGTTTCACCGAGGCGATTTCTATTGCCTACGCTGCTCTAGAGCTTTGTCGTTCCGGGAGTCACTTTGGAGCGTGGACGACTGCTTCATTGGCACTAGCCGACGCCATGGCCTCTTCTTCCGACGACTTTGCAGGCCAGGCTCAGATTGTGCTAGCAGAAATAGAAGACAAAGTAAGAAATTCAAAACCAATTCTCTCCTAACCATTAAGATTGGTACCCCTAATCCATGGTTCAATCTTATCCAGGGAAAGATTGAAATGACTTTCTTTAACAAGAGTGCTGATCCGCAGCAGCAGAAGATTCATCTTAAGAAAGCAATCGACCACTTCCAAGAAACTATTACTGGTAAGTGGCTACTACTACACTGAGTTTATTTTTTAGGATTTTCGAAAAATCCATTTGAACCAAAGCTCCAAGTTGCCAAGTTTTTCTACGAAGCAGCTACACGACTATATGCCAGGCTTGAGAAAATATGATGGCCTTATTCCGATTTTTAATGGTACCTGCTATAAATACCCATGCTTTAGAAATGTCTCTTTCTGGCGCTTTGAAACAGGAAAAGCTGCTTGTTGGAATTATTTATTTCACTTTGCTACTTTCAATTAACCTCGATCCATTAAGACTATATCTTCATATCTCTCTGGAGAATGAATATGACATATTCTTCCTAAATGATTCGGTAACATTTCACACAAATGCTGAAATTTGATCCAATACTGCACATGTCTTCCCTAAAGACGAAGTTTTCAGTGGATATTTTGCTTTATAAAAGACGACATGAGGAAATAAGCCTTTGAGGAGGTTTTTCTGTTGAAAATTTCCCTGATTAAGCGAGTATAACCCAAAAGGGCACATCTATACAGTGATTTATTTATCAAATGACTAAATTGATGACAAGGTAGCCTACAGAGGGAAAACAAGAAGAATTTCTTTATTGAATTGATAGGTGTGTCGAGTTTATACTTCTGGAAAGTATAAAAAACAAGACAAGGGGAAGATTTAAGAAGAGAATGATACTTTATTAGATATGAATTTAGAAGAATATATAGTATCATGACAAGCCACATGCCGTCCATGTACGTCATGGAGGTCATGGGGCTTATCTAAGTAATGTTCCTCTTGGGTCACAAGGCTTATTCAAGTTGTGTTCCATTTAGGATCTGGATTGGGTGATCCCCGTCATAGATGATTGACTGATAATGATGCCATCAGTTTACTGGCTGGCCAGTGAACCATTTGGTGATCTATTCAGGGCGTTAATTCCCTGAGAGGGAGTAATCAAAGATGTTGCAACAGGTGTGACTTTTAAGCTTAATTTATTGTGGCTTGTTCTTGGTAGTGTTTAGGAGTCAAGTATAAGTGGAGGTGACCGTGTGTTAATTGCCACATGACTGAATCTTTTATTAAGAAAAAGGGAAGGATGAGAAGCACCAGAATGGAGGGATTGAGGCCTCCCTCTTAACAAATTTAAAGGTAAAGTATTTTTCATAGCTGTGAGGATGGACAAAAACTGGTCATCAGTAAATAAAACAAACTCAACTTTAAGTGAAGCATGACTCAGGTGAGTTACAGAAAACAAATCATATGAAAATAATAGGTCAACCAGTGAAATGTCAAGCAAGGAACATAATAACACTTAGATGAATTATGAAGTATAATCAAATCTGAGATAACAAACTCCAAACTGCAAATAACTCAGCATAGCAAGCAAAATAGGCTAGTGTTGTTCTGGAAGTAAAACAATTCACTAGAGATACAGATGAAGCATAAACACATGTACAGAACAAAAAATAAGAGTAACACCCTATTTAAATTTTGCAAGCATAGAAAAATGATCTCACACAAGATGTATCATAAGTTCCAGCCTAAAATATAATAAAACAGTTCAACAGGTAATCAGACGCTATCTGATTTGAAACAAAAGGCATGTTATTAATTTTTAAGGCCCTTTATCTGGATATAATAGGTTTGTGACCAGCCATAATTAGGGCTCATAATTTCAATAGAAGCAAGACCTATAGAATCAACCCTTCTTCTTTTAATGACTCTTGGTTGCTTTTATTTTAGATGAAATCTACTAGTAATGGCAATTTTGATATGCTTGAGGAGCAATATGATAGCCAAGCCAGTTTCAACAAGCAGGGGAAGGGTTGCAGTGAAGCCCCCATCTACATCCAGATCTTTGATATGGAAATAAGGAGGTTGATCTTTAATTATCTCCTGATTCAAATAGGACACCCTTTTGGAGATTCATCAGATGACCATCTCTAACCACACTCCTCTGCTTGGCCCCTCACAGGGCAGTAGCTAAGCAGCCACTCAATTTGGCAGGTTAGTTCTGGTACCCCTAGCATCTGGTGCCTAATCTGCTTTAGTTCCAAACAGCCAGCCTGCAGCACTCATAGCTCCTAAGCAAAAGTGCTGAATTACCTTGGGTAGAGGCCTACAAGAGATCATGCCACTCAGCCAGTGTGGCTGAAGTTAGGGCAAAACTTCAAACTGCACAAAGTTTGCCCATGGCAGTGATGTGAGAGGTCAGCAACTAAACAAACAAGGAAAATGCTGCCAGGGCAAAGAAGCAGAAGGTGATGCTGAGTCACATATCACTGAAACATACCCCACATGCTTTATCTTCTGCAGCAAATCATTAAGTCCCCCTTGACCCAGGACAGGAATCATCTTGCATGCCATGGCACCTGGGTATTGTACCTCACAGTGCAGCTCTAGATTGTCAGGTTCTAGGGTGCATTCAAGATACACAACATGAAACCCTAATTGTAGTATTGGGATTGTACTAAGGCAGAGGTTAGTCTTCAGGAATGAATAAGGGATTTAACTCAAGTCCCTGGGAAGGATAATTATCAGAAATCCCCTTTAGATACGGCTAGAGAGATGGCACTGAAGTACAATAAAGGGCACAAAGAGAAAATGGAATGGAACTTATTTTTATTGGGTGGATCTAAATGATCTGTATATGGTAAATGTTCATCACAAAATGATAGAGGGACAGATAGATCACTGGCCACTCTCATAAAATGTTAAAGAATCAATGATGTCACCAGACAAAAGGTAAATAAAACTTTCCCTTATTTTGGGACAACCCCTATTTTGAGTTGGAAAAGGGAATTGAAGGATTTTGCACTCAAAATGTGACTCCATCAAAGTCAAAATCAAAACAGCATAAATATTTTGACTCACAACATAGATGCACAGTCAAATGGCCTATGCCTGTGTTGTGTTCAATTAAAAGGTTAACCAATGAGATAAAAGTGTCAATTCTCTGTAGGATATCACTCTTGTGACTATCATTGCTCAGTGCTTGATGGGCATCTCTGATGATATGTTCTTCAAATCCTGATAACAAGGCAACATAAAGAGGGAAACAAGAAATAGATACATAAAGGGTATTTTTATTGAGAGATAGATGCAGCTTTTCAAGCTAAATATCTTGTGGCTTGATCCTGCTAGTGTTCAAGAGTCAAGTATAAGTGGGGAATGTAGCATGGTGAATTTTCATATGACTAAAATATCTTATTGTACAGGGGAAGATAGTCAAATGGAAGTTTGGAGGTTATAAATATGCCCTCTTGACAATTCTATCAAGTTTTTTATTTCAATTCAGGGTTATTGCCCCTTGGAAAATAAATATAAGGAGGAAGGAAGAATTCAAAAGTGAGGATTTTCATTGGTGTTTTTCTGGCTGTCTCAGCAAAAGGCTCTGGCTACTATTGGACAAGTTCTGATCACACCAATGGCTACAAAAGAAAGTTAAATACTTAGTAATTACTCAATGTGTGGGATTATGTGGATTTAACTTATCAGGTTTTCTAAGCCACCAGATAAAGAATGATGTGCAGGGTATGGAAAATATCATAGAATGAGGACATCAAGCCTCAATCCACCCAGACAGTCATTCAGGCATCTATCTGAGGATATAATGGTTTATAAAATAGATATTATTGTCCTGAAAAGAAACCTACATTCATTCAATACTCTGTGTTTTGTTGTCTAGGGCCACACTTCTCATTTTGATCATTAGGTCATGGCTGTCACAGTAAGTTCCATAATGTCAGGGATATTTGGCCAAGTAGGAAAGCTCGGAAAGCTGGGAAACCTTTAACAAAACTGACTGGTTTAAAGGACTTGAATCAAACAGCTGATTGTAAATGGGTTACATCTGCTTCAGTTTGTTTGTTGAATCCAATTTCCCCCTGTAAGCTGACATTGATAAATTGACGTAACTTAAGGGTCACCAGATATGAAGTTATTAATCAGCATGGTCATCAGAAATTGGTCACCCAAGGGTTCTTTGAAACCTGGACCAGATACTCACTTGACAATGTAGAAGGAATAGGAGCCCAGGATTCAGGTGGTATTGCTTAGTCAATTTTTGATATATATTGAATAATTTTCACTGTTTACACTCTAAGAGTTGAGTCCTCACAAAAATTTACTCAATAAAAATCAAATACCCCTTGGTCCAATTTACATTTTAAAATGCATCCTGTAGTTGGATTGTTGCGCTACATTCCCTAAAATCTGATTCTAAGCCAGATCATTACTGGAAGATGGGGCCCTGCAGTTTGAACTTTGCTGTTGGCACCTCCCAATGTTAATCCAATGCCTGCCAATCTTGGAGTGGTCCCCCCTGTCTTTGAAAATGGAAATTGTGTTGCATTTCAATGTCCTGAATTTTATTCTGAAGATTCTCTGATGCTTTCACAGGCTATTTATCTTGGGCTACTTTGGTTATTATTAATTATTTTACTTAATCCTAGCATCTCAATTGGAAATCTAACAAAAAATATCTGAAGCCACACTGGTGGTTAATCATTAATTCTATGTGGATTTGGGTGGTAATTCCCCATCATTTAGAAACAGCTTCATATTTTCCCGCAATTTCTGTCACAATGGCTGACTTGTTTTCTCAGCTTGTTTTTCATGTGAATAAGGGCACCCAATCACAGAAAGGAACTTTCTTGCCACTCCAGGCCACAGCTGTCTATAAGCTAACAAAGCCAATGAATTATGAAGAACATACTGAACTTCATCACTTATTACTTTGGAAATTTATCTTGGTCCCTGCCATATCACCACTATTGCAAAATCTTCAATTACTCCCTCTTGGGAAAAAATTCCCTGAGTGACTCCCTGAGTGACTCCCAACTAACCATTAAGTTAGTGGCACCACTATCATTCAATCATCTATTACAGGGATCAAACATTTTGAATCCTAAGTGGAACACAACTTGGACAAGCCTCATGACTTAAGAGGATCAATCACTTGGATAAGCCCCATGACTACCATGACGTACATGGACATTATATGACTTCTCATAATATATATAATACTCTAAACTCTTATCAAATAAGTCTATCATTCTCCTCTTAATTTTCCTCTTTATCTTGTTTATTATACTTCTAAGAAGTATATACTTGACAGTGGTAGCACAAGTAGGTTATCTGCACCTGCGCAGCTTAAAGGAAAAATTCTTCCAAAGAAAAGAACCTGAAGATAGTATTCCCTACTGGCTGGAGATAATATGAAGAAGGTCAGGACGTCCCCACAGGATTCACTGTCTTCAACAATATCCTTGTATAACCAAACAGTACAACTTTCTCAGTATTCAAGGAGTCCTGAATCCACCTCCAATTCCCAAAGCAACCAAAATACCCAACATTGTATTCCAATGCCTACACTCAGCAGAAGTTGGAACGTTCTTGGGGCTACACCAAGAAAATGCCAACCTCTGGATTCAAAGCACACAAAATAAATTTACATAAGTAGGCTAACCCACAAACTCTGAGCAAGTGAAATTGCTTTACAAGTTACCAGGGCTGCCTCACGCTTTGTAAGCAAGTGTTTTGACCAAAATTCTGATCACAACAAAGAATGGAACATGTTTAAACCCGCCTTCCTGGAAAAATTTGCCATAAAGGACTCTGACGTTGTGATCATGACAGAAATCAGAACCTTCAAAATGACAGGAACTATTGAGGAGTCTATTAAAGCCTATGAAGACATATGTGATTGATCTCCCAACATCATCAACTTTGATGAGGCTGGATTTCTACAATGGCCTCTGTTGCAACCAAGTTTCCAGCCTCGCCTGCTAACGTATCTTACAACACACAGGGGGCGCTCAATGAGTTGCCCCTTGACGTGTCTAACGTTATGAATTAATCTGGTGGCATTATCAAATGGCGGGTACTTCATCCTAATTAGGAGCACTACCAATTTGACCTGCTGATCTCTGCACAAGTTATTCCTTGGCTCCAAACCTTACATGGAACTTCCCACTGTGTCACCCCCTTGTGGCTTTCCCCATATAGTATATTAATCACAATGTTCTATAATAAACAATGCATTATTCTTATTATTTTGTCCTTTCTTATTGGACTGTTGTCTTCCCCAATTCCAAATACTGAATCCTCATTGGTTCAGTTGCAACAGTGGTAGCAGAAGTAGAATAACAACCTATCTAAAAACAAGATTCCCTCCAAGAAAGGACGGAGTACAGGCTGTATGGCTACTCCCCAACAGGAGACCTTCCTGCCAATCCCCAAGGGGGACATCCCTGACAGGTACGTCATCTATCAAGACCAGCTAGTTCTCACCAGAGTGTACAATTGGCTCTGCCTTGGGCAGCGTGACGCCAGCACCACCCTGCCCCAGTCAGATCTGTCCCAGCGCATGCTCAACCTCCAGCTAGAATCCTTTGCCGGTGGCGTAGAGGGGCCAATATTGTCAGTTGGCTCCAATCTACCAAAACCCACCTTTGCATCTGTCAGTTCCCTGATCCCATGTGGGTCACCACTGCATCTGGCTGCCTCACGGGGCCCGCCACTGTGTGGTTCATCAACAGGGCTAGCCAGGAACTCGACGTTACCTGGGCGGCATTTCAAGACGCTGCCAAGTCCTGCTATAGCAAAACCTTCTCCCCCATTGTTGTGGGGACTCCTCTTCTAGCCATCAAACAAACTGGTTCTGTTCCTGAGTACCTTGCTGCTGCCCCTGAAGCCGTGATCAACGGAAATACAATGCTACTCACTCTCATCATCAATGGGTTAAAACCCCATATCTGCAAGTAGGTCCCCGTAGGTTGCTGCACCTCCATCAACAACTGCTAAAAGGCTATTGTGGAGGCTAACAACCAGGCCTCAATGGGCTTCTGCTGTACCAGTGACGCTCCATCCCAACCACGTACCACACCTAGCAATGGCCACAACCAAGTAGGTTGTTGCCAGCCTTGTCAGCAAGATAATGGGACTAAATGCCTTCTCACAAGGGGGAGCTCCAGCTAGTGCAGATTGAGGATCAGGGAAAAGCCTGGGGGTTGTAGCAACAAGAGACCTTACAACCCCATCTAACCTGTCCTCTCAATCTCTGCTTGCAAAAAATCCCTGCGGCTACAACCTTTGCAAGTTCAAAACCCTGGACGTCTTCCAAGTTCACAGTGACAACCCCGTATTAGAAGCACGTCACTCCTCAAATAAAGTAACACACTTGTCCTATCCCTTCTGTTTCTGTGGGAACACCCACAAATTACTGGTAGATACTGGGGCTGATCACACTATGGTGAACCAAGTGTTTGCCAACTCTCAACAATTAGACCAAGTACCCAGCAGGTTCAAAGCAGTATGAGTGGCTGACTCCCGCAGAGTTGCCATCACCCACAAGACGGTACCCTTCTCTGTGAGAATGGGGAACATCCAGGTTAAGCTCTCTGGGCCAATCATGGCATGGCTCAGCCACGACGTAATTGCTGGTCTTGACTGGCTTTGGAACAACCATCCCTACATCAGTTGGAATACCTCTGTTATCACCCTCAATAGAAATGGGGTGGGCTTTCAGATCTATCCTGTCAAAATGAGCAAGTTACTCCATGGCACTGTGTTTGTATAGCTCACAGAGACAGACTCCTATGACTTCAAAGGGGGGAACTAGACTTTGATCAATGCTCAGTTGAAGTTATCTGCACTGAACCACCTGCGGCCCCTTTCTTGATCACCTTACCTCCACCAGCGCTTGCCACACTCCTCAAGGAGTATAAAGCCGCTTTCAGTGAAACACTGGAACAACTACCCCCTCCCTGGGAGACCCAGCATGCTGTCTAGCTACAAGGGTTGATTCCCAAGGCGCTCTCCCTCTATTGCTTGACACCAAAAGAAGATTAAACCCTCCACCAGCACCTCATAGACACACTTGATAAGGGCTTCATACACCCCTATCTCTTGCCATACAGGGCATCTGTATTTTTTGTTGCTAAGAAGGACAGTTCCTTTGCCTAGTCACAGATTACTGTGTCTTAAATGAGGTGACCGTTAAGAATAAATACCCCCTGCTGTTGATTGACAGCCTGTTTGATATACTTGTGGGTGCAAAGGTCTTTAGCAAGATTGATATCACTGCAGGGTACAAACAGGTCCGCATTGCACCAGGGGATAAAGAAAAAACTGCCTTCTGCACACACTAAAGGTTGTTTGAGTGCCAGGTCTTGAACTTCAGAATGACCAACACTCCTTTTACCTTTGCCATTTTAATGAACAAAGAATTTGAGGAATTGATTGAGACATGTGTTGTTGTGTACCTCAACAACATTATTATCTTTAGTCAAGATCAAACCACGCACCTCCAACTCCTTTGTGCTGTCCTTGACACCTTTCAGAAGCCCAGTTGAAGGCTAAGCCCTCCAAATGTGAATTCCTCATGTCAAAGCTCTTTTTCCTTGGGCACATCATCTCTGCCCAAGGGATAAAGCCTGACCCTGCCAAAATATAGGAAATCACAAGCATGCCACCTCCCACCAAAGTGGTCAGGTGTGTACATTCTTAGGCATGGTTGCCTACATGCAGAAGTTCATCCCCAATTATGGAAAATTAATTGAACCTCTCACCAAGCTTCTGAACACTAAACAGCGCTTCCACTGGACCCCTGCCAGAAATCATGCCTTTGAGACGTTGAAGCAGAGACTTACAACTGCACCCGTACTGCAGTTCCCCAATCAGAACCACCAGTACAAACTTGAGACTGACGCCTCTGACAGAGTCATAGAGGGCGTACTACAGGTAGAAACTGACAAAGGCGTCTTCCTCCCTGTGGCATACAAGTCCAGGAAGCTTATTAACTCAGAACAATGTTATCCTATACACAATAAATATTTGGCAGCAATTGTGCACTGTGTTGAGAAATGGTGCTGTTACCTGGAAGGGACAACTTTTCCACCCTGAGTCCTGACAGATCACAAGTCACTCCAGTACTTCAACACATAGTCCCACTTTACATGCCGCCAAGCAGGCTGGGTTGAGCGTCTATCCCCCTACCAGTTGAGCATTGAGTAAAAAACCTGGGAAGGAACTTGTCACAGTTGATGCCCTCTCAAGGCTCTATGTGGCGTCCATCACCAGGGATGATGGCTTGGATCCTGACTGGCCAATTTTGTACCTCTGTCCTGAATCAACTTGTTACAAAGGCCTTAACTCAGTAACCATATCCAAGCTGAAGGACAACAAAAGTCAGTTCACCACCAATGCTGGCAACTTCTGCTGCCGGGCGGAGACAGGTGAGAAGACACCTTACATCCCCATCACACAACAGGCAACACAATATTGCATTACCACCACACCTTGGGTCACATCAGAGGACGCAACCTCTTCAATATCATAAAACAAAAGGTTTGGTGGCTGCTTATGAGCCAATATATTTTGGATCTCCTCAAAACATGTGTGCTGTGCAAAAAGAATACATCCAAACCTGCATCCCCTAAGTCTGTCCTGCCCATCAAGGCCATGGAACCCTTTGAACAGTGGGCCCTTGATGCAGTTGGGCCCCTCCCTAAAGACAGACTGGGAAAGAAATACATCATAACTGCCATCAACTACTTCACTTGCTGACCATTGGCCTGGGCAACAACCAACCACACCGCCACCACCATCACCTGCTTCATTGGCAAGGATATTGTGGCCCGCTTTGGGCGGCCCAAACACCTCATCACAGATAGTGGACCCAAACTTGTTGGACAGGTCATGAAGGTGTACTGTGCCAAGAATGCCCTACAACAGATAGTTACCACCCCCTATCATCCACAAGCCAATAGACATATTGAGCAATTAAACAACTCACTGGTCTAACTGATTGCCAAGCTCTCACAAGAGCACCCCAATACTGTGTGGACCAAACACTTGCCCACCGCTCTACTGATTTTATGAGTGAGAATCAACCAAGGCACCAGGTTCAGTCCCAGCGCTTTGGCTTTTGGAACGCCTGACAGTCTGAAGAGAGTTGAACAGGGGAAGTTGCAGTCTACAGTTCACGGAAAGCCCCCTGTTGACAACTCCATCCCTAGACCAATGGCGTGCCAAAGCCCAGGAAATCAAACACAAGCAGATTGCAGGAGGAACAAAGCACCTCAAAGCTAGATACGCCGTAGGTGACTCCGTCTACACCCTCAACCCCAATTCAGCCAAGTTGGAACCCAAACACCTAGGGCCCTTCAAGATAGCTGCAGTCTATGACAATCATACCTATCAGCTTGAGGATGCCCAAGGAAACACCAAGAAGCTCCACCACAATTGCTTGCGCCCCTGCTGCGCCATCCCCACACAAAGGTTATTTGTGCGGACCTTCCCAGATCTTCCACAGACTCCGATCCTAGTGTCTGACAACAAGCAGGGGGCAAGGGGGTGTTGCAACCAAGTTTCCTGACTTGCCTGCCAATGTATCTTACAATACACAGGGGGCGCTTGATGAGCCTTCCCTTGATGTATCTAACAACATGAATCAATCTGATGGCAATATCAAATTGCGGGCACTTTCTCCTAATTAGGAACACTACCAATTTGTCCTGCTGATCCCTGCACAAGTTATTCATTGGCTCTAATCCTTACATGGAACATGCCACCATGCCACCCCCTTGTGGCTGTATGGCTTCCCCATATAGTATATTAATCACAATATTCTACAATAAATAATACCTTATTTTTATTATTTCTGTCTTTTCTATTGGACTGTTGTCTTCCCTAATTCAAATACTGAATCCTCATTGGCTCAGTTGCAACAAATGCACTAAAAGCTACCTGTATGAAGCCCTAGGTAAAGGACTTATTTGATCATTAAAGTCTCCATTTGGTGCAGTGTTCTTCTTTGTAGCTAAGAAAGATGGGGGATTGTGTCTTGTTACTATCTACAGAGCACTCAATGAAGTTAAAATTAAGAGAAGATATCTCATGTCCCTGATTTATGATTTCTTTGATGCTCTAGAGGGTCACAGCTTTTCAAAAAAATTGACTTGATAGCAGGATACCATCAAATCCGTGTTAAACCAGAAGTTGTCCCCCAAAACAGTGTTTCAAGCTAAATATGGCTTGTTTGAATGTGTGGTCATCAACTTAGGCATGATGGAGGGTCTGACACCTATCTGATGAAATCAAATATACTGAGAGAAATCACACAAGCCATGACAAGCTGACGCTGCAACTTGGTTATCCAACTTGGAAGGGTTCAGGTGGTCAACACCCTGGGTTACTCCAAGATATGGTTCACTGCACAGTGCTTTCCTCTCTCCACTACCTTCTATCAGGCTCTGAAAAGAATTGTCAAATCAGCTCTATTAAGACCTAACACTCAGCCCATAACAACCCTGAAGTTATGTGGGAGCACAAGCAAGGGAGATCTTTGCCTCAATAACGTCAAACAAGTTGCAGCTAGGATCTTAGGGAGAACTATGTCTCTCATCCTCTCTTCCCACATCCTTTCTCCACATTAGACATACGCCCTGAAGACTCAATGGACTAGAGCTTGGCCTATTACCAGCTCATAAGTGTCATGAATGATATTTCAAAACTTATATTGAAAACCCAGAATCAAAGCCTGGGCCTCAGGAAAAGCCTTGTGTTGACCAGGGTAGACAGGAGCCTTCCAGACTGCCAGTTAGGCCAAAACTTGGCTTGCCAGAGATGCCTTTCACTAACCAGGAGGAACAGGAATCTACCAGCCTGCCAAATATCAAGGCTGGAGGTTCAAAAATAATATCAGAAACCCTGGAATTGAACCCTGACCCTCCAAAGGCTAATTGAGTCACACAAAATAGACAAGAACCTTCCAACTTGTTAAGTTACTGACCCAAGTTGTTGAATTACTCTGAGACCTGCCAGTTTCCTAAGGACAATTTTCCAAATGATTGCCAGATTGCTGCCAATCTTGTGCCACCAAAGATCCAGACCTACACAGAAGTTGTAGCTTGCCTAAAGGAAGTTACAACAAGGCCTACTGTTAGCCCCACCAATGATCACCAGTGGCTGCCAGTCTCCAGTCCAGAATGGATAATACATTTTGACTTCTCAGGTGATGTGATGAACAGTAGTGGCAGAACAAAGCATCGCCACTTCTGTTTATCAGAGCAAGCACAACCAGGATCTGCCACCCTCAAGACTCTAAGCCAAGATCCAGCCTTGCCAGTGGACTGTCTCCAGACCTGAAGTCTGCGAAAAGCAAAGAAGTGAAATCACATGAAATAAAAAACCAGTGGTATGGGGATGACCCTATTGTCATTTTTGATAATAAAGTTTTATGAACCTTTGGTTTAAACAAATCCTACATTATCTGGTCTTAGCTATATTTCATCTCAACTCCAGCAAAGTAGACAATCAGGAAACCACCTCCTCTAGAGACCAACCCACCTCAGGCACTATACTGTTCCCCTGGAGCCCCCTTTGAACCTGTGCATTTTACTGAATACCTGCCCAACCCTTACTACTTGGAGTACAACTTGGAGACCATCCTCATTGCTGATCCCTTGTCAAGGACTAGAGAGACTGAATACATAGGACGCAAAGGAAAGCGGATCAAGGTGCCACCATTATTGTTCAAAGACAAGTACAATTATCTACCTGCATACTTTTTCCCCATGACTCTGCCCTTAACCTCACAGCCTAACCGCCCAATGGAGCCCCCCACTGCCGCCAAGACCACATCCACTCAACTGTTTGGAGTATTCTAAATTACTTTAGTGGAAAGGTAGACTCTATTGTGCCCAACTCAGGCGCCGGTCTTTGCTTGGGCAATATGTATCCTATATTATCATGTTAGCACCTGTCCTATGGTGGGCATTATCCTCTGGCCCAGTAGTACCCTATCCTGAGTCACCTAATGCCTCTATCTATTCCTATCTTCCTGACAACAATCCTCACACCCTAAACAATTGGCTCTCTGGAGTCATAACTAAGAGAGGTCCTCAGGGAATGGACCCATTCTGGAAGAGATTTCTGACTGTCTACAAGGAATATTGGGGCCTGAGGTCTTTCTGGCCTGAGGCATAACACAGGGAAAGAGTCCAGCTCTTCTGGCATCCAAGATTACTGGGCTTTCTGGTACATCCAGGAGCCAAGATTACATAACCCCCTTTCTGCACTATTACCTCTGAAGCCCTGGAAATACTTCTGCCATGGAGGTACACCCCCAAAAGCTGTGACAGAAATTGATGGATAATAAGAAGCTGTCTCCAAGTGGTGGGGAATTGCCATCCAAATCCACATAGAGTTAATGATTAACCACTAATGCAGCTTCAGATATTGTTTTGTGAGATTTACAATTGAGATACTAGGATTAAGTAAAATAATTAATCCTAACAAAAGTAGCCCAAGATAAATAGCCTGTGAAAGCATCAGATAATCTTCAGAATAAAATTAAGGACATTGAGATGCAACACAATTTCCATTTTCAAAGACAGGGGGGACCACTCAAAGATTGGCAGGCATTGGATTAACATTGGGAGGTACTGACAGCAAAGTTCCAACTGCAGGGCCTCATTTTCCAGAAATGATTTGGTTGAGAATTAGATTGTACAGAATATATTGTAGCTACCTAACCACAGGATGCATTTTGAAGAGTAAATTAGAACTAGGGATAAATGATTTTTATTGAGTAAAATTTTAGGAGGACTCAACTCTTAGAGTTGAAACAGTGAAAATTATTCAATATATATCAAAAATTGACTAAGAAATACCACCTGGATCCTGGGCTCCTATTCCTTCTACATTGTCAAGTGAGTATTTGGTCCAGGTTTCAAAGAACCCTTGGGTGACCAATTTCTGACAACTATGCTGATTAATAAGTTCATATCTGATGACCCTTAAGTTACGTCAATTTATCAATGTCAGCTTAAAGGGGGAAATTGGATTCAACCAACAAACTGAAGCAGCTGTAACCCATTTACAATCAACCATTTGATTCAAGTCTGTTAAATCAGTCAGCTTTATCAAAGGTTTCCCGGCTTTCTGAGCTTTTCTACTTGGCTGAATAATACCTGGCATTATGTAACTTACCGTGACATTACCCTCTGCTTTAGCCTGGGGCATAATACCACCATCCAGATGATGGGATAGAGAAAAGTTTTTATGGGAAGGGGGAAGTTTCATTGCATCCAAGGTAAGCTTGGGGTGACCAATGGCGTTGAGTGGCAATTGTAGAACTCTTGGATAAGAGCTGGGGAATTGGAGCAATTTTAGTGGGGAATCCATGAGTTTTCAGAGCCAGGATAACCCTTCCAAGACACCAAATACTCTAGACAACATCAATTCTTACAAGAAGCCAAAATGCAATTCAACTCATACTCAGGTTCTCCTTCCACCAGAATGGGTTGGGAAGAAGGAATCTCAGTACCCTTAAAAGGAGTAAGTAAGCATTTGTGAAAGGTGTGGAAAATCTTAAAAGCCAGGGGTAAATCTAGTTGATATGCGGAGGTACCAATTTGACACTCAACTTTGAAGGGACCAACTTGCTTAGGACCTAATTTGCAGCAAGAGATCTTCAGTTTCATATTGCAAGCATCCACCATGACCAGATCCCCTGGTCAGTAAGTTGGACCTTCCTGGCGCTTGCAATCTGCATATTCCTTGTAAGTTGTCACAGCAGCAGCAAGAGTAACCTGGAGCTCCTGATGAACTTGCTTCAATGAAGCAGCCTGATCAGTTGCAGCTTCCACATTACTAACCAAACAAGGACCCATGTCAGACAAAGGATTGTAGCCCACATTGGCATAGAATGGAGAGACTTGAGTTGACGTGTGCTGGGCATTATTATGTGTGAACTCTTCCATGGGTAAGTTAGCACACCAGTCATCTTGCCTCACATTAGTGTAGCAATGCAGGTAGACCTCGGAAACTTTGGTTTACCTTCTCCTTTTGTCCATTGGATTGGGGGTAGAAAGCTGTAGAATGTCACAATTTGATACCAAGAATTCCAGTAAAAGCTTTCCAGAACTGAGCAATAAATTGGGGTCCACAACCACTCACAATCTACATTGGGATGCCATGTAGGGAGAAGATTCTATTCACAAACAACCTAGCTGTTTCCACCAAAGTAATTGTGGTTGAGCAAGGTAAAAAGTGTGCCATTTTTGTGAAACAATGTACCATCACCATTATTGCATTAAACCCATTGGAATCAGGGAGTTCACCAATGAATTCTACTGACACAGAAGTCCAGGGTCCTGAAGCAGGCTGTAGTAGAACCAGTAAACCAGTAGTCTTTTTCTGTCTTGCCTTGGACTGAACACATACCAAGCAGTCACAAACGTAAGCTGCTATCTTCACTGTCAAACCTTTCCAGGAAAACTGGCAGCGGATTACTTTCACTGTTTTGTTTTCCCTGGGTGGCCTGCCATTAGACAGGTTTGATGGGCCTTCATGATTTTGTCCCAAATGGTTTCTTCTGGAACCCTCAAGCAACCTTGGTGATATAGAACTGGATATATCTTGTGATAGCCCTGTGACTGGCCAACTGGGCTTGCACATGCTAGTTCCAATAACCTATTGTAACCTTCAGACAGAGGTTGCAGAAACTTAACTTTGTAATATAATTCTAGGTCTGTGCCCTTGGTTAAGGACATGGTGGCCAGCAAAGCAGGTGGTGGTAATACAAAAGGAATCACAGCCTTATCTGGAATCATAGTGGCTGTGTTAAACTCAGCGTCCATATTAACATTCAATAGATGGGAAGGGTTTCTGCTCAGTGCATCTGCCAAGTGATTATCAGAACCCTTAATGAACTTGTAGTAAAACTTGTATCTGGACAGATCACCATGCCATCTGGATTGGTAACCCAACAAAACCTTGGGTTGACAATAATACAGAAGAGCTTTATGGTTGGTCCTTACAACAAACAGATGACAAGCTGACATTAGATGGTGAAGCTAATGTTTCAAGGATTCCACAACTGACAACAATTCCTTATTGTAAATCATTTAGTTATGCTCCTGAGCTTCCATCTTTTGGGAGAAATACCCTACAGGTCTCTCAACACTATCACCAGAAGTTTTTAATGTTGAAACAGCAGGCTTGACCCACTAGCAAGGCTCCAAACAAGCGGGTTTATGACCCACAATCCAATTACCCAGCCACTCAAAGCCAGACTAGGAAGTCAACTCAAATTGCCAAAACCAACAACATGAACAGATGATGATCCTTTATGGTGGATACCTCATTTTGGCGCTTGACTCATTACCAGGATCAAGCCATCCTCTTCACCATCCAGCTGTGTGATCAACACAATCATGTTCCTGTTATTCTTGATTCACAATGACTATATAATCACTATCTCTCAATAAAGATTATTATCTAGCTTCTAAATATTTTTCCCCTTGTAACTCTGCTAAAACAGCACGGTTACAATAGTAATAACACACCAGCCACAGCATATTTAGAGGCATCTGTGGAAACCACAAAAGGGAGCTCATGATCTACATGTCTCAACAAAGGTGAAGACAACAAAAGAGCCTTGATTGCTGTGAATGTGTTTGCGCACTCAGGTGTCCAGACCAAAGTTGTCTTTCTGCTAGCTAAATATAAGGGGGCAGCCACTTCAGACAAGTGTGGTGTAAATTTCTTTAAAAACGTACAAGTTCCCAAGAAACTTTGAAGTTGGGATACTGTTACAGGATGTCGGAAATTATGCCATTAATGCTATTTTGATATGGCCTTTGAAATATTGATATATGCACAGATTTGGTTGGTTTTTCTTTAAATTTTGGGAATTCCTCCCCTTCCACAAATGGGTATGGCTTAATATCCACTCATTCTGGAATATCATACCTGCCCTTGATTGATCCTGGTATGACCTCATTTCAATGTGACCCCTTCTACCACTCTTTCTACCTAATGAATGATCATCAACCCTTTTCTACTATTTAAGTAGAATTATTTCTCCTAATAAAGACAAGTTTATCTACATTTGTGTTGGCTTTAATATTCTTCAAGCTTTTTCCTCTCCTTTTTACAAAAAGAACATTCTATCTTGTATTCCAGGAAATTAAGGTATGTGCCCTTAATTTTGCCCTGAAGGCTAACCCAAGGCTAACCCAAAGCTAGCTTCAAACCTCAAATCTTTTGTTATAAAGATTTCCTGCTGTGTCCTCATGGATTTTGTCCCCAGGAGCTGAACACAATAAAATGGTGCTTGCTACAGAGACTGCAAGCCCCTTGGTTACCCTGTTCCCACGTGCATTCTCTGGTCCTTCTCTTTGTTTCTGAAGTACCCAAACAACCTAAAGTTTCTAGTCCTCCTCTAGAAAAAGATATCACCAATGCCCCCTCAACTCCCATGGTATCAGTGCTGTCTCCTGGGCCCGTGTGGGCCCCCTTCCAGCTTTCTCTCTCAACTACAAGCAAGCTTGTGCTGCTGCCCGCTCTCTCCTTTACTTAGGCACTGTGACAATGCACACTATCCCTGGTCTCTGTCCTGGGTATGCTTCCAAAGACATGTACTCTTTCCTCTTGGACTTTGGTCTCCCCCCGCGTTGATGGAGTCTATGGATACTATTGGTGTGTTAGTCAACCAGTTTATCCAACCCGCCCTGGTTTACCACCAACTTGCATTAGGATCTCAGAATCAGCTTCTAAATGCTGTAGTCACCACTGTCTCAAACAACCATGCTCAAAATATGGCATATCATGAATGGTCCCATAGCCTCTTTGTGTGTATTTCAGATAACCAGCGTGACTCACTGGCCTCCCAGAAATACCTATCTTCATCAATGAATTCCCTTTGCTCCTTGATCCCTGGTTATATCAAGGATCAACTGTGCAGATTAAATGAGCATCAAACATGTGGCGTGGTCAAATCAAGGCCTCTCTTCTAAAGCATTTTCAGGATTTTGAGACCCTGGTTACCAAACTCAACCAATTTTGGGAGCATATTAATCCACATCTTGAGCTGGTTGGACTCATGTCAATACCTGGGGTTGCCACCTGCAACACCAATATGAAATAAATAAGGCTGCCTTAGGAAAAACTCTATATCAAGTACAAAATTACGTGGATGATAGAGTAGATTCCATTGAGGTGACACCTCCCACTCCTCCTGTTAAGGTCCCTTCTGACTTTGAAGCCAAGGTATGGGAAGCCATAGCTGAGCTCAAAGCTACTACTCAACGTCAATCTTTTGTTCAAAATCCTTCTCAAGTAGAACCTATACCTGAACCTTGCATTGCTCACTGACCAAGTATCTACCTTGCATGGTAAGATTGAGTATTTGATACAACACCTCTCTGACCCTGATGATTTGTCCTCTGACTCTGACAGCAAAGAAGAGACAGAGGTCACTAGTACTCCTGCTCATGGCAATCATGATTGTTGACCTGGCTTGGAAGGCCAACCCCAGGTCAACTGTGCCCTTGCCCTGGATCTGCTAGCAGAAGTAACAAATTATGTTACTGATAGGCAGGACGCATTGGAAAGAGAGGTACAAAACCTCTCTTACTTGATCAAGACAATTAAAGGACAGGTTATCCCTTTGATTGCACTGACCATTTCCCTGACCACTTGCCTCAATGGGATCACTGGCACCCTATTGGTGCAACAGATTTAGATTGATGAATTTGGAGCTGCTGCCACTACAGCTAGAGATATCAGTGGGCAGAACAGCTCTACCTTGGATACCCTATAGGAAAGTCTTTGACTCCTCTGGGCTAGACAACCTTCTGCTGAATCTGAGTTTGAGGGAAATCCCCACATTAACGTCCTTAACCCAGGTGACAACAGCCAATCCACCTCCTCGTCCATTGACCCCAATTATAAGCCCTCATTCAAACAGATATTTGACCCTAAACCCTCTATCATTTCTGCCTTTCTGACAATTTACAAGACTGTAATGTGTAGGGCCACCAATGAACTTAAGAAGGATCATATTCTTACCTGTTTACATCTCATGTGCCAAGAAGTTGTGGTCCCCAAACTCCTTCTATTGTCACTTGGGAGGACATGAAGCAGCTCCTAATTGAGAAATTGAAGAAGGTAATCTCAGCTTGGAGGTCAAGAAGGATGTGTTTATGCATATTGCCTTCAAGCCCAAAGAAAACTTGGCAGGTTTTCCAATTGTTTCTACATTAAAGAACAACAGTTGATTGCCAGTTGTCAGTTAACTCCCCGGGAAGCTTACACAGTGTGTTCAAACGCTTTAAAGGTGAGTCAACTCCTATGTCTGCACTTTAAGGCCCACAAAGCTTCCCTTATTTCAATAAAGATTATAAAGACCCTTTTGCGGGACATGCACTTGACCCATGGGGGTACCATGGTGCGCAAAAATAAGGCCAATAATGCAGGAACTACCTCCTGTACTCCAAACATCATGACCCTAGGCTCAAGTGGGCAGTCTAAGAGACAAGGATATCATTACTGTGGTCAAATAGGACACCATTCACGTACCTGCACTAACCCTTGGATAGAGGCTTGCAACCCAAAAGAGCAGGCAGGAAAAGAGAGGTCAGCTTAGAGGCAGAGACTCTCTCTGCTGACTAATCTCCCCTGTCTCCTCCTGATCCCCCTTCTGACAGGGAATCTTCTCCCCTAATCTGGACCAACTATCCTTCACTTGACCACAATTTTTCCAGTGATTCTGAACCCAAAGATTCTGACTGCAATGAGTCTGATGGTTATGATTACTCCATGTTAGCAGTTCCAGAGACATTTTCTGTCCCTTATAAGCTGTGTTCAGAAAAAACCAAAACTACAACTTGCCCATCCTCAAGTGAAGCTAAGTCCATAGTGGCTTGTTCTTACTTACCACAGGCCCATTGTCCTCCTGTCTTAAGTAGATTCCTCTAAAGAGGCTGTTAAGCTAGCAGAAGCTCTCTTTCATAATGTGACTATATCTCTCCCCTTGCAGACTGTGTAAAAGGAAATTCCTGCCTTAAAATGAATGTTGGCCAAATGGGAGAAGTAATTGGAAGCTGCTCAGGACGTTCTGGCTGTCCTGTCCCCCTTTGGGAAAGATACTAATCGTGTTAAAGTATTGATCCAGAAGATTAAAATCAAGGCTATCCTGGACACAGGCTCCCCAGTCAATGTGGCATTGTCCAAGCTAATGAATAAGCTTAAGCTGGCCCCTGACCTCAACTACACTCAGTCATATGGTACTGCTGGCATGGCCCAAACCTGAGCCATTGGTGCCTATTCTGCCCTGCCAATGAGATTTGGGAAGCTTCTTATTGCGTCCCCGCTTTTGTACTAGAGAACAAAAGCTACAATCTCCTGGTGGGTACACAATTCCTTTGAGAGTAAAATGAGATTGTGAACCTTAGAGATGGGTACCTATCACTCCTAGGGTATGAGATCCCTTTAATCTATGAAGAACCCCCACGTCTCCCGGGAAAACGTCTTAAGACTTGCGTGCTCAAGTACCCCACTGGTATCTTCTCACTCAAGTACAAGACTCAATTTTCCAATATGTGTTCCCTTCCTCCTTCTTTTACTGCAGAGGAAGGTGTGCCTCTTCTTGCCTCTGCAGTTTTTACCATTCCTCCAGGCTCACAAGTGATTATAGACTCCCAGATATCCTACAAACTACCCAAAAAATTCTTTCTGGAGCTATATTCATCTGATTCATTAAGCCGTAAAGAGCCTCGGTTATGCCCTGGGATTTTGGTACAGACTCATAAAGAGTCTGTGCAGCTTTCTTTGGCTAACCTGACTGTCCTGTCTATGCAGGTGACCAAGGTCCAGATTGTTGGGCATGAGCACATATTAGGTTCAGAGCAATTGGCATCCCTCTACTCCTTTGGAATGTTTAGTGGTTTCAACTTGCCTGAAGGAGACCCTCTAGTTCTCTCCCTGTTCACCGCTGCAGACTTCCTAAACTGTCACCCATTCAACAAAAAAATGTCTGGAACTGCTAGACCAGTTTAATAATATCTTTGCCTCTGGAACCACCAACTATGGTATAGCAAAGGGGGTTATCCATCAGATAGATACAGGTGATGCCCCGCCCTTTTGTGCCAAACCTTACCACCACAGCAGGGTAGAAGATGCTCAGGTCTCTAAGGAGATTAAGCAGTTCTTGAACGCTGGGCTCCTAGCTCCCTCTCAGAGCCTTTGGGCCTCCCCATTATTAATCTTAAAGAATAAGGATGGAGGCCACCACTTTGTGAAGGATTACTGCCACCTGAACTTGCTCACCAAAAAGGACTCTTATCCTTTGCCTAGAATTGATGATGCCCTCAGACAATTAGAGGGGTCAAAGTTTTTCTCTGCTATGAATATAGCCTCATGATACTGGCAGGCTGACTTTTTTCCTGAAGATAGAGAAAAGGCTGCGCTTATCACTTCAAAAGATCTTTTTGAACCCACTCATATGCCCCAAGGACTCTGAAATGCCCCTGCTACATTTCAGTGGGCTATGGACTTCATCCTACCAGATTTGAAGCTCTCCTGTGTCCTTGTATACCTTGATGATATTACTGTGTTCAGATCAACCTTTACTGACCATTTGGACTACCTCAAAGCTGTCTTCCTCAAAATTTTGGAGGCAGGCCTGAAACTCAAACCCTCTAAATGCTCTTTTTTCAATAAGCAACTTGAATTATTGAGCCACAAGGTCACCCAAACTGGAATACACCCTATGAATAATAAGGTGGAAGCCATTGAAAAGATGCAACCTCCCACAAGCCTGCAAGAGGTCCAAGTGTTTCTTGATATGATGGGGTACTATTGACAATTCACCCCTGATTTTGCTGAAATAAGTGAACCCCTTGTCCAGCTCCTTTGCAACATACCCTGTGAGTGGACTGACAGACAATAACAGTCTTTTGAAGCACTGAAGGCCAATCTCAAAGAGGCTCCTATCCTATTCTACCCTGATTATTATAAATATTTTATCTTGTACACTGACACAAGCGGAGTAGCTGTGGATGCCATCTTAGCCCAGCTTGATGATGAAGGCGTAGACTGACCTTTGGCCTACTCTTCAAAAGTCCTCAAAAAGCACAAGAAGAACTATAGTGTCACTGAAAAATAATGCCTAGCTGTTCTACATGCATTAAAGCAGTTCTGGTACTACATTTACGGGACTCACTTCATGGTAGTTACAGATCACTCATCTCTTAAGTGGCTGCAGCAATTAAAAGAGCCCAAAGGTCAACTAGCCCGCTGGGCCTTACGCCTGCAAGGATACAATTTCACTGTGGTACATTGTCCTGGAGCACAACATCAGAATGCTGATGGTTTATTGAGGATGCCCATACTAGCCATCTATCCCAATGACACTGATCACCTATACAAGTGATAGGGTACCCTGACTCTTGGACCACTGAACCAGAAGAAATTTTTCTGGCACTGAAAGTACTGTCAAAAGATACTAGGATTTGAGAGAGACAACTCTTCAAGAAAGTCAACAACACTTATCTACCCTATGTCTGTCCTAGCATGAGAATTGTCATTATCCTCCAAGCCCACATTGACACAGGGCACAGAGGTATAGCAAAGACTCATGACTGGTTGTGCAAAAACTTCTATTGGGAAAATATGTGCCTCCTAATTCCTAACATCCTTGCCTCCTGTCATTCTTGTCAGCTCCAATGCCCCTGTCCTTCCCTACATCAGTTCAAGTAAATCCCCCCTAAGCATTCCTTCCACACTGTGAGTATTGATGCTGTTGGCCCTCTCCTGCGCTCTAGGTCTGGGTGTCAATTCATCTTGATAGCTGGCAACCACTTTAGCAAAAGGGTTGAAGCTAGAGCAACCAAAGATATAACTGCCAAGACCACAGCCAATTTCTTACTGCAAGATATCTTCTACTGTCATGGTTGCCCCCAAGTACTGCTTTCTGACAATGGGACCAACTTTAATGCTCATCTCATAACGTCCATTGTTTAGACTATGGGTACACATCAATCCTTCTCTGCACCGTATAACTCATCAACCAACAGGACTGTGGAACAAGCAAACTCCGCCCTTGTGTTCATCATGAGGAAGCTCACCTTCTCTGATGCCGCTAACTGGAATATGTTTCTCCCTGCTGCCCTCTTTGCGTATAGACTCAGCAGGCATCAAGTGACT
The DNA here is from genome assembly GCA_014839935.2 of Entomophthora muscae. NCBI lineage: Eukaryota > Fungi > Entomophthoromycota > Entomophthoromycetes > Entomophthorales > Entomophthoraceae > Entomophthora > Entomophthora muscae. The sequence continues at coordinate 255,047 of QTSX02002855.1, read as the reverse complement.
GGTCAGTCCCCCTTTGCCATGCTGTATGGACAAGAAGCCACTAACCCCTCAATCTTGGTACCCCTGTTGATCAAAGTTGACGCCTCTACTAATCCCAAAGCTCATGTCAAAGACTTGACTAACCGTATCATTGACATCCAAGCTACCGCCTATTCTACTGCTTACAAGGTCAAACCCCTGGAACTCTTGCCCTCTAATGCTTCCAGAGCCCTCTCCCTGAGTACCAAATGGGTGACCTAGTCCTCTATTATCAAAATTGTACTGGAGGGTGTGCATATAAGCTAGACTCCCTCTGGGTTGAACCTTGTGAAGTCACCTACAAGAAGGGTGTTGAGTATACTGTGAAGCTACTGTCCTCTGGCTGTCCTTTTGCCCAGGTACATTCCAAATTTCTCTTCAAATATCAACTTCCTGTGTCCAATCTTGAGAGGAGAAATATTGTAAACTGTGTTGTTAATGCCATTTTGATATGGCCTTCAAATATTGATATGTGCAAAGATTTTGTTGGTTTTGCTTTCATTTTTGGGAATTCCTTGCCTTCCACAAATGGGTCTGGCTCAATATCCACCCATTCTGGAATATCATACCTGTCCTTGACTGATCCTGGTATGACCTCATCCCAACCTGACCCCTTCCGCCACTCTGTCTATCTAATGAGTGATCATTGACCCTTGTCTACTATTTAAGTAGAATTATTTCTCCTAATAAAGACAAGTTTATCCACATTTGCATTAGCTATAGTATTCTTCAAGCTTTTTTATTTCCTTTTTGCCAAAAAGACTTTCACATCTTGTATTCCAGGAAATTAAGATACATTTTTTATTTTGCCTTAAGGCTAACCCAAGACTAGCCTCAAACCTCAAATCTTTTGTTATAAAGATTTCCCGCTGTGTCCTCCTGGATGTTGTCCCCAGGAGTCAAACACAACAATCTTCAAATTAAACAATTTTATGCTCAGGACTCATTATTTTCTTGTAAGAACTATCTACTTTTGCACCAATATAACTATTCTGTTTGCATTTATTAATAGCTCCACTACACTTCACCACCCACATATCTGTTCTCTCCTGGCCACCAAGAGTGATCATTTTGCCCTCCATGCTGGAGATTCCTCCTACCTCCCCCTGCCAACTGTGTCTCCTGCCCAGGACTTCAGTAAGTTGGTCTTCATCTATATCACAGTATTGGGGCTGGTCAATCAGGTTGTGCCCCATACTGGGAGTTGGTGTTCCCTAGCTACTGCAATCAACTATCTGGTCAGAATTGCGCCTATTGTGTACTTGGCCTTCCAGGCCTGGCTTGCCTCCCCTGTGGGAGTCCAACTGGACTCTGATATGGGCCATGAAATTATGCTAACCATAACAAAACTAGTAACCCTGGGCCCCTACTATTCTTTGATTATAGGGGCATCTTGTATGCCTTTTATTTTTAACTTCAGCTTACTACCTAAGACAGTATATGACCAAGAAACAAGAAACAAACAAAAACCAAGAAGGAGTTGTTACCAAGCCATCCCAGGCCCAGACTGTGACAATCTCCACTTTGAACCAAAATGCTGCTGCCCCTAAAAACTTTTCTGACCTGCCAAAAATGGACTTGCTTGGTTTCAGAAAAGGAATGATCATGATAAATTCCCTGTTTGGTGCCCACCCTGAGAGCTTCAGAGACAACACTCCTAAGGTTATGATGGTGGCATTCTAACTGAAGGATGACACTAGAGAAACCTTCTTGACCAGCCTAGAGGAAGACCCTAATCTCATACTCTTCTACAACCAATTCCTGGAGAGAATGAACTCTGCAACCACCCCTGCTGGAGCCAAGATTCAAGCCTACATGAGGCTCATTCACCTGACCCAGGGAAGGGACAATCTGGAGACCTACTGTTGTGATCTGAGGCGCGGCACAGAGTCACAACGGGAAATCCTAACCTTGGGATTAGATTTGTACTAAGTCTCAGTTAAAATGGCAGGGAAGGCTATGTGATTACCTTGTGGCCCTGATTGAATAATATCTGCTAGATGTGGCTAGAGAGGCATCAAAGTACGTGGAGATACAAAGACAAAAATGTGAATAGAACTTAATTTTATTGGAAAATAGAAAATGTAATATATAGTGGTAGACAATACCACAAAACACTAACAGGATGGTAGGATCACTTGCCACAAGCATGAGTGGGTGAATGAGTTGTGCAGGATCAGGAAACTGAACAATTGTATTTCCCAATTTGGAGCCAGCCTCATTTCAAAGGGCAAAAGCAGAAGAGAGAGATTTGTCCTCAAAATAACCCAACAAAGGCAAAATCAAAACATGGTGAATGGCAGCATTCACAACATTGCCCCCTCTAGATTGGCCTTAGGGGGTTGATACTTGCAGAGGAACTTGGCATGCACGCAAGCAAAATTGCAATCACTGGAGAGGATTTTTACCGTATAATCTGACCTCGCTTGAAGGTCACTTCCAAGGGCCCAATCCACAATGAGTCTAGCTTATAAGCTTGTCCTCCCACTCTATGTTAATAGTAGAGAACATGGTTCCCAATGCTGAACTCAGGCAGGGGGATCTCCCAGAGTGTCAGGGGAGAGCTCTAGCAGCTTAGTCTTATAGGCAGATTTGTAGGCAGAAGCCTGGATATCAATGATTTGATTAACTAGATCCTTGATATGCTCATCAGGGTTCATGGCATTATCAGAGGAGAGTAGGGGGGCCCAAGAGCAATGGGGTAGTGGCTTCACAACCATACAGCATAGCAAAAGGGGAATACCCAGTGACACAAGGTTTGCTAAGGCAATAGGCAAAGAGAGCAGCGGGTAAGTATAGATCCCAGTTGGCAGTGTCAGAGTAAGTGATTTTCCTCATTATAGAAACCAGAGTTGAGTTTGCGCGCTCAACCGCCTCATTAGTGGAAGGAATATAGGGGGCAGAGAAAGACTGGTGGGACCCCAAATCTTTGACAACAGAGGTTACCAGCTTGGCATTGAAGTTAGTCCAATTTTCTGAGAGCAACACTTGAGGACAGCCATGGCAGTAGAAAAAATCTTGCAGCAGAAAGGCAGTGGTTGTCTTGGCAGTGATGTATTTAGTAGGGAGAGCTTCTACCCACTTGCTAAAATGATAAACAGAAATTAGGATAAAGCAGCAACTAAAGCAAGAGGGGGGAAAGACCCACAGCATCAATGCTAACAGTGTAAAATGTGTGTTGAGGAGGGACTAGCTTGAACTCATGAGCGTGGGCTTTAGGTTGTTGGAGTTGGCAATCATGGCAACTAGCAATAACATCTGGGATCAGCAAGCAAAGATTTTCCCAGAAGTAATTCTTCTGGAGCCAGACATGGGTCTTGGCAACACCTCCATGGCCTGTCTCTTTATGAGCTTGAAGCACCATCAAAAGACAAAGACTAGGCCTGACATAAGGCAATTAGTGGTCTTGTACTTTCTTGAAAAGCTGATTTTCATGAATGAGGGTGTCTTCAGATGACTTAGAAAGGGCAACTCAAATTCCTTGTGTCTTTTTCTCCCATGAAGAAGGATATCCAATTAGTTTATACAACCTGTCAGCCTCAGCAGGGTGTAGGGCAAGGATAGTCATTCTGGACAGTCCATCAGCATTCTGATGTTGAATCCTAGGGCAGTGCAGCACAGTGAAGTTGTACCCTTGCAGGCGGAGAGCCCATCTAGCTAGTTGTCCTTCTGGTTCCTTGAGTTGCTATAGCCATTTGAGCAAAGCATGATCAGTAACCACAGTGAAATGGGTGCCATACACGTAATGACAGAACTGCTTGACAGCATGCAGCACAGAAATGCACTCCTTCTTGGTCACACTGTAGTTCTTCTCATTCTTATTAAGGACACAAGAGGTATAGACTACAGGGCAATCCACACCTTCATTGTCCAGTTGAGTTAAGATAGCCCTAATATCCAGGTCACTAGCATCAGTATATAGGATGAATTCCTTATTGTAGTCAGGATTTACTAAGATGGGAGCCTCTTTGAGTTTTTGTTTGAGGGTTTCAAAGGCTTGTTGTTGGCTGACAGTCCATTCAGAGAGGACGTTACACAGCAGCTGGACCAAGGGTTCTCTAGCATTGGCAAATTCAGGGATAAAATTTCTATAGTAGCCCATCATCACTAGAAATACTTGTAACTCTTGCAGGTTGGTGGGTGGAAGCATTTTGCTGATGGCTTCAACCTACTTAGTCATTGGGTAAATCCCTGTCTGGGTTACTTCATGGCCTAAGAATTCAAGACGTTCTTTGAAGACAGCGCACTTGGAAGGTTTTAGTTTGAGGCCAGCTTCTCAAATCTTTAGGAACACCTCTTTGAGATGAGCCAGGTGATTAGTGAAGCTAGCACTGAAGACATTTATATCATCTAAGTACACTAAAACACACAAGAGATTCAAATCACTGAGGATGGAGTCCATGGCTTGTTAGAAAGTAGCTGGACCATTGCAGAGTCCTTGCAGCATTTGAGTAGGCTCAAAAAATCCTTCAGAAGTGATGAGCGCAGCCTTCTGTCTATCTTTGGGAGAGAGATCAACCTGCCAGTAACAGGAGGCTAGATCCATGGAAGAGAAATAATTGGAGCCCCCAAGGCGGCAGAGAGCATCATCAATACATGGTAAGGGGTAGGAATCCTTTTTGGTTAAGGAATTCAAGCGTTGGTAGTCCATCACAATACAATGACCTCCATCCTTCTTTTTCAGTATGATTAAGGGGGAGGCCCATGGACTTTGGGAAGGAGCAAGCAGTCCAGCGTCTAGAAGTTTCTTGAGCTCTTTAGACACCTGAGCATCCTTTACTTGACTGCAGCAATAGGGTTTAGCATAAAAGGGGGGAGCATCACCAGTATCAATCTGGTGAATATCACCTTTGGCTAAACCATAATCTATGCTATTCTTAGAAAAGATATCCAAAAACTGATCCAGTAGGTCAAGCACTTCTTTCTGTTGAACCAGAGATAGCTGTGGGAAGTCTTGAGCAATGAACAGTGATAGAACTTGTGGCTCATCCTCAGGTAAGTCAAAGTCCTGAAACGTACCAAAGGAATGTAGTGATAGGATGTCAGGAGCATTCAACAACCTGCCATAGCCAACAACCTGCCCTCTAGACACATTTATGGGGAGAGCAGTCAAGTTGGCAACCAGCAGTTGAACAGGATCTTTATGAGAGATATCCAAGATTCCTGGGCAGAGATAGGGTTTGTTGCGTCCTAGCAAGGGAGGAGAGTACAACTCTAGGAACATACAATTGGGAAGCTCATACAATATTTGGGAGTCTAGGATAGCCTGAGACTCAGGAGAAATAGTCACAGCAGAAGTGGCCAGGAGAGGAATCCCCTCAGACGCATGACAAGCCATGGGAGGGCACTTCATGTTGGAGGAATGGGTACAGTATTTTAAAGTGAAAACACCAGTGGGGTATTCCAAGGCACATGTCTTGAGGCGCTTCCCAGGAACTTTAACTGGCTCTTCAAAGATTAAAGAGACCTCATATCCTAAGATAGAGAGGTAGCTGTCCTTTAAGTTGATGATCCCATTATATTCCCTAAGGAATTGAGTACCAACTAGAAGGTTGTAGCTTTCATTCTCTAAGACAATGGCAGGCACAGCCAAGAGTAGCTTGCCAAACTGCATGGGTCAAGAAGAATAAGCTCCTATAGCGCAAGTCATGGACTTCCCAACTGTGCAATTCAACTGATGATAGTTAAGGTTGGGGGAAAGTTTGAGCTTCTTGACAAGCTTCAAAGAGACAACATTAACAGGAGACCCTGTGTCTAAGACAGCCTTAATTTTCACCTTTTGGATGGATATTTCCACACAAGTGGTAGTACAACCAAAGGGAGGGAGGAAAGCCAGAATGTCTTGGGCTTCTACTAGTTCTTTGTACCACTTTTCAATCATGTGTCTTAGGCCCAGGAACTCCTTATAGACCTTCTGGAGAGGGAGCAAGACAGAGACGTTTTTTAACACAGCGTCAGCAACCTTGGCAGCTTCTTTGGAAGATTTGGCAAGCACAGGATATCTCTTGGCTTGGGTGAGGTAAGGGCAAGAGACAACTTCCTTGGCTTCAGGAAGAGGCTTTACATTTGTTGTAGCCTTCCCAGAACATAGCTTATAAGGGACTGCAATAGTTTCAGGGATGGCCAGGACTGAATACCCATAGGCATTGGGATCTTCTATATCAGAATCATCCATGTCAGAGTCATCAGATATATTTTTTAATAGCAGCAGAATGAGAGGAGCCTCAGTGTCAGCAGGCTCATAGTCAACAATGGAGAGGGGAATTGGAGGAGACTGGGAAGAATTGTCAACCAAGAGCGTCTCTGCCTCTAGGTTGACTGTTCTTTTCACGCCTGTTCCTTGGGATCAGCTCCTTCAACTTGAGGATTGGTGCAGACTCAGGAATAGTGACCTATCTGTCCATAGTTATGGCAAACCTGTTGTTGAGGAGGATTCTGCAAGTTCCTGGTAAGGATACACAGACCACATGAAGACACACCAGAGGTAGAGGTGGCACAATTCTCCTGCACAACTTCCCCAGAATGGATATGGTGCATATCCTGAAACAGTGTATTTATGCTCTTCATAGAACAAAAGCATGGATTTATGGGCCTTGAAGTGAAGACACAGGAGCTGGTTAACCTTGAGGGCTTGAGAGCAAGCCATGTATGCTTCATGTGTGGTCAACTGGCGGCTTGTGATCAGTTGTTGTCCTTCCATGTAGAATCTATCTGCAAATTCAGCTAGAGTCTCCTTTGGTTTGAAAGCAATGTGCATGAAGGCGTCTTTATTCACTTCCAAACTAAGGTCACTGCCAAACTTGCCAATCAGAAGTTGCTTCATATCTTCCCAGGTTTCAATGGTGGGCAGCTCTGGCACTACTACCTCTTGGCATGTCAGGTGAAGACAAGTCAGAATGTGTTTCTTCTTAAACTCATCTGAGGCTCTTCTCATGGCAGTTTTTTAGATAGTTAGGAAAGCTGCAATGATCAAGATTTTAGGGTCAAAGACTTGCTTAAAGGTAGGCTTGAAGTGAGCTTCTGGAGTTGGGCTGCCATTGTTGCTATCAAGTACATTTATGCGTGGGTAGAATTCTGCTTCTGACTTGGTGGGGGGCTGCCTGACCCACAGCTGGCAAACACTTTCTTCAAGGGTAGTCAAGGTTTCAGGAGTGCAGGTGCCCGTATTATTAGCTAGGGTGGTCTGCTGCTCAGTAAAATCCAGGCGCTGGCCCTGTGCTGTTACTACTAAGGACAGTTCAGCCAGACAGGAAGTAAGAGACAGACCTACTGAAAGGCAAGGGGAAAACCTGTCATTTATTGAATCAATCACTTCACTTAGTTCTTGTATGTCTTTATCAAACTCAGAGTGATCTTGCTTCAGGAGGTCCACTTCATTGGCTAGAGCTATTAACCCTCTAGCACAATGAATGCAAGGGGCTCCTGACAAGCCAGGACAACAACCATCTTTGTCCATAACTTCAGGTGGACTAACAACAGACGCCATTGCCTCACGCAAAGTAGCAACCTCTTGCTGTAAATCAGCAACCTGAGCCATCAGAGCAAGCACTTGAGGATCAGGCTGAGGGGCTTTGAGGGGGCAATCCTGACTGCAGGTAGATGCTCTTAAATCTCAAATGGCATCACAGAGTCTCTGTTCTCTATCTGCTAACTCTTCAGATGGAGTAGAGGGCGGGGCATCTGCTTTGGAGGCAGACAGTTCATTTACTTGAGTCTGGAGTTTGGCAATGGTAGCAGCAGTAGCAGCCCTTTCTTGATCAAAGTCCTTTCCAAGTTTGCGGAGGCCCTTTGCAGCATGAACCTCTACTTGCTGTAATTGGTTGAAGGAATAAGCACTGAAATAGTTGAGTTGTTGCACAAGACGTTCAAATTTGGTGAGATAGGCATTTAGAGTGGAGTCTACTTGGGAACGCCAGGGCTGTTCTTGCTGGTGGAACTCATGAAGGCGCTCTCTGACATACTTGGGGATAGACTGGCACATTTTTTCAATGGAGTTGACCAAGAAGGATTGGGAGGTGACAGAGTTGCGCTGATTGTCTGATAATAAGAAAAACAGAGAGTGGATCCACTGCTGGTAGGCTGCAAACTAATCCCAGTGATGAGTGACAGCGGCTTGTAGTGATGAAATCTCCTGAACGTGGAGCCCTAATACCATTTGATAATGGGCTAAGGCAGGTTATATAAAGGAGGACAATAAATGTTCAGAGGAGCCAGCGCTAAGAAGAGATTCTGTGGAAGTTGTAGAGCTACAATCAATTCATGGTATTCTGCTTGATTGAACTGAAGCTGGAGGCAAGGGATGGTCCCATCACAAGCTATCCCAAGGGCTACCGCCATGACTTGTTCCAAGTCAGGGGTACTCAAAGGGTAGGCCACTAAGCGGGGACCACTCCCAAGGATCAGCACAGTAGAGACAATAGGCAAGTGGCAATGTCTTCCTTAATAGGAGGACTGGTAATTTCAGGAAAAGTTGACCCTTGTATGGGTGGAGGCAAAGGTCCTGAAAACGTTGTTGCAAAAAGTTTAACCAAGGGGCTTACAGCCCCTGTAGTGAGCACCATTTTTATTGTGATCTGGGGCGTGGCACAGAGTCACAACAGGAAATCCTAACCTTAGGATTGGATTTGTACTAAGTCTCAGTTAGAATGACAGGGAAGGCTATGCAATTACCTTGCAGCCATGGAAGAATAATCTCTACTAGTTGTGGCTAGAGAGAGGCACAGAAATACTGAAGACACAAAGACAAAAATGTGAATAGTTCTTAATTTTTATTGGTGAATATGAAATGTAATATATAGTGGTAGACAATACCACAAAACACTACCAGGGTGGTAGGATCACTTGCCACAAGCATGAGTGGGTGAGTGAGTTGCGCAGGATCAGGAAACTGAACAATTGTATTTCCCAATTTAGAGCTAGCCTCATTTCAAAAGGCAAAAGCAAAAGAGAGAGATTTGTCCTTGAAATAACCCAAAAAAGTCAAAATCAAAACATGGTGAATGGCGGCATTCACAACATCTACATACAAATATTCCTACGCCTGGAAGAGGCTGCCAAGATTCCTGACAACACCTCAGGATTGCACTTCAGAAACAGTCTGAACCCACACCACGCCAGCCTAATGAGACACCACCAATGTGACCTCCCCAAAGATAAGCTCCTGGTTATTGTCAGATGCATGGACTTCAGCCAACCACAAGAATACCACACTGGTCAGCCCGGGAACAACCAAACCCCTGGTGCTAGTAGGCCCTGTCTGAAAATAACCTCAGAGGAGTACCAACACCACGTCAGAAGTGAGTTATGCTTCTATTGCCACCAGAGTGACCACTTATCCAAGGACTGCACTAGCCGCTCCAAATAAACCCAAGGAGTCACCATTTTAGCAATAAACAACGCTTCCCAGTCCTATCTTATAATTGACACTACCTTATGCTACCATGACCATGAGATGAACACTTTGGCCCTCCTAGACATTAGGGCAACCCTCAATTACATGGAACATAGTCTAGCTGAGAAACTGGGTGTACCAATCCAAGGAAACTCCCAACTGATGACCTTAGGCAACAAGACAACAGATTTTTCCACAAATACAAAGAGTCTGTCTCCCTTAAATTAAATGGGAGACTCCTGCCCACCAGATTCTACATCATGGAGAAGCTCCCCAAACCTGTAGTGATAGGTTTTGAATGGTGGGTTGACTACAATTGAGCTTGGACTATAAGAACCATCAAATGACTGTCACTCATGAGAGCCAAACCTTAGAGATCCCCTGCCTGAACCCCCAGCAGACCCCTGAATTAAACAACATCACCATGGAGTCCTGCAAAGCTGAGATCCCAAAATTTTTGAAGCCTTGGGAGTCTGTCTTCTCAGAAGAAGTCACTGTCTTGCCTAAACACAGTCAGTTCAACCACGCCATTGACCTCCTCCCCGGAACCCAACCCAAGCATAGGCCTGTCTATAGTTGTAAAATGAAGGAACAAGCTGCCTTAAGAGAGTAATTAGACAAGATGTTGAAGAAGGGATAAATACAAGTCTCCAAATCTCCTTGTTTGTCCCCTTTACGGTTTGTTAAAAAGAAGGGTGGTAACCTACGTTCTTGTGTCAATTACCAGGACCTAAACAGCATCACAGTGAAAAACAGATACCCTGTAACCAATGCTGAAGAACTCTTAGACCAGCTTTCAGGAGCCAAAATCTTCTCAAAGGTTGATTTGAGAGATGCCTTTAACCAGATCCAGATCAGGCCTGGCAACAAATGAAAGACCACATTCAAGACTAGACAAGGTCTCTTTGAATACTTGGTTGTGCTGTTTGGGTTGTGCAACGCGCCCATCACCTTTTTAAACCATGGTGGACGTGGTCTTGGGAGGACTCAAGGATCAGTGTTGTGTAGTATACTTAGATGACATCCTCATTTACAGTCACACCTCTAAGGAACATGTTGAATACCTTCATGCTGTCCTACAACACTTCAAGGAACACAAACTCTTTGTTAAACTCCAGAAATGTGAGTTCTTCCAAGAGAAAGTAGAGTTCCTGGGGTACAATGTACTGAAAGGAGGTTTTGCAATGACACCTGATAAAATAGAGGCTGTGACGTCATGGTCTGAACCTAAGAACTGCAAGGAGGTCAGAAGTTTCCTGGGCCTGGAAAACTTCTGCCAGGAATTTGTCCAAAATTTTTCTTCTATCTGCTTGCCCTTGACCCGCCTTACCTCTGAAAAACACCCATTTGTGTGAGATGACGCCACCAGATCTGCCTTTGAGTTGCTAAAGAATGCCTTTGTTTCCGCCCCCGTCTTGGCAATGCCAGTTTATGATAAGCCCTTCATTATGAGACAGACGCCTCTGACTTTGCATTGGGGGGTGTTGCTTCAGGAGGGGCATGATAGTAAGCTGCACCCTATAGCTTACTATTTGAGGAAGTTCACTCCGCCTGAGTTGAACTACCCCATCTACAATAAAGAGATGCTTGCCATCATTCAGTCCTTGAAACATTGGAGAAGATACTTGTGTGATGCCAACCACCCAGTGAAGATCATGACTAATCACAAGAGCCTGACATACTTCTTTAAACCACTAAAACTGAATCAGTAACAAGCTAGATGGGCCCTATTCCTAGCAGATTACAACTTATCAACCAGCTACAAGCCTGTCAAGATCAACATTGTACCTGATGCCCTAAGCCAAAAAGCCAACCTTTTTCCTAGCGCCAAAGAGATTGAAGAATTCAACACTAAATCCTTGCTGTCCCCAAACATGATTGAGCCAATGCTCCTATTCCTGGGACTAGCCAGTAGAAGAGAAGAAATCCAACTAGCTCAGACTGTAGACCAGCACTGCATCTCCATCATGGAAGACTTAAAGAAAGATATCAACAGTCAATACTACCAAACTGGTTACTCCCTACATGGAAACACCCTGCAGCTACACGGACACACCTACATACCAGAGGGTCCATGTTATGGTAAAAAATCAAATGGAAGGAATAGTGCGTCCATGTAAAACCAGAAACCAGCAAAGAACTGCAGCCAAACTGTTGAAAGAAATAGACAACTTAAATGCTGTCATAGACAAAAAATGGGTCAAAGCTGGGGTTGCCCAAATAGCCCTGGGAAATCTGGACCTGCCTCATTTTCCCCCAAATAATTATGACAATAAAATTATGTGTTATAATTTATTTGGGGATGACAGCGCTTGACCCGCTGGTTTCCAGAATTTTGCAAATTATTACATCATCAACTCAAATTCCAATACAGGATCACCAACTGCTGAAAATATTCTTGCCAGCCAATAAGATGCCACAGAACCCCCTCCTCTCCCATCCTGAACTCCCTTAAGACTTCCCCATTCCCCTCTAGAAACTTATTTCTAGATAGCTTAATTTACCTCAAAATAAAAGAAAGTTTATCCCAAAATGATGGCTCATTTGGGGCTGTTTGCCCCTATCCTCAAAAGATTAGCCTCTGTGGCCGTCAAGGTTGCCATCAATTCCATGGCCACAACCTGGCCCGCACTGTACCTGTTGACGCCCTCTATTTCTCTCTTGAATTTACCCTTGAAAATCATTTGCCTACTGACAATTTCTCTCTCAATCTTCTGTTACACCACTGTTGGATTCAAGATGCTGAAGCTGTCCTCCCAATTTGGTCTCCTGCTTGTCAAGCAACTTAAAATCTGTTTATTATATCCTCATTGTTTATCCTTGAATCATGCTGCATACCACTTTGCTCTAACAGTCCACTGCTCTTAGAGATACTGAAGGAATACCACAACTCTCCCATATCAGGACACCCTGGGGAGCAAAGACACTCAAAGGAGTCCAGAGAACCTATATGCGGCCCATGATGAAGCCAGAAATCAAATAATACCTCATTGGTTGCAAGACATGTGGATGTACCAAGCCTAAGCAAGGAAATCCAGAAGGATTACTACAACCTCTTCAGATTGCAGAAGGCCCTTGGAAATCAGTTTCTATGGACTACATTGTGGAGTTACCCAATTCAAAAGAATTTAACGCCATCCTTGTAATTGTCAATTGTTTCACCAAGATGGCTCACTTCATTCCAACATTAACCAAAGTAACAGCAAAGGAAACTGTCACTCTATTCCAGAACCAAGTATTCATGAACCACAGACTCCCACAAGAAGTGGTCTCAGACAGAGGCCCACAATTCACCTCCAAGTTTTGGGCCCAAATCCTAAAGGACTTGGGAATAAAAAGATTTTTGTCTACTGCATATCACCCCCAGAGCAACAGACAGACTGAGAGAGTAAACCAGGTCCTCAAACAGTACTTACAATGCTACATTAACTCAGAACAGAACAATTGGGTAACCCACCTACCAATGGCTTAGTTTGCGTACAACAACCAAGAACACAGCTCCACTGGTATGTCCCCTTTCAAAGCCAACTACAGATTCAACCCCACATGGGATGCCCACCACAGAGGAAGCCAACAACCCAAAAGGACAAGACTGGGTTAGCAACATCCACATGTACCAAGAAGAATGTGCCAAGAACCTGATAAGAGCAGTACAAGTATACAAAAAAATTTCTGACAAGAAACAAAGCCCTGGCACCTCAATTAAAGTAGGAGACCTTGTGTACCTCAGTGCAAAGAACATCAAGACCACTGCCCCTTGTGCTAGCTTGAGCCCCCAACAAACAGGTCCTAACAAGGTCTTACAACACATTGATAATATAGCCTACCAACTAGAACTGCCCCCTGGATTTAAAGATTGACAACATATTTCACCCCTCCCTGTTATTGAAAAAGAAAGGACCTTCTCTCCTGCACCAGATAGTAAAAACGGCTCTCCCACCCATCAAAACAGGAAGCTTCACAGAACATGAGGTTGAAGCCATCCTTGGACATAAACTCTGATACCAAAAACCTCACTTCCTAGTCAAATGGAAAGTATACCCCAATGAGAGAATACCTGGGAACCTGAATACAACCTGGAGAATGTTGTCACCCTGCTGAAGGAATATAATTCTTGGTATAAAGAGTCGTGCTCTGCAAGCTCAACTATGGTGGGGGATGATGTCAGGGCCCAGAATGGGCCAGACAAAACCCTATATTGCATAGGTTCAATACCTGCAATGTAGCAATCACGCGGCCAAACAATCACGTTGTCAATCACACAGATTAACCCAAAGGAAACTTTAATTCCAAGTGGATAATCAAACCCTGGTCAATGCCAAACCTGGGGACAATTAAAAACTGTTCCAAAGCTGAGTGGAAATTTTTTAATTGGCCCACACCCTCTGAAACCCAGAATTGGGGACTTGGGTTGTCAAATGGCCCAAAATTCTCCTGCCAGCTTCCCCAGGGCAAGAATAATGAAAGGATCCATTTAACTGACAAATCAAGAGTCACCAATGGAACCCAACTTGAGAATAATTAATTGAAAACCAATAAGGAGCTGCCAGCAAGTCTGATTGCAGTTTCCCAGCAGGATATAGCTGGGAACACTGGCATCCTCTCTCACTGTTGAAATCTTCAATTTAAACAATGTTATGCTCAGGATTCATTATTTTCTTGCAAGAACTATCTACTTTTGCACCAATATAACTATTCTGTTTGCATTTATTCATAACTCCACTACACTTTGCCACCCACATATCTGCTCCCTCCTGGCCATCAAGAGTGATTATTTTGCCTCCATGCTGGAGATTCCTCCTACTTCCCCTTGCCAACTGTGCCTCCTGCCCAGGACTTCAGTAAGTTGGGTTTCGTCTATATCACAGTATTAGGGCTGGCTGATCAGGTCGTGCCCCATACTGTGAGTTGGTGTTTCATAGCTACTGCAATCAACTATCTGGTCAGAATTACGCCTATTGTGTACTTGGCCTTCCAGGCCCGGCCTGCCTCCCATGTGGGAGTCCAGCTGGACTCTGATATGGGCCATGACAATTGGGCAGCATCAGCAACGTAGAGCTAAAGCAGGACCCCATCTTCCTGTTACAATTTGATTTAGAATCAAGTCGTAAGGGATATATAGGAGCAGGCCTACTATAGGATGCATTTTAAATAAGGGTTAACCAGGAGATAATTCAGGTCTATTGAGTATGATTTTAGGGAGGGTTCAACTCTTAGAGTTGAACAGTGAAAATTTTCAAATATGTACCAAAAATATCAAATCAGCAATACCACCTGAATCCAAGGCTCTTATTCCTCAACATTATCCAAATAGTACCTTGTCCAGCACGCAAAAAACCCTTGAGTGATTAATTTTTGTCAATAATTATGATAAACAAGGTTGTATCAAGTGAACCTTAGATTATGTCTACTTATCAGTGCCAATATTCACTGGCTAATCAAACTATACTGACAAACTGGAGCGGCAGTAACCCATTTTTGGTTAACAATTTGATTTAAATATGTTAAATTGGTTAACTTGGCCAACTGTCTCCCCCAACTTCTTGGTTCTTTGGGTGGGGCAAGTAATACCTGGCATTATGGAGACTACTGTGATAGTGTTGTATGCCAGGGTCATTTTCAGCTAATACTTCCTTAGGTAGAAGTAAGCAGGGTCCTAACTTAGTACTGATAACAGCAGAGTTGCGTCTCTAGACAAGTTCATACAGAATTTTGCTGGTATTAAAATTGTCTTGTGTTTAGCACACCATCAGTACTTTTGGAAGCACATCATCCCAAAGTTGTGGGTCAGTAGTAGACAATTTACTGAGCGCCTGTACAAAGAAGCCAATCAATTGTTTTACTCTTCCATTTTATTGTGGGGGATACAGTATAGCAATAGTGTGCTGTATCCCATTCTTGGCAAGGTAGATGTTGGTATATATGGCTTTGAGTTTGGCCTCTCCATCTTTAACTAAGAGTTCAGGCTTTCCAAACTTAGCTATAATCTCTTTGCCAATAAATTGTCTCACATCATTTCCTTTGTGTTCTTTTGCGGCTTGTGCCCCAGACCACATGATCATATAGTTGATGGCTGTGATAATGTATTTTTAGCCTTTTTAACTCCAGTTATGCATCTCACAATGTCCAGCGCCCACACCTTGAATGGTTGTGTGACTGACACTGACATTACTGATTTGGGAGGTGCCTTAGAACAGGCATAATTTTCACATACTTTGCATTGTTTGAGCACTTTTTTGGTGTTGTCCAGCATGTTGGGCCACCAGTAGCATGTCTTGAGGTACTCATGTAAATTCCTACTATGTGTATGGCCCAAATCTCTGTGGTAGCAAAGGATTGTGTCACTCTTTTGTGTTGACGGGACATATGGTACTGTATCACCACTTGATAATATGTGGTGTAGAGTACCATATAATTTTTTGAAAAGATGTTTGTTCTTAAGGACTTTCTCTTGGATTTTCATTAGTGTACTGGGTAAGAACCTCTCTTGGAGACTTCCCATTATTAACATGGGCCAATTAGGGTTACCATCAGCGCAGAGTAGATGCTTAGAGTATAGCCTTGTTAAGGGCATCTCTATTAAGTATCTCCTGGCCTGGTTTATACTCAATTATCATTGAGAACCTTTGTATGAGACGCATTCATTCAGCTTGTTGTCTTGATAGGTGTTGTTGTGTCTTAAAAAATACCAATGACATGTTGCCATTTAGCACTTTAAATATTTGTGGGGCTTCCAAATGATAAGCCACTTTATTAAGCAGTAGACAATGGCTATCAGTTTCTTATCATGTATCAGGTATTTTTTTTTCACCTTTGGACAGCTTTCTTGATTCATACACCACAGGGGAAAGTTCATTTATGTGATTTGAATCCTAAGTACTCCTCCAATTGCATAGTTAGAGGCATCAGTTTCCAACTCATAGATTCCTTTGTAGTTAGGGTGTTATAAGGTGGTGGTAGTGACCATTTGTTATTTTAGCTGTTGTACATTTTGTTTTATCATATTTGTCTACACAAACTTTGTTGTTTTGCTGGTAATTGCAGACAAGGGGGCAGTTAAGACTCCTCAATTGTCACAATAGATTCCATAATGCCAGGAATTACTTGCCTAAGCCAAAAAGCTAAAAAAACTGGAAAGCTGTTAATTAAATTAACTAATTTGACGGATTTAAATCAAACAGTTTATCAAAAATGGATTACTGAAGCTCAAGTTTGCCATTTGAATCTAATTCTCCCTTGCAAGTTGATGCTGATAAATTGACGTAATCTGAGAGTCACTAAGTACAACCTTATTTATCAGACTGGTCATAAGAATTTGTTCACACAAGGGTTCTTTGCAAGCTGGACTAGGTACTCACTTGAAAATGCAGAAGAAATAGGAGGCCAAGATTCAGGTGGTATTGCTTAGTTGATTTCCTGATATATATTGAATAATTTTCACTGTTTCAACTCTAAGGGTTGAGTCCTTCCAAAATTTTACTCAATAAAAATCATTTATCCCCATTTTTAATTTACTTTTCAAAAATGCATCCTGTGGTTGGGTTGTTACAATATATTCTGTACAATATAATTCTCAACCAAATCATTTCTGGAAGATGGGGTCCTGCAGTTGGAAGTTTGTTGTTGGTGCCGCACAATGTTAATTTTGCGCCAGCCAATCTTGAAGCTCCTCCCCCAATTCTGGAAACTGAAAATTGTGTTGCCTCCCAATGTCCAGAATTTTATTCTGAAGATTTGTTGATGTTGTCTCAGGCCATTTATCTTGGGCTACTTTGGTTAGGATTAATTGTTCTGCTTAATCCTGGTATTACAATTGGAAATTTTACAAAAATATATTTGAAGCCACATTGGTGGTTAATCATATATCTATGTGGATTTTGGTGGTAATTCCCCATCACTTAGAAACAACTTCATACTATCCTGCAATTTTCATCACATTACTCAACTCTTCTATGTCTAAGTTTTTTGAAAGCAGTTTGTCATGAATTTATGTTTCTTTTCTCCTGCTCTTTTGAGATATCTGCGTTTACCATGTTTATTTGTATCAGTTCTTTTCTGAGCTTTCAGTTTGTGCTTTTCTTTAATTTGTGGTTTCCATCTCTGGTTGCAGTTGTTGAGACTGGATCTTCTGTTTCCTATTTCCGTTGTTTCATGTCATTTTAGCGTCCAGATTATTTTCCTGCTCCACCCACTGATGAAATTTTGCGTGAAGTTTTGTCAGCATTATCATTCTATTCAGGTTCAAGCCTTAGTCACAAATCCCAAGTTTACCATGTGATGACAAAGATTTCTGATGATGCTTGTAAATGGTTGTTGTCCACGGTGGTGCAAAATCCACGTGTTTTAATGTAAGTGCATCTGTATACCTTTTGTTAAAAGGTTTGTGTGTATCTATTGAGGAGCTCAAAGTATGTTGTAAGTTGTACACCTTCCAACAGGGTACTACTCCAATTTTGATATTCCTTCCTCAGTTTCTTGCCTACTGCTGTATAATTGATGTTCCTGAGGTGAATAAACTCTCAGTGTTGTGGTTAGCAGTTGACCAGACTGCCCAGGATTTGGAGGTTTGGGATTACCTGTTAACCACAACTGAGGCCCTGGTAAGCCAAATTCTTTCTTTGGTCTCAAATCTGTCAACTTCCAAGCAAGTTTCAATGGAGATTGAAGCCACACCTGCTGGGTGCTCCTGGTTTTTTGGGTCTTGTTCCGCAGTGGCGTCCTCCAGCCAGAGTCAGGATTGTTCTCCCTGTGTTTCTTCTCAGGCGCAATTGGTAATTTTGAACAAACCCACTCAGGTTAATGAAGCGCCAGTAGTGGTTGTCCCTGAAAGTTCATTAGCTATGCTTCAGCACGCTGTACCTGCAAATTCTTCAACAGTTGAGTCTGAAGAGTTGCCCCTTGTTCCTATTGATTGTGATCATCCTGTCCTTCCTGTTGCTGTCCAAGAAATGATTGAGCAACATTTTCAGGAGCACTCTGCCTCTTTAGCCGCTGTCTGTACCATCAAAGAGAATCAGACTCTTGCTGAGATTGCAAAATTTGCTGCAAATAAACCTACTTCTGGTTACTTATTGTTTTATGGTAGAATTGACATTGGTCAAACCATATATTGGCCAGAAATTCTGTTAGATACAGGTGCTTCCAAGAACTTTATGATTGTTGATACTGCAGAATTGCTACAACTCAAGTATCACCCTGGAATGCTTGTTAGGGGTGGAAACTGTCAAACAATTCCCTCTTTCCAGCTTAAGAAGCTGGTGACATTTGTGGTTGTGGATCAGTCTTTTACTACAAGGTTCTCCATTTGCACTACCCTTATGTATCCTATCATCTTGGGGGTGAGCAGGTGGTGCAAACATAATGTATTGACCCTTCTAAAAGAAAATGAGTTGCAAGTGGATCAATCTTCAGGCATATCCATTCATATTCTGTTGTTGAATATGTCAGAATTAGAGCATTCTTCTCAAACAATCAAGTCTGTCCCTGTCCCTGCCCCAGTTAGTTTGGATTTACCCACATGCCTTCAACCCTGGTCTGCAGCATTTGACACCACTAGAGGTGAGGTCCTTCCTCAGCATACTTGGTTTGGATTTGACTTTAAAGTTACTGTTGATCTGATGCGTATTGCGTCTCCTATTTATCCTTTGACCTTGAAGGAAGACACATGTTTAGAGGAGTGGACTTGAGACATGTTGACAAAAGGCTATATCTTTAAGAAGGCTTTTTTAATCTGCTTTCCACTGCTGTTTTTACAAAAATCTGATGGTTCTCTTTGACTTTGTGTTGATTATGGTAACTTGAATAACATTACTATTCCTGACCTTACCCTTTACCCCTTGAAGCACAAATCTCTTATGCGTTGAGAAGGCAAAGGTATTCTTAAAGCTTGATTGGTTGAATGCGTTCAACCAGATTAGTATCACATAAGGAATGTAATGGTTGACAGCATTCAGGACTAAGAAAGGTATCTTCCAGTTCTGTGTCATGCCTTTTGGGTTGAAGAACGCTCCAGCTTACTTTCAGCGGTTAATTGATTCAGTCTTGGGGGATCTCCTGGGTGTATATGCTATTGCATATATGGACAACATCTTGGTTTTATCTCTGGATGAGGAGTCACATAAGGCCCACCTGTCAGCAGTTGTAGAGCACATCCTCCAGGCTAATTTGATCATCAAACAGAGTAAGTGTGGATTCTTTAAGTGTAAGGTTACCTTCTTGGGTAATATTAACTTTGAGGATGATTGCACTATTGCTCCTGACAATGAAGCAGCAGTTTGAGAGTATGCTACTCCTGTGTAGTGTTTGGCTCCTGGGGACGACATCCAGGAGGACATGGCAGGAAATCTTTATAACAAAAAATTTGAGGTTCAAAGCTAGCCTTGGGTTAGTCTTCAGGGCAAAATTAAGGGCACATACCTTAATTTCCTGGAATACAAGGTGTGAAAGTCCTTTTGGCAAAAAGAAGAGGAAAAAGCTTGAAGAATATTAAAGCCAACAAAAGTGTGGATAAACTTGTATTTATTAGGAAAAATGATTCTACTTAAATAGTAGACAAGGGTTGATCACCCATTAGGTAGACAAAGTGGCAGAAGGAGTCACGCTGGGATAAGGTCATACCAGGATCAGTCAAGGACAGGTATGATATTCTGGAATGGGTGGATATTGATCCAGATCCATTTGCAAAAGGGGAGGAATTCCCAAAATCAAAAGCAAAACCAACCAAATATTTGCACATATCATTGTTTGAAGGCCATATCAAAATAGCATTAATGGCGCAATTTCCAGCATCTCCCCTCTCAAGATTGGACACAGGGAGTTGATATTTGCAGAGGAAATTGGAGTGAACTCAAGCAAAGGGGCGGCCAGAGGACAGCAGATTCACAGTATACTCAACGCCCTTCTTGTAGGTGACTTCACAAGGCCCAACCCAGAGGGAGTCTAGCTTATGGGCACAGCCTTGTGACGGTCCACATGTTTGGTGGTTTGAAAGCAGGGCTTATGTTGGCCAAGTGGAAGTTTAGTGACTTTTGTTGAAGAAGTAGCTGTAGGACTGGTCTGAGATGTTGGAGACTGAAATGAGCTGGCCAAAGGACCAGAAGATGATGATGAAGAACTGGTGGTCCGGAGAAATGAGCCAAGATTTTGCCAAATTGATTTGCCAAGATGGTAAAATGTGAAATTCTTTGCCTTGGTTTAGTAGTAAACTCAAGAAGGAATGTGGATAGAAGTATGGGTAAGATATTTATTTATTAAGTTCCTAGGATAGATGAAGGTATGTTGCTATGAGAGCTAGATACAAAGTTGTTTTGGTGAGATGTTTTCCTTGGATTTTACAAGATTTGTAAATATATGGGGAAAACATTGAAGAGGTCCAGAAAGAATAGTTTAAATAGTATTCTACTATTTAAATTGGTTCAGGTTAAATGCAGAAAAGACTGGTGCTGGAATAATGGACCAGCTAACGCTTTGGTACGTGAAGAGTTGTCAATTTGAGAGGTTTGAGCTGTGGAAATTATTTTCCTAGTTGGATCCCAGTGGGACTTCAGAAATGGTCTATTTCTGTGCTCTGAATTTATTGGTTGAGTTCTGGCAGGTTTACTGATGAAAATTATTGGTTGGAAGCCAAAAGCTTAAAATATAAGTGAGGAAATAGTGAAATAATACTTTAAGCTTTTGAGAAAGTAAGTATAAAAGCTTAAGTTATTATAGAAAAAATGAACGACAATGGTTTAAGCTTCTGAATAAAGCCATTTTGAAGGCAGAATTGATGGAAAAAGGAAACTATGAGAAGGTGGCTGGCTGGAAAATTACAGGGTCTTTTCCAAGTCTTTCTGGGTCATTTTCAAGGTCTTTCCAGGTCTTTTGGAAGGTCTTTTCTAGGTCTTTCTGGGTCTTTTTAGAGGTCTTTCCTGGTCTTTGACGGGGTCTTTCTGAGGCCTTTTGAGTTTCTGCCAAGGGGTTTTTGAAAGCCTTTTGATCACCAGAAGGAGCTTGGTTGGACTAATACAAGTGGAATATCAAGGCCACTGGAGCTATAAATAGAGCTGAAGCCCAAGATAACAGAGCAGGAGCCCAAGAATAAGGAGCTGGATCCTAAGCGCAGCGCAGGAGTCCAAGTTTAAGGAGCAAGCGTCCAAGACTAAGGTGCAGGAGTCCAAGACCAAGTACAAGGAGTCCAAGATATTGTTGGAGGACTCCAAGTATTGGCAAATTAATATTGTTTCCTTGACCCCCCTGGGCCATATACCAGAAGGTTTCTAAGGGGATCTTCTCTCTGAGAGTGAATAAAAGCCCATTTTGGCTCCTATACATATTTCTGAGATACATTTTCCCTTACTAGAGAATGACAATCCCTTCCAGCCGGTCCCTGGCTACAATCCAGGACACACTTTGGGGGCTGTTGGAAAGGGACCCCACAGGCCTCCAGTACAATTTTGATAATAGAGGACTAGGTCACCTACTTGGTACTCAGGGAGGGGGGCTCTGGAAGCATTGGAGGGCAAGAGTTCTAAAGCTTTGACCTTGTAAGCAGTAGAATAGGCTGTAGCTTGGATTTTAATGATACAGTTAGTCAAGTCTTTGACATGAGCTTCAGGATTGGCAGAGGCGTCAACTTCAATCAGCAGGGGTACCAAGATTGAGGGGTTAGTGGCTTCTTGTCCATACAGCATGGCAAAGGGGGACTGACCAGTCACTTGATGCCTGCTGAGTCTATACGCAAAGAGGGCAGCAGGGAGAAACATATTCCAGTTAGCGGCATCAGAGAAGGTGAGCTTCCTCATGATGAACACAAGGGCGGAGTTTGCTTGTTCCACAGTCCTGTTGGTTGATGAGTTATACGGTGCAGAGAAGGATTGATGTGTACCCATAGTCTAAACAATGGACGTTATGAGATGAGCATTAAAGTTGGTCCCATTGTCAGAAAGCAGTACTTGGGGGCAACCATGACAGTAGAAGATATCTTGCAGTAAGAAATTGGCTGTGGTCTTGGCAGTTATATCTTTGGTTGCTCTAGCTTCAACCCTTTTGCTAAAGTGGTTGCCAGCTATCAAGATGAATTGACACCCAGACCTAGAGCGCAGGAGAGGGCCAACAGCATCAATACTCACAGTGTGGAAGGAATGCTTAGGGGGGATTTACTTGAACTGATGTAGGGAAGGACAGGGGCATTGGAGCTGACAAGAATGACAGGAGGCAAGGATGTTAGGAATTAGGAGGCACATATTTTCCCAATAGAAGTTTTTGCACAACCAGTCATGAGTCTTTGCTATACCTCTGTGCCCTGTGTCAATGTGGGCTTGGAGGATAATGACAATTCTCATGCTAGGACAGACATAGGGTAGATAAGTGTTGTTGACTTTCTTGAAGAGTTGTCTCTCTCAAATCCTAGTATCTTTTGACAGTACTTTCAGTGCCAGAAAAATTTCTTCTGGTTCAGTGGTCCAAGAGTCAGGGTACCCTATCACTTGTATAGGTGATCAGTGTCATTGGGATAGATGGCTAGTATGGGCATCCTCAATAAACCATCAGCATTCTGATGTTGTGCTCCAGGACAATGTACCACAGTGAAATTGTATCCTTGCAGGCGTAAGGCCCAGCGGGCTAGTTGACCTTTGGGCTCTTTTAATTGCTGCAGCCACTTAAGAGATGAGTGATCTGTAACTACCATGAAGTGAGTCCCGTAAATGTAGTACCAGAACTGCTTTAATGCATGTAGAACAGCTAGGCATTATTTTTCAGTGACACTATAGTTCTTCTTGTGCTTTTTGAGGACTTGTGAAGAGTAGGCCAAAGTTCAGTCTACGCCTTCATCATCAAGCTGGGCTAAGATGGCATCCACAGCTACTCCACTTGTGTCAGTGTACAAGATAAAATATTTATCATAATCAGGGTAGAATAGGATAGGAGCCTCTTTGAGCTTGGCCTTCAGTGCTTCAAAAGACTGTTATTGTCTGTCAGTCCACTCACAGTGTATGTTGCAAAGGAGCTGGACAAGGGGTTCAATTATTTCAGCAAAATCAGGGGTGAATTGTCAATAGTACCCCATCATATCAAGAAACACTTGGACCTCTTGCAGGCTTGTGGGAGGTTGCATCTTTTCAATGGCTTCCACCTTATTATTCATAGGGTGTATTCCAGTTTGGGTGACCTTGTGGCTCAATAATTCAAGTTGCTTATTGAAAAAAGAGCATTTAGAGGGTTTGAGTTTCAGGCCTGCCTCCAAAATTTTGAGGAAGACAGCTTTGAGGTAGTCCAAATGGTCAGTAAAGGTTGATCTGAACACAGTAATATCATCAAGGTATACAAGGACACAGGAGAGCTTCAAATCTGGTAGGATGAAGTTCATAGCCCATTGAAATGTAGCAGGGGCATTTCAGAGTCCTTGGGGCATATGAGTGGGTTCAAAAAGATCTTTTGAAGTGATAAGCGCAGCCTTTTCTCTATCTTCAGGAAAAAAGTCAGCCTGCCAGTATCCTGAGGCTATATTCATAGCAGAGAAAAACTTTGACCCCTCTAATTATCTGAGGGCATCATCAATTCTAGGCAAAGGATAAGAGTCCTTTTTGGTGAGCAAGTTCAGGTGGCAGTAATCCTTCACAAAGTGGTGGCCTCCATCCTTATTCTTTAAGATTAATAATGGGGAGGCCCAAAGGCTCTGAGAGGGAGCTAGGAGCCCAGCGTTCAAGAACTGCTTAATCTCCTTAGAGACCTGAGCATCTTCTACCCTGCTGTGGTGGTAAGGTTTGGCACAAAAGGGCGGGGCATCATCTGTATCTATCTGATGGATAACCCCTTTTGCTATACCATAGTTTTTGGTTCCAGAGGCAAAGATATCCTTAAACTGATCTAGCAGTTCCAGAAATTTTTTTGTTGAATAGGTGAAAGTTTTAGGAAGTCTGCAGTGGTGAACAGGGAGAGAACTAGAGGGTCTCCTTCAGGCAAGTTGAAAACACTAATTGTTCCAAAGGGGTAGAGGGACGCCACTTGCTCTGAACTTAATATGTGACCATGCCTGAAAACCTGGCCCTTGGTCACCTGCATAGGCAGGGCGGTCTGGTTAGCCAACAACATCTGTACAGGCTCCTTATGAGTTTGGTCCAAAATCCCAGGGCATACCCAAGGCTCTTTATGGCTTAATGAATCAGGTGAATATAGCTCCAGAAATGATTTTTCAGGAAGTTTGTAGGATATCTGGGAGTCTATAATCACTTGGAAGCCTGGAGAAATGATAATAGCTTCAGGGGCAAGAAGAGGCACACCTTTCTCTGCAGGACAGGAAGGAGGAGAGGAACACATATTAGAAGAATGATTCCTGTACTTGAGTGAGAAGATACCAGTGGGGTACTTAAGCACACAAGTCATAAGATGTTTTCCCGGGAGATGCAGGGGTTCTTCAAAGATTAAAGGGATCTCATACCCTAGGAGTGATAGGTACCCATCTCTAAGGTTCATAATCCTGTTGTATTCCCAAAGGAACTGTGTACCAACCAGGAGGTTGTAACTTTTTTTTTGAGGACAACTGCAGGGGATGCAATAAGAAGCTTCCCAAACCTCATTGGCAGGCAGAGTAAGCACTAATGGCTTGAGTTTGGGCCATGCCAGCTGTACCATATGATTGAGTGTAGTTGAGGTCAGGAGCCAGCTTAAGTTTTTTCATTAACTTGGACAACACCACATTGACTGGAGAGCCTGTGTCCATGATAGCCTTGATCTTAACTTTTTAGATTGATACTTCCACATGAGTAGTATCTTTCCCAAAGGGGGGCAGGAAAGCCAGAATGTCCTTAGCAGCTTCTAATTTCTTCTCCAATTTGGCCATCATGCATTGTAAGGCAGGAATTTTCTTATACACAGTCTGCAAGGGGAGAGATACAGTCACATTCTGAAAGAGATCTTCTTCTAGTTCAGCAGCCTCTTCAGAATAATCTACCAAGACAGGGGTACAATGAGCCTGAGCCAAGTAAGTACAAGCCACTACAGCCTTAGCTTCACTTGAGGATGGGCAAGTTGTAGTTGTAGTTTTCCCTGAACGTAGCTTGTAAGGGACAGAAAATGTCTCTGGGACTTTCAGCACCAAGTACCCATAACCATCAGAATCATCACAGTCAGTCCTCAGGTTCAGAATCACTGGAGAGGTTATGGAACAAGTGAAGGATAGTTGGTCCAGCCAAGGGAGAAGATTCCTTGTCAGAAGGGGGATCAGGAGGAGACGGGGGAGATTGATCAGCAGAGAGCGTCTCTGTCTCTAAGCTGACCTCTTTTTTCCCGCCTGCTCCTTTGGGTTGCAAACCTCTACCTTAGGGTTGGTGCAGGTACTTGAGTGATGTCCTATTTGATCACAGTTATGATATCCTTGTCTCTTAGACTGCCCACTTGAGCCTAGGGTCATAATGCGCGGATTGCAGGAGGTAGTTCCTGCATTGTAGGCCTTATTTTTGCGCACCATGGTACCCCCATGGGTCAAGTGCATGTCCCGCAAAAGGGTCTTTATAATCTTTATTGAAATAAGGGAAGCTTTGTGGGCCTTAAAGTGCAGACATAGGAGTTGACTCACCTTTAAAGCGTTTGAACATGCTGTGTACACTTCCCGGGGAGTTAACTGACAACTGGCAATCAACTGTTGTTCTTTAATGTAGAAACAATTGGAAAACCCGCCAAGTTTTCTTTGGGCTTGAAGGCAATATGCATAAACACATTCTTCTTGACCTCCAAGCTGAGATCACCTTCTTCAATTTCTCAATTAGGAGCTGCTTTATGTCCTCCCAAGTGACAATAGAAGGGAGTTTGGGGACCACAACTTCTTGGCATGTGGGATGTAAACAGGTAAGAATATGCTCCTTCTTAAGTTCATTGGTTGCCCTACGCATTGCAGTCTTGTAAATTTTCAGAAAGGCAGCAATGGTAGAGGTTTTAGGGTCAAATATCTGTTTGAATGAGGGCTTATAATTGGGGTCAATGGACAAGGAGGTGGATTGGCTGTTGTCACCTGGGTTGAGGACGGTAATGTGGGGATTGCCCTCAAACTCAGATTCAGCATCAGGTTGTCTATCCCAGAGGAGTCAAAGACTTTCCTATAGGGTATACAAGGTAGAGCTGTTCTGTCCACTAATATCTCTAGCGATGGCAGCAGCAGCTCCAAATTCATCAATCTTAATCTGTTGTACCAATAGAGTTCCAGCAATCCCATTGAGGCAAGTGGTCAGGGAAGTGGTCTGAGCAACCAAGGGAATGACCTGTCCATTCATTGTCTTGGTGAAACAAGATAGGTTTTTACCTCTCTTTTCAATGTGTCCTGCCTATCAGCAACATCATTTGTTACTTCCGCTAGCTGATCCAGGGCAAGGGCACAGTTGACCTGGGGTTGGCCTTCCAGGCCAGGGCAACAACCATGATTGCCATGAGTGGGAGTACTAGCAACCTCAGCTTCCTCTTCACCTTCAGATTCAGAAGAAAAATCATCAGGGTTAGAGAGGCATTGTCTCAAATACTCAATTTCTCCTTGTAAGGTAGCTACTTGGTTGGTGAGCAAAGCAATGCAAGGGTCAGGCATAGGCTCTATTGGAGGGGGGTTTTGAACAGCAGATTGACGCCAAGTAATAGCCTTGAGCTCCACTATGGCTTCCCATACCTTGGCTTCAAAGTCAGACAGGACCTCAACAGGAGGAGCTGGAGGAGTCACCTCAATGGATGCTACTCTATCATCCACGTATTTTGTACTTGGTAAAGAGTGTCACCTAGAGCAGCCTTATCTAGACCATATTGATGCTACAGATGGCTGCCCCAAGTATTGACATGAGTCCCAATCAATTTGAGCTGAGAATTAATATGTTTTTGGAATTGGTTAAGTTTTCTAACCAGAGTCTCAAAGTCCTGACAATGCTTCTGCAGAGAGGCCTCAATTTGTCTATGCCACGTTGCTTGATGCTCACTTAATTTGCACAATTGATCCTTGATATATCCAGGGAGCAAGGAGCAAAGAGATTCAGTGAGGAGGTTAGGTACTTCTGGGAGGCCAGCAAGTTGCGCTGGTTATCCAAAATACATGCAAAGAGGCTGTGGGACCATCCTTGATATGCCATATTCTGAGCATGGTTGTTTGAGACAGTGGTGGCTACAGCATTTAAAAGCTAGTTCTGGGATCCTAATACAAGTTGATAGTGAACCAGGGTGGGTTGGATAAA
The DNA here is from genome assembly GCA_014839935.2 of Entomophthora muscae. Taxonomy (NCBI): domain Eukaryota; kingdom Fungi; phylum Entomophthoromycota; class Entomophthoromycetes; order Entomophthorales; family Entomophthoraceae; genus Entomophthora; species Entomophthora muscae. The sequence goes on along the minus strand of QTSX02002855.1, from coordinate 227,456 downwards.
CTGGTTGACTAACACGCTAAATGTATCCATAGACTCCATCAGCGCGGGGGAAACCAAAGTCCAAGAGGAAGGAGTACAGGTCTTTGAAGCGTACCCGGGACAGAGACCAGGGATATTGTGCATTGCCACAGTGCCTGAGTGGAGGAGAAAGCGGCCAGTAGCACAAGCTTGTTTGTAGTTGAGAGAGAAAGCTGGAAGGGGGGCCCACATGGGCCCAGGAGGTAGCGCCAATACCATGAGAGTTGAGGGAGAATCAGTGATGTCTTCTTCTAGAGGAGGACTAGAAACTTTAGGTTGTTTGGGTACTTCAGAAACAAAGGGGGAAGGACCAGAGAATGCACGTGGTTACAGGGTAACTGAGGGGCTTGCAGCCCCTGTAGTAAGCACCATTTTGTTGTTTTCAGCTCCTGGAGACAACATCCATGAGGACACACCAGGAAATCTTTATAACAAAAGATTTGAGGTTTGAAGCTAGCCTTGGGTTAGCCTTCAGGGCAAAATTAAGGGCAAGCACCTTAATTTCCTGGAATACAAGATGTGAAAGTTCTTTTGGAAAAAAGGAAAGAAAAAAGCTTGAAGAATACTAAAGCCAATGCAAATGTGGATAAACTTGTCTTTATTAGGAGAAATGATTCTACTTAAATAGTAGACAAGGGTTGATAATCACTCATTAGGTAGACAGAGTGGTAGAAGGGGTCACGTTGAGATGAGGTCATACCAGGATCAGTCAAGGACAGGTATGATATTCCGGAATGGGTGAATATTGAGCCAGACCCATTTGCAAAAGGCAAGGAATTCCTGAAATCAAAAGCAAAACCAACTAAATCTTTGCACATATCATTGTTTGAAGGCCATATCAAAATGGCATTAACAGCGCAATTTACAATAAAGATGTCAACAGTGAGAGGGGATGCCAGTGTTCCCAGCTATATCCTGCTAGGAAACTGCAATTAGACCTACTGGAAGCTCCTTATTGATTGTCAATGAATTATTCTCAAGTTGGGTTCCATTGGTGACTCCTGATTTGTCAGTTAGATAGATCCTTTCATTATTCTTGCCCTGTGGAAGCTGGCACAGAAATTTTGGGCCATTTGGCAGCCCAAGTCCCTAATTCTGGGTTGCAGAGGGTGTGGGCCTATTAAAATCTTTTCCACTTGGCTTTGGGATGGTTTTCAATTGTCTCCAGGCTTAGCATTGACCAGGGTTTGATTCTCCACTTGGAAATAAAGGTTCCTTTGGGTTAATCTGCATGATCAACAACACAATTGTTTGATTGCACAATTGCTCTTTTGCAGGCATTGAACCTATGCAACATAGTGTTATGTCTGGCCCATTCTGGGCCCTGACACCAATGTTATGCCCATGCCTGCCAACCTTGGAGCTTAAGCCCCATAATCCAAAACTGAGACTGTTGCCACCCCCTAATGCTAAGAGTTCTATTATGAGGATTTTCTAATCTTGTTGTAGGCTATTTATCTGGGGCTTCTTGGGTTGGGTATAGTTATCTTGTTAAATCCTAGGTTATCTTTTGGGAATTTTACTAACCAGTATTTGAAGCTTTGGTGGTGGTTAATCATCCCTCTTTATGGATCTGTGTGGTTATTCTGCACCACTGGGAGACTCTTTCATACTAACCAGCTATTTCTGTAATAAACACATTATAAAGTGTAAGGTCATGCCCATAGTGGTGCAAGGTTATAAACCAGAGCGTGTAAGGTATTAGGATTCAGATTTAAAAGGTATAAAAAGGTTGGAGCTGTCTGCAAAATAATCTTACAGAATCCTGCTAAAAACCTATACTTAGTTACAAAAGAAGTGATATAGTTTAAGAACCCTAAGCAAAGAATATAGAATAAGGTGTTCAATAGTGAACAATTTGTAACTAAAGGAATTTCAATATTTGGATATTATCTATCAGCAAATTGGTACACATAACTATTGAAAGATTTCTTAAGGGAAAACAATGGATACAACAAGCCTAAGGCTTTTTGTTTTACAAGTTCTATTTGTTCAAGAAAAGAAAAGGCTAAACTTAAAAACAAATTTAATAAAAATGTATAAATTTTTAAAAATTAAGATTTCAAGTTTAAATTTGATAAAGATTGAAGGGTAGAAATCACTTAGAATTTTGGCTTAAAGCCTACTCTTCACAAGCTCTTTATTTATACTAAAGTCTTTCCAGTTGGTAATGTGATGGGCAAGGAGAAAAGCAGACAAGGACAGGAGCAACTGGAGAAGTTTAGACAAGAACCTGGAGGAGAAGAACTGCCAAGCCCAACAGGAGTTGCAGATCAGCAACGTAAAAGCTGGAGAGCAGCAAGAACGTGAGCGGGAGCTTTGAAAGGTCAAGAGAAATGAAAATTTTCTAACTTAAAGTAGATATATATAGTAATATAGAGTAGGAAGACAGAGTGAAGACAATGACAACAACAATTCAAAAACAAATAGTGCAAAAACAAGTTAAATTAAATCAAAATATTTAAACATTAACTCTTAATTTAAAATTCCAATATTTAAAAATATAGAAGTTTAAACCAAGAAAAAACAATTAATATAAAAATACTTAAAGAGTCTGCACTTTGGGGAAGGGCATGACATTACCCCCTTCAGATCCAAGCTCAAGATGTGCTTGGATATAAGAGTTGATGGCATCAGGACAGTTTTCAAGGTTGGACAATGGCTCCCAAGAACTCTCCTCAACGGAATATCCCTTCCAAAGAACCAAGTATTGAATTTTACCATAGTGATAACAATAATTGAAATGGAGTCAACCTCATACTCAGAGGTTCCTTGGACCAAGTGAGGAGGAGGTTCTTTGTTGTTCTGCTGAGAAGAAGTAGGAGAAGTCTGGAGCTTGAGGAGGGATACGTGGAAGACATCATGAATGTGATACCCTGTAGGAAGTTGGATACAGTATGCAACTTTTCCGACTCTTTCTCTTACAAGAAAAGGCCTTATGAACTGCGGACCAAGTTCACAAGAGGGCCATCTGATAGGAAGATTCTTTGTATTAAGATATACAAGGTTGTTGACCTGGATGCTCTTCCCTTCCTGACAGTGACAGTCGGCCTGGACCTTGTAAACTTCAATGGCCTTAAAGAGATTCTCTTTTAAGAAATTCTGGATGAGTTTTAGCTGGACAAGAAACTCCTTGGCTAACAGGAAACGGACAGAGGAGGTGACAGAGGGGACAAAGGCAGTATTATAGCCTAAATTTGCCATGAACAGAGTCATCTTGGTAGAGGAATGGGGGTAGCGTTGTAGGAATACTGGGCCAAAGTTAGGTGAGAAGCCTGATTGTCTTGTTGTTTGTTGGAAAAACAGCAAAGGAAACATTCTAGTGTCTGGTTTATACATTTGGTTTTCCCATCAGACTGGGGATGATAGGACGTGCTAAGAGAAAGGTGGACACCTAGCTGAGTTATAAGCTCCTTCCAAAACAGGGAAAGGAATTGTGGTCCACAGTTGGAGACAATATCTCTTGGAGTACTGTGGTGAATGAAGACGTTTTTAAAAAAAGGTAAGAAGTCTGCTTTGCAGTGATGTTGGAATTACAAGGAGCAAAAATAGCCTGCTTTGAGAATCTGTCTACAATGACCAGTATGGCGTCAAAACCTTTGGACTGAGGGAGCTGAGTAATATAATCTAAAGAGACAGACTGCCAAGTACCTTCAGGGACTGGGAAGGGGCATAGAAGACCCATAGGTTTCTGGGTGGTGTGTTTGCTTCTCTGGAAAACCAGGCAACTACTGACATATGACTTGACAAAAGTAGACATCTTTGGCCACCAGAAGTGATCACAAAGTTTAGAAAGGGTTTTCTTATATCCAGAGTGGCCTGCAGCAAGGTGATTTTGAAATATGATGGTTAGAAGCTGTTGAAGGTCCAGAGAAGGAACTACCAAAAGCTTGTTGAAGTATAACACACCGTCTAGCAGGGAGAAAGAAGAATTTGTGACTGTCTTATTGTTTGTAACAGCGTCAATGATCTGAGACAAGGCTTTGTTGGAAAGCTGGGATTCATGGATTTGCTTCAGTATATTGGGGGTTGTAGTACTGATAACATTGAGTTTCAGAAAGCTCTCAGGTGGGAGGACCATCTTGGTGTTAAGGATTTTTTAGTCTTTGTCAACATCAGATAATAAAGGATGACAACTAAGCGTGTCAGGTAGGGTATTGAGTATACCATTTGTCGTATTTCCGCATAGAGTTGGTAGTTGCTTTCACTTAACTCAAAATATGATCCTTCTTATTACTAAAGATTAGGTCAAGATAAGTATCTAGCCTAATGTGTATAATAAAGTTAAAGTATGTAAATTCAATCTTTTATTTAATCAATCAAGAAGGGAGTTATATAGTAACAGAAGAGATTAACAAGAGACACAGAATGCCAGGATCATCTGGTTACAGCCTTGTTTCCTCTATCCTTGGCCCACTATTAAACTAAAAATTAGCTGATCATTAGTTAATATGAGCTCAGGATACAACTTAGTTGATAATTTGACCTTGTTATCATCCAGGGCAATAGTACCATTGTTCTATGATTCACTGAGCTTAATGGATCAATGCGTGATTCTAGTGACAGCTAGTTTACAACCAATCACTTCACAACATTTCCCCCTACTAAAATAACATTACTGTAAGAGTCTTTTAACTTTCTCTAGTATGGTAAACCGCCCAAAAAGAAATAGGAAGCCAGTTGTGCACTATACCAATGTTCCCAAACAGAGGATCAATCAAGCTCAAAAGAGAATACCCAAAATTCCAGTTGTAACTGCTCACAAACACTCACCTGTACTAGCTTTGGAAGAAACAGAATTCACCTAGATTTTAGGCGGTGAGATAGATGCAGCCTTCTGTAGTACCTCCAGTACTGTATCTTACAAACCCAGTGCCTCATTGATTAAGTCAGGATCACAAGACTCTGGTATATCTACATCCAACCAGCTTTCAACAATTGCCAAGAAAAGGAGTCATGGCAACAAGAGTAAGACTACTTCCACCACTCTGACTGATAAGAATGATGATCCTGCTCCAACCTTAGCCAATCTGCTCAAAGCTCTGAACCAAAGTAAGGTGGGCTTTACCCCCATAACAATCTGAGAAGATAGTCAAGGATCTTATATTGAACTAGCCAACCATCTTCATTGGGAGAAGTTTCCCATCCTCCAATTCTGTGGCCCAGTGATTATGTGGTCTACTCTTATGCTGGCCCTCAAGAATCCTTATGTAATTTCTACAAAGAGACTCAAAGCAGGGAACAATATTCATTGGCATATACCTTGGGTGAAACTTGTAGGGTATGCCCAATTATGCCTACAGGACTTCTCCTTTGATGGAATCTACTTGATGGACAATCAGATCTCTTGTGCCCTCAAATTTCTTGAACTGGTCTTTTTATCATGGTCTGATCCTCAGTCTGCTGTTGGCCTGGTGCCCTTATGGCATGGGTCAGATAGCCATGAATACCGTTTGCAAAGATCAATGGGTACTGTGCTAGAGCTCCTAAGCTATAATCAAGCAGGTAGTAGACAATCCATGACTTTGGTTGGAAACTTGGTGCTTAGTGGCTCCAAAGTTGTGTATCACCAAAGGCTTCACCATATGCCTGAATAAATTGAATGGCTGTTGGGGGTCATGTACTTGGTAGGAGGTAAAACACCTGAGGAATATGCTCAGCAAGAAAGCCTTCTCTGGGAGTACATCTTACTTGGACTTGCTTTTCCTCATTCAGTTGGCATTAATCGTGTTAACTTCCTTCCTGTCAATGATTCCCTGTTTCTTCCTTTTGCATTATGTTGGCTACCCAGTGTTTGGATCACCTACGCGGCCATTGCAAAAGTCCTCATCCAGTTGCGTCTGGGAATAGAGGCAGCAGTATCTCAATAAAGAACCAGTTGCTTAACCCTATTAATTCTTCTTACTATAAGCTTTATCTCTTCTTGATGCAATAAGGATAACAACCCATGGACTATTTTCATTAGGATTTTCTTTTTCCAAATTGTTATCCATAAAGGGATTTATGCTTGATTGCTTGGAGCCTTGCGCATGTACTGCGCATGGACTCAAGTGATTAGTTGACCAGTTTCCAGATCCTTGAGGGTATAGCTATCTATTCCCACTTTCTGGACTACCTTGACTGGACCTTGCCATAATGAGGCAAGTTTACTTTTGCAACCGTACCCTTGGTTGCTGTAGAAGTATACCAAGCTTCCTATTTTGTATGCCAGAAGGGCAGGTTGGGTTTCTAACGCACAATCCATATCTTTCTCCTTTGTTGCTAAGTTGGTAGAGTATGCCTCAGACTGTAACTTGATTAGTGTCTGTGCTAGTCTCTTCAAATAAGCATTGGGGGTAAGGGGATTGTTAGTTTTAACTAAACTTTAAAGGTGTGGCAGGAGACTTGGCTGTCAACCATAAAGAAGTTGGAAGGGATTTTTTCCTGTAGCCCTGTGGAACCTTATGTTGTACGCAAAGGTAACTGCCAGAAGATATGTATCCCATTCCGTTTCATGCTGGTGACTAAGCTTCCTTAAGATCTGTACCAAGCTTCCATTTGTCCTTTCTACCATTCCATTTGTTTGGGGGTGGTATGGTGTTGACAGGGTGCCACAGATACCCATAAGTTTGTTCAGTCTGGGTATCATGTATCCCGTGAAGTTGGTCCCATTATCTGTTAGAAATGTCTGAGGGCAGCCATGTTTGTAGAGTATGTTCTCTAGAATGAACTTAGCTGTGGTCAGCGCCAACTGGTTGGGAATTTCTTTTGTTTCTACCCATTTTTTAAGCTGATCTACTGCTACAATAAGGAACTTGTTCTTGCTAGCAGTCAGTGGAAGAGGGCCTACTACATCTATAGCAATGGTATGGAACGCAAAACCAGGTCAAATTAGCCAGTGCTGATAGCGCAAGACCTTAGGTTGCTTGATTGTACAGTCATGACAAGCGGCCAATGTTTCCGCTATGTCTGAGTGCATACCTTCCCAGTAGCAATGCTGCTGTAAGAGGTTAAGGGTTTTATTGATACCATCATGACCAACAGTGTGGTGTGCTGATACTATTTCATCTGTACATAGAGATGGACAAATGTATGGTAACCACTTTCCTTTATACAACTTAAAAAGCTGATTATCCTTGACGCAGATGTCCACTGCAAAAGACTTCAGAATTTTCTGAATCTCAAGCAGCCCCTCCTCTCATATAGAAGGTTTCAGCATCAGTTTTTTGTAGAGTTTGTCTGCTGCTGAAGAGACCAAAGCTATGGTAGGAAGACGTGAAAGACATTATGCATTCTGGTGCATGACTCCCACACAATGGATTATCTTGTAGTCATAGGCTTGTAGCTTAATAGCCCATTGTGCCAGTTGTCCTTCTGGATCTTTCAGGGTTTTCAACTATTTAAGCAAGGCATGATCAGTTACCACCGTAAAGTTTACTCCGTGGAGGTACACTCTAAATTGCTGACAGGCATAAATGACTTACAGGCATTCTCACTCAGTGATCGTATAATTTCTTTTGTGACTATTGAGTGTTCAAGAACAATACTCTACAGATTGGTCTTGATCATCATCATCCAGCTGAGAAAGAACAGTGCCAATTGCTGTCAAGCTGGCATCCGTGTGCAAAATGAAAGGGTGCTCAAAATTAGGATAGGAAAGTACTGGCTCTGTCACTAAGGTGGCCTTCAAGTCCTCAAAGGCTTTCTGGCATCCTTCTGTCCAAGAGAATTCAACGTTGTTTTTCAACAAGTGAAATAATGGTCCTCCTAAGCAGGCAAAGTTTGGTATAAAGCATCTATAATAGCCAATCATCCCTAAAAACACCTGAATGTCTCTTTTGTTGGAAGGCGTTTGTATGTGTGTTATAGCTTCAACCTTGGAAGGAACAGGCCACAAGCCATTCTTACTGATAATATAACCAAGGAATTCCAGATGTTCCTTAAAAAAGTTACACTTCCTTGGTTTTAACTTGAGGTTGTCAGTAATCAGACGCTGAAATACTTCCTCCAAGTGGTCCAAATGCTGACTAAAGGTTTGTGAAAAGATGTTAATATTGTCAAGATAAACCAGAACACAAGTCAACTTGAGGTCTCCCATCACGGAGTCCATGGCCCTTTGGAAAGTTGTGGGAGCATTTGTGAGTCCTTGTGGCATCCTGGTAGGTTGAAAAAGGCCTTGCTCTATAATAATGGCACACTTTTCCTGGTCTGCCTTTGGAAGGTTGATCTGCCAGTATTTGCTGATCAGATCCATTGCGCTGAAGTATTTTGCACCACCCAGCTTGTCCAATGTGTCATCTATGCAAGACATTGGATAAGAGTCCTTTTTTGTAACGGAGTTCAATTTGCAATAGTCCATTACTACGCAGTTTGACCCATCTTTTTTCTTTACAATTAACAATGGGGAATACCAAGGGCTTTTGCTGGGTACCAAAAGACCAGGTACAAGTAACTTCTATAGCTCTTCATTGACAATGGCTTGGTTGGCCAGACTGCGCCTTATAGGCCTAGAGCGTATAGGGGCAGTGCCTTGTGTATCCAAAACATGTTTAACTCCCAGAGCTTTTCCTAGGTCTTGATCATTCCCCACAAATACGTCCTTATGTTTCTCAAAGAGTCAAATAGCTTGGTCCTTCTGGTCTTCTGTTAGTCCATTTAAAGACTTGCATGGAATAAGCAACAGAACAATTGGCTGATTGCAAGGTAGTGTGAGTTCACTGAACTCATCAAATGAAGTGGCATCCATAAGACTAAAGTTCTCTTCCAGCTTCATGTATCCTAACAGTTGCTGTTTCTTCACCTTCAGTGATTTATCAGAAAGGTTCCCCAGGAGTACCAGAATCTTTTCCAATGATGGCATGACAATCCCAGGTAGAATCCAAGGTTTCAGTTGCAACCCATTGTGAAGTCCAAATGCTTCACCATGCATACCTTTAGGGAAACTGAGACTTAGACCTGTATTATGAATCACTTGAGACTCAATTGGAATGGAGAATTCACTAGAGGAATATAAGGGGATCCCTTTGTACTCTTTAGTGGCCAGAGGTAGGACCTTGATTTTGCGTTGACGCAAGGTGTATGCTACTGGCATATTTCCATTAGCATATTCCATATTAATATAATGAATTTTCTTTGTAGGGAGGTCTCTAGGTGTGTCACCATGATAGAACATTGGTACCAAGTGACCCAGAATGCTGAAGGTGCTATCCTGATGATTGATGATAGTTCTGTAGGTTGCCATGAAGCTGGCACCAATTAAGATATCATAGCTTTTGTTGTGCAACACTATTGCCGGGGTGGTTACCACCAATTTACCAAACCAAAGTGATAAGGATGAATAGGCTCCCAAAGCCTTTGTTTTATCAGGTCCTGCAGTACCAAATTCCTCATTGTAGTCTAAATCAGGTGCAAGTTTCAGTTTTTTTACTAGCCTGGTTGAAACAATGTTTCCTGGAGCTCCTGAGTCAAGAATTGCCCTTACCCAAAGTTTGTGAGCCACTAGTTCAATTTAAGTGCAATTGTGTTGTTCTCTGTAATGAGGGGAGGTAATTTTGGTGACCTTATGAAATTCCAATACTTTAAACTGAGCAAGAAACAACTCCAGCGCAGTTGTTAGGTCGGGCTTCAGGGATTTCAAAGTATCCAGATTTGTGGAGACTTGTACTGACTTCAATAGTTGAGACAAATTTTTGACGCTATCACTCTTGTGGGTGACCTCAGCTTATGGCATGCAAAGTTGTTCAGCGTAGGGTATAGAGATGGTGTCAACAGCTTCCTTGGAAGGTATACTCTCCATACAGTTTGCTTGCTTCCTTGTCACTACGTTGACAGCCAAAACTCTATGGAGCAATTCTTCATTTATTTCTTCTTTGTCTGGCAAGTATCTTTTGGGGAAGGCTTCTTGGTCCAACAGGCCGCTGTTGCAGTCAGGAGCGTTGGGGTCCGGGTCTATAGGTGGAGAGAGACAGGAACTACTAGCAGTCAGGGTTTTCTCCTCAACCTGACTGCTTAGCAGTTTTTTGACTCCTCACCATCTTCTTCTCTGTCATCTTCTTCATCCTTGTCATCCTGCTTGTCTTCCACATTGTCTTCCTGGTTCAGGTGGCGCACATTAGCCTTAGGTTGCTTGCAGTCCCAGGAAAGATGTCCTAATTGCCTACACTTGTAGCAGGTGTGGTTGTTTGTTGTGTTATTGACTGGGGGCGTAGCTACTATTGTAGGTTTCCTAGAAGGGTCCTTATCCCAAGTCTTGCCTTTAGAATCTGTAGAAGAGGACAAAGTGGCTTTCTTATAGTTGGGGAAAGGGACTTCAAACTGTTCCTTAAAAGATCCCAAGTGACGCATGAGCTTGGGAACCGTTCTTGCACTATAGATTCCAGATTTGAGAGCAATGGAAAGCTCTCTATTGGGACAAACATAGTTAAGAAGTGCTCCTTTTACGTCAACAAAAGTGGCTGCTCCCATGGAGACTAGTGTCTGTGCTTCCAAGTAGAAGCGCTCTGAGAAATCCAATAGGCTTTCCCCCTTCTTTATCTTCCCTTCAGTAAACTCCATTTTGCGGCAAAATAAAGCTTCTTTGCTGCCAAACTCCTGCAATGAGGGCCCTGGATACGTTCTTGTAAGTCTAGCCTTGTTCCAGAAGTCTCAGCATTATTATTGTCTGGGTCTCCAAATCCAAACAATTAAAGATAGCTGCATTCTTCATGGCCTTGTCTGCCCCATACATAGAGTTATTGTATAACCAGAGGAACATGTGGACATTGGCCTTTTTATCAAACTTTGGCAAGTTTGTTGGTTTGAAATTTGGGATCACAGCAGAAGTGCTAAAATTATAACTTCTTCTAGGAAGAGGTGAGGTATTTCTCTGGGTTGAGGCGCAGAATTGCGCTTCAGAAGCCGTGTCTCTAGTGTTGTTGCTAGTCCTGGAGGTTGAAGCAGCAGCACCAGGAAGAGGTGTTTCACTGCTATCCAGAACTGGTTCCGCTACATAGACTTTCCTCATTGTATGGCCTATATTGTCTTCATTGCTCTCATAACTATGGAAGGAGCAATGGTCTTCTGACATTGCCTGGCTGACTGTGGACAGGACACTTTGACTTCTTCCTGTGGTCTTCTGTGGACCTGTTTCCAGCGTAGTTTGGCTGGAGTAAACTTGAAGTAACTGCTCTACTTGGCCTTGTAGTTGCAGAATGTTGCTACGTTGCAATTGTACTTCTTGAGCCAGGTCTTTTATTGTGCAATTAGCTGCATGCAGTTTGTCTTCAAGCTTCTCCATTTGTGAATCTTGTTTTTCAAACATCACATTGTTCTTTTCTTGCATAGCCCAATGGTTGTTGCTTATTGATGCCAGATTTTCACAATTATCTTCTGTGCAGTCATGGTTGTGATTGATCAATTTTACCAACTTGGGAAATTCCACGTTGAAATGATTACAGTCAGAGAGGGATTGCCAAAGGCCTTTGTCAATCTTGCTGACGTGTTTGGATAGCTCCTCCATGTCCTGTTGGATAATGGCGGTGACTTCCTTATTGCCTTCCACTGCAACCCCGTCTTCTATCAATCTTACAGAGCGGCAGAGCAACTCTACCTCACTACATAGATAGCAAAAGGTGGCTTCTGCACCCTTTACGTGGTGAGTTACTGTGCCTAGCCAATTATTATCCAATCCTTTGTGCTCCAGCATAGTCCCAACCATTGTGGACACATAGTTTGTCAGACGTTTCTCAAGCTGTGTTGACCAGTTTGCCATGAAGTTTTGGTGGATTGCCAAGTGATTCAATTGGTGGCTAATATTGGTCATAGAGCTTGTAAGTTCATCATACAGACAACGGAGGAATGCCTGCTGATTGTTTATCAAGTTTCCCTGGTGCAAGATCAGGGATAGTTGATAACCCAGGTGGGTCCGGTTGTGACAGATGGCAGGATGTGCAAAGCTGTGAATATACTCCTTGGCTTGTTTGATTGTTTTCATCTGTATTCAAAGCTGATTTGGAGTTATCCCTGTGAAATTTTAGAATTTCTCTTTAGCTGTAGTGCTGTACGAGGGTAGTACGGCAAGCTTCTTGTGGGCTTCCCCATTCTGGTATGCACCTCAGTCCATACCGCTAATAGCTTGCTCCAGCTGTTCTTGGGTAGGCTCTGTGTTTCTGTCTACCTCTAGAGGCACTGGGACATTGAGGTTTAGAGAGGACTGATCCTCTATTAAGCAGGGATGCTGTACGTCAGTCATGAACTGACCAAAAGCCATGAATTTGTTAGGCAGACCATCCCTTGTTCCAGTAAGGCAATTAATCTCCAAGAATAACCCATCAGGGTGGTCCTGAAGGTGGCAAAGGAAAGCATGGAGAAGGTTATCTCCATCTCCTCCCCGCACAAAAGACAAGTCCCCAGCAGGGCAACAGTTATCATTGGGCCAATGCATGCTATGAGTGAGCACCAATGTTGTATTTCCGCGTAGAGTTGGTAGTTGCTTTCACTTAACTTGAAATATGATCATTCTTATTACTAAAGATTAGGTCAAGATAAGTATCTAGCCTAATGCATATAATAAAGTTAAAGTATGTAAATTCAATCTTTTATTTAATCAATCAAGAAGGGAGTTATATAGTAACAGAAGAGGTTAACAAGAGACACAGAACGCCAGGATCATCTGGTTACAGCCTTGTTTCCTCTATCCTTAGCCCACTATTAAACTAACAATTGGCTGATCATTAGTTAATATGAACTCAGGATACAACTTAGTTGATCATTTGACCTTGTTATCATCCAGGGCAATAGTACCATCATTCCATGATTCACCGAGCTTAATGGATCAATGTGTGATTCTAGTGACAGCTAGTTTACAACCAATCACTTCACAACATCCTTCTTGTACACAAGCTTGAAGCATAAACTTGAAAGCTCCAGTACCCATCTAGCGTGTCTCTGGGAGATGTGGCGCAGCTCAGTGAAGTAAAGCAAGTTATTATGGTCTGTGTAAATGAGGAAAGGCTCATTGAGTCCCTCAAGATAGTGACGCCAATGCTTGAGTGTTTTGATGATGGCAAGAAGTTCCTTGTTGTGTATGGGGTAGTTTTTTTCAGCTGGGAGGTGTTTTTGAGAGAAGTATGCAACAGGGTGCTGCATCCAATCCCCCCCCAAGCTGAAGGAGAACACCACCAATGGCATAGTTGCTGGCATCAGTCTCAACCAAGAATGGCTTGGAAGGATCAGGCATCAGGAGGACAGGAGTGGAGACAAAGAAAGCTTTGATAGCATCAAATGCAAGCTGGGCCTTGGAGGTCCAGACAAACGGAACAGAAGGAGAAGGGCAGTGAGAGGCAAGACTAAAGAAGAAAAATTTCCACAAACTTACGGTAATAGTTTGTCAATCCAAGGAAACCATAAAGTTGTGAGCAAGTCTTGGGAACAGGCCAGTTTTGGATAGCATTCACCTTACTAGGAGAGACAGTGAAACTGTTTTGAGTGACAATGTAGCCAAGGAAATTGAGCTCAGTGCAGAAGAATGAGCGCTTAGAAGATTTTGCAAATAGGTTGTATTCTTGAAGTCTCTGGAGTACCTGGAAGACGTGGGTAACATGGTTGTTGATGGAAAAGGAGTATATGAGAATATTGTCAAGATAGACAACAACAAACTTGTTAAGGAAGGGCAGAAGTGCCTCATTAATTAAGGCCTGAAAGGTTGATGGAGCGTTACATAACCCAAAGGGCATTACATTGTACTTGTATAACCTAAATGGGGTACAGAATGTGGTCTTCTATTTGTGGCCAGGGGAGACTCTGATCTGGTTGAAAGCGCTTCAGAAGTCAATCTTAGTGTATACAGAACTACCAGTGAGGCAATTGGTAAAAGCCTCAGCAGAGGTAATAGGGAATATATCCTTAATTGCTATATTGTTAAGAGCTCTATAGTCTACACAAGGGCGTTTAGAGCCATCTGATTTACCAACAAAGAAGATGGGAGAGGAGCATGGAGATGTGTATTGAGAGATGAAACCCTTGAAGAGTTCTTCATTGATGTAGTTCTTTAGTAGAGTGTTGTCTGAGTCAGAGAGAGGGATAAGCCTTCCCCAGGGAGGAGTGGTGCCTGTTTTAAGGTTTATCTGAATATTGTAGGGCCTATGAGGAGGTAGCAGATTACATTCTTCTTCACTAAAGCAATTCTTGAAGTCAGAGTAACAATAAGATAATCCATCCTTGTCCTTGGAGGAAAGAGTATCCAAGATTGTACTAGAGATGGTAGTCAGGTTCAGCTTGGAGGAAATTGGGCAAAGAATACCAGATACAAGGGGAATCAATTTGATAATGTCATTGCATGTAAATGAAATTTTGTTGTTTGGGTGATCAAAGTTAAGCAAAGACTCTCTCAACCACGGGAATTCAAGGATGAACAGGAAGGATAAGTTAGGAGAGGAGTTACATGTGATGCAGAATGGAGAGCCCTCCAAGTCAATGGTGATGGGTTAAAGGATAGGTGTGGCTCTAATGATAGTTCTGTTTTCCACCTTAACATCAAGAGACCTGGAAGCAGAGAGTCCAATTAGTTTAGCAAGTTTCTCCTCAATGAAGTTGGCATCAGCGCCAGTATTGAGAAGAGTGAGGACCTTGATCTTTTCCAAAGGTCCATGAATAGTTACCAAGACGGGAGGCAACTTGGAGGTGTCAATAAGGGAAAGCAAAGTGAGAATGGAGGTCTTGGTGACAAAGGGGGAACGCTTAGAGAGAGGGCAGGCTGCTAGAAGATGATCATTTGATCCACAGTAGGAGAATAGGTTATTGTTCCTTCTTCTAAGGACTTCCTAGGCAGTAAGGCAAAACCTCCCCCAGACTTTGGCTCAGTGCCAGGTGGAGGGTTTGATGGAAGTGATGCCTTGTCTGGTACAAACAACTGAGCTGCAGGGGATAGATTAGAAGAAGGAGGTGTTTTTGAGGAAAGGTATTTTTGGTTTCACTTAACTACCTCTCTGATAAGAGGCTCTAGTTTGCCAGAGAGGTTGTGGTAGATCAAAAATTTCTGGAGCAATATGTTGAGGCCTAACTTGTAGAAGCTACAAGCCTCAGCGTCAGAGGCTTGTAGTCTTGAATGAAGAGAGAAAAACTTCCAGTTGTATTTGCCAAGTGGGAGCAAACCTTGTGTGAGACCTGCAAAACAAGAAGCAGAGGGAGTGGATGACTCTTTGTCTTCTCCAGAGAAGGATAGTAGTGAACTGACAAAGAGGTCATAGTTCTGGAGGATACCTGGGTTGTGTATGGAGTGAGAGCTAAACCAATCTCTGTAGTGACTGGTGAGCTTTTCCGCAAGATAGAGGACCTTCTGGGAGTCAGTGGAGAACTCAGATAAGTAAGCAGTAAAGTGGGCCTGTGCATAAGCTAAAGTGTTAAAAATACTATGGGGTGGTGAACTATGAGCTAAGGTATTGAGAACTACTGTTTGGTTGGTATAGGAAGTAGGAGTATGCCCCTCCTTATTACAAAAAACTTTATCATATAACCAACCAAGTAAAAAAACTACTAGAGATAACAATGTTACAATAATAATAGAGAGAACCAAGGCTAAAAAGATGATAGAAGAAATGGAAAAAGTATTGCCTGGGTCAATCCCATGGGAAGCTAAAATAATGTAAGGTCTTGCCCATAGTGGTGCAAGGTTATAAACCAGAGCCTGTAAGGTATTAGGATTCAGATTTAAAAGGTATAAAAAGGTTGGAACTGTCTGCAAAATAATCTTACAGAATCCTGCTAAAAACCTATACTGAGTTACAAAAGGAGTGATAGAGTTTAAGAACCCTAAGCAAAGAAGATAGAATAAGGTGTTCAATAGTGAACAATTTGTAACTAAAGGAATTTCAATATTTGGATATTATCCATCAGCAAACTGGTACATATAACTATTGAAAGATTCCTTAAGGGAAAACAATGGATACAACAAGCCTAAGGCTTGTTGTTTTACAAGTTCTATTTGTTCAAGAAAAGAAAAGGCTAAACTTAAAACCAAATTTAATAAAAATGTATAAATTTTTAAAAATTAAGATTTCAAGTTTAAATTTGATAAAGATTGAAGGGTAGAAATCACTTAGAATTCTGGTTTAAAGCCTACTCTTCACAAGTTCTTTATTTATACTAAAGTCTTTCCAGTTGGTAATGTGATGGGCAAGGAGAAAAGCAGACAAGGACAGGAGCAACTGGAGAAGTTTAGACAAGAACCTGGAGGAGAAGAACTGCCAAGCCCAACAGGAGTTGCAGATCAGCAACGTAAAAGCTGGAGAGCAGCAACAACGTGAGTGAGAGCTTTGAAAGATCAAGAGAAATGAAAATTTTCTAACTTAAAGTAGATATATATAGTAATATAGAGTAGGAAGACAGAGTGAAGACAATGACAACAACAATTCAAAAGCAAATAGCGCAAAAACAAGGTAAATTTAATCAAAATACTTAAACATTAACTCTTAATTTAAAATTCCAATATTTAAAATATAGAAGTTTAAACCAAGAAAAAACAATTAATATAAAATAACTTAAAGAGCCTGCTCTTGTCAGGGATTTCTTCCCTGACTACATAAATTATTTGGAGGTCTCTACCCCAAATACCAAAGAAAAGGAAACTAGCAGTCAATTTTTAAACATTCAGGTTGACTCTGGGGTTTGCCCAGACAGGGATCAAACCTGGAGCCCTAACAACAATACAAACGTTAGTCAAAACTTAAGCCAGTCAAATATATTACCTATTAATGCGGTATTGATTGAATCAATTTTTGCTTTCAAATTCAAAAACCACTTTGAAAAGATTAATACCTTAAGAAACAATGTCACCTACTGTCTTGCTTCTGATTGGCTGAGCCAACCATCCTTGACACTTGTTGAGCCACTCTACTTAACTTTAAGACAAGCTCTGCTGTCAGGGATCCAGTCTTGGGCGGCCAGCCCTTTGTTTTCAGGGATAACTTGGGCCATGTTTTTTGCAGGCAATGCCCACCACAAGAGGGGAGCTAACTTTAAAAGGTATGAGGCAGACTTCCCCACCCAGGACCACGGGCTGGCAGCCGGGATTATAGTGTCAATCATTCCTGTGAGGGTGATGTACACAATCCCAAACAGCTTGCCAGAATGATTGGTTGGGAGGTCAGGCAAAGAAGCAGGTATAGGTTTTGGGGTCACAGGCGGTTCCATGGACAGGTTGTAAGCAGGGAGATAGTTGAATTTCCCTCTGAACAACTTGGGTGTTGAAAATGTCCACGGGCCTTGTAGGTTGTATCTAACTGCAGATTGTATGCAGGCCAGGGGATTGAGTTCAAGTATCTTCTCTGGGGTGTATTCCTTGTATTCAGGCTTCAGAGGGTAGTCAGTAAAGTGGACAGGTCCAAAGGGTACACCAGGAGGACAGAAAACAGCAGGAGGTGGGGCAGGCAGGCCAGGAGATCTTGAGCTGAATTGGTAGACAGCAAATACAAAATAAGGCAATAGCTGTGTAAGCCAAAATAACATAACCTTTATTCAAAAATGGCAATAAGTTTGGAGTGTGTGGTCTTTGGGTCTATATAGTATCCCACCTCCAAACTTAACATTTTTCATGGGGGGTTCATCAAGGCATTGGGAAGGGCAGGGCCGGGGGAAATGGGTGCTTGGGTCCAAAGGCAGCAAAATGGCACTTGGCCTGGGAGTTCTTTCATTGGTCAAGAATCTTGATTTGGCTACCTGATTATCTTGCTTTAGTGTCAAGGTCATGGGACTGGGCCGCGGGCCTGTGCCTCTTTCCTGGGTTAGCTCTTGATTGGTTGCTGGTGTAGACTTCAAGTTTATGAAGCTAATAGTTGCCAAATCAGTACCTCCATTAGGTGCTGTGATTAATCCTCCATTTGGTGCAATGATTTCTTTGGTTCGGCTCTTTTTACCGCATGGGTCAACCTTCTCAAATTTAACTTGTGGGGACTCAATCCCAGAAAAACGTGGGTGGGCAGTACCGCGGTCCACAAGCCTGGCGGCCCAAAGGAATCCAGGGTCGGGGTTTGATTCCTGCTCCTGGGCCTGGGTTTACAGAAAGGAAGAATTGTCAATCCTGGCATCCGCACTTGATGTTCCCTGTTAATCAAACAATATGCCGCTTATTTAAAATTAATATTATGGCTTGTGTTTGGTGCCTCTCATTACTCCAGGGTTTAAAATACCATATTAATTTCCAAGTGTATCTACACTTAACACAGGTATTAATTTTCAGCCATATTTTATTGAAAATCCATGGGAAATCCCTCTCATTTCCCCCAATAACCACTTAAATTCACCAGCCTTCATTTTTAAGCTATTTAAGTTGGCATTCCTTATCAATTCTACTTGTTCCAGCAATAAAGACTTATATTACTCTACTCCTGCTCACACTTATCTTTTGATCCCTCATTTGAAACCATGAAAGGAATCTTATTCCTGTTCTGGTTTCTAGTCCTTCTGCTTACAGTTGTATTAGGTCTTGAAAACCCTACCCCCATCACTGACTGGCATAACTCCTCTCCCAATGATGCCCACCAGAAGAAGTCTCTGGCCAATGGGTGGTTCAAGTATCCCTCCGGCCACTGGGGAAGAAAGTTTCATTATGATTGCAACACCACTGCTCCTCCTCCAGTAGAACCCTCTCTGGTTAGACCTAACACATCTTTCTACCTGTTGACATACTTGATAGGGTATTATCTATTGGGTTGGTTCAGCTCAATGATGGGTAGATTTGCTTATTTGGGCCATTTGGGTAATCTTGCCATGATCACAGTACATACTGGATTAGTAATTGCAGGGCTCAACTTAGGGGCTTTGGTCCACTAGGTAGGGAACTTGTTCCCTGCCAAGTGGGTCCCTGACAGCCCTTTGGGGCAGGTCATGACAGAAAGGACCAAGGGACTGTCACAACATCTTTGATTACTCCCTCTTGGGTAATTAACACCCCAAGTAGATCACCAAATAAATCACCAAATGGTTCACCAACCAACCAATAATTTAGTGGTACTACTATCATTTGACCATCTATTATAGGGATCAAAAAATCCAGATCCTAAGTGGAACACAACTTGAATAAGCCTCCTGACTTAAGAGGAACATTACTCAGATAAGCCTCATGTCAATCATGACGTACATGAACAGTATATGGCTTTCCAAGATACTATATATATTCATATATTCCTATCTAATAAAGTATCATTCTTTTCTTAAAAACTTCCCCTTTATTTTGTTTATTATACTTCCCAGAAGTATATATACAACAGGACTAAGGAAAAGGGAAGAGCTGAGAGAGAAACATCCTCATCCAACAAGAACAGTTTCAAGTTGGAGATGAGATTTGGGTTGTTAATCACAAGGTACAGAAGTTAGAACCAGGGCTACAAGGACCAGGAATTGTTATGGAGGTCAAACCAAACAACATCTTCCTCATCAAAGGAATTGGTGTTTGTACAAGTTAAAGCGTAAGCATCATGGCCGGCTCTGCCTGTGCAAGTCAAGGGCAGCACAGTGTAACTCATGGCTACTGGTATCCAATGCAAAACTGGATCAATATCAAGCCCAAATCCCTGACGCTCTCAAGAATTTTTTTAAGTCTTTACCTTCCAGCACCTTGGGGAGAGATGTTGCAACATCATTGATTACTCCCTCTTGGGAAGCAGTTCTCTGAGGGATTCCCTGATTGATTTTCAAGTTGGTGGCACTCTTATTGATTGCTCATCCAATATGGGAATCAACCCTTTTAAACCCTAAGAGAAACAATTGTGTGGATAAGCCCCATGATGTACATGGACAGTATATGGCTTCTCATGATACTATATGATGCTCTAAACTCATACCAATAAAGTATTGTTCTCTTCTTAAATCATACCCTTTACTTTGTTTTATAATCTTCCCAGAAGTATATGCTTGACATTAGCATCCTCTTTAAGGGGTATTTTATCAGCTCACTCGTCTATCAGCTAAGTTTGGTCCTGTTCTAATTTTTGCTAGGTCCCAGAAGGGAGCTTTTAGTTAGGTTGGGGTTAAGATACAAGACAGTTTAAAGTGGATTTAGGGTAGCATCAACGTAAAGTATGGGTAAGGAAGGTGTTATTAAAAGATAGTTTTGAGACTAGTCCCTTGGGATGGGTAATTTAGTCCAAGGCCCTGGGATATACAGTAGATTTTGTGAGATAAAGGGATGAGAAGGGTAGTTGAGTTTGTCATGCTCTAGCCTGGGTTGGATCCTGGTATGGCGCTTATTGCGGTTATAAATAAGTTTGGTGTGATATTTTATTTGGGGTGGAAATGGGTTCTTGGTGTTGGGTGGATAGTAAAAAGTCGGAGTGTTTAGGTGTGGGTTTAAGAAGGTTAGGTGGGGCATTCAGATGGGGTTGACGAGAAAGAGAACTTGATTTGGCGGTATCTAAATGCCAGCTTCCGGTTCTGTTCCTTTGTGGTAGCAGAACTTTTACTTTGGCATCTCTTATGTTCGTTACTGGCGGGTGTTTGATCTCAACCCCGAGTACCGAGAACTCCAGGAGGAAGCTAAAGGCTTCTATTCGGGGTCTCTTTTGATGGAACCCTCAATCCACAGCATGGACGGCAAGCAACCCGACGCCTTGAGGGTCCGCTCTCTCTTCAAAGACCTTGCGAAACATGACATCTCATCGGTGTTCATGCATCTGATATATAAAATTTAGGACAGAGATTGGTTGGACCAATCATATTTCATCCTTTTGAAGTAAAATTTATTAAGAATGCTTGGTGGGCTGGAATAGAAATTCATACTCGGCGGGGGTGAACAGTGTGTCGTAGGTTAGGCTGGGGTTCAGCAGGAATGGAGTTGAATTCCAGAAGCAGGGATGGGTTCTTTGGCAGCATGTGGATCCAAAGGAAGGGTAGAGGTAGCTGTTGACGTGGAAGGGGTCATCAAAGATGGTGTCTAGTGAGGCCATGTTGGGATGGTGTGTGGCTTGGGACCAGGAATCGTCAGAGGCTACAGGTGAGCAGGAGGATGTGGTTTGGGGATAGTCTAGTAGAGACATTGTCTCGCAATCAGAGTGTGAAGAGTCTTTTATCAAAGAAGGGGATTGACGAGGGATACATTGGTTGGGTTTTAAATTGTGTTTGTAGGCAAGGTGGGTGGGGTAGACAATAGGGGACATGACAAACCACCCCATCACTTTGATTCGGTTGAGGCCTCCATTCCCAGTCATGCGGATTGACACTTGCGTCATGCGCTTGGCGCAGTGAAGGTTTTCCACCGCGAGTTTGGAGTTGGGATTAACCGCAACCCAATTCAGGCGATGCCAGTTCCCGTGCTTGTAGCGCCCCTTGACTTTGATTTCTTTTGCCACGTTGGCCACTCCAGTGGTATCGATGAGAATAGCCTTGATGAAGCTGGTGTGGCATAGTTCAAGTGTAATACATGGGTTCTCTATGTCCGGATCTGGAAGCCAGGTAGTTCCATCCTCGTGGCTGTGGAGCAGGACATTAGAGGGATGGCCGTAGTGGGTGGGGGAGCTGGAGAAGACTCTGGAGCAAAGGCTCGTCCCCAGCAAGCTTGTGGGGGGACCGTCTATCGGTGTCAACGGGGGCTGCTCAACAATACCAAACACTTGGATTCGATTGACTCTTCCAAATACTTCAAATTTGATTTCATTGCATCGCAACTTGAAGCCTTGCTTCGGTACAAAGTAATTATTGCTTTGGCCAATCAGATGTCCTTTGGTGATCAAGCATCGTGAACCATGCGAGTACATGGAAAAGTTCCGAGGAGCTTGGCTTTGTTTAGTTTGGCGTAAATCAATGTTGATGGCCACGAGATCAAAGTGGTAAGGAAACTTCAAAGTGACGCTTGAATCTTCCTCCACCTGACAAAGATCAGCATCATCCTTGGGCAAACAAGGCTGGATCAACGTCTGCTGCGACTTTTCAATGCAGCACCCCATCCCATGCCTACTCAGGAGAACCACCTCATCGCGAGCCACCAGCTGATGGATATTTGCCACTCTATCAAACACCTTGCTATTAACCCACCCTTCACTCAGCATACCAACCCCCCTTCCCCTGCCACTCCTTTATAACCCAACACTTGCCAAGTACTGCACCACACAGGAACCGCACCAACCAACCCATCCCTCAACCCATGCTCACCATAATTAACCCCGACCCATCCTTCCAAAAATGTATACTAGGAACCAACCTCAGCTCCACAAACAAACCCCCAGTCTTAGATCTTCCAAAAAAACGACACCCACAGGATTCGAACCTGCGCTCCCAAAGGGAAAAGCCTTAGCAGGGCTCCGCGTTAACCACTCCGCCAAGGTGCCGATGTGTAAAAAAAGCTCTCAAAATATTTTTTATTCGACAGATTAGCCTTATCCTACATCCAATCATAAAAAAGTCCCAGAGAAGTCAATACGAAGATGTATAGGATAAAAAATAAAATAAAAGGCATAGCAACCTGGGGATCAGGTTGCCAAACTTACAGTACTTTGTAATTTTGGCAGGCTCGCCACTAGGGCTGCTTGGGCAAGCCCCGAGTAGCTGAAGCCAGTTTTTGGCTCTAGGTCGGTCACTCTATTAAAAGATTTATTTTAGAAATCTTAAATATTAAGTTATTCTGTTATGGCTCTAGCGGTCCAGAGCTGGAGGCTAGTTGTGGCTGAGCCGAAGCATCCCTAGTCGCCACTCACCCCATGTCACACCTAACGATTAAAGTTTCCCCACCCTTGGCTTAATTTACCAAACCCCACCTTCTGCCGAGACGGGTGATCTATTAGAAACCCCAACTGCACCCTACCAATAGATACCCTCAATCGGAAGTATTTTAGCCATCAGCTTTCTTTCTGATTTTAACTCAATCCCAAGTACCGATCTATCCCAAGGTGAGACCACTAAGGATGGATTGCCCCCTAAACAGGGCTGAGACGGAGAAACTTACCATACAAATCATGATTTAATTAGGTACACTTTGATCTAAAGTACTACAGCTTTCCAATGTGATAGTTTCAAGTTACCACCTCCAATCCTTAAGCTACCGACAAACCCTTTACAGGGAGCTTCTCAATATTCTTATCTAACTAATACTAAACCTTTAACAGGCATATATCTCCATTCCTTCCATTAAACACCACCATACCGAACCAGGAATGCCAAAACTGACCTGGAGATCCAAACTGCCAAGGCTTGTTTCCAGAGCTATCCTATTCCCAAGCCATACAAGTTTAGTATTCAGGATGTTTTTGAAGACGAGCATGTGCTAAACTTTGGTTCCCAAAGCTGAGTTTAAACATTACCGTTGAATATCAACTGCAACATTATTTTAAATATTAATTTCAGATATTAATATTAAGTTTAAATTTTAATTTTTAACTTTAATTTTAATTCTAAATTTTAAATTGAATTCTAAATTTAAATTTTAAATAGTAATTTTAATATTATTTAATTTTAAATTTTAAATTGATTTCTAAATTTAAATTTTAAATAGTAATTTCAAATAGTAATTTTAGTATTATTTAATTTTAATTCTTTTTAAAATTTAATTTTAAATTGAATTCTAAATTTAAATTTTAAATAGTAATTTCAAATAGTAATTTTAATATTATTTAATTTTAAATTTTAAATTGATTTCTAAATTTAAATTTTAAATAGTAATTTCAAATAGTAATTTTAGTATTATTTAATTTTAGTTTTTTTTAAAATTTAATTTTAAAATTTAATTTTAAAATTTAATTTTAAATTTTAATTTTAAATTTTAAATTTTAAATTGAATTCTAAATTTAAATTTTAAATAGTAATTTCAAATAGTAATTTTAATATTATTTAATTTTAAATTTTAAATTGATTTCTAAATTTAAATTTTAAATAGTAATTTCAAATAGTAATTTTAGTATTATTTAATTTTAGTTTTTTTTAAAATTTAATTTTAAAATTTAATTTTAAATTTTAAATTTTAAATTGAATTCTAAATTTAATTTTTAAATAGTAATTGTCAGAACATTGCGGACCATGGTATTTTATCATCAGCCAGATGATATCCTAAGTCTTCTAACATTAGGAAAGTACAGAGAACCTGTGACTTTGGCCTAACCTTTGGCCTGGAATATTTTATCATCAGAAGTAGCAAGTCTGACAGGGCCCAAGGCCCGAAAGATTTGGGACAGTTCTTCCTACTTCTGGATATAGGTTCATAAGTTGTTGTCTCTATATTTTACTATTGAGTTTAATACTGTATGGCAACAGTATGATCTTTTGCTCTCCACTTAATTAGAATTGAGCTAGGGAAAGGATTTGAAATATCAACTCTTTATTAGAAGACTGATATTGAGGCTGGCCCGGCTGCCCACGTTTTTCCAAGTTAGCTCGGCCCAACCTTGAGTGTGTGCGGTTTGTGACAGAAGTTCACTTGACGACTTCCACAGCTCAGTATCCTTTCTGAAGCTGTGCAAGTATCCCTCAATCTGAGCGGAGTAGCTATGAACCTGGACCACATTCCAGGTGGCTAGCCTGGCTGGCTACTAGTTGGTAGAGATGATTCTTTACTTAATCAGAGCTACTCTAATACAATAGGCTCAAAGCCTTTTATCTTAGAGTATTTGGCTTGACGGCCCAGTCTATTTTGGGCTCTTCTAGAAGTGTTTCAGATGATGGCCCATATGATGGCCCTTGTTCTCGAATGTAATTTAAGTTTAGAATAGTAATTATATATGGGAAGCATGTTTGAGGTGGTTGTTGAGATGAACTAATTAATTGCACAATATCTGCATGTTTAACTTTTAATTTAGGAATAGGGATTTTGCAATTGCCAGGATATGATTTGATCATTTGAATTCATTGATTTCACTAATCTGTGGCCCACATTAATTTGTTGAAACCATTCCTAAGAGTGATTAACTGCTGGCCTGCGTTATTTGGTTGAAACCATTATTAAGAGTGATAACTGCTGGCCCATGTTATTTTGTTGAATCCATTAATTAGTGAATATCCAGAAATCCTGACAGTAATTTCAAATTATTGTAACTGTGCTGTTTTAGCAGAGTTACATGGGGAAAAATATTTAGAAGATAGATAATAATCTTTATTATGAGATAGTGATTATATAGTTCATGTGAATCAAGGATAACAGAAATATGATTGTGGATCACATAGCTGGATGGAAGAAGGTGGTGGCTTGATCCTGGTAATGAGTCAGGCGCCAAAACAAGGTATCCAGCAGGAAGGATCATCATCTGTTCATGTTGTTGGATTTGGTAGTTCAAGTTGACTTCCTAGTCTGGCTTCAAGTGACCGGATAATTGGATTGCGGGTCGCGAACCTGCTTGGTTGGAACCTTGCTGGCGGGTCAAGCCTGCGGTTTTGACACCCCCCCCAACTGAAGGTTGGTCTCCTCTGGGGGAAGGTCGTCAGGGAGCTTATCAGGAGCCCGGGCGCCGTATTGAACTAGTTGCTGTTCTGTGGCGGGCAGGGCAGTTTCTTGTTGTTTCTGTCTCGCTTTGCAGGGCCGTAGGCAATCATGGTGTAGGGTCTTGTCTTGCTTACGTTTTCCAAGCCCTTGCACGAGGTAAGTGTTATTGTCGTTTACCTTCAGAATGATTGCTGGCCCCACTTTTTCAGGTTGTAGCTTGCTCTTATCAACATTCATGACCCATACTTTGTCCCCAACTTCATGTCTATTGCAGATGGGGACAAATGTCTTTTGCAGACATTCATTCTCCTTTGCTGTTTTCTTGCTGTTAGCCTCTATTACTTGAGGGTCTGAGCGTGGAGGGACTTCACTTGGAATTTCCAGTTTAGGTCCTGTCAATGCTTGAATGATATTTGGCTGTGTGCTGTATACCAGTTCAAACAGGCTTTTCCTGGTGGATCTGTTCACTCAGGTTTGACACACAAGTAGTGCAGTTGGTAGCTGATTATACCAGTCTTCAGGTCTCCTGGCGGTGAGTTTGGCTAAGGCTTGCACAAGGCTACTGTTAAGCCGCTCCATGCGTCCATTAGCCTGTGGATGGTATGGTGTTGTCACAGTGTGCTTGACCCCGTTTTTGGTGAGGTATACATTGGTGTCTTCAGAGGTCAATTCTTTGCCTCCATTGGTTATCAGGAGTTCTGGCTTTCCAAACTTGCAGATTATCTCCTTGCCAATAAATTGTCAAATGTCATTGTCGGTGTGTGCCTTCACTGCTTGGGCTACTGGCCATCTTGTTGCAAAGTCAATGGCGGTGATGATGTATTTCTTGTCATTGTGTTTTCCTGGCATGGGCCTGACAATGTCAAGAGCCCATACTTTGAAAGGTAGTTGTGTGCAGATGGGAAGTACCAGCTTTGGCGGGGTTTTGCTTTTGGCAAACTTTTTGCATACCTCACATTGGTCTAGAACTTCTTGAACATTGCGGTATAAGGTTGGCCACCAGGCCTTATGTTTAAGGAACTCATATAGGTTTTGGCTCTTGGTATGTCCAAGGTCTCTATGATAGCGTAGGATGGTGTCAACTTGCTGATGCGTGGGAATGTAGGGAATGGTTGTGCCGTCAGTCATCTTTCTGTTCAGAGTCCCATATACGTCAGCAAAGAGGTGTTCATTATTGATGACTGTTTCCTTTGTTATGTCAGTGGTGCCAGGGGGGGAAACCTTTGTCCTTTGTTTGTAGCACTAAGAGAGGCCAGTCTGGGTTGAGCCCATTCTCTCCTCTTGAAGCACGGACATACAGGCGGGACAGGGCGTCTGCCATGGCAATCTCGGCCCCAGGTTTGTACTAGATGAGCATGTTAAATCTCTCCAATAGTTCCATCCACTGCGCTTGGCGGCGCGACAGATTTGCTTGAGTCTTGAAATAGATGAGTGACTTGTGATTGGTTAATGCTGTGAATTTTTCCTGTTATTCTAGGTAACAGCACCATTTGACTAGGCAGTGTACAATGACCAAAAGTTCTTTGTCATGGATGGGATATTGCCACTCACCATCTGTCAATTTTTGCAATTCATAGGCTACAGGCAGGAAGTCACCGTCACTATTTTTGATTTGTAGTACTCCCCCAATGGATGCATCTGAGGCGTCGGTTTCCATTTGGTATTCCCCATCACTTTTTGGGTATTGTAGGATGGGAGCTGTTGTGAGTTTCTCCTTGAGGCGTCTAAAACAGAGGTCATGTTGGTGGGTCCACACAAACTTGGACTTGGTGCCTGTTATGGCGGATAGGGGGGCAGTCAAAACGCCACAGTCAGGTATGAAACATTGTACATAGGCCACCATTCCCAAGAAGGTGTGGAGTTCTGACTTATCCTTGGGTGGTGGCATCTTGCAGATGGCCTGTATCTTTTGAATGTCAGGTTTGATGCCATCCTTTGAGACTATGTGTCCCAAGAAGGGTAGTTGCTCACAGAAGAACTGGCACTTGGAGGGCTTGGCCAACAGTTTGTGCTGTGCCAAGGTAGCAAAGACTGCCTCTAGGTCTTTGTGGTGTTTTTCCACCAAGGGGATGTAGACAATAATGTTGTCTAGATACACTAGGGCGTGCTTGCCTATGTGGGGCGCAAATACTTTGTTCATGAAGGTTACAAAGGTGGACAGGGCATTGGTCATGCCAAAGTTGAGCACCACACATTCATAGGAGCCATATTTAGTGTGGAAGGCTGTTTTGGGAATGTCTTCCTCCTTAATACCAATCTGATTGTAGCCTGAAGTTAGATCAATCTTGGAGAAGACAGTGGCTCCTCCCAAGGCATTGAAGAGGTCGTTAATCAGTGGCAGTATGTAACAATTCTTAATGGTAACTTTATTTAGGGCGCGGTAGTCTGTGACCAGACGTAAGGTACCGTCCTTCTTAGCCACAAAGAATATGGCAGCCCCAAAGGGAGACTGTGAGGGGCAGATAAGTCCTTTTTCCAATGCCTCCTTGAGGTAGGCACATAAGGCGTTGTCTTCATTTGGGGTCAGCCTGTAGATGGGGCGCGCCTTGGGTACAGCCCCCTTGAGTTAGATGGAGTGCTGAATATGCTTCTCAGGGGGCAGCCCAGGTAGTGCTTCCTCAAAGGTTTCTGGATGGCAGGCCACAATGTTGCAGTCCTGAGGCGTGGAGGTATCCTGGTGATCCTTGAAGTGTATGATCTTGTACTGGTAGGAGTCCAAGTCAATTGCCTTCAGGTTTTTCTTCTTGTCCTGGGTCTCTGTGATACGTACAAAGATGTGGTTGCGTAGCAGTTGGTCCACAGAGTCAGGGTAGATCTGGTGGTTGACACCTTCATGCTTGATGGTCAACACTGAGGTTGCCCAGTCTATGTGAGGGTTATTCTTCTGTAACCAGTCTAGTTCCAGTACAATGTCAAACATGGGAAAGTCAATGACAGGACCTTGAATGGTGGGGTGAAGGTTCTCAAGCATGACAGAGAAGGGGGCAGCTTCCTTTGTCACAGGGATGTGGTGCTTGTCAGCCAGGACCACATTTTTAATCTGCAAAGGATTAGTGGCCAGCTTGAACTTATCCACAAAGCTACTGTTGACTAGGGTTTGGTCTGCGCCCAAGTCCAGGAGGGCTGAGCCTGTGTAACTGCAAAAGCAGAAATGATAGGACATCAGTTTATTGGGATGTCTGGCAATGGTGTACAGTACCAGGTCCTCTGAGGGCACCTGGATCATTGGGCATTGGTTCACGTCCTTGGGTCAGTATTAATCATTGGGCAAGTCAGGAGTTGCGTGGGGAGAGCTTGGCTTGCTTAGTGCTCTCCCTGGGCTTTTCCCTCATCTTGGTTGCCTTGTGTGGCGGTGACGTAGAAATGGGTACGGTTTGACTGGCCATTGTTTCCATTTCCATGCCCATTTGAACCCGTGGGTTTGTGATTGGCGTTGTTCCCATTGCCTCCAGGAGGTGGTTGAGAGGAGCGCCTTCCTGGATGGGAATCCTTGCGTCTTTCTTGTTTCCCAGTTTGTGCCTTATGCAATGCGTTGGATGTTTGCTCCGCTTTCTCTGCTTCACGGTACAGGCTTTGTAGGTTGGTCACCTGATCCAGGTTCACATGTCTCATTACATGCAACTTAAGAGCGTCATAGTACATGAGGTGTGTGGCTGGGGTGTCAAAGGCCATGTCAGATGGTGCACAAAGACGGAGTTCCTTGTAGGCGTGGGTGAGTTCCTTTACAGTGCCTGTCTGGGTCAGGTTCTTTACTTGGCATATGATCATGAGTGCTGTATCTTTAAGCACAAATCTTGCCAGGAAGTCTTGATTAAAGGTATCCCAGTTCTTGTTGGTGTGCTCTTCATGCTACTTGTTGCACCAGGTGCCAGCATCATGGGTCAGGCAAATGGAAATTTCTACAATCCAAAACTGCTGTGGGCATTCCATCTGAGCCAGCTTGCTCTGGGTGGACTGGATCCATGCGGCGGCGTTGTTGTTGTTGGCCCTGGCAAAAGGTTCCAAGGCGGCGCTTTGTAGTCTTTGAGCTACATAGGCAGGCATAGTGGTTTTGTCGGCTGGTTGCGGCATCAAGGAGGGAGCTTGAAAGAAACCTTGTGCAGACATGGCGTTGAAGGCGGGTAGTGGGATCACTGTGTTTTGGTATAGGATAAAACCATCAGATATCTCGGCACCAGGAGTGTACAGAGTCCAGTCAGGCGGGAGGCCAGACATAATTCTGTCAAGGATTTGTTGGCTGCAGCGTGTGCGGGCAACAGGAAGAATTTTTCAAGATAAGGTAGGATGGAGAACCTACCTGTGCTACCAATGTTGTAGCTGTGCTGTTTTAGCAGAGTTATATGGGGAAAAATATTTAGAAGATAGATAATAATCTTTATTGTGAGATAGTGATCATATAGTTCATGTGAATCAAGGATAACTGGAACATGATTGGGGATCACATGGCTGAATGGAAGAAGGGGGTGGCTTGATCCTGGTAATGATTCAGGCGCCAAAACGAGGTATTCACCAGGAAGGATCATCATCTGTCCATGTTGTTAGATTTGGTAATTTGAGTTGACTTCCTAGTATGGCTTCAAGTGACCAGATAATTGAATTGCAGGTCACAGACCTTCTTGGTTGGAACCTTGCTGGCAGGTTGAGCCTGCGGTTTTGACAAAATAGTAATTTTAACATTATTTAATTTTAATTTTTTTAAAATTTAATTTTAAATTTTAAATTGAGTTATAAATTTAAATTTCAAGTAGTAATTTCAAATAGTGATTTTAATATTAATTTTAATTTTCAATTTTAAATTGAATTCTAAATTTAAATTTTAAATAGTAATTTCAAATATTGATTTTAATATTAATTTTATTTTCAATTTAAACTTTAATTTTTTTAATTCTAAACTTTATGTCAGGAAATCCTGATCTATTGGGGTTAACTGATCCATATTCCCATCACTAAAGCTATGGGCCAACAATAGATGGGCCACAGACAGATGTAATACTCTATTCCAGAATATGGAGAAACTATATCAAGACTGTTATAGTTTACAATCCAGAAAACATCTGAGACATTCTGGGTCTCAGGTCATGAGTCAATCCAGAAGCTTCTATAATTAGATCCTAGGCATTCCAGATCCCAAAATAGACACAAATACACCTTATGGAATAAAGACAGAAAATTACAAACATCCTGTTTTACTGAGAAATGAGACAGAAAACCGCCTGTGCAAGTTTTGTGCATTAGACTGAGCACAAGATGGGACCCCATCCTATGGATTTCAACTTAGTTGGTCTCAACTAAGTCAAGGGATATCCAGGCTGAAGAGGAGAAATTAGCAGGCTAGGATATTACCTCATTCCAAAACCTTATTCAGGTTTGAAATACAACTCTGAGGGTGAAACTAGTAGCTTGGGGATGATAGGCTAGCTAGTAAGAGTTATCCAAAGCTAGACGCCAGTCTGGCTGCCACCTTCACACTATAAAAAGCCCTTTCAAGATCACTTGGAAGGCAGACAAATAATAATCCTCAACGTTACTACTAAACCAAATAGTAGTAGTGTCAAGTACAATACTGTAGATTCAGAACCTAAAGGTAAAAATGCGGGATTGTCAAATTGTTTTTGTGTGAACTCATCAACTTACTGGAATACTTTTAATCCTTTTATGTAAAAAGTAAGTTTTTATGGGATGAAAAGTATTCCATTAAGTTGGTGAGTTCACGTAAAACTAGTTTTAAAATCCCTCATTTTTACCTTTAGGTTCTGAATTTACAATAAGAGTGTATTATTGATACTTCCAGAATCCTGCCAAACCACCTCAGTTGGTGTCACGTCCCAAAGACTACAGGAATCTCCCTTTACTTGGCTTCAGTAATGATGGAACTCTGCTGGTTGCTGCACTTACACACACCAATTGGAAGCATATCTGTCCCCATACAGATATCCCAACCTCAGCATGCATAATACCTTTAATAAAAACAACAACTCTTCTTCTTCAAGAACGCAAAATCTTGACACTTTAACTTTTAAAATCACCAGTGAGGTGATCTAAATTGAGAAGCAATACAAATGCATACAAAGAACTCTATTGTTGAAACTGAACCAATGAGGATTCAGTACTTGGAATTAGGGAAGACAACAGTCCAATAGAAAGGACAGAATAATAAGAATAAGGTATTGTTTATTATAGAATATTGTGATTAATATACTATATGGGGAAAGCCACAAGGTCACAAGGGGGTGGCATAGTGGGAAGTTTCATGTAAGGTTCAGAGCTGAGGAATAACTTGTGCGGGGATCAGCAGGTCAAATTGATAGCACTCCTAATTAGGATGAAGTACTCGCCATTTGATACTGCCATCAGATTAATCCATGTCATTAGATACGTCAAGGGGCAACCCATTGAGAGCCCCCAGTGTATTGTAAGATATATTAGCAGGCCAGTCTGGAAACTTGGTTGCAACACCCCCTTGCCCCCTGCTTGTTGTCAGAAACCAAGACCAGAGTCTGCAAAAGGTCTGGGAAGGTCTGCACAAACAGCCTTTATGTGGGGATGGCGCAGCAGGGACAAAAGCAATCATGGTGAAGCTTCTTGGTATTCCCTTGGGCGTCTTCAAGTTGATAGGTATGATTGTCATAGACAGTGGCTATCTTGAAGGACCCCAGGTGGTTGGGCTCCAACTTGGCAGAATTGGGGTTGAGGGTGTAGACAGGATCACCTACAGCATACCTAGATTTGAGGTGATTTGTCCCTTCTTCGATTTGTTTGTGTTCAATTTCCTGGGCTTTGGCACGCCATTGGTCCAGGGATAGGGTTGTTACTAGGGGAGGCTTTTTTAGAACTATGGACGTAGATTTCCCTGTTCAACTCCTGTCAGACTGTCAGGCGTCCCAAAGGCCAGGGTGCTGGGGCTGAACCCGGTGCCCCTGTTGATCCTCACTTGTAAGATGAGTAGGGAAGTGGGCAAATGTTCAGTCCACACAGTATTAGGGTGTTTCTGTGAGAGCTTGGCAATCAATTAGACCAGCAAACCATTCAATTGCTCTACGCGTCCATTGGATTGCAGATGGTATGGAGTTGTGACTATTTGTTGAAGGGAATTCTTGGCGCAGTAAGCCTTCATGATATGCCCAACAAGCCTGGGGCCACCATCTGTAATGAGGCGTTTGGGTTGTCCAAAGTGAGCCACAATTTCCTTGCCAATGAAGCAGGTGATGGTGGTGGCGGTGTGATTAGTGGTTGCCCATGCTACTGGCCAACAGGTAAAGTAGTTGATAGCTGTGATAATGTACTTCTTCCCAAGTCTGTCTTTGGGGAGAGGTCCAACAATATCAAGGGCCCACTGCTCAAAGGGTTCCATGGCCTTAATGGGCAGAACAGACTTAGGGATGTGGGTTTAGACATGTTATTTTCACACAACACACATGTTTTGAGGAGATCCAAGATGCCTTGGCGCATACACAGCCACTAAACCTTACACTTCATAATTTTGAAGAGAGTACATCCTCTGATGTGACCCAAGGTGTGGTGGTAGTGTAGTATGGTGTTGCCTTGTTGTATGGTGGGAATATAGGGTGTATTTTCTCCTGTCTCCACGCAGCGGCAGACATTGCCTGCATTGGTGGTGAACTGGTTTTCATTGCCCTTCAGGTTGGAGATGGTTACTGAATTAAGACCTTTGTAACAAGTTGTCTCAGGAAAGAGGTAAAGCATTAGCCAATCTGGGTCCAAGCCATTGTCCCCAGTGATTGATGCTACATAGAGCCTTGAGAGAGCGTCAGCTGTGACAAGTTCCTTCCCAGGCTTGTACTTGATGCACAGATGGTAGGGGGATAGACACTTGACCCAGCCTGCTTGGCGGCATGTCAGGTGGGACTATGTGTTGAAGTAATGGAGCAACTTGTGGTCCATCAGGATGCAGGGTGGAAAGGTGGCCTCTTCCAGGTAACAGCGCCATTTCTCAACACAGTGAACAATTGTGCTAGCTCTTTGTCATGGATTAGGTAACATTGCTCTAAGTCAGTGAGCTTCCTGGATTTGTATGCCACAGGGAGGAGACGCCCTTGTCAGTTTCCACCTGTAGCACATCCTCTATGGCCCTGTCAGAGGCATCAGTCTTGAGTTTGTACTGGCGGTTTTGATTTGGGAATCACAGTATGGGTGCAGTTGTAAGTCTCTGCTTCAACGTCTCAAAGGCTTGATCCCTGGCCAGAGTCCATCGGAAGCGTTGTTTGGTATTGAGGAGCTCAGTGAGAGGTGCAATTAGTTCCCCACAATTGGGAATGAACTTGCGCACATAGGCAACCATGCCTAAGAATGTCCACACCTGGCCCACATCAGTGGGGGGTGGCATGCTGGTGATTGCCTTGATTTTGGCGGGATCAGGCTTTATTCCTTGGGCGGAGATAGTATGCCCCAGGAACAACTGCTCTGACTTGAGGATTCAAATTTGGATGGTTTAGCTTTTAGCTGATTTTTCCAAAGGGTGTCAAGGACAGCACAGAGGTGTTGGAGATGCATGGTTTGATCTTGACTGAAGACAATAATGTTGTCAAGGTACACAACAACACATTTCCCAATCAATTCCTCAAATGCTATGTTCATCAACACAGTATTAAGGGTCTGGATGTACAAGTATTCTGGCTACCTCCAACCTACTTAACATCCAGCCATTGCCCAATTTGGCCCTCTTCCAATATACTGCGTGACATACTGAGAATGATAATCAAGCAATATCACCTGACTGTCCAAGTATCCAGTGGCTCAAACCCATCTCACACATGACCAACCTCTAGGTTCAATCCAACTAAATCCCTGTCACAGTCAAGTCTATATAAGTCTAAAGTATTATCCAATAAAATTAATAAGGAGCACCTTTTGGGGAAGCTTCAAATATGGAATTAAGAAAGAAGAGAAGTATATTTTATTGGATAATACTTTAGACTTATATAGACTTGAATGTGGCAGGGATTTAGTTGGATCAAACCTAGGGGTTGGTCATGTGCTAGATGGGTTTGAGCCACTGGAAACTTGGATGGTCAGGTGATATTGCTTGGTTACCATTCTTGGTATATCAAACGGTATATTGGAAGGGGATTAAATTGGGCAATGGCTGAATTTTAAGTAGGTTGGTGGTAGCCAGAATGCTTGTATATCCAGACCCTTGACAAAAAGTACTTCTCTTCTTTCTTAATTCTTTATTTGAAGCTTCCCCCAAAGGCGCTCCTTATCACTAGTAGTAGCTACGGTTTTTTAACCACACCCATGAGAGAGAAAATGACTGACCAAAACCCACCCACCTTTGCTCACGTACTCAATCAGGCCACATCCCAGGAGACCTGGAAATGTACTTTGGCGCCCACAACATCAATAAAGATATACCTAATGGATGCACTGTATTCAAAGGTCTGGTCATGCCCAAAGCATGCACCAAGATTATTCAATACAGTTGTTCTCTGCAACCACAAACAAATGCACAACCACCTATCACAGGTGAAGTGACCAATATCAAATACATTGGTATTGACAAGTTCTTTGGTAAAAACAAAGAAAACGTCATCAATTGGCTAGACCACACAGCTGCCAAACTCTGCGCCAGCCAGCAGCCCCCACAAAAAATGGGTCTAGGAAGCCAGCAAGCGCCTGTAGAAGGCTGCAGCTAACTGGTTTGCCACCTGTCAGGATTCACCTTTCTTTATAGCTGCTATTCTGTTTCTTACTTATTTTGTCTTCACTGGCTTGTAGTTCTTCTCATGATGGCTACTATTAGTTTATTCATGATCTCTTTTTTCACTTCATTTTCCATCTTTTGGGTTTAATTTTGGATTTGTTAAAGCCTAATTATGTCTAAATTCTGGTTAATATTATTTTCAAACATCTCTTACTTTTTGCCACCTGGTTTCAAACCCTGGACCTACACAATTAAGATTAGAAGTTGGCTCAGAAAAGCTTACTTTTTACTATACACTCACTTTTGTCCCCTCAAGCTTTGGACTAGGTTTTCCTTACTTTTTTGCTTGCTCTTACTTCCAGAGCTTTGCTGTAACTGCCTTCTTCTCCTTCTGGTCTCATTTTTACAGTTTTAACTTAATTAAGTTAAGTTACTGCATTCCTCTTTCTCCAAGCCTATTTTTCCAGAATTGTTTTCCTAACCAAAAATGGTTTAAACTTTTCACCTCAATTTTTTATTTCACAACAAAGCACAATAAAAGGCTTGTTTTTCTCCAGTCTCAACAATAAGTTGAGATTGTTTGACTTGCACCTCAAAAAGGTACTTGTTAGGTTTTGTGGCTTGTGTTTCATTTTCAAATTTTAGTTTAAGTTTTATCTTTGATCTTATGATTCCTTTTGACTTTCATTTTCATCAGCTAGGTAGTTTCTATAGTAATACCCACAATTTTATTGTTGATAGTTTTAATACTCCAACTAGTGGTGAGCAATTCCCTGACTTAGAAATTGATTTTTTGACCAAGTCCTCAGTCATTAAGAATGGACTCTATTTTATTTTCTTAGGTTTAATCAACTTTCTCAGCCCTTATTTTACTTCTTATAAGCTTCCAGGAGCCCTAGTCCAGTTGTTACTAAAAACCTTACCTACATTTTTATATTTGACCAACATAAATATAACTGGGTTAAAAGCTTTAGTTTACAATCATCTCCCCCAAACTATGAGACCTTACACCATCTGGGTCAGCTCACAAACTGACAACCAGCTTGACAACTGGGAAGAGTTCAAAGCAGACATCACCCACAATTTCTGTGTCATCAAATCCATCCAAGACATTGCAATACAGCTCAGTGATCTTCCACAGAAGACCACTATTGCAGCTTACGCCAACAAATTTGAGGAAATACATCACAAAATCCAAAACCCAGCACAAGCTGACAACGTAAACACCAGAGCATCATTCATCAACAGAATGAAACTGTAAAGTTCCGTGGCTCACCTTTGGCCCTGGATCGGGATGTATTTCCCAGATCATCAAAAAAAGTGGCCTGCGTGAAGGCAAAACCCCTCAAAACCTGGAAGACTTGGCCCACACAGTGGATGAATGCTTTGTGTTGGCTTTTCTGGCTGAAGTTCCTATTTCTCCTTTGGAGTTCCCTCCAAATGCAGAGGAGACATTAATTCAGCTAGATTGTTTGTTGTCCTGGTGTTGGCCAGTCCTGAAATAACTAGCAGGCCAATGGAAAAATGCAGGCCGCATGAATCCAGAAAAGCCTAACCTGCGGCCTGGGGAAATTGGGTATCAAATCCCTCAATCAAAGACGTCCCAGGCTGCCAATTCCCCCGGTCTGGAAGTTCCTTGGCCTGAAATAATTGGGTTCTGGAGCTCTTCAATGGAGATGTCAGAGGAAGGCATTAGGGCAAATGCACACCCTGAGTCCTTGGAAGGCTCCTAGCCGATTGAGGGACTGAGTTTTACATCCAGTCCTGCAGCCCCTATTTTTCTTGGTCTCAAACCAGGATAAGATTGGCCAGTACTCTTCAATAGGCTCCCCTTTAGATTGCACTCCAATAGCCCCTTTCATATCTCCTCCCGTCTTATCACCCCCCTTTGCATAAAATGGAAGCATGAGCTGTCATGTTCCTTGCTTACTAATTCCAATTGTTGAATAAACTCCTGACTTTGCAAAATCCTTTTGTAGTTTTGAATTTTGTTAAATAATAAAGGTTATTGTCTCAACTCCTGCTGTTGTCCCGCCTCCCACTTTCCCTGGCCCGCCTGCCTGTTGTTTTTTGTTGGGGATTGTTCCAATTATATTAATTTGGATCATTCCCTGATATTTACCTGTGCACTTGGTCTGTCTTCCAGGAAGTTTTAGCAAAAAAGGGCACCCCGCTGAAATCATGTTGTCTCCTTGATACAAGATGGCTATGTGGATACTGGTGCTTATTTCTCTATTGTTCTGGTCCTCCAACCCTGTCTTTTGGAGCAAACTTTCCTTGATTTCTCAATCTTCTGAGTTTGTTCCTGGTCTGTTTGTAAATGTAATTGAACATCTCACCTCAGATTCCCATCAAACTGGTATCCTATGGTTTGTCCTCTTGGTTGTCTTCTCATCTTGAAGAATTGTTGCCCCCTTTATAATCTGTTACTACTGAAACTCCTTCTGACTTGGACAATCCTTCCCCCTTGCGCCAAATACCTGAGTCAGATGCAGAGGCCCCTTTCACTTGGGATTGCTCTCTGTGGTTACTTACTGGAGCCTTGGTCATGGCTTTGGATGCATACTTCCATCCCCTTTCACATCCAGTCTCCTTTGGGAGGCCCCTTTGAGCAGCTATCTCATTCTTGCACTTGATGGCATCCTGGTGGTTGGTACCACCAGGATGGGAGCCAGAATTTTTTAGTCTAGCCCCCCTCTCTTACAAAAACCCTCTGTTGCTGCCCTCATCCGCCCAGAGGCCAACACCTCTATGCCTGCACTCATTGCAGAAGCCAAGCGTGCAGAATAACGCACAAACATGGAATTTGTTGCACGCAACAGCAATCCCTCCTCAAACAGCAATGGCAGAGAAAACTCCAATGGCAATAAACGCCAGAACACCAACCATAACAACAGCAACTCCAACTGCAACAATGGCAACCACAGCCAAAGCACAAACCGCTCCTGTCCCAAGAAAGAGGACACTGCTGAAGTCAATAATGCTGAAGTAGCAACCCGCTACAGATCTGACCCCACATTCTCTGACCTCAAAGGTCTCAAAACAGAGGAACAGGGAGAAGAGGAGGGGGAACAGGCTTAAGTGCCCCTGTCTCCCCCAACTTGACAAGAAATTGTACCAAGGCACAAACTTTGCTACTCAAATTCCCCGTGTCCCGCAGTCCTCCATTTTTATGTACTTAAAAATTAAAGATTATTCACAACTTCTTTTCTATCCATGCACTTACAAATCACATACACATAGAATTTTATTTGACTCTGGTGCACAACACACTATGATTAGCAAAGCTTTTGTAACCAAGTACAAAATACCAGTTGTTGAATCCAACTTCAAATACGCCTGAATGGCAGATAAATCAAAGGATCTACTTGAAGGCATAACAACTCCCTTCAGAATTGACCTCCAAGGCATACAAACGTCCATCAAAGGACTTGTCATAAACAACATAAACTACAACATTGTAGCAGTCATGGACTGTTTCACCTGAGTGAACCCCAGCATATGTTAAAAAACAAAAACCATGACCATCAAACACAACGGAGTCAACTTCAAAATCCTCAAAGAATCCAATGACCTCATCCTAAGAGACACAGTATTTGTCCAGGGCATAAACCAAGATGACTCAGAACGTCTAACCAAAGATAATACCCTCCACATAATGAGGTACACTGAGTTCAATAACATGCAAACAACCAAGATCCAATGCCCAGAACTTGCGGCACTCCTAAATGAATATGCCCATGTATTCAAAGAAGAACTCACCAAGCTACCCCCCAAACAGGAGGTCAAACATGGCATTGACTTATGTAAGACCATGCCTAAGTCTGCATCCCTCTACAGACTCTCCCTCGTGAAAAGCCAAACCCTCAAAACCCATATTGAGGACAATCTAGCAAAAGGATTCATCCACCCATCTGAATCCCCATGGGGGGCAGCAGTGTTCTTTGTAAAGAAAAAGGAAGGCACTCTTTGTCTAGTAACTGACTACAGAGCACTAAATTCAAGCACAGTAAAGAATAAATATCCCCTTCCACTCATAGAGGATATGTTTACAAGACTCTCAGGAGCCAAATTTTTCTCCAAAATTGACCTCACCTCAGGTTAAAGCCAAGTTGAAGTAAAGGAAAAGGACATACCAAAACTGTGTTCTGTACGCAATTTTGATCCTTTGGATGTAGAGTAATGAACTTTGGGATGACCAACGCTCCTGCAAAATTTTTCATCATGATTAACCAAGCACTAAATGGTCTCTCAAATACATTATGCTACCTTTACAATATCATCATATTCTCAAAAAAAAGAGGAACACCTCACAAATGTATGCAAGATACTTGATTGACTCACAAAGCACAACCTTTACGCAAAACCAAGTAAGTGCCAATTTATGGAAAAGGAACTCCTGTTCTTGGGCCACATTGTATCTGACAGTGGCATCAAAGCAGATCCAGACAAAATTAAAGCCATAAATAATATGCAACACCCACCTCTGTTAAACAAGTTAGATGCTTTCTTGGTATGGTAGCTTACCTAAGGAAATACATCAAAGACTGCAGAAAACTAACCACACTAATCAATGACTTAACCAAGGGTAATGCCAAAAAGAAATTCATCTGGACTCCAGAATGAGACAAGAATTTCCATTTATTAAAACAAGCTCTGATTGAAGCACCAATCTTGCAATACCCTAATAATAACAGGTGCTACAAGCTCAAGTCAGATGCCAGCAACACTGCCATTGGTGCAGTCCTGCGCATCCGCCAGCCAGGGCAGCAAGATTTCCTGCCAGTATGTTACAAAATCAGAAAGCTAACAAACACTGAGCAGAGATACCCAATACACAACAAGGAATTGCTAGCAATATATCATGCTTGTAAGAAATGAAGATGTTATCTAGAAGGACATTTAAACGTCTGAGTACTAACTGACCATAAATACTTAATCTATTTCAAAACTCAGAACGCACTTGCACAGCAACAAGCCAAATGGATGTCCTTGCTGGAACAGTTTAATTTGGACATCCAATACAAAAAGAGGGCAAAGCTGGTCACAGCTGATGCTCTCTATAGACTATGCCAGCCTAAAGAGGATCACCCAGATCACCTGGACCCTGACTGGCCAAACCTGTACAACACTGAGTATAAAACATAAGGGAAAGACCCCTTATTACATCAACTGACTCACAATACATTAGTAAGAAACAAAAAGTATTTCCATGTATCAAATGGCACTGTATCCCAAATTATTAATGACACATGTCCTGTACATCCCACTTGCACAAAGAGTTGACACCATATTAAGACATCACTTCCTACTAGGCCATACAAAGGCTAACAATCTATACCTCACGTTAAAAGAGGTAGTATGGTGGCCCAGTATCAAATAAGATATAATTGATGTTCTGAAAAAGTGAACAGTATGCAAGAAATACACCAGCACAAAGGCTCCCCAGCCAACAGTCAACCCAGTACCTGACCCTGAACAATTCAAGTTTTGGGGACTGGATGTAGTGGGCCCCTTCCCAGAAACAAAAAAAACCAACATTTCTTAATTGTAGATATCAACTTTGCCACACACTGGCCCATCTGCTGGGCACCAAAGGACTATAAAGCAGAAACCATCAACTGTTTTATTAACAAAGCAATCATAGCCGTCTACAGCACTCCAGACTACATAATAAATGACGGAGCAACAGAGTTATCAGGTCACGTAGTAAAGGAAAACTTAAAACCCAAAAACATTAAACACTCCACAACCTCTCCATAAAGGCCATAGGCCAACAGCAGAGTGGAACGCCTCAACGGCAGCCTTATCAGGATCCTAGAGAAAATAATGAATGGCAAAGCCAAAGACACATGGCCACTATACGTGAAACATGCATTACTAGCATCCCAAGTCCGCACCAACCAAGGGACAGGCTATTCACCGCTTGAGCTAATCTATGGGTACAAACCAGAAAAAAATCACCTGCAACAAACAGCCATACATAAAGATCCCCCAGGGAAACCTCCCACAGTAGAACAAGCACCAAATCTATAACACATCAGCCTCAAATCTAAAATAGCAGAAATAAAGAGGCTCAAAACACAAAAGGTAACCTCCACAGAGGAACCACTTCCCATCAACTCCCCCATCTGGATTCTAGCTGGCAACAGAAAGAAACTAGACTCAGTACACCAGGGACCAGGAAGAGTCATCAAATACAGACCAGAGCACAACACCTACCTAGTAAAATTCCAAGGTGCTGAAAACCCAATTATCAAGAAATACCACAGAACCCGTCTCCGCCTCAGTAAAGGAGAGCACTCAATCAGACTGGTTCCAACTAGTAAACAGCTCCAGGAGCATCAGACGGCAGTCATGAAAACAAAGCCCCCTCCTGATGCACCAGAGTAACCCCTTAAGGGGAGGTGTCAAGGGTCTGGATGTACAAGCATTCTGGATACTGCCAACCTACTTAACATCCAGCCATTACCCAATTTGGCCCCCTTCTAATATACCGTTCAACATACCAAGAATGG
Source organism: Entomophthora muscae (assembly GCA_014839935.2). Taxonomy (NCBI): domain Eukaryota; kingdom Fungi; phylum Entomophthoromycota; class Entomophthoromycetes; order Entomophthorales; family Entomophthoraceae; genus Entomophthora; species Entomophthora muscae. The sequence continues at coordinate 185,911 of QTSX02002855.1, read as the reverse complement.
TAACCAAGTAATATCTCCTGACTGTCCAAGTATCCAGTGGCTTTAACCCATCTTGCACATGACCAATCTCTAGGTTTGATCCAACTAAATTCCCGCCACAGTCAAGTCTATATAAGTCTAAAGTATTATCCAATTTAATATACTTCTCTTCTTTCTTAATTCCATATTTGAAGCTTTCCCAAAAGGCGCTCCTTATCACAGGTTAACCTCCAAGAAGCCCAACAGAAATACAAGGTCCAAGTCAACAGACACCAACGTCCCAACCCTGAATTTGAAGTAGGTTCCAACGTATACCTCAACACCAAGAACCTCAAGATCAACCAAGCTTGTAGGAAGCTAGGACCCTCCTGCATTGGACCACTCAAAGTACTTCAGCAAATCTCTGACACAACATACAGATTACAACTTCCTGAACAGTCAAGTGCCCACAACGTCTTCCACATATCCAAATTAGAAGCAGAGAGAGGAAGACCACCCGCACATCAGACCAAGGATAGCAAACCCTTGCCAACTATCTTAAAACACACCCCAAATTGGGAGGTGAAGGCCATACTAGGATACAGAAAGGTTTAAAACCAGGCCCAGTGCCTAGTCTCATTGGTAGGGTATCCTCTGGAATCAAACATGTGGGAACCCGCAAAGAACCTTGACAACGCTCCCAAGCTCATTGACCAGTACTGCCAACAGACAGGTTTGCCAAAGGGGGAAGGAAAGGCAACTGTCGGGAATATTCCTGACAACACCCTTTTATAAGACAAGATTTTGGGAGCAATTCAGCTCAAAAGCCAAAACAAAAATTGCAGCAGTTCCCCCCTATTGGGGAAACTGCTGCAAAACAAGAAGGTTTATGAAAAGAGATTAAAAAATCATGTCCTTCAAAATTTGGCTTTTATAGGCTGTCCACAGACTGCTCAGCTGACTGCCAGGCGTCTGCTGGCCACAAGCTAAGCCTGACAGCTTGCTTGCGCGCTCCTGCTGCCAGCCAGCAGGGGACAGCACACCCCCCACAGCAGGGCTGTCCACCCCAGCCGGATGGGAAATTGCCTAATTGGGAATCCAAAAATATTGATTTCCTCAAATCCAAAAATGGGGGGAACTGCTGCCCAAATTTGAAATCTACCAAATTTGGAGGGAGTTGACAAGCAGCCCAGCACAACAATCAATGCATCAACTGCAGAAGTTGAATTTGGATGCATGAAAGTGCCTGAAGATGCTCCAAATCCATGCAATGCCAAGGTTAACAATTCATTGCTTGCCAAACCACTCTAATCCCAATATCAAATTAGAATTCCAGACAACACCAAGTGTTTGGGGTTCCCTATTCAATGCTTTGTACTATTCATGCCCAACTAAGGATGATAGTATATAATAAATCTCAATCACTTGATGGTAGTTTGTGCTATCATTGAGTGAAATTACCCCTCAATAGTATCACATAAATCAATTTAAAGACTTTATCTACAAGAAGTTAAACAGGACATTAAGATTTTCTGTCCTTTCCCAGGATCAGAAGATGAATCATCTAATCTTCTCAGCTGTCTACACAGCATGCCTCAGGATTGGGGGCCATCAATATAATCAACAGCATGGGCCATTCAACAATCCATCTGGCAAGTACTACTACAAGAAGCCGGCGCAGCTCAACTCCTCCAAGTGGTACTCCTGGCCCACACTGGTATTGCCTCACTCCACCCAGTCTGTAGCCATATACACCTGTATATACTACAAACTCATGTATTTTGCCAGTAATTTCAGACGTTATAAAATACACACCAAAGTTTTTTAATTGATGATGATAGTCTATTCAATTGTGATAGCGCTCACAGGTTTCCAAGTTACCAACTTGGTACCTTATTTTGCTAAAGTACTTCCCCAATTTTTGGGTCTTTACAATATGTGACAGAAGAAGAATTCAAGCAATTGAAGCAATCAGCTCTTGCCATACCTTCCTAGTCAACAAACCCTGCCTCCTCAACCCCCCCCATCAAGCCACCTGCCTTTCAACCCTGACTCCCAAACTACCTCCCATTCCCTCCCCCACTATCTCTGATGCTGTCCCTTTCACAGGCGCAGATGAAGGCAACGTTCATTCTGCTCATTCCCTCCCCCTTCCTTTCCTTTAATCAGTAAAATAAATCTTTTCTTTGTGACAGCTTATTAAAATTAATATTTCTCTTTCAATTCACAATTAACAATATTTCTTTTACATTGTAAGCATTTCCCATATTTAAAAAATCTGAAGTACATTTGATTTGGTAGCATATATTATTTGCATTAATATTTTTATCATCAATAATAAATTAAGGGCCATAAATGTAAATTTTGCTTTAGAATATTGCAATTAGATATCAACTCTTGATATTGTGATATTATGTGCATAACTCAATGCACATAATATCACAATATCAAGAGTTGACGTCTAATTGCAATATTCTTATGCAAAATTTACATTTATGGTCCTTAACTTAATATTGATGATGAAAAATATTCATGTGTTGAAGGTAGTACTATACAAACCAGATTTTTGATGTAATTCAAACAAAATGTCAAATATCTACAACTTGATAAATTATTTAGAAGCACACTTGCAAAAGATTGTTAAAATAGAAAAAAATCAGTTAAATAGTAACAGAAAAGCTGGGAAACAGAGGCCAGCCACTAATCCAGCAAAAGGAAGATGCTCTGAATAAATTGGGAAATATTATAGATGAAAAAAACAAAGAAGCATTACTTAATCTACAGGGAACAATTTTATCAAGTCTGAAGTTCAATGATGCTGCCTACAATTTGCAGGAGTTCTGAAAAGGGGGCAAAGAAAACAATAAGAAAATCAAGCTGATTGAAGGAACTGAAATTTCAAAGGAAATCAACACAAATGAAGAAGAGACCAATCAAATGGAAACAGATGAAAAGGTACAACACGCCATTTTGAAAACAGCATCTCAAAAAACGTCATCTCAAATTTAATTTGAGATGGCGTTTTTTGCGTTAGTGATTTTGAATCACAAAAAAATAAAATAAACAATAAAATAGTTAAAATTTACATATACTTTTATAATGTGGCATCTCAAATTTACGCCATCTCAATTCCGTCACTTCAAGTCAGATTAATTAAATCTTATTTTGCTACCTTTATTTACATATGAAATCACTTAGTGTGGGGTGTATTTACGCCATCTCAACTTTAAGTCATTTCAAATTAAGCCATTTATCTTAAACTAAAATAAGCTTATACCCAAACTAAAATAAAGCCTGTGGTATAGTGCCAGAAGATGTTTCTAATGTATTAATCTAAGACACTTATAATAAGAACAACCTAAATAGACACCACTATGATAGTCCTTCTAGTGATTGTCATTGCTGGGTAAAACCAGATTTGTTATATGTAATTTATAACTTTATTATACATGGATGTGTTGATAAGGGGTTTCTTAATAAAATATTTTAATAGTGATTTTAGTATGGAAGGGGGTGATTACGCCATTTTGATTTACATCACTTCAAATTCCACTGAGTTTCATATCACCCAATTGATTCAAGGCGCACAATGGATAGGGGAAAATAAGGGGAAATTGCCTATGACGCCAGGCTACGCTATATCAATTCCCCCACCACAATTCTTGCTTTCCACTTTTCAAAAGTATAGTTTCATGTCTAAAACCACTTAAGCAAAAAATGTAAGAAAACATATGAAACTTTGCAAATATATTTTTTTTGATCTCCTCTAAACAACTGGGTACTTATTAACCCCAGTTGTATAATCTAGTTTTTGAGAAATTCAAGTTTTACTCTTTGGCCCAGTTGAGGTAGCTCCACTGTAGATCTGTAAATTTAATATAAAAAATGGTCAAAAACACTATGTTTTTGAGCTACGGCACCTTGATTACGTCACTTCAAAAACGCCATTTTGAGAGCAAGTTTTCATTCAAAACTCAAAGTTTTACCTACTTGTGTTACTAATCAAAAAATTATTGTTACAAAATAAAAAACATTGAAATTTTGATAGTATATATTTTTTGATCTCTTCTACAATTCTATGTAAAAAATTGATACTTTTATATTAAAAACATTCTCATTTTTCTCTTTGAAAACAACCCCCCAAATTGCTCATATTTTGATACTAATTCACTTTTAGATGCCTCCTAAGTCAACTGCCAAAGCTACGCCCAAGGTCTCCAAGGCCTCAAAGTCCAAAATCACTCCGCCCAAGGCTAGAAAGGCCAAGACAACTACAAAGAAGCAGCCTTCTAAGGCCAAAGCTCCCTCCAAGACCCCAACTCTGTCACCTAATCAATAGGGAAACAGTCCTACCCCTCCCCATTCTCCATTTGTTTACTCTCCCTCTGATCCTCAAGAGAAGTTGTTTAACTTCAATTGCCATTCTGACCCCACTTCAGAGCCTGAGGATGAAGAGGAGCCTGAGCCTGGTGCTCATGCAGATAAGCCAATTGAGCTCTGGGATCCTAACTCTAACCACAATATATGCAGCCAAAATGGCACCTTTGCTGTGCCAACAACATACCCTATCAGCTATCCAATTATGACAAAGAAAGGGGGTGCCGGTTCTGTCTACAAGGGCTACAGGTTCAGCTGTAATGACAAGAAGAAGCCCATCTGCTAACATCACTTCAAATGTGATAATGTTGGCTGTCCAGCAAGGCTCACAGCTTATGGTTTCACCAGATTTAAGGCCCTTACTGTTAACCACAACTGTGCTAAGCCTTTCAGCCCTCTATATCAACTTATCTACTGGTTTCTTTGCCAGATGATCCCAACCACATAGGATTAAACTGCAACTGAGGTTGTTAATGATGCGCTCCTCAATTTAAATGATACCCAACTAGCAACTGTTGGTGGTGCCTCAAAACTACAGAGATATTTTACTGATCAAAGATATGCTCTGAGCACTGAAGGCATCAGTGCAAGCTCCATTGACCAATTGATCATTAATGAGGAGCAAAAACTATCTTGCCATTAAGAGAGATTCCTCCTCCATGATGATGATAAACATGCCCCAGAGTGTATCATCTGCTTTGCAATAAGCCAGGATCTGCACAACCTCCTCAAGTGCAAGACCTGGCTTGCAGATGGCACTTTCTCCACCTGCCCAAAGCCCTTTAGCCAGCTTTGGAATATCCATGGGCAGGTTGGAAATCTGGTCCTTCCCCTGGTCTTCTTTTTCCTCCCAAATAAGAAGCAGAAAACCTATGTCCGGGCACTCACAATTTTAAAGGCCAAACTGGATGAAATCCTCTCAACAATTGAAGAGGAGCCCAAGGAGACTATAGGGCATAAGAAAAAATCCATCTCCCAAGAAGAAGATGCTCCCACCCCAACCAAGAAAAAGCCTGAAAGCCTTCCCTACCACAAATATCTGGTAGTGGATTTTGAACAGGCTCAGGCAAATGCCTTTATTCTTGTCTTTAAGAGCTCCCCTCAGGGATGCTACTTCCACTTCAGGCAAGCACTCTGCTGCCGCCTCCAAAAGTGCTCTGACCTCCATGAGATGGTCTACACTGAAGGCACTAAAGAAGCAAAGGACGTTTTTAATTGCTTTTCTGCCCTTGCCCTTGTGCAAAAGGAGGAGACCAATGCCTTTTATGATGCCCTCCTCTGCCATCCCTATATCCAGGCCAACCAGGCAGCATTTTTGCCCTTTATTGAGTATTTTGAGACTTAATGGGTTGGCATCTTCCAAGGAGCATGCCACATTAGAAAAGACAATGACTCAATTACCTGGAACTGCTATAAGAAAGGCCAAAGACAGGTTGATCAATACCACCTCTTCCCTTGAAGGGTGACATAGCCAGTTTGCCACAAGGGTTGGGGTTCATAAGCCCAAATTCAATAAGATCATGGTCCACCTCAAAACCCAACAAGCCATCTCTGCTTGCCTCTTCAAGACTGGCATGAAGATCAAGGGTGATTCCACAAGATGACCAAAGCAGTGAAAAAGTATACTGAAATCAGCAAGGTGGTCTTTGCCTACTATCCCAAGGATAGCAAGCTTGAGCATCTCCAAGCTATCTCAGTTGCTCTTTCTACCAATGTTTGAGCCTATTTGCAATAAACACTCCTTTATTTTCTCTCTTATTTCCTTTACTTTTATCATTATTTTAGTTTTATTTAGTATTTGGTACAATTCTATGCTTATTTTAAAGTATAGTTTGTAGTTAAAATAGATGAAAATAGTTGTTTTTGGGATTATTTTAACTTTTGAGCTTTACGCAATTATGTTGCTACTTATTAACCCCATTTTTTATTGCAGATTTGGAATTCTTAGGCTTTTTTAAGCCTATAAATGTTTTTGAATTTTTATTTTTGGGAATTTTTTGGGTAATTTTGGGAGTTCAAAAAATCTAAAATTTTAAAACCGTTTTTTTAGTCAAAATGCCGTAAATCAAAATGGCGTTTTTACTAATAAATCAAGATAGCAGAAATTTGAGATGGCATATTTCAAGATGGCGTTTTTTGAGATGCTGTTTTCAAAATGGCATGTCCTACCAATAAAAATAAAACAAAAACAGGAAGCAGAAGCGCTTCAAGAAATACTGAAAAGTTATCAAATGAAAATCAAGAGAAAGAACAAGTAGCACAGAAAATAAGGAAGATAAGACCCAGGAAATCCAATGAAGAGCAGCCAACGCTCATGAAGTTTGCTGAAGGGGCGCTTGTAGCTGAGGGGGCTGCAGGGGAAACAATCTGTAAGTTTTTTATGTTTTGCTTATATTTACTTTAGTTATAACTAGGAATGGGGACAAGGTTGCTGAAGTGGCAGCCTTTACGCCCAGTTGGTTTTATGGGGGTTACAAATCACTGGTAGCCCCTGTATATCAAATAAATAAAAGAAATCAATAAAATAGTTCAAATAACATCAATCAATATGCAACAAAAGAAGCAATGAATAGGGAATTCAAAGCGCTATAAGAAAGTTCAACTTAGGTCAGAAAAGCCTATGAAGTAGGCGCAAGTATCAATTTCAATGAAATGATGGAAATTAAACTGAATGTCAGCATGAATTTTGATGAATATATCTTTGAATGTCTTGAACAATTTCAATTTTCAACTATGAACTCATATGAAATAAACCTGAAAAAAGTCAATTTCAAGTTCCACAAGATAAAATCAAGGCAGCAATCTTCAACAATTCAATAAAAGCAATATCAAATCAAACAGGCAAAGTATTCTTAGTCAATAAGATGAAACCTTTATTCATATTGTTGCAACTGAGTTTCCTGACTTGCCTGCCACCGTATCTTACAATACACAGGGGGCGTTCAATGAGCCGTCTCTTGATGTATCTAACAATACGGACCAATCTGATGGCAATATCAAATTGTGGGCACTTTCTCCTAATTAGGAGCGCTATCAATTTGACCTGCTGATCCCTGCACAAGTTATTCCTTGTCTCAAACCCTTACATGGAACAAGCCACTATGCCACCTCCCTTGTGGTCATGTGGCTTTCCCCATATGGTCTATTAATCACAATATTCTATAATAAACAATACCTTATTCTTATTATTCTGTCCTTTCTATTGGACTGTTGTCTTCCCCAATTCCAAATACTGAATCCTCATTGGTTCAGTTACAACAGTGGTAGCAGCAGTAGATTCACAACCTACCTAAAGAAAAAATACCCCCTAAGAAAGGACAGATTGCAGGCTGTATGGCTACTCCCCATCAAGAGACCTTCTTACCAATCCCTGAGAGGGGCATCCCCAACGGGTATGTTATTTACCAAGACCAGCTAGTCCTTACAAGTGTGTATAATTGGCTCTGCCTTGGGCAGCATGACGCCAGTGTAATCCCTCCCCAGTTGGACCTTTCACAATTTATGCTCAATCTCCAGCTGTAATCCTTTGCAGATGGAGTCAAAGGAGCTAACATTTTCAGTTGACTTCAATCCACTGAGACCTGCCTTTGTATCTGCCAGTTTCCCAAGCCAATGTGGGTTGCCACTGCGTCAGGGCGCCTCACAGGGCCTGCCACAGTATGGTTTACCAACTGGGCCAGTCAGGAAATCAAAGTCACCTGGCCAGCATTCAGGGACACTGTGAGATCCCTCTACAGTGAAACCTTCTCTCCTATTATAGTGGGGACTCCCCTTCTAGCAATCAAGCAGACTGGATACGTCCCTGAATACCTTGCCACCTGGCAACAAGCTCTTGCTGCCGCCCCCAAAGCCGTGACCAACAGAAATGCTATGCTTTCAACCCTGATAATCAATGGGTTAAAGCCCCATATCTGTAAATGGGTCCCCGTAGGTTGCTGATCCTCCATTGATGACTGTTAAAAATCCATTGTGGAGGCCAACAACCAGGCTTTGATGGGCTTCTGCCATACAAATGATGCCCCACCTCAACCTTGCGCAACACCTGACAGCGCCCACAGTCAAGTAGGCCACCGCCAGCAGGATAATGGGGTTAAGCGCCCCCACAAGGGGGAGCTTCAGTTAGCTCAAATTGAGGACCCAGGAAAAGCCTGGGGGTTGTAGGTACAAGAGGTCCTACAACCCCAGCTGACCTGCACTCTCAATCTCTCCCCGCCAAAAATCCATGCAACTATAATGTTCACAACGTTGAAACCCTTGACGTCTTCCAGGTACACAGTGACAACCCTGTGTTGTAAGCAAGCCACTCCCTTAATAAAGTAACCCACTTGTATATCCCTTCTGTTTTTGTGGAAACACCCATAAATTGTTGGTGGACACTGGGGCCAACCACACCATGGTGGACCAGGTGTTTGCTGATGCACAGCAGCTAGACCGTGTACCCAGCAGATTCAAGGCAGTACAAGTAGCTGACTCACTCAGAGTAACAATTACACATGAGATAGTACCCTTCTCTGTGAGAATGGGGAACTTCCAGGTTAAGCTCTCTGAGCCAATCATGGCAGGTCTCAGCCACAACGTAATTGCTGGCCTTGACTGGCTTTGTCACAACTGTCCCTACATTGACTGGGATACATCTGTTATCACCCTCAATAGAAATGGGGTGAGCTTTCATATCTATCCTGTTGAAATGAGCAAGCTTCTCCACAACACCGTGTTTTTCAGGATAACCAAAACAATCTTGTATGATTTCAAGGGGGGAAGCTAGACTTTTCCCAATGCTTGGTCAAGGTTATCCGCGCTAAACCACCTGGGGCCCCTCCCTTGACCACCGTGTGATACCAGAAAAATAAGGCATGATGTTCTATTTCAGGCCTATGTTACCTGCATAAATGAACCCTATGTAGTCATGCACATTATGGTGTATACATATATAAGTCATCATTCACAATAAACAGGACCCCACTTTGACCCACTTTTGACATATTTTGCGCTTTGCACTTGGTTGAACATTTCTACTGTTTAGATAGTGTCCTTTAACCAGGTCCTTCCTCTTGAAGCCCCTACTATTCCTGTTACAGAGACCAAAGGTGACAGGAAGGTCCCCCTGCTATACTAGCACCCCTATCAGGCTGGTGTCACAGGCCCAACCACAAGTGTTATCTCTTCCTTCTCCTCTTATGGACTTAGGAAACCCTGGTGTATACCTGCCACCTCCCATTCTTCTGATAGAAAGAGTAAGGTCCAGACAGTCCTTTCTGGACCTCCATAACTTATGTTATAGAATACCATTATTGCTATGAGTTATCTGTACTGTGGTATGTACTATAGATGCTCTACCCAATATCCTCATAGATATAGATTACTGTATTGCTAAGATAGTATTACACTGCAGTAAGTGCTATAACCTATCTGTGTTCCTTGCCAGAACACACCCTCCTTCCTCTATCCTCCATCCTCCTATCAGGTATACAAGAAAGACTCACTGTCTGCCTCCTCTCATAAGTGCTATTGATTAGCACCTCCCCTCTCACCGCCCGCTAAGTCCTTCTGGTAAGGACTCCCCTGAGTTGACCTTAGAGGCCCTGTAGAAAAGTACCACACACAGTATCTTCACCAGCGCTTGCCACCCTCCTTGAGGAGTATAAGGATGTGTTCAGTGAGACACTCAAATATCTACCTCCTCCCCAGGAGATCCAGCACGCTGTACAACTCCAAGGGTTGTTACCTAAAGCATGCCCCTTATACCGTCTTACACTAAAAGAAGATGAGACACTTTGCCAGCACCTCATGGATGCAATTGACAATGGCTTCATTTGCCCTTCACTCTCTCCATATTGGGTGGCTTTCTTCTTTGTAGCAAAGAATGACGGGTCCCTTTGCCTGGTCACAGACTACTGCACCCTAAACAAGGTGACAGTTAAGAATAAGTACCCCCTGCTGTTGATTGACAACCTGTTTGACACGCTTGTGGGTGCAAAGGTCTTATCCAAGATTGATCTCACTACAGGGTACAACCAGGTTTGCATTGCACCAGGGGATGAAGCAAAAACTGCTTTTCACACATACTACGGGTTGTTTGAGTGTTGGGTCATGAACTTTGGGATGACCAACGCTCCTTCTACCTTTGCTATGTTGATGAAAAAAGCATTTGAGGAATTGATTGGTAAGTGTGTGGTAGTGTACCTTGACAACATTATTGTCTTCAGTCAAGATCAGACCACGCACCTCCAACACCTCTATGCTGTCCTTGACACTCTTCAGAAAAACCAGCTAAAAGCTAAACCCTCCAAATGTGATTTCCTTAAGTCAGAGCTGCTGTTCCTTGGGCACACCATCTCTGCTCAAGGGATAAAGCCCAATCCTGCCAAGGTCAAGGCAATCACCAGTATGCCACCTCTCACTGATGCCGGTCAGGTGCATACTTTCTTGGGTATGGTTGCCTATGTGCGCAAGTTCATTCCCAATTGCAGAAAGCTCATTGCACCCCTCACTGAGCTCCTAAATACTAAACAGAACTTCCACTGGACCCCTGCCAGAAATCAAGCCTTTGAGACGTTGAAGCAGAGACTTACAGCTGCACCTGTACTGCAGTTCCCCAATCAGAACCACTAGTACAAACTCAAGACTGACGCCTCTGACAGGGCCATAGGGGGCGTGCTACAGGTAGAAACTGACAAAGGTGTCTTTCTCCCCATGGTGTATGAGTCCAGGAAGCTTACTGACGCAAAACAATGTACATAATACATGATAAAGAGTTGGCCGCAATTGTGCACTGTGTTGAAAAATGGTGCTGTTACTTGGAAGGGGCAACCTTCCCATCCCACGTCCTGACAGACCATAATTCACTTCATTACTTCAACACACAGTCCCACTTGACACACCGCCAAGCAGGCTGAGTCAAGTGTCTATCCACCTACCAGTTGTGCATCAAGTACAAGCCTGGGAAGGAACTCATCACAGCTGACACCCTCTCCCGGCTCTATGTAGTGTCCATCACTGGAGACAATGGTTTAGACCCAGACTGGCCAATGCTTTACCTATGTCCTGAGGCAGCTTGTTATGAAGGCCTTAACTGAGTAACCATCTCCAAGCTGAAGAACAATGAGATCCAGTTCACCACTGATGCTGGCAACATCTGCCGCCAGGCAGAGACATGTGAGAAGACGCCTTACATCTCCACCACACAACAAGGCAACACAATACTGCACTACCACCGCACCTTGGGTCACATCAGAGGACAAAACCTCTTCAAGATCATGAAACAAAAGGTTTGGTGGACGCGTATGTGCCAGGATATCCTGGATCTCTTCAAAACATGTGTGCTGTGCAAAAAGAATAGGTCTAAACCTACACTGCCCAAGTCTGTCCTGCCCATCAAGGCCATGGAATCCTTCAAGAAGTGGGCCCTTGATGTGGTTGGACCCCTCCCCAAAGACAGACTGAGAAAGAAATACATAGTAACCGCCATTGACTACTTCACCCACTGGCCAGTAGTGTGGGCAACCACTAACCACACCACCATCACCTGCTTCATTGACAAGTAAATTGTGGCCTGCTTTGGGCAGCCCAAACGTCTCATCAAGATGGTGGTCCCAAACTTGTTGGCCAGGTCATGAAGGTGTACTGTGCCAAGAATTCCCTGCAATGAATAGTCACCACTCCCTACCACCCGCAAGCCAATGGACCTGTGGAGCAATTAAACGGTTCCCTGGTCCAATTGATTGCCAAGCTCTTGCAGGAGCATCCCAATACCGCATGGACTGAACACTTGCCTACCGCTCTAATGATTTTACAAGTGAGAATCAACCAAGGCACCGGGTTCAGTCCCAGCACTTTGGCCTTTGGAACGCCTGTCTATCTGACAGGATTTGAACAGGGGAAGCTACAGTCTACAGTTCCCAGGAAGCCCCCCTGTTGACGGCTCCATCCCTAAACCAATGGCGTGTCAAAGCCCAGGAATTTGAGCACAAACAAATTGAAGGAGAGACAAAGCACCTTGAAGCCAGATATGCTGTAAGTGACCCCATCTATATCCTCAACCCTGATTTGGCTAAGCTGGAGACCAACCACCCAGGGCCCTTCAAGATAGCCATAGTATATGATAACCACACCTATTAACTTGAAGATGCCCAAGGAAACAACAAAAAGCTCCACCATTATTGCTTGTTTCCCTGCTGTGCTATTCCCATACAAAGGTTGTTTGTGCAGACCTTCCCAGATCTCCCAAAGGCTCTGATCCTGGTGTCTGACAAAAAGCAGGGGGCAAAGGGGTGTTGCAACCAAATTTCCCTCCTTGCCTACCAATGTATCTTACAATACACAGGGGGTGCTCAATGAGCCGCCCCTTGATATATCTAACAACACAGACCAATCTGATGGCAATGTTGAACTGCAGGCACTTTCTCTTAATTAGGAGTGCTAGCAATTTGACCTGCTGATCCCGCACAAGTTATTCCTTGGCTTCAAACCTTACTTGGAACAAGCCACTATGTCACCTCCCTTGTGGCCATGTGGCTTTCCCTGTATGGTATATTAATCACAATATTCCACAATAAACAATACCTTATTCTTATTATTCTGTCCTTTCTATTAGACTATTGTCTTCCCAATTCCAAATACTGAATCCTCATTTGTTCAGTTGCAACAATATCTTTTGCAGAGGCATGGGTAGCCAATCTCTCTAAAATGCCTGACTTGCCTTTGCTCAGATTTTCAAATACATCCTATATGAATATATTAGTCATTATATAAAAAATATTCTCCTTATTTGCAGAAAGCTATACTTCACAGCAACTGCACCTCGCTGTTTACCTTGGGGTAATCATCAACTGCATCATGAAAGACAATGTGAAAAAGCTGGAGGACGTCCCCCTTCAAATGAAAGTCTGCCAGCTGGTACTGGACAAAATGAAGACGCCACAGAGCTACCAAACTGTAGAGCAGGTCTTATACAACTGTTTTACATTAGCTTTGTTGTACAGATACACAATACCTCCCAAGAACCAACTCCTAATCTGTAAGGTCTGAAGGCTTGGGGTAAATTATTATAAACTAAAGCTTTTAAACCAAGAATGTTTATATTTGTCAAATATAGAAAGGTAGGCAAGGTTTGTAACAATAACTGTGAAAAGGCTCCTAAAAGCTTATATGAAGTAAAGTAGAGGCTAAGGCAATTTATTAATCCTAGGAAAACAAAATAAAGGCCAGTCTTAATGACTGAAAATTTAGTTAAAAAGTCAATTTCTAAGTCTGGGAGGTGATCACCACTAGCTGGTGGATTAAAAATATCAACAATCAAAGTGTGAGTCTTACTATAAAAGTTGTCTAACTGATGAAAAATGTAATCAAATGGAATCATGGAACTAAGATGGGAAGATTCAAGAGTTAAGAAAAGAAAACACAAGCCACAAAACCTAAAAAGTACCTTTTTGGGGTGCAAGTCAAACAATCTCAACTTATTGTTGAGACTGGTAAACCCAGGTTTTTATTGAGCTTTGGTAGAATGAGATGCAGATATAAAATAGAAGTTTAACCTGTAAAGGTTAACTGACCTTGGGAGGGACAAAAAATAATTGTTTGTGATCAACTGTTTAACTAACTTTAAAAAGTTAAGTAAGCATAAATGAGACTTTGGAGGGAGAAGAGCAGTTAAAGTAAGTGCTTAGGCGGTTTAAGCAAGCAAATAGAAGAAAAGTAGGTTCAAAGCCTGGGAGATGACACAATTGGGTATATAGTGAAAGATAAAACGTTCTCAACCCAAATTATTAACTTGGCAGTTAGGTCCAGAGTTCAAATCCAATGGGAAAAGGTAAGAGAGTTTCAAAAAATAACTGTTAATCACTCTTAGATTAATAGAAGGCTTGGGAAAACATAATATCCAATCCAAAGTAATAAAGGTAAGGGATGAAAGAAAAGAGAGGGTAATTGGTGCAAGATAAAAATAAATTGGTCAAGTAGAACTGGGTAGTTTGGAGAGAAAAAGCCCAATTAAAATGTTGACAGAATAGCAGCTACAAATGAAGGTAAATCCTGACATAATCAATTTGCTTTTGCAACTGCCTTTTATAAGACGCTCAGCAACCACCAGGTTGCTGAGCGCCACCTCTCTAGCAATTGAATCCAGAGTTGTTCACCATGTACAGAAGAGTATTTGGAGCCAATTAGAAGCATTAGCAGAAATTTTAATTTTGGGGTATAATACCCCGGAACAATTGCATTCCCTTTGCAATTTGCATCTCCCTAATAAATTATCTTTTCTTGCAATATAATGTTTATATTTATTTTAATTTTTTAATTTTAATTTTAAAATTTAATATTTAAGTTAAAATTTAAATTTTATTATTTAAAATTTTAATAGTAATATATCTAAATATATTATAATTCAGTAGTTATAGTAAGCAAACACGTGAAATAATAAAATATGATTTAAACATGTGTTTATTTAGTTGTTTGTTGAGTACAGGTTCATATATTATATAGTTAAACAACAAGAACTGAATTTATCTGCATTGTCAAGAAATCCTGATCTATTAGGATTGACTGATCCATATTCCTATCACTAAAGCTATGGGTTAAAAATAGACGGGCCACAGCCAGATCAAAACGTCTATTCCAGAATACAGAGAAACTATATCAAGACTGATATAGTTTGCAATCCAGAAGACACATGAGACATTCTGGGTCTCAGGTAATTAGTTAATATGGAAGATTTTGCTATACATTTTGGATCCTGAAATAGGCGCAAACCCAACCTAGAGAATAAAGGCGGGGAATTACATCATCCTGTTTCACCAAGAAATGAGATGGAAGACCGCCCGGGCAAATTTTGTACATTACACCAAGTGCAAGACGGAATTGGCCCTATGGATGTTAACTTAGTTGGCCTCAACTAAGTTAAGAGATATCTAGGCTAAAGAGGAGAAATCAGCAGCCTAGAATATTGCCTCATTCTAAAACCTTATGCAGGTTTAAAATCCAACTCTGGAGGTTAAACTAGTAGCTTGGGGATGATGGGCTAGCTAGTAAGAGTTGTCTGCAGCTAGACATCAGTCTAGCTGCTAGCTTCACACTATAAAAAGTCCTTCCAAGATTGCTTGGAAGGCAGACAAAAATAAAAAACACCAACATTATTTCTAAACCAATTAGTAGTAGTGTCAAGTACAATAAGAGCATATTATTGTTGCTTTTGAATCCTGCCAAAACCATCACAGACGGTGTTGTGTCCCAAAGACCACAGGTGTAAATTTACTGCTACCCTTGGCATTAGATTGCATATCTTCCCCAGAAGTACTAAGAAAAGCCCAAAAATATCAGCCAAATCCCTTAATTCTTTAGGAGATTTAGCACACACAGTTGATGAAAGATTTGTGCTGACCTACCCCGCGGATCCATTGCCTCTGGTTGCTCCCCCCTGGGAAGAAACATTGGTTAATTTGGACTACTTGTTGGCATGGTGTTGCCCACTTTTGAAAACTATCAGATCCAACAAATCAGGTGATGCCACATCAATGCCAAAAGCTCAAGTGAATTTCAGATGTCTGGAGTTTCCTCTGGCCAATCATATGGGACTGCGAAAATTAATGGGAAACTTTCCAGTCCTCCTGGGCCTGATCAGCAAACTTTCTCCACCAGCCAATTGGATTCAAGCCCCAGAGTCCTGTAATTTACCCTCCCCTGCAACCCACTCCTTTTAACACAGCAAGGGGATCTCCAGTCTCCTTCTTGTCTATTTTCCAATATCATTAAAAGTTTGGAAACTGTTGCACTTAAATTTAAAATTTTATTTGGTTGGGTTCTCCTGTTTTGGAGTTCCTACTATCTAAAGATTAAAGTGTTAGTTATTATATTAAACTTTACCTTGTGTTGACCCGCCTCAAACCCAGCATCTCTTCTGGGACTATTAAGAAAGGCTTTGGCGTATAGTTGTTGTATACTTACTCTCAACCTTTTGAAAATTTCTTTCAAACTTGAAATTTTAGTAAATTTCAATATAAAAAGTTACTTTTACTTTGAATATTCTATTATCTCTTTGTTTTTGGACCTGCTTTCTATTTTCTCACCTGCCCAAGCCACCTGAGTTTCCTACCAAGCTCCTGGAGCCTGTTCTGCTGCTTTTTGCCTGGTTTGACTTGTAGGTTCCCCAATTAGCCTCAATTTTATTGTTTGCAGGTTAAAAAAACCCATCAACCTTCTCCAAGTTTTGTGTAGTTTCCTATCATGATACTCCCTGTCCTGAAATTTGTGGTATTTTCCTTGGTGCCATTTTTACTGCTTTTGTGGTCAATCTCACCAGACTTATGGTTGAAGATCTTCTCTTCTGCTTGGCTTGTGGCAACAATCCTTTCAGTCTCTTGGATCTCCCCATTGGTCTTCTATTCTCTGGGGAGACTGTAGTAAAGAGCTTGACCTTTGACAATCTGGACTTAGATGCTGTTAATTATGTCTTGCCTACTCCTGTGGATGGGGAAATGTCAATGTACTCCCTCCCCATCCTGGAGAAGAGCAACTTGGTGCTCCTTAAGGTCCCTGAGGTGTCCCCTCCTGCTCCCATCTGTACCCCCTGGTTGCTCACCAGACTGATATTGATGGGTTTGAATGTGTACTTCCCTTAACTATCTCTGGTGTCCTCCCTGTGGTCCCCTCTTTGAGCAACTGTCCCAGTCCTCCACTGGGCGGCATCCCGGTGGTTTGTTTTACCAGGATGGGAGCCAAACTTAGTTAGTTTAGCCCCCCTCTCTCACAACAGGACTCTATTTTCACTTGGTTTCAGTAACCACAGAACTCCATCAGTTGCTGTCATCATCCACACCAATTGGAAACACATCTTTCCTCATACAGATATTCAAATAGTAGCATGTATAATACACCTAATAAAAACAACATCTCTTCTTCTTCAAGAACCAAAAATCTTGGCACGCATCAAGCAGCCTGCTCCACTTATGTTCTAAACAAGTGATTGTTTATAACTTGAATTACTTTTTCCTTGTAATATGATTTGATAAATATATTTGACATGCTTAACCTGTATCATAAATACTAATTAGTAAGAGATACATGAAAATCATTGGTTTCTGTAATTGTGTGGCTATAATGGCACTGAAATATTAAGGATCAGATGATGACTTGTGAGGTCCAATTTGTGGCTTAAAAAAAGCCAAAGTACCAACAGTGATTCACAATTATTTAAATAAAATTAATCTATTTCTATCTTTTTTATTTTTTATTTGTTAACTCTACAGTCAATACAATATTTAGTGCATTATAATAAAAATGTTTGTCTCTGTATCTAGTATAATTAATTTTACTTAACTTTTGTATTTATTCTTATATGTTTATACTGTAAATTCAGAAACTGAACGTAAAAATGCAGGATTGTCAAATCCTTGGTCCAAATTTTGAATCACTTTTGCGGGCAACTCAGCTGAGTGAGAATTAAAATATATAATAAAATCAACCATTTAATTTGAATTTTTTGATTTATTTAAATTGGCAAATTTTGAATCTCTTGAGCAGAAAACTCAACTAACAAAAGACAAAACCCAGCAAACAAATGCGGGATACATGAATCAGAAATACAGGATTCTAATGTACAATTTGAGATTTTCTGTATTTCAAACAAATCATAGACATCATGTAAAACTTAACAAATCTGAAATTGCGGGATTGGCAAATCCAAGAACCAAGTTTCAAATCATAATTGCAAGGAATTTGAAATAAATATAATTTATGGGTGTCTCAAAAAGGATGCTAAAGGATCTAGAGTGGATTTGTGCTGATTCTTTTAGGAATCATAGGCATTCTCAAAAATTACCCTATTCCAATATAGGACAGCTAAAATTTAGATCATAATATTCACAAAATTAACATATATAACAATAAAATTGACTAAAATATACATTCTTCTTCTTTAGTTTAAAATTTTAATAAAATATTATTATGTCTTCTTTCAATAACAACCAAGTAAACAAGCTGTTCCCTGGCCTTGACAAAACTATGCAGGGCTACACTGGGTCTCTTAACGGTGAAGCCTCTGTCTATGGCCACTCCCAACTTGCAGGCCTTCTGCAAGCACTACCCAGGAGTCTTTTCTTTCTCCTGCAACTTCCAGCATGGCCCTGTTTGCCCACCATGCACAGACAGCTGCCAACTCAAATCCCTTATCAGCAATGGCATCTGGAGCCAGCCATTTTAGCCATGGGGTCACCCAGAGAGCCCAGAACCCCAAAACAGCCAACCAGATGGCACTGTCAGGTTCCCAAGATAGACACATCCCTCCCCCAGCCAATCAGCCTACAAGACGCAGAAGAAAATTAATCACTCCAGTGATTGTTCTTGAAATGGTTGAAAAGCAAGGGAAGCTTATGTCCCTTGGGAAAATTGCGGCCACAATGGGGTTTGCAAAGTCTACTGTGGCTGCAACCCTGCAAGCCCACGCCAACTGTGGACCCCTACCAAGAAGATCCTGACTGGTGCCTGTACTTCAACCAAAGGTGACACAGCCCATCCCCTTATGATGGCCATTATGGAACGTGACCTGCGGATGCCCCTGGTCCAGGTACGTCTCCAGTTGAGACTCACAGCATCTTCACCAACAAAAGAACAGTGGATTTGTGGATGCACAGAGTTGTAGTTGCTGCTATAATCTTGTCCAATCAAGTTCTTGGTGGCCCATTTTGGTGGACACTGACCCCTACAATTCAACTATTATTAATTTTATCAAAGGAAGGGCAATGAGGGCCCGTAATGACGTAATCTTCCTGTTAAATGCTAAGATATCTGCAAGTATCCAAGACTTTGGAGAGAAGTGTATCCAGTCTGATGTGTACAAGCGTGGCCCAATATTGTATTGGTTTGTTGGTATTTTATTGGCAGTTTCCCCATTGGGCAACAGTTATTACTTGGCAATATCAAACACCGCAGATGGGTATGCTACCAGACAGAGCTCAAGGCCATGCTGGAGGAGTGGGCCACACAAAACATCATGCACACAGTTGTACTGAGTGCAGAAATAGAGCAGTGCAAATGGGCTATCCAAGAAATCAGGGCTGCAGGGCATACCTGCTGGTCCTACCCCATCAACTACGCCAACATGCATCTTGCAGATGTATGTCTCTACAATTTTGGTTCTGCCCTCAGGCGCCTAAAACCTGCCACCTATAACAAACTATGCACCCAAATTGATAAGGGGTATGAGCTTTCCCCTTCCGCATCCGCCCAGGACTTATTTGATCTCATCATCTTCTATGCAAGTGATAGTGATAAGTCCAGAAAAAAACCCCTGCCTCCCCTCACGCCAGTTCATCTGTTTTGTCAAGCCAGTATATGTGACAGAAGAAGAATTTGAGCAATTGAAGCAATCAGCTCTTGCTGCCCCTTCCCAGTCAACAAACCCTGCCTCCCCAACCCCCCATCAAGCCACCTGCCTTCCAACCCTGACTCCCAAACCACCACCCATTCCCTCCCCACTATCTCTGATGCCGCCTCTTTCACAGGCGCAGATGAAGATGATGTTCATTCTGGCCATTCCCTCCCCTTCCTGTCCTTTGATTAGTAAATAAATATTATCTTTGTGACAACTTATTAAAATTGATATCTATCTTTCAATTCATAATTAATAATATTTTCTTTTTTCATTATCAATGTTTCCCATAATTAATACATTGTTGTATTTTTACAAATAGCTTAAAATTATGATCATACATATTTTTATCATCATTGATAAATTAAAGACAATAAACGTAAATATTGGATTAGAATATTACAATTAGACGACAACTCTTGATATTTTGATATTATGTGCATAACTCAATGTATTTTGTTTAATAAAATCCACTGTAAACTTGGCCTTTTCCATCATAATTTAATGAAATAAACTGTGTTTATATTAGAGAGCCATTAACCTTAGTACAAATATTGATACATAATACATTTTACAGCCTGTATATTTACCTATTGGTAATATTTCTGTAAACTTTTTAGTTGTATTTTGCAAGATAATAATAATGTAATGTGTTAATAAATTACTGTTTATTACCATTAATTGGCTGATTTTCTTTGCTGTGGCAATTGTGCAGTTTCTGATATTTACACAAAAGTATCCAATTGGTTGGTTTCACATCCAATCACACAGGCAATAGGAAATGAGCCAATTAATGACAATAAACAGTAATTTAATAACACATTACATTATTATAAACTCTGAAAAATACAACTAAAAAGTTTACAGAATTATTATCAATAAGTACAAATATTGATACATAGGGTATTTTACACCCTGTATATTTACCAAGCATTGATGGCTCTCTAATATAAACACAGTCCATTTCATTAAATTATAATGGAAAAGGCCAAGTTTACAATGTATTTTATTAAACAAAATGCATTGAGTTATGCACATAATATCAAAATATCAAGAGTTGACATCTAATTACAATATTCTAATACAATATTTACATTTTTGGTCTTTAATTTATTAATAATGATGAAAAATATTCATACGTTGAAGGTAGTACTATGAAAACCAGTTTTTTGATGTAATTCAAACATAATGTCAAATATCTATAACTTAATAAACAAATTGGAGTCAGCCCTCCAAAAGGTTGTTGAGCTTGAATACAACATCAGGGAAATTGTGGTAAATCAACTGGGAAATGAGGGAAGAGCCTTGGTCTAGCAAAAGAAAAACGCAAAAAATAGCCTGGGAGCAATAGTTAATGAAGAGAACAAGGAAATAATTTTAAATCTTCAAAAAGAAATACTCAAGCGGTTAGATTTCAAAAGTGAAAGTTACAACTCATGGGAGTTTGGAAAAACAATATAAATAATACTAAAAAAATCAAACTAATTGAAGGAAATGAAATCCCACAGAATAAACACAAATGAAGAGGAAACCAACCAAATGGAAACAGATGAAAACAAAACACAAGCAAGAAGCAGGAGCGCTTCAAGAAATACTGAAAATTTATCAAACAAAAATCAAGAGGAAGCACAAGTTGCAAGAAAGACAAGGAAAATTCAGCCTAGGGAAATTAATGAAGAGCAGCCAATGCTCATGAAGTTTGCTGAGATGGCGCCTGTGGCTGAGGGGGCTGCAGGGAAAACAATTAGTAAGTCTTTTTATGTTTTACTTATATTTATTTTAGTTATCACTAAGAATGAGGACAAGGTTGCGGAAGTAGCAGCTTTTGCGCCAAGTTGGTTCTACAGGGGTTACCAGTCACTGGTAGCCCCTGTAAAATAAATAAAAATCAAATAAATCAAATAATTCAACAGAATATGAATAATTTTTCAAATATTAAAGCTAAAGATAGGGAATATTTACCACCTGGGGGTGCTCACTGTGGTTAAGGGAAGCATACAAAATAGGATCAAATATCAACTTCAAAGCAATGAATGAAATTTGCAGGAATGTCAAGTTAAACTTCAATGAATATATATATGAAAGCATCAAAGATTCCCATTTGCAAACATAAATGAATATGAAAAAAACCTAGTCAAAACCAACTTTCAAATAGGAACTGAATATTTAAAAATTGAAATTTTTAATGAAGTATTCAAGGCATTGTTAAAAAAAGTCAGGGACACACTCCTTGTGAACACATTTAAACCTTTATTAATTTTGTTTGCTGAGGCATGGGGGGCTGATAAAAGTCAGGCGCCCCCCAGAACCCTCTTTAAATTCAATCAAACATCCTATATCAATAGATTAGTTCAAGTATTCAAAAAGTTGTGCATGTTCTCAGAAAAATACACCTTGCAAAGAATTACGTTGCAGTATACCTGAGAATCCTCCTTCACTGTATATTAAAAACCAACATCAAAAAGTTGGAGGATGTACCTGTTTAAATTAATATATTCTGCTCAGCACTTGAAGCCAGAAGTCACCACATGTGAGAGAGGGGCTAAACTAACTAAGTTTGGCTCCCATCCAGGCAAAACAAGCCACCAGGATGCCGCCCAGTGGAGAACTGGGACAGCTGCTTGAAGTGGGGACCACAGAGAGGACCCAGGGGACAGCTGAGGAAGATACACATTCAATCCCATCAGCACTAGACTGGTAAGCAGCCAGGGAGTACAGGTGGAAGCAGGAGGGGGCTTCACAGGCACTTGGAAAGGTGCCAAGTCACTCTTCTCCAGACCAAGGAGGGGAGGGGCTGACATTCCCTTGCCCACAAAAACAGGCAGGGCATAGTCAACAACCTCTAATTCCAGGTCATTGCAAGTCAGGCTCTTGACCACAGCCTCTCCAGAGAACAGGAGACCACCGGGGAGATTCAAGGGGGTGTAAGGATCCTCATCCACAAGCCGCACAGAAGAGGGGATTTTTGACCACAAATTGGGTGAGGCCAACCACAGAAGTAATAGGAACAGAGCCAAGGAAAATACAACAAACTTCAGCACTGGGAGTATCATGGTTGAATTTTCCACAAAATTTGGGTAAGGTGAGTGGTTTTGTTTTAGGCCAAAACAATAGAATTTTGCCCAGCAGGAGCACCCATAGGCAAGAGAACAGGCAGGAAGTGGTAGAGGGGCTTTGGATGGCTTGGCGGTATACTCAGGTGCCTTTAGAACAAACAGAAACAAAAGCAGGTTCAAAATTAAAAGGATTTATAGAGAAAATCAAGGTAAAAATAAATTTTTAATTTAAATTCAACTAAAACTTTAAGGTTTGAGAATAGACTTTGAAAGCAAAAGCAAAAACAATAACAGCTATACACTTAAGTCTGCTTTGAAGATCCCAGAAGAGGGGCAGAGTTCAAAGCGGGTAGGTCAAAGGTAAGGAGTAATAAAGTCACTAACACTTTTACTATAGATTATAGGGAAACTCAAAACAGAGATCCCAACTTAAACTATAATTTTAAAAAATTCAGTGCAACAGAAACCAAACCTTTATGAATTGAAAATTGACAAGCAGAGGACTCAAAGTCCCCTGGCATTGTTAAAAGGGGTGAGCTGACAGGCAGTAGTCACATGACCTCAAGTGTTGCATCTAATTTGCCAAGAAAGAAAATTTGCTAGTCAGGGCCAGGGGGACTGGAGGTTTTCAAGGTAATTTCTGCAGCTCCACCTGATTGACTGAATGGCATCCCAACTATTTCAGATTCAGTTGACTTTAAGACCATTGATGTGTTGACTTTTGATTGGGCGTTCCTGATTGTTTTTAAAAGAGGGCAACACCATGCTAACAAATAATCCAAATTGATAAGTGTTTCTTCCCAAGCTGGGACAACAAAAGCTAGGGGATCTGGAGGGTAGGCCAGGACAAATCTCTCATCAACAGTATGAGCTAAATCTCCTAGAGAATTGAGTGGCTTAGCCATAATTTTTGGGTCATTTTTGGTGTAGCGGAAAAAAACAGTTTGGTCCAAGGCCAAAGATGGCAGTGGATTTACACCACGGGGGTATAGGACAGTCAAGCACGTCCTGTACAACTCCTTTGCATTGGCAACATTGTATGGGTACTGCGTGCCCCCTGGAAAAAACCTATTAATCAATTTGCTCACCCACCTTCCTTTTATCAAATGTTTAACAACCACTGGGGTACAGGGCGCCACCCCTCTAGCAATTGCATCTAGGGTTGTCCACCACATACAGAAGAGTATGTGGATCCAATTGGACGCTCTAGCCAAAAATTTAATTTGGGGTATAATTTCCCAGAATAATCACATCCCCTTAGCAATTTGCATCCCCCTAATAAATCATTTTCCCTTGCAACTTAAATTTTAGCTTTTTTTAAAAAAAATTATTTTAATATTAAATATTTTCATTGAAATAGGTAATATTAAAATTTTAATAGTAAAATTTTAATTTTAAATATTTTAATATTGAATTTTTTAATATCTAAATTTTAATATTACATATTTTAATATTAAAATTTTTAATATATAATATTTCAATATTTAATAAACCATGGTTAAATAAAAATAGTTAAATTTCAAATATTTAAACTTTATTAGATAAATTTTAAGATTTATAATTATAATTTTACTTTAAATTTTAATAGGTAAATTAAAATAGTAATATATCTAAAAATATTACAAGACGTTATTTATAGTTGCAACCACATCAAATAATAAAAAATGAGTTAAATTTGTTTTATTTACTAGCTTGTTGAGTACAGGTTCATTTATTACATATACAAACAACAAGAATTGAATTTATCCGCATCATGCGGCCTGCTCCACTTATGTTCTAAACAAGTGCTTGTTTAGAATTTGAATTACATTTCCCTTGTAATATGATTTGATAAATATATTTGATATGCTTGACCGCGTCCTAAGTACTAATTAGTAAGCAATACATGAAAATCATTGGTTTCTGTGTTGTGTGGCTATAGTGGCACTGAAATATTAAGGATCAGATGATGACTTGTGAGGTCCAATTTTTGGCTTAAAAAAGCCAAAGTACCAACAATAATTCAAAATTATTTAAATAAAATTAATCTATTTCTATCTTTTTTTAATTTTTTCATTTGTTAACTATACAGTCAATACAATATTTAGTGCATTATAATAAAAATATGTGTCCTTGTATCTAGTATAATTAATTTTACTTACCTTTTGTATGTATTCTTATATGTCTATAATACAATTCAACGTTAAGTCATACTATATAATTAATAATTTTTGAGTCCTAATAAAAACAAAATAAGTAAAAAACAAATAAAACCCAGAGCGCCCATTTTTCTGATTGACTCGGAGGCAAGGGCTTTGGGGAGGAAGGATTCCAAGTGCTCATAGAAAGCCGCCATCCTATCAGGTGGCATTGAAAATTGGTTAATCTCAATAACATTGAATAAATCCTTGGTTTCCTAAGGGAGGCCTTGCTTTACCTTATTCTTGACCCAACTAAACACCTCCTTAATTGGGTTCAGAAATAGAGAATAGGGCGGAAGGAAGAGGAGTCTCATTGGGCAGTCAGCCAGGCGGTGGTTGGAGGAATGGCTATTCTTGTCAATGGGTCAAACTTGGACACAACCAGATCCACTTTGTGTAGCCCAACATTATCTATAACAAGACAATTTTGGTTGTGCTGCTGTAATTGATCCGGAGGTATTCCTTCACTGCTTGGAGAAAATCAAGAAATGTCCTGTTATTATGGAAACCCTTGACCATCTGGTATTGATCCAACCTGCAAGGACCAAGAAGCGCTACCATTGAATAGGTCTAGGAACAGACAGCTTCACAAAGGGCTACACCGTCCTTGGACCCCTTCTCAACCCATCTATGTCTAGACTTGAGTGGGGAGGAAAATGTTGATTTTTTGATATAAAAGAATTGGGCATTTCCTGTCTTCTTGAGAGCCACATATGTCTTGGAATAAATGTGTCAACCCTCAATTGTTTTTTTTCTGCTCTTATTGTATGGAGAAACTACAAGGACCTTCCATGAGAAGCCCAAATTGACCATTGTTTTTTAGACAAGGATTTTGGAAAAAGAAAGCCCAAACTCTGTGGCCAGCATTGATTGGACAGCAAGTGAGTCCAGGTGGCAATCTTGGATACCCACTGCTTGATTCATTGATGTGCACGGTTTGAAGTAGGCTGGGCTGCCGCTTAGCCTTGGTAGATTTGGCAATTTGCTTGGTGTTGCCATACTTTTTAATGATGTTGTCAATATATCTGGCTGTGACCCCAAATTGGGACGCAATATCCTGATCTTCCATTCCCCTGTTCAAGCAGTTGAGGAGAGCTTTACACTCACTATCTGTCAACTGACGCCGGCCCTTGGCAGATACCACAGCACCCTGGCTGGCAGGCTCAACACAGGGGATGGGGACCTTTGTGTAGAAGGTGGGATCATGCTTGGTTGCGCTAACACTGTCAATAGTTGAATACATAGTAAGTGCAGATGGCTCCTCAATTGTGGCCAATGGCTCATAGAAGGTGTCAAAGATGCAGGGGCAGGAAGTGTCAACTCTTGGATCAAGAGTGTGGGGCTGGGTGACACTGGATACACAATAGAGGTATAAGTAACCTTGGTGTTCCTGGTGACCCTGGTGTAAGAGACTTTGGTGGCAGGCCTTGAGAGCAGCTTCTGTCTTGGATTCAGGCTGGTTGATCAGGCTTGGGATGCAGGAGGTGATTGACTGGCGCTGACGCCTTAAGAGGCCTGTGTGTGCATTAATCCCCTTGAGTTAGGTTCTGGGTCTATTATTGGACCCTCTGAGACGCCCTTGTGAAAGGGCTGCCCGTGGGCTGGTGCAGGAGCTGGTTGAGAATGAAATTGACAGTCCATAAAAATAAAATAAAAATATATTTTAGATTACATATGTATTTATTTGAATTTTTGGTTTAGTTGTAGGTAGTTATTTTCTCTTGATTTGGCCTTGAATAGTAACAGAATTTTTATATCTGTAATTTGAAGTGTATAATATTGTATACTTTCTGGGGTTGAATAATTTTAAAGTTTAATCACCTTTTATGTCTAAACATGGTTATTGAGATTGAATTTTTAGTTTACTTTTATCCAGAGTGGAGCTTCTTGATTTGGGTTTGTTTGTCCTAGTTTCTTACTGTACATTCAATTTGGATTCCTGTTCCTGCAATTAATATTTGAGTTTACTAGTGGCATTCAAAAGTGATTTGAAAGTTGGTTCATGAATTTGACAATCCTGCAGTTCCAAAAAACATAATAAACTTAATGAAAATGGTTGATAGATTTGAACACTTCAAATCTGATTCCAGTTAATTCATTTTGTCCATTGGAAATATACAGGTTAACTTGAACTTTACAAATAGTCTATGAGTTCCCGTATTTTTAAAAAACCAAATAAATACACAAAAAATTAATTTAATTTGAAAAAGGCTATCCTGCAAAAGTGATTCAAAATTTGGACCAAGGATTTGACAATCCTGCATTTTTATGTTCAGGTTCTGAATTTACAGTAATATCAATTTTAATAAGTTGTCACAAAGAAAGGTTTTATTTTACTCATTGAAGACCAGTAGGGGAAGGAATGGACAGAATTTGTGTTATCATCATCTGCACCTGTGAAAGGGATGGCATCAGAGGTAGTGGGGAGGGAATATGTGTTGGCTTGACAGTCAGGGTTGGAAGGCAGATGGCTTGATCTTGATGGGGGGTTGGGGAGGCAGGGTTTGTTGACTGGGAAAAGACAGCAAGAGCTTATTGCTTCAATTGCTCGAATTTTTCTTCTTTCACATATTTGGGCTTGACAAACCAAATAGATAAGCGTGAGGGGAGGCAGGAGTCTTTTCTGGCTATCTCTATCACTTGCATAGAGTATGACAAGATCAGATAAATCCTGGACAAATATGGAAGAGAAAAGCTCATACCCCTTCTCAATTTTGGTGCACAGTTCATTGTAGGTGGCAGGCTTCAAGCTCCTGAGAGCTGAACCAAAATTGTAAAGACATACATCTGCAAGATGTATGTCAGTGTGGTTGATGAGGTAGGATCAACAGGTATGCCTGAAGCCCTAATTTCTTTGGTTGCCCATTTCTGCTGCTTCATCTCTGCGCTAAGTACAACTGTGTACACAGCATGTTGGGTAGCCCACTCCTCCAGTATGTCCTTGAGCTCTGTCTGGTAGGCATACACATCTGTGGTGTTTAATATTGCAGAGTAGTGATTGATGCCAATGGGGAACGGCCAATAAAACCCTGACAAAACAATACAAGATTGGGCTGCGCTTGAACACGTCAGACTGGATATGATTCTCTTCCAAGCCTTGGATGCTTGCAGAAATCTTGACATACAAAAATAATGACGTCATTGGGTGTCCTCATTGCCCTCTCTTTAATAAAATTAATAATAGTTGAATTGTATGGGTTTGTATTCACCAAACTGGGGCCAGTGAGTACTTGATTGGACAAGATTCTAGCAGCAACCACAACTTTGTGCATCCACAAACTGACTGTTTTTATTTGTGAAAATGCCATGAAGTCCCAGTTGGAGACAAACCTGGACCAGGGGCATCCACATGTCATGTTCCATGATAGCCATTGTCAAGGATCTGGATGTAGAAGTATTCTGGCTACCACCAACTCACTTAACATCCAGTCATTGCCTAATTTGGTAACCTTCCAACATACAGTTCAACATACTGAAAATGGCAAACAAGCAATATCACATGACTGTCCAAGTATCCAGTGGCTTGAACCCATCCTGCACATGATCAACCCTGTCAGGAATAACAATTTGGATGCTCCTAAATCTCAAAATACAGAATCAGAGTCAAACCCTGGACAAAACCCTTCACAGACCGCCAGACTCATAGGCTGGGAACGCAATAACCCACTACTAATTGATGAAGTTGCTGCCAGCCTGCCAGGACCCAAACCCTTAGCTGCCCTGCAGGATTCTGCAAGAAAACTGCTAGTGCAAGATGCCAGGAATTTCCCTGAGGTGCCAACGCCTGATACTGGCAGTTTGCCTGGTGAAATAGACAAATTTCTCCCTGAAAGTTATTCCAAACTCCCCCAAAGTCCCGGGGAAGGCACTGAACCCAAAGAGGCACCCAATACCTGAATCAATAAGCAGAAGGATTTGAAGTCTTCTCACCCCAAAGCAGCCAGTGACAAACCACCAGTGCTGAGCGCCACACTGCCATCTGAGATACCCAATGCCAACCTGCCCAAGCCCAGAAAACCCAACCAGGTAGTGAAGCCTGGCAGTGTGGTATAAATACCTGCCAGGCCAAGATCAACCCCCATTGTCATTTTTAAATAAAGGTTATGAGATATTGGTTTCCTCAACTATTGCCGTATTTTATTCTTGCCATCTTCCAGTTAACCCCACAATTGTCTGCCCCCCTGCCAGCCCACCAGCTACGTACTTCCCGCCAGGTGCCCCCTTTGGTCCTGTTTATTTCAAAGAGTACCCCTTAAAGCCTGAATACAAGGACTACACTGCCAAAAACATACTAGCCAGGGATCCCTTGGCCAGAACTATCAAGTTAACCAGGTACAACCAAGAAGGCCCTTGGTATGTTACCAAACCCTGCCTGTTCAGAGATAAATACAACTTCCTTCCCGCCTACCAAATGGACATGGAACCACTCATCACCCCCAAACAAATGCCTGCCTCTGCCGCCAAGCTCCCACTGGACCACACCAACAAGCTTTTTGGAATTGTATATATTACTCTCACGGGAGTAATAGATACCATCATCCCAGCTGCTGGTCCGTGGTTGTGGGTGGGCAAGTCAATGTCCTACCTCATTAAGTTAGCCCCAATCCTTTGGTGGTCTCTGCCCACTCAGTCCACAACCCACCAGTTTCCAAACACTAGCAAGCCAGCCAATCAGGATTGGTTCCCTGACATTATGACAATCTATTTTAAACCTGGTACCCTGAGCCCCAAGATGTTGATTATTCTTGGGGCATCTTGTATGTTTTTTGTAATGATAATCACTTATCACACATTTATAATGACCAAGAACCTAATCTCTTCTGCGTGGAAGAATACAAACATGACCCCAGATAACCCCAAGAACTCTGACCTTGCCGTAAAAACCACCAAAGGGCACTCCTCTCAGGTTCAGAATGTGATAGTCAACCAATCCCTCACCAAAGTGGAGATGCCCCAGATGGAAAAACTCACTCTCAAAGAGGCCTGCTGCGCCATGCCAGTGCTCTGACTACATTTTCAAGCCAATGTTCCATCTTATTCCAGTGACACCAAAAAGGTACTTGGAGTAGCTGCCATGCTATCAGGAGACACCCTTGATTGGTTTGGCAAAGCCACCGCTGAAGACATGGAATTTTGCCTAGACTATGCCAAGTTTGAAGCCAAACTGACGGCCACAGGGGAAGACTGCGACACCAGATACTATGCCCTGAACTCCTTGTTGGAAATCCGGCAGGGCGCCTGTCTCATCCAGGCTTACATTGAAAAATTCCTCAAACTAAAGACTCACAACTAACTGGAAGACAAACTGGCAGCCATCATCTTCCAAAAGGGAGTCAATATAGCAATGAAGGACATGTTGAAGCATCATCCACCCACCCTCAGCCTAGACAATCTGGTTCCCCTGTGCAAGGGCCTTAGCACAAACCAAGAGAATGCTGGCCCTTCCCAGACCCGCCAAACCCAAGCACCAACCCCCAATAGAACAGGAATGCCACCCAAAGAGCCCCAACAACACTATCGCAAAGGACTCTGTTTCCATTGCCACGAGGTAGGCCACTTGACCAGAGCCTGCCCTAAGAAGAACACTGCCCAAGTCTTACTAGCGCAAATAAACACTTCTTCCCATTCTTAAAAATTCATCCAAGTGACCATAGAACTATTGAGAAACAAGCGCCAGATTGAAGCTTTTATTGATACAGGAGCTGATGAAAGCTTCATTGACGCCAGCCTGGCAAAGGAACTAGGCATGTCAGCTTCAGAGCGTAGCCTACAAGTAGTCATGAGAAACAGCTCTCTGGACACTGGCTATGAGTATGAACAAGAGCTCCTGTTGACAATTGGACATAATGTGTACCCATTGTCCCTGATCCCCTTACCCAGACTACCCCACCCCCTTATACTGGGCAACTCCTGGTCCAACAAACATGGCCTGATCCTGAACTATGGCAAACAAACTGCCACATTGGGCTGACCTGAATCTTGCAACACCGTCCCCTTTTGCATGAGCCATGGCCAAACCCCTACCAATAAGCTCTTAACCATAAAGATAGAACCTAGTGTTGGAATACTACCTACTCCCCTAGAGAAATGGGACCATGTGTTTAGTGAAGAAGAAGCCACAAAAATACCCAGCCATTCAATATACAACCACACCATAGACCTGATACTGGGAACCCAACCTCACCACAGCCCCATCTATAGCTGCAACCACCGCAAACAAGTAGCCTTGAAAGCATACCTGGAAGATATGACAAAAAAGGATTTCATCCGAGTGTCAAAGGCCCCCAGCTTGTCACCTATGCTGTTCATAGGAAAAAAAGATGGTGAGATGCGCCCATGTGTGAATTACCAAAAACTGAACGCCATCATGGCAAAGAACCGCTACCCCATCCCCAATGCCAACAACCTCTGTGATGTACTGACTGGAGCCCAGGTGTACTCAAAAATTGACCTCCAAGATGCGTTCAACCAAATATGAATCAAGGATGGAGACGAGTACAAGACTGCCTTCAAAACCCAATATGGGCTGTGCAAGTACCTGGTGATGCCTTTTGGCCTCTGCAATGCCCCCCAGCACCTTCCAAAAGATGATCAACACCGTCCTAGGGGAATACCTTGACCGCTTCTGTGTGGCATATCTGGACAACATCCTCATCTACAGCAAGTCTCACAAGGAACACCTGCGCCACCTGGACCTCATATTAGAGAAACTCTCCCAAGCCAATTTACACGCTAAGCTCAAGAAGTGTGAATTATTTCAGTCTGAGATTGAATTCCTGGGATACATAGTGAAGACTGGCTGCTTTGCCATGGCACAAAACAAAGTAGAAGCAATAACGTCTTGGCCGGTGCCCAAAAGCAGGAAGGATGTGAGAAGTTTCTTGGGCCTGGCAAATTATTGCAGAGATTTCATCAAATTTTTTTCTCACATTACTCTTCCCCTGACCTGCCTTTGCTCTGACAAGGTCACCTTTGCCTGGACTCTGGAGTGTACCACTGCCTTTGACACCTTGAAACTTGCCTTCACCTCTTCCCCCATCCTGGCCATGCCAGATCCCTCTAAGCCATTTGTACTGGAAACCAACACGTCCGACTTTGCAGTGGGAGGGGTCCTTCTTCAGGAAGGAGGGGATAGTATGCTACATCCTGTAGCATATTACTCCAAGAAGATGCTGCCTGCCAAAGGAAACTACCCAATCTACAACAAGGAGATGCTTGCAATAATGAGGACCTTGAAACACTGGCGCCGGTACCTATGTGGCGCTGAATTCCCAGTAAAAGTCCTAACTGACCACAAGAACTTGGTTTATTTTTTAAACCCAGAAAGTTGAACCAGAGACAGGCCAGATGGGCTCTAGAACTGGCTGACTACACCTTGACAATTCACTACAAACCTGGGAAAGTCAACATAGTACCTGACGCACTGAGCAGAAGAGCAGATATGATTCCTACCACAGCTGAGACCAAGTATCACAACACCCATGTACTCCTCAACCCTGCCAGCCTAGGCATCCAACTGATGTTCATGAAGATCATGGCCCGTAAGCCAGACATAATTGAGGCACAGAAATTAGACAAGTATTCAGCGGAACTCATTGCCAACTTGATCTCAGACCCAGATAGCTGACACTACAAGAAGG
Source organism: Entomophthora muscae (assembly GCA_014839935.2). Lineage (NCBI taxonomy): Eukaryota > Fungi > Entomophthoromycota > Entomophthoromycetes > Entomophthorales > Entomophthoraceae > Entomophthora > Entomophthora muscae. The sequence continues at coordinate 153,342 of QTSX02002855.1, read as the reverse complement.
ATTTCTCATTGAAAGGAACCACCCTGCTATTACACAACCAGATCTACGTACCAGAAGGTAAAACAAGGACCAAAGTACTCATAGAATATCTGTAAGGTCTTGCCCATAATGGTGCAAGGTTATAAACTAAAGCATGCAAAGCATTAGGATTCAAATTTAAAAGATATAAGAATGTAGGTACTGTCTGTAAGATGATCTTACAGAAACCCACTAAAAACCTATATTGTGTCACAAATGGAGTAATAGAGTTTAAAAACCCTAAGCAAAAAAGATAAAATAAGGTGTTCAATAGTGAACAGTTTGTAACTAAAGGAATATTGATATTATGATATTCTCCATCTGCAAATTGATATATATAACTATTGAAAGATTCCTTAAGGGAAAAAATGGATACAACAAGCCTAAGGCTTGTTGTTTTACAAGTTCCATTTGGATTTAAGAAAAAGCTAAACTAAAAAAATGAATTTAAAAAAACAAATTTTTAAAAATTACAAATTTGAAGTTAAAATTGTAAAAGTTGAAGGGGAAGAAATCACTTAGAATTTTGGCTTTAAGCCTACTCTTCAAAAGCTCTTTATTTATAGAAGAGAAAGCCTTTTCAGTTTGAGTATGATCAACAGGAGGAAGCATCCAAGAGGAGGAGCAACTGGAGAAGTTGGAGACAATCAGGTACAGAAAAGGAGAAAACAAAAGACCAGTTCAAGTTTATAGGCAGAATAGGCTGGTGAGAGCGGCAACAACGTGAAAAAGGAGTTTCAAAAGGTAAGCAAAAAATTAGAATTAATCTAACTTAAAGTAGAAAATATAAACTATTTGAATAGCTGGAAGACAGTGGATGACAACTGCGTCAATTCAAATGCAAACAAAAGAGAAAAACAAGGTAATTAACTTAAAATACTTAAATATTAACTTCTAATTCAAAATTCCAATATTAAAAATACTGAAAGATTAAAATCAAATTCAAACATCAAAATATGATAAATTTAAAGAGCCTGCTCTTTGGGGCAGGGCATGCCATTACCCCCTCCAGATTCAAGCTCAGGATGTGCTTGGATATAAGAGTTGATGGGATCAGGTCAGTTTTCAAGGTTGGACAGTGGCTCCCAAGAACTCTCCTCAACAGAATATCCCTTCCAAAGAACCAAGTATTGGAGTTTACCATAGTGGTATCAATGGTTAATAATGGAGTCAACCTCATATTCAGGAGTCCCTTGGATCATGTGAGGAGGGGGGGCGCTTCATTGTTCTGATGAGAAGGAGGAGGAGAAGTCTGGAGTTTGAGGAGGGACACGTGGAAGATATCATGAATGTGATACCCTGGGGGAAGTTGGATACAATATGCGACCTTCCCAACCTTTTCTGTTACAAGGAAAGACCCTATGAACCATGGGCCAAGTTTACAGGAAGGCCATCTGATAGGAAGATTATTTGTATTTAGATATACAAAGTTGTTGACCTGAATGCCCTTTCCCTCCTGACAATGACAGTTGGCCTGGACCTTTTAAACCTTGATAGCCTTAGAGAGATTCTCTTTTAAGGAATTCTGGATGAGTTCTAGCTTGACAAGAAACTCCTTGGCTAATGGAGAACAGACAGAAGAGGTGACAGAAGGAACAAAGGCAGGAGTGTAGCCTAAATTTTCCATGAACGGAGTCATCTTGGTAGAGGAATGGGGGGTAGCATTGTAGGAATACTGTGCCAAAGGTAGATGAGAAGCCCAATTGTCTAGTTGTTTGTTGGAGAAGCAGCAAAGGAAACATTCCAGTGTCTGGTTTGTACGTTCGGTCTGCCCATCAGACTGGGGATGATATGATGTGCTAAGAGAAAGGTGGATACCTAGCTGAGTCATAAACTCCTTCCAGAACAGGGAAAGGAATTGTGGTCCACGGTTGGAGACAATATCTCTTGGAGTACCATGGTGGATGAAGACGTTCTTGACAAAGAGGGAAGCAGTCTGCTTTGCAGTACTGTTAGAGTTGCAGGGAGCAAAAATAGCCTGCTTTGAGAATCTGTCTACAATGACCAGTATGGCGTCAAAACATTTGGACTGAGGAAGCTGGACAATATAATCCAGAGAGACAGACTGCCAAGGACCTTCAGGGACTGGGAGGGGACATAGAAGACCCACAGGTTTCTGGGTGGAGTGTTTACTTCTTTGGCAAACTAGGCAACTACTGATGTATGACTTGACAAAGGTGGACATTTTTGGACACCAGAAGTGATAACAGGGTTTAGAAAGTGTTTTCTTGTATCCAGAGTGGCCTGCAGCAAGGGAGTCATGGAACATGATGGTTAGAAGCTGTTGAAGGTCTGGAGAAGGAACTAACAAAAGTTTGTTGAAGTATAACATATCATCCAGCAGGGAGAAGGAAGGATTTGTGACTGTCTTGTTGTTTGTAAGAGCGTCAATAATCTGAGACAAGGCTTTATCAGAGAGCTGAAATTTCTGGATTTTCTTCAGTATATTGGGGGTTGTAGTACTGATAACATTAAATTTCAGAAAGCTCTTGGGTGGAAGGACCATCTTGGTGTTAAGAAGTTTGTAGTCTTTGTCAACATTGGATAATGAAGGATGACAACTAAGAGCGTCAGGTAGGGTATTAAGTACATCTTTCTTGTACATAAGCTTGAAGCAGAAATTTGATAGCTCCAGTACTCATCTAGCGTGTCTTTGGGAAATGTGGCGTGACTCAGTGAAGTAAAGCAAGTTCTTATGGTTCGTGTAAATGAGGAAAGGCTTGTCAAGTCCCTCAAGATAGCAACGCCAATGCTTGAGTGTTTTGATGATGGCAAGAAGTTACTTGTCATATATGGGGTAGTTTTGTTCAGCTGGAAGGTGTTTTTGGGAGAAGTATGCAACAAGGTGTTGCATCCCATCCCCCCAAGCTGAAGGAGAACACTGCCAACGGCATAGTTGCTGGCATCAGTCTCAAACAAGAAGGGTTTGGAGGGATCAGGCATCAGGAGGACAGGAGTGGAGACAAAGACGGCCTTTGTAGCCTCAAACGCAAGCTGGGCCTCAGGTGTCCAGACAAAAGGAACAGAAGGAGAAGTGAGGGTAGTGAGTGGCAAAACTAGAGAAGAAATTTTTTCCACAAACTTACAGCAATAGTTTGCCAATCCAAGGAAGCCACAAAGTTGTGAGCAAGTCTTGGGAACAGTCCAGCTTTGGATAGCATCCACCTTGCTAGGGGAGACAGCAAAACCATTTTGAATGACAACGTAACCAAGGAAATCAACCTTGTTACAGAAGAATGAGCACTTAGAAGACTTTGCAAACAGGTTGTAGTCTCAAAGTCTCTAGAGTACTTGGCGGACTTGGGCAACATGGTTGTCAATGGAAGAGGAGTATACAAGGATATCATTGAGATAGATAATGACAAACTTGTTAAGGAAGGGCAGAAGTGCCTCATTCATTATGGCCTGGAAGGTTGACAGAGCGTTACATAATCCAAAAGGCATTACATTGTACTTGTATAACCCAAATGGAGTACAGAACGCGGTCTTTTGTTTTTGGCCAGGAAAGATTCTGATCTGGTTGAAAGCGCTTTGGAGATCAATCTTGGTGTATACATAACTACCAGAAAGGCCATCTGTCAAAGCCTCAGCAGAAGGAATAAGGCATCTATCCTTGATTGTGATCTCATTGAGGGCTCTATAGTCTACACAAGGGCGCTTGAAGCCATCAGATTTACTGACAAAGAAAATGGGGGAAGAACATGGAGAAGTAGATTGAGAGATGAAACCCTTGGAGAGTTCCTCATTGATGTAGTTCTTTAGTAGAGTGTTGTTGGAGTCAGAGAGAGGAATAAGACTTCCCCAGGGGGAGTGGTACCTGGCTTAAGGTTTATCTGAATATTGTAGGGCCTATGATGAGGTAGCAGGTTACATTCCTCCTCACTAAAATGATCCTTGAAGTCAGAGTAACAATAAGGTAATCCATCTTTGTCCTTGGCAAAAAGAGTATCCAGGATGGTACTAGAGATGGTAGTCAGGTTTGGTTTGGAGGAAGTTGAGCCAAGAGTACCAGGTACAAGGGATAACAATTTGACAACGTCATTGCATGTAAATGATATCTTGTTGTTTGGGTGATTAAAGTTAAGCAAAGACTCTCTCAGCCACGGGAATCCAAGGATAAACAGAAATGATAAGTTGGGGGAAGAGTTACATGTGACGCAGAATGGAGAGCCCTCCAAGTCAATGGTGACAGGTTAGAGGATAGGTGTGGCGCCAATGAGAGTGCTGTTTCCCACCTTAACGTCAAGAGATCCAAAGGCGGGGAGTCCAAGTAGTTTAGCAAGTTTCTCCTCAATGAAGTTGGCATCAGCGCCAGTGTCAAGAAGAGCAAGCACCTTGATCTTTCCCAAGGGTCCATGAATGGTCACTAGGACAGTAGGTGACTTGGAAGTATTGTTAAGGGACAGCAAAGTGAGGGTGGATGTCTTATTGACAAAGGGAGGACGTTTGGAGAGAGGACAGGCTGGTAGAAGATGATCCTTTGATCCACAGTAAGAGCAGATGTTATTGTTCCTTCTTCTAAGGACTTCCTTGGCAGTAAGGCAAAAACCTCCCCCAGACTTTGGCTTGATGCCAGGTGGAGGAGTTGAGAAGAGCAAGGCCTTGTCTGGAATAAACAACCAGGCTGTAGGGGATAGATTAGAAGGAGAGTGTGTTTTCAAAGAAAGGTATTTTTGATTCCACTTAACCACTTCTCTGATAAGAGGTAATCATTTGTCAGGGAGATTGTGGTGAACAAAATATTCCTGGAGCAATATGTTGAGGCCTATCTTGTAGAAGCTGCAAGCCTCAGCGTCAGAGGCTTGTAGTCTTGACTGGAGGGAGCAAAACTTCCAGTTGTATTTGCCAAGTGGAAGAGAACCTTGTGTGAGACCTGCAAACCAAAAAGTAGAGGGAGAGGACAACTCCTTGTCTTCTCCAGAGAAAGATAGGAGTGAACTGACAAAGAGATCATAGTTCTGGAGAATTCCCAGGTTGCGTATCAAATGAGAGCTAAACCAATCTCTGTAGTGACCAGTGAGCTTCTCTGCAAGAAAGAGGACCCTCTGGAAGTTGTTGGAGAACTCAGACCCATAAGCAGTAAAGTGGGCCTGTGCGTAAGCTAAAGTGTTAAAAATACTAGGGGGTGGCAAACTATGGGCTAAGGTATTGAGAACTACTGTTTGGTTGGTGTAGGTAGTGGGGGTATGGTCCTCCTTAATACAAAAAACCTTATCATATAACCAACCAAGTAAGAAAACTACTAGAGATAACAAAGTTACAATAATAATAGAGAGAAACAAAGCTAAAAAGATAATAGAAGAGATGGAAAAAGTGCTGCCTGGGTCAATCCAATGAGAATCCAAAATAATGTAAGGTCTTGCCCATAATGGTGCAAGGTTATAAACTAAAGCATGCAAAGCATTAGGATTCAAATTTAAAAGATAAAAGAATGTGGGTACTGTCTGTAAGATGATCTTACAGAAACCCACTAAAAACCTATATTGTGTCACAAATGGAGTAATAGAGTTAAAAAACCCTAAGCAAAGAAGATAAAATAAGGTGTTCAATAGTGAACAATTTGTAACTAAAGGAATATCAATATTAGGATATTCTCCATCTGCAAATTGATATATATAACTATTGAAATATTTCTTAAGGGAAAAAATGGATACAACAAGCCTAAGGCATGTTGTTTTACAAGTTCCATTTGGATTTAAGGAAAAGCTAAACTAAAAAAATGAATTTATAAAACAAAATTCTAAAAATTACAAATTTGAAGTTAAAATTGTAAAAGTTGAAGGGGAAGAAATCACTTAGAATTTTGGCTTTAAGCCTACTCTTCAAAAGCTCTTTATTTATAGAAGAGAAAGCCTTTTCAGTTTGAGTATGATCAACAGGAGGAAGCATCCAAGAGGAGGAGCAACTGGAGAAGTTGGAGACAATCAGGTACACAAAAGGAGAAAACAAAAGACCAGTTCAAGTTTGATAGGCAGAATAGGCTGGGGAGAACGGAAACAACGTAAAAAGGAGTTTCAAAAGGTAAGCAAAAAATTAGAATTAATCTAACTTAAAGTGAAAATATAAACTATTTGAATAGCTGGAAGACAGTAGATGACAACCGCGTCAATTTGAACACAAATCAAAGAGAAAAACAAGGTAATTAACTTAAAATACTTAAATATTAACTTCTAATTCAAAATTCCAATATTAAAAATAATGAAAGATTAAAATCAAATTCAAACATCAAAATATGATAAATTTAAAGAGCCTGCCCTTTGGGGCAGGGCATGACACTATCACAACTCAGAGATGGCCGGCCACCCTGGCAGACTCAAGACAATCCAAGGAATCAAAAGAATTATGCTTGGCCCCAACTGGACAAAGACGTGGCTGCCTACATCAAAGGCTGTGAGACATGTGGAAGAACCAAACCCCGTAGATACAAACCTGATTGCTGCTAAAACCACTAGACATACCAGCAGGACCCTGGCAGTCCGTTTCAATGAATTATATTGTGGAACTTCCCCCTTCTAATTTGTTTAACTCAATCCTAGTCATGGTAGATAGATTCACTAAAATGTCCTATTTTGTCCCTACCACACCCACTACACTGCTGCAGCAACAGCTAGACATTTCCATGTCTGCATCCTAACCCAACATGGCACTCTGGCAGAAATTATCACTGATAGAGGACCACAATTCACCTACAACTACTGGGATCAGGTGATGAAGGATTTGGGGGTAAAGCGCTGCGTATCAACCTCCTATCACCCACAGACCAATAGCCAGACTGAACAAGTGAATCAAATACTTGAACAGTACCTACAATGATATGCCAACGCCAACCAAGATAACTGGGCTAAGATGCTACCCATGACACAGTATGCCTACAACAGCAAATACCATGCATCTACTGGAATGTCCCCTTTCAAAGCCAACTACGGGATTGACCCCACATGAGACCCTAGCATTGGAAACAAGGAAACCAACCTGTCTGGACGCGCCTGGATTGAACAGATCCACAACACCCAAACTATATTCCTAGCAAACCTGAACTGAGCAGTACAGACATACAAGGCCTTTGCTGATTGAAAAGAGGCCCCTGGTAAGCCCCTCCAAGTTGGAGACAAGGTCTCTTTGGATTCCTGTAACGTGCCCCTGCATGTGCCTTGCAGAAAACTAGCTCACAGAAGAAGCAGACCACACAAAATCACCAAGCTCATTGGAGAAGTTGCCTTCAAGTAAGACCTACCCCCCATGTGGAAAATTCATAACGTATTCCACTGTGCCCTTCTGTTCAAAAAAGACAAAAACTCCCTTCCCCACCAGAAAATCAAGTCAAGCCCCCCGCCAATCCAGAAGGACCAATCAATTAAGTACAAAGTTGAGTACATCCACGGCAACCAGGTCCACTACAAGACCCCCCAGTACTACATCAAGTGGTTAGGCTACCCCCCAGAAGAAAGCACCTAGGAACCCTTGAGCAACCTAACCAATGCCAAACAGGCCATCCAACAATACCTTGAGAAGAAGGCCCTGAAAGGGGAAATTTTGGGGGAAGAAGGGGATGATGTCAGGAATTACAATCTGGATGCTCCTAAATCTCAAAATACGGAATCAGAGTCAAACCCTGGACAAAACTCTTTGCAGACCGCCAGACTCATAAGTTGGGAACTCAATAACCCACTACTAAATGATGAAGTTGCTGCCAGCCTGCCAGGACCCAAACCCTTAGCTGCCCTGCAGGATTCTGCAAGCAAACCACCAGTGCAAGATGCCAGGAATTCACCAAGGTGCCAACGCCTGACACTGGCAGTTTTCCTAGTAAAATAGACAAATTTCTTCCTGAAAGTTATTCCAAACTCCCCCAAAGTCCCGGGGAAGGCACTGAAACCAAAGAGGCACCCAATACCTAAGTTAATAAACAGAAGGATTCAAAGTCTTCTCACCCCAAAGCAGCCAGTGGCAAACCGCCAGTGCTGAGCGCCACACTGCCATCTGAGACACCCAATGCCAACCCACCCAAGCCCAGAAAACCCAACCAGGTAGTGAAGCCTGGCAGTGTGGTATAAATACCTGCCAGGCCAAGATCAACCCCCATTGTCATTTTTTAAAAAAAAGGTTATGAGATATTGGTTTCCCCAACTATTGCCGTATTTTATTCTTGCCATCTTCCAGTTAACCCCACAATTGTCTGCCCCCCTGCCAGCCTGCCAGCTATGTACTGCCTACCAGGTGCCCCCTTTGGTCCTGTTCATTTCACAGAGTACCCCTTAAAGCCTGAGTACAAGGACTACACTACCGACAACATACTAGCCCAGGATCCCTTGGCCAGAACTACCGAGTTAACCAAATACAACCAAGAAGGCCCTTGGTACGTTACCAAACCCCGTCTGTTCAGAGATAAATATAACTTCCTTCCCGCCTACCAAATGGACATGGAACCACCTGTCACCCCCAAACCAATGCCTGCCTCTGCCACTGAGCTCCCACTGGATTATACCAACAAGCTTTTTGGAATTGTATATATTACTCACACAGGAGTAATAGATACCATCATCCCAGCTGCTGGTCTGTGGTTGTGGGTGGGCAAGTCAATGTCCTACCTCATTAAGTTAACCCCAATCCTTTGGTGGGCTCGCCCACCCAGTCCGCAACCCGCCAGTTCCCAACACTAGCAAGCCGGCTGATCAGGGTTGGTTCCCTGACAAACCCCTAGGTTTGATCCAACTAAATCTCTGCCACAGCCAAAGCTATATAAGTCTAAAGTATTATCTAATAAAAGCTACTTCTCTTCTTTCTCAATTTCATATTTGAAGCTTCCCCAAGGGCGCTCTTCATCACTGGTAGCAGCTATAGTTTTTTTACTACACCCATGAAAGAGAAAATGACTGAACAGAACCCGCCTACCTTTGCTCACATACTCAACCAGGCCACATCCCAGGAAACCTGGAATATGTACTTCCGCGCTCACAACATTGACAGAGATATACCTAGTGGATGCACCTTATTTGAAGGTCTTGTCATGCCCAAAGCATATGCCAAGATAATTCAATACAGTTGCTCTCTTAAATCACAAACAATCACACAATCATCTATCACAGGTGAAAGTTACCAACACCAAGTACATTGGTATTGACAAGTTCTTTGGTAAAAACAAAGAAAATTTCATCAACTGGCTAGGCCACTCAGCCGCTAAACCCTATGCCAGCTGCATCCCCCACAAAAAATGGTTCCAGGATACCAGAAAGCACCTGTACAATACAGCAGCTAACTGGTTTGCCACCTAGGTTGGCTCACAAACTGACGGCCAGATTGACAACTAAGAAGAGTTCAAAGCAGACATCACGCACAATTTTTGCGTCACTGAATCCCTCCAAGACATTGCAATACAGCTCAGCAATCTTCCTCAGAAGACCACTATCACAGCCTATGCCAATGAGTTTGAAGAAATACACTTCAAAATCTAAAACCCAGAACAAACTGACAATGTACACACCATAGCCCCATTCATAAGCAGAATGAAACCCTCTGTTGCTGCCCTCAACTGCCCAGAGGCTAATATCTCCATGCCTGCGCTCATTACAGAAGCCAAGCACGCAGAAAAACTTGCAAACATGGAGTATGCTGCATTCAATTTCAATTGCTCCTCAAATAACAATGGCAGAAAAAACTTCAATGACAACAAACGCCAAAACGCCAATCATAGCAACGGCAACTCAAATCACAACAATGGCAATTGAGGCCAAAGCATAAACTGCTCCTGTCCCAAGAAAGAGGACACCACTAAAGTAAATAATGCTAAAACAACAACCCACTATGAATCTGACCCCACCTTCTCTGACCTTGAAGTTCTCAAAACAGAGAAGCAGGGAAAAGAATAGAGGGAACAGGCTTAAGTGCCCTTGTCTCCCCCCAACTTGACAAGAAACTGTACCAAGGCACAAACTTTGCTGCTCGCATCCCACAGGTCCTGCAATTCTCCATTTTTATGAACTTAAAAATTAAAGATTACTCATAACTTCTTGTCTACCCATACACTTACAAATCTCATACACCTAAAATTTTTATTTGACTCTGATGCATAACACACCATGGTTAGCAAACCATTTGGAACCAAATACAAAATACCAGTTTTCAAATCCAACTTCAAATACGCCAGAATGGCAGACAAATCAAAGGCTCTACTCAAAAGCAAAGCAACTCCCTTCAGAATTGACCTCCAAGGCATACAAACGTCCATCAAAGGACTTTTCATGAACAACATACACTACAACATTTTAGCAGGAATGGACTGGTTCACCCAAGTGAACCCAAGCGTATGTTGGAAAACAAAAACCATGACTATCAAACACAATGGAGTCAATTTTAATATTCTTAAAGAACCCAATAACCTCATTCTAAGAGACACAGTATTTGTTCAGGTCATAAACCAAGACAAATCAGAACGTCTAACCAAAGACAGTACCCTCCACATAATGAGGTACACCAAATTCATTAATATACAAACAGCCAAAATCAATGCCCAGAACTTGCGGCACTCCTAAACAAATACATGCATGTATTAAAGGAATAGCTCACAGAGTTATAACCCAAAAAGGAGGTCAAACATGGCATTGACCTATGTAAAGCGATGCCCAAACCTTCACCTCTCTACAGACTCTTCCCCATGGAGACCCAAACCCTCAAAACCAACATAAAGGACAATCTAGCCAAAGGATTCATTTTTCTGTCTGAATCCCCATGGGGGGGCAGCGGTCTTCTTTGTAAAGAAGAAAGAAGGCACTCTTTATCTAGTAACTGACTACAGAGCACTAAATTTAAGCACAGTAAAGAATAAATTTCCCCTTCCACTCATAGAGGATCTGTTTGCAAGACGCTCTGGAGCCAAATTTTTCCCCAAAATTGACCTCACCTCAGGCTATAACCAAGTTGAAGTAAAAGAAAAAGATATATCAAAAACCATGTTCCATACAAAATTTGGATCCTTAAAATGTAGGGTGATGGACTTTGGGGTCACCAATGCTCCCACAACGTTTGTCACCATGATGAACCAAGCGCTGAATGCCCTCTCAAATACATTGTGCTACCTTGACAATACAGTAGTTTTAAAAGCTATGGCAACAAGCAAAAACAATTCAGATTTAAACAAAATTAACTTTAAATGAATTTATATTGATTTACAATAGATTTGGATTCATTTTAATTTTTTTAAATCTGAATTGTTTTTGCTTGTTGCCATAGCCTTTAAAACCACTTTATCATTATATTCTCAAAAACAAAAGAGGAACACCTCACACATGTCTGCAAGACACTCAATTGACTTGCAAAGCACAAACTCTATGCCAAGCCTAGTAAGTGCCAATTTATGGAGAAGAAACTCCTGTTCTTGGGCCACATTGTCTCTGACAGTGGCATCAAAGCAGATTCAGACAAAATAAAAGCCATAAATAACATGCAACACCCTACCTCCGTTGAACAAGTTAGATGCTTTCTCAGAATAATAGCTTATCTAAGAAAATACATCAGAGACTGCAGAAAGCTCACAACACCAATCAATAACCTAACCAAGGGTAATTTCAAAAATAAATTAATCTGAACACCATAATGCAACAAAAAATTTTAACTATTAAGACAAGCTTTGATTGGAGCACTAATCTTGCAATACCCTAATAATAACAGGTGGTACAAGCTTGAGAGATATGCCAGTGACACCGCCATTGGCGCAGTCCTACACATCTGCCAGCCAGGGCAGCAAGACTTCCTGCCAGTATGTTACAAAAGTAGAAAACTAACCAACACTGAGAAGAGGTACCCAATACATGGCAAGAAATTGCTAACAATATATCATGCTTGCAAGAAATGAAGATGTTATATAGAAGGACATTTAAACGTCTGAGTACTAACTGACCATAAATCCTTAATCTATTTCACAACTCAGAACGCACTTGCACGGCAGCAAGCCAAATGGATATCCTTTCTGGAACAGCTTAACCTGGACATCCAGTACAAAAAGGGGGCAGAGCTGGTCACAGCTGATGCTCTCTCTAGACTATGTCAGACTAGAGAGGATCACCCTGACCACCTGGACTCTGACTGATCAAACCTGCACAACACTGAGATAAAACCAAAGGGAAAGACCCCTCAACACATCAACTGACCCACAATACATTAGTAAGAAACAAAAAGTATTTCCATGTATCAAATGGCACTGTATCCCAAATTATTAATGACACATGTCCTGTACATCCACTTGCACAAAGAGTTGAAACCATATTAAGACATCACCGCCTACTAGGCCATACAAAAGCTAACAACCTATACCTCATGTTAAAAGAGATGTATGGTGGCCCAATATCAAATAAGATATAATTGATGTTCTGAAAAAGTGCACAGTATGCAAGAAATACGCCAGCACAAAGGCTCCCCAGCCAACAGTCAACCCAGTACCTGACCCTGAACAATTCAAGTTTTTGGGACTGGATGTAGGGGGCCCTTCCCAGAAACTAAGAAAAACCAATGTATCCTGATTGTAGCCATTGACTTTGCTACATGCTGGCTCATCTGCTGGGCAATAAAGGACCACAAAGAAGAAACAATAAACTGATTCATTAATAAAGCAATCATAGCCAACTACAGCACCCCAGAATACATCATAACTGATAGAGCAACAGAGTTATCAGATCACATAGTAAACAACAACTTAAAATCCAAAAACATTAAACATTTCACAACTTTTCTCTACAGGACACAGGCCAACAACAGAGTTGAACACCTAAACAGCAGCCTTATCAGAACCCTAGAGAAAATAATGGATGGCAAAGCCAAAGACACATGGCCACTATACGTGAAACATGCATCACTAGTATCCCAGGTCTGCATCAATCAAGGGACAGTCTACTTACCGTTTGAACTAACACACTGATACAAACCAGAGATAGTTACCTGCAACAAGCAATCATACATAAAGATCCCTCCAGGGAAACCCCTCACAGTAGAACAAGTACCAACTCTATAACACATATGCCTCAAAGCTAAAATAGCATAAATAAAAAGGCTCAAAACACAAAAGCTAACCTCTACAGAGAAACCACTCCCCATCAACTCCCCTGTCTGAGTCCTGGCTGAAAACAAAAAGAAGCTAGACTCAGTACACAGAGGACTAGAAAGAATCATCAAGTACAGACCAGACAGAAACATCTATCTAGTGAAATCCCAAGGTGCCAAAAACCCTGTTGTCAAAAAATACCACAGAACCTGTCTCTGCTTTAGCAAAGGAGAACACTCAACCAGACTGGTACCAACTAGCCAACAACTCCAGGAACATCAGGTGGCAGCTGTAAAGACAACACCCCCTCCTGATGTACCAGAGTAACCCCTTAAGGGGTGTTGTCAAGGATCTGGATGTACAACTATTCAGCTACCGCTAACTCACTTAACATCCATTCATTGCCCAATTTGGTGCCCTTCCAATATACAGTTTGACATACCAGAAATGACAACCAAGCAATATCACATGACAGTCCAAGTATCCAGTGGCTTGAACCCATTTTGCACATGACCAACCCCTATGTTTGATCAAACTAAATCTCTGCCACAGCCAAAGCTATATAAGTCTAAAGTATTATCCAATAAAAGATACTTCTCTTGTTTCTCAATTTCATATTTAAAGCTTTCCCAAAAGGCGCTCCTCATCACCATCATGAGAGGATGGTTTTTTTGCTATCAGTTGACGTACATGCACCAGTTGGAGTCTTTTTGGTGGGCCACAATTAACATGAGCTTGTAGGGTTGCAATCATAGTGGAGATTTCAAAACTCATTGCAGCTGTAATTTACCCAAGTGACATAAGCATCCCTTGCTTTTCAACCATTTTGAGAACAATCTCTGGAGTGGTCAATTTTCTTCTGCATCTTGCAGGCTGATTGGCTGAGGGAGGGATTTGTCTATCTTGGGAGCTGGTCAATGTCATCTGATTAGCTGTTTTGGGATTCTGGGCTCTCTGGATGACCCCATGGCTCAAATGGCTGGCTTTGGATGACATTGCTGATAAGAGATTTGGGTTGGCAGCTGCCTGTGCATGATAGGCAAACAGGCCATGCTGGAAGTTGCAGGAGAAAGAAAACACTCTTGGATGGGGCTTGCAGAGGGGCCTGTAGGTTAGGAGTGGCCATAGACAGAGGCTTCACCATTAAAGGATCCAGCACAGCCCTGCATGATTTTGTCAAGGCCAGAGAACATATTGTTTATTTGGTTGTTGTTAGAAGACATAATAAATGCCTATTAAAAAATTAAACATAATAAGCGGAGTGTATATTTTAGTCAATTTTATTGTTAAGTATGTTAAGTTGGTAAATAGTAGGATCTAAATTTTAGCAGTCCTAAAATGAAATAAGGTGACTTTTGAGAATGTATATGATTCCTAAAAGAATTAGAACAAATTCACTCTAGATTTTTTGGCATTGTTTTGAGACACCCATAAATTATATTTATTTCAAATTCACCTTATTTTTGATTTGAACTTTAGTTTCTGAATTTGACAATTCTGCAATTTTATATTCATTAATTTTTACATGTTGTCTGTGATTTGTTAGACATACAGAAAATTACAAATTGGATATTATAATTCTGCATTTCTGATTCATGTATCTCACATTTGTTTGCTGTGTTTTTTCTTTTGTCAGTTGAGTCATTTGCTCAAGGGATGCAAAATTTGCCAATTTAAATAAACCAAAATAAGTCAAATTAAATAGTTGATTTTATTAACTATTTTTAATTTTCACTCAGCTGAGTTGCCCAAAAAAGTGATTCAAAATTTGGACCAAGGATTTGACAATCACACATTTTTATATTTAGGTTCTGAATTTACGTTATCTGATTTTAATTTTATTGTGATTGACTATTTTTCTAATCCAGATATAGATAAATGAAACTTTTATTCAGTAATTTGATCTCTAACTGAAACCAATTGAAATTTGTTTAGTGCTGAATCAATTTGTTTTGAACTGAATTTTTTATATCTTAGGTTAGAAAACTTATGTAATAAAACTATTTTTTAGTAAAGAGTGTTTTATACATAGTATAATGAGAAATAATTGCTGTTTTATCCTGGTTCTTATTGTAGTTTTGAAATTTTTGAGGTCAATTTATGATATAATATGTGTATTGTATATTTTTTCTACTTAACTATTATAGTAAAAATATTTTTATGATAAAAATGTGTTTTTTACATAGTATAATAAAAACAAATTGCTGTATTATACTCTTTCTTATTAGGTACTGTCAAGTTTATACTTCTGAGAAGTATAAAAAAAATAAGATAAGATTTAAGAAGAGAATGATAATTTATTGAATATGAATATAGAATATTATAATGTATCATGACAAGCAACATGTTGTCCATGCACGTCATGGAGGTCATGGGGCTTATCTGAGTAATGTTCCTCTTGAGTCACAAGGCTTAATCAAGTTGTGTTCCATTTAGGACCTGGATTGAGTGATCCCTGTCATAGATGATTAACTGATAATGGTGCCACCTGTTTATTGGCTGGACAGTGAACAATTTGGTGAGTTGTTTGGTGATTTACTTAGGGTGTTAATTCCCCAAGAGGGAGTAATCAAAAATGTTGCAACATTTCCCCCTGGGGTGCTGGAAGGTGGAGCCTTGGGAATTTTCTTGAGAGTATCTGGTATGCGGGCTTGGTATTGATCCAGTTTGGTGTTAGGCACCAGGAGCCTTGAATTTTTTGGGCTGTTCTTGCTTTACACAAACAGAGTTGGTTGTGATGCATATGTTTCAGTTCAGTTTGAGCTCCAATTCCTTTGATGAGGTAGGTGTTATTGGACTTAACTTCCATGACAATGCCTGGTCTGTGTAATCCTGGGTCTAGTTTGTGTTGGTTGTGATTGACAACCCAGATCTTGTCTCCAACTTGGAACCTTTCTTGTTGCAATGGGATTGCTTCCTGCTGAACCCTTTTTTGTTCCATCACTTCTTGGTCCTTTATGGCTTGTAGTACTTTTGGGTTATTACTGTCTGGTATCTTCTTTAGAAGTGGAATTTTGGTCCTGTGGTTGTACTGACAAGTGAGGGTTTCTGACCATAGACAAGCTCATAAGGGCTTTTGCCCGTATTGCAGTTGACCCATGTTCTTCAGACCATAAGGGCAGTTGGTAGCATGTCAACCCAGGTTTTTGGATTGTTGGCAGATAAATTACTGAGGGCTACCACTAGAGAGACGTTTAGTTGTTCTACGTGTCCATTTGCTTGTGGGTGATATAGGCTGGCTGTGACGTGTTTTATTCCGTTTTTGGCAAGATAGATGTTAGTGTCAATAGCTTTGAGTTCAGTGCCTCTGTCTGTGATTAAGAGGTCAGGCTTTCCAAACTTTGCTATGATCTCCTTGCCAATGAATTGTCTCACATTGTTGCCTTTGTATTCTTTTTTGGCTTGTGCTACAGGCCATCTGGTTTCATAGTTGATGACTGTGATGATGTACTTTTTGCCTTTGCTTTCACTGGGCATAGGTCCCACAATATCCAACGACCATACCTTGAAGGGTTTTATGATGGATACAGGTACTACTGACTTGGGTGGAGCTTTGGTTTGGGTGTACTTCTCACAGACTTTGCATTGCTCTAGTACCTCTCTGATATCATCTAGCATGTTGGGCCACCAGTAGCATGTCTTGAGGTATTCATGCAAGTTTCTGCTACGGATGTGTCCCAAGTCTCTGTGATATCAGAGGATTGTGTCAATCTTTTTTGACGGGACTTAGGGTACAGTGTCACCATTTGGAAGTATTTGGTGAAGGATACCATATACGTTTTTGAACAGATGTTTGTTCTTGAGGACTTTCTCTTGGATGTTAATTATTGTGCCAGGTGGGAACCCTTCTTGGAGATTCCCCATGATTAACATGGGCCAGTTGGGGTTGTCATTAGTGCAAAGGATGTGTTTATTGTATAGCCTTGATAGGGCGTACCAGTAAGCATCTTCTTGCCTGGCTTGTATTCAATTTGCATGGGGTATCTCTGTATGAGACTCATTCATTTGGCTTGTCTTCTTGACAGGTGTTGTTGTGTCTTGAAGAATATCAACAATTTGTGGTCAGTGAGTACTTTAAACGTCTGGGCTCCTTCCAGATAGCATTGCCATTTCATAAGGCAGTATAATAAGCCACAGGAAGGAAGTCTTTCTGGGCCGTTTGGATACAGAGGACTCCTCCTATGGCATAATCAGAGGCACCGGTTTCTAGCTTATAGATATCCTCACAGTTTGGGTATTGTAGGATAGGGGCAGTAACCATGTGTTCCTTCAGTTGGCAGAAATGTTGGCCTCATAAGGGTGTCCAGACAAATTTGGTTGTTTTCACAGTGATGGCTGACAAGGGAGTTGTTAGGGCGCCCCAGTCAGGGATGAACCTGCATACATAGGCTATCATTCCAAGTGAAGTGCAGAGTTTGCTCTTATTCTTTGGGACTGGCATCTCTTTTATAGCATGTATCTTGTCTGGATCTGGTTTGATACTGTCCTTGCTGATGATATGGCCAAGGAATGAAAGTTTGGTCAAGAAGAACTCACATTTGGACAATTTGGCAATCAATTGGTTTTCTTCAAGGGTACAGAGGACTGTGCAGACGTCTTCCTAGTGTTGTTGCAGGTTGGGACTATAAATGATGATGTTGTCCAGGTAGATGATTGCTCTTTTTCCATTGTGTTCCTTGAATACTTCATTCATGAAGGTTACAAAGATACTGGGAGCATTTTTCATGCTAAAATTGAGGATAACACATACAACGGGTCTGTATTTAGTTCAAAATGCGGTCTTTGGAATGTCTTCAGGTTTCACGCAAATTTGGTGATAACATGCTATCAAATAAATTTTTGTGAAGATTTAGGACCCCCCAGGGAATCAAAAAGGTCATCAATTAGGGGCAGGGGATACCTGTTCTTTATTCTGACCTTGTTGAGGGCCCTGTAGTCTGTGACCAGGCAGAGGCCTCCATCTTTCTTTGCCACAAAGAAGACAGCGGCACCAAAGGGTGACTTTGAGGGCCTGATGAGGTCTTTCTTGAGTGCTTTGTCAAGATAAGCTTTTAGGGCGTTGTCTTCTTGTGGTGTGAGGTGGTAGATGGGTTGTGCTTTAGGCACACTCCCTTTTAGGTCAATCTTGATTGTATATCCCAATCAGGGGGTAACCCAGGTAGTGTTTTTTGAAATACAGAGGGAAATTCATTGAATAGCTGGTTTCTAATTGGGTCCTGTTTGTGTTGAGTTTCTGTGTTTTTGAAGTGAATAGCCCCATACATACATGTGCTCTAATTGATTTTGCTGGTGTCAGTTTCTTCTTCTGTTTTCATGATTTTTACAAATATCCGGTCCCTCATGAGGGTGTCAAGATGTGTTGAGTACACATGATGATGGACTTCTCCTTGCTGTACTGTAAATTCAGAACCTGAACCTAAAAAATGGGATTGTCAAATCCTTGGTCCAAATTTCAAATCATGTTTGCAGGCCACTCAGCTGAGTGAAAATTAAAATATTAAATAAAATTAACGATTTAATTTGACTTTTTTGATTTATTTAAATTGGCAAATTTTTAATCTCTTGAGCAGATAACTCAACTAACAAAAGAAAAAAACCCAGCAAACAAGTGCGGGATACATGAATCAGAAATGCGGGATTCTAATGTAAAATTTGGGATTTCCTGTATTTCAAACAAATCATAGACATCATGTAAAACTTAACAAATCTGAAATTGCAGGATTGTCAAATCCAAGAACCAAGTTTCAAATTGTAACTGCAAGGAATTTGAAATAAATAATTTATGGGTGTCTCAAAAAGGATGCCAAAGGATCTAGAGTGGATTTGTTCTGATTCTTTTGAGAATCATAGGCATTCTCAAAAATCACCCTATTCCATTTTAGGACGGCTAAAATTTTGATCATAATATTCATAAAATTAACATATATAACAATAAAATTGACTAAAATATACATCCCTCTTCTTGAGTTTAAAATTTTGAAAAAAATTTATTATGTCTTCTTTCAATAACAATCAAGTCAACAAGCTGTTCCCTGGCCTTGACAAAATCATGCAGGGCTACACTGGGTCTCTTATCAGTGAAGCCTCTGTCTATGGCCACTCCCAACCCGCAGGCCCCTCTGCAAGCACTACCCAGGAGTCTGTTCTTTCTCCTGAAACTTCCAGCATGGCCCTGTTTGCCCACCATGTACAGGCAGCTGCCAACCCAAATTCCTTATCAGCAATGGCATCTGGAATCAGCCATTTTAGCCATGGGGTCACCCAGAGAGCCCAAAACAGCCAATCAGATGGCATTGACCAGTTCACAAGATAGACATATCCCTTCCCCAGCCAATCAGCCTGCAAGACGCAGAAGAAAACTAATCACTCCAGAGATTTTTCTTGAAATGGTTGAAAAGCAAGGGAAGCTATGTCCCTTGGGCAAATTGCAGCTGCAATGGGTTTTGCAAAGTCCACTGTGGCTGCAACCCTGCGAGCCCAAGCCAACTGTGGCCCCCCTAAGAAGAAGACCTCAACTGGTGCCCATACTTTGACCAAAGGTGACACAGCCCATCCCCTTATGATGGCCATTATGAAACGTGACCCGCAGATTCCCCTGGTCCAGGTAGGTCTCCAGTTGGGACTCCACAGCATCTTCACTAACAAAAGAACAGTGAATTTGTGGATGCACATAGTTGTAGTTGCTGCTAGAATCTTGTCCAATCAAGTTCTCAGTGGCCCCATTTTGGTGGATACCAATCCCTAAAATTCAACTATGATTAATTTTATTACAGGAAGGGCAATGAGGGCCTGTAATGACAAAATCTTCCTGTTGTATGCTAAGATATCTGCAAGTATCCAAGATTTTTGGAGAGAAGTGTATCCAGTCTGACATGTACAAGTACAGCCCAATATTGTATTAGTTTGTTGGGGTTTTATTGGCAGTTTCCCCATTGGGCGTCAATTATTACTTGGCAATATCAAGCACCGCAGATGTGTATGCCTACCAGACAGAGCTCAAGGACATACTGGAGGAGTGGGCCACACAAAACACCGTGCACACAGTTGTACTGAGTGCCAAGATGGAGCAGCAGGAACGGGCTACCCAAGAAATCAGGGCTGCAGGGCATACCTGCTGGTCCTACCCCATCAACTACGCCAACATGCATCTTGCAGATGTATGTCTCTACAATTTTGGTTCTGCCCTCAGGCGCTTAAAGCCTGCCATCTACAATAAACTATGCACCCAAATTGATAAGGGGTATGAGCTTTTCCCTTCTGCGTCCGTCCAGGACTTATTTGATCTCATCATCTTCTATGAAAGTGATAGTGATAAGTCCAGAAAGAACCCCTGTCTCCCCCATGCCAGTCTATTTGTTTTATCAAGCCAGTATATGTGACAGAAGAAGAATTTGAGCAATTGAAGCAATCAGCTCTTGCTGCCCCTTCCCAGTCAACAAACCCTGCCTCCCTAACCCCCCATCAAGCCACCTGCCTTCCAACCCTTAATCTCAAACCACCACCCATTCTCTCCCTCTATCTCTGATGCCGCCTCTTTCACAGGCGCAGATGAAGGCAATGTTTATTCTGCCCATTCCCTCCCCTTCTCATCCTTTGATTAGTAAATAATCTTTAATTTGTGACAAAAATTATAATTGATATCTCTCTTTCAATTCATAATTAATAGTATTTTCTTTTTACATTATCATTATTTCCCATAATTAATACAATGTTGTACATTTTACAAATAGCTTAAAATTATGAGCATACATATTTTTATCATCATTAATAAATTAAAGACAATAAACTTAAATATTGCATTGGAATATTGCAGTTAGACATCAACTCTTTATATTTTGATATCATGTGCATTGAGTTATGCACATAATATCAAAAATCAAGAATTGACATCTAATTTCAATATCCAAATTCAATATTTACGTTTATTGTCTTTAATTTAAAAAATGATGATGAAAATATGTATGCGTTGAAGATAGTACTATAAAAACCAGTTTTTTGATGGAATTCAAACAATATGTCAACAATCTATAACTTGATCAACAAATTAGAATCACACCTGCAAGAGGTTGTTGAAATAGGAAGAAATATCAGGGAAATAGTGACAGGAAAGCTGGGTAACAAGGGCCAGCCACTAATCCAGTCAGAAGAAGATGCTCTGGATAAACTAGTAAATATCATAGATGAAAAGAATAAAGAAAAATTACTTAATCTACAGGGAACAATTTTATCAAGTCTAAAGTTCAACAACACAGCCTGAAATTTGTGGGAGTTCTGGTAGGGGGCCAAAGAAAACAATAAGATCAAACTAATTGAAGGAACATAAATTCAAAATGAAATCAACACCAATGAAGAGGAAACCAACCAAATGGAAACAGATTAAAATGAAACACAAGCAAGAAGCAGAAGCGCTTCAAGAAATACAGAAGCTTTATCAACTGAAATCAAGAAGAAACACAAGTTGCAATAAATATAAGAAAAATTAAGCCTAGTGTCACAATATCTTTGATTACGCCCTCTCAGGGAATTAACACCCCAAGTAAATCACCGAGCAGCTCACCAAATGGTTCACCGCCCAGTAAATAAACTGGTGGCACCATTATCAGTTAACCATCTATGACAGGGATCTCTCAATCCAGGTCCTAAATGGAACACAACTTGATTAAGCCTTGTGACTCAAGAGGAACATTACTCAGATAAGCCCCATGACCTCCATGACGTACATGGACAACATGTGGCTTATCATGATACTATATATTAACCTATATTCATATTCAATAAAGTATCATTCTCTTCTTAATCTTCCCCTTTATTTTGTTTATTATACTTCCCAGAAGTATAAACTTGACACTAGAAAAATTAATGAAGAGCATCCAACACTCATTAAGTTTGCCAAAGTTGTGCCTGTGGCTGAGGGGGCCACAGGGGAATCAATTAGTAAGTCTTTTTATGTTTTACTTATATTTATTTTAGTCATCACCAGGAATGGTGATGAGGTTTCGGAAGTGGCAGCTTATACGCTGAGTTGGGTTTATGGGGATTGCCAGTCACTGGTGGCCCCTGTAAAACAAATAAATAAAAATCAAATAAATAAAATAACTCAACAGAATATGAATAATTTTCCTAATATTGAAGCTCAAGATAGGGAATATTCACCACCTGCGGGGTGCTTGCCATGGATAAGGGAAGCATATAAACTAGGAGCAACTATCAAAATCAAAGAAATGAATGAAACTTGCGGGGAATCAAACTGAACTTTGATGAATATATAAGAAAGCCTTCAACAATTCCCCTTCACAAACATCAACAAATATGAAAAGAATTTGATAAAAAGTGACTTTCAAATAGGAAATGGATATTTTAAATCTGCAATTTTTAATGAAGTTTTTAATGCACTATCAAATAAAGTTGGGGATGCAGTCCTTGTGAATAATTTTAAACCTTTATTTATTTCATTTGCTGAAACCTGGGGGCTGATTCAAGTTGGGTGCCCCCAGAACCCTCATTAAGTTCAACCAAATGTCCTAAATTAATAGGTTAGTACAAACATTCAAAAAATTATGCATGTTCTTGGAAAAGTATACCTTGCAAAGAATCCACGTTGCGGTATACCTGGGAATCCTCCTCCACTGCATATTAAAAACCAACGTCAAAAAGTTGGAGGATGTACCTATTCAAATGGATATTTGCCGCTTAGCCCTTGACCGCCAGAAGACACTGCGGGGGTATAGGATAGTCAAGCACGTTCTCTATGATTCATTTGCATTGGCAACGCTATACAGGTGTTACGTGCCCCCCTGAAAAAAACCTACTAGTCAATTTGCTCACCCGCCTGCCTTTTATCAAATGATCAGTAACCACTGGGGTACAGGGCGCCACCCCTCTAGCAATCACATCCAGGGTTGTCCACCACATACAGAAGAGTATGTGGATCCAATTAGATACATTAGCTGAAAATTTAATTTTGGGGTATAATTCCCTGGAATAATCACATTCCTTTTGCAGTTAGCATCCCCCAATAAATATTTCCCCCTTGCAAATTAATTTTTTTTTACTTTTTATATTTTAATACTAAAATTTTTTAATATTGTAATATGTACTATTAAAATTTTACTACAAAAATTTTAATATTACATATTTAAATATTAAAAAATTTATTATCTAAAAGTTAATATTAAAATTTTAATAATATATATTACAATATTAAAAATTTTAATATCAAATATTTTGATATTGAATAAATCACAATTTAGTAAAATTGTTATATTTTGATTATTTAAACTTTAATATTTAACTTTTACAATTCATAATTATAATTTTATTTTTAATATTTTAATTTTTATTTTAATCTTTAGTATATAAATTATAATATTAATATATATAAATATATTACAAGACATTAGTTAAAGTTGCAACCACGTCAAATATTAAAATTAAGTTAAAAATGTTTTTATTTACTAGCTCGTTGAGTACAGGTTTTATTTATCACATAGATAAACATCAAGAATTGAATTTATCTGCATCATGTGGCCCACTCCACTATTGTTCTAAACAAATGATTGTTTAGAACTCAAATTATCTTTCCCTTGTAATGTGATTTGATAAACATATTTGATAAACATATTTGATAAACATATTTGATAAACATATTTGATAAACATATTTGATAAACATATTTGATATACTTGACCCGCGTCCTAAGTGCTAATTAGTAAGCAATACATGAAAATCATTGGTTGCTGTGTTGTATGGTTATAGTGGCACTGAAATAACAAGGATCAGATGATGAGATGCAAGGTCCAATTTGTGGCTTAAAAAAGCCAAAGTGCCATCAAGGATTCACAATTATATAAATAAACTAATTTATTTCTATCTTTTTTTAATTTATTCATTTGTTAGCGCAAAAGCCAATAATAATATCCAGTGCATTATAATAAAAATATTTCCATCTTACCTAGTATAATTAATTTTACTTACCTTTTCTATGTATTCTTATATGTCTATAATACATTCAAACATCACATTATTATATATAAATAATAATTATTGAGTCCTAATAAAAACAAACTATATAAAATTAAAACTAAATAAAACCCAGAGTGCCCATTTATCTGATTGGCTCAGAGGCCAGGGCTTTTGGGAGGAAGGATTCCAAGTGCTCATAGAAAGCCGCCACCATATTGGGTGGCATTGCAAATTGGCTGATCTTGAGAATATCAAATACATCCTCAGTGTCCTGAGGGAGGCCTTGTTTCACCTTATTCTTGATCCAATCAAACACCTCCTCAATTGGATTCAGGAATGGGGAATATGGCGGAAGGAAGAGAAGTCTCATTGAACAATCAGTAAGTCAGTGGCTGGAGGTGTGGCTGTTTTTGTCAATGGGGGGGGGAATTTGGACACAACCATATCCATTTTGTGGTTCCCAACATTATCCAACACAACAATGTTGGTTGTGCTGCTGTAATTTATCAAAAGATACTCCTTGACGGCTCGGAGAAAATTGAGAAAGGTCCTGCTGTTATGAGAGCCTTTAATCATCTGATACTGGTCCAACCTGCAAGGACCAAAAAGTGCAACCATGAATAGGTCTGTGAACGGGCAGCTGCACAATGGGCTACGCTGTTCTTGGACCCCTTCTCAACCCACTCATACCTAGACCTGAGTGAGGAGGAAAACAACAATTTGTTAATATAGAAGAACTGGACATTCCCAGTCTCCTTTAGTGCCAGATATGTCTTGGAATAAATGTGTTGATCCTTGATGGTCTTTTCACTGTTTCTATTGTACAGAGAAACTCCAAGAATCTTCCACAAGAAGCCCAAATCAACCATTGCTTTGTAAATAAGGGTTTTGGAAACAGAAAGCCCAAACTCTGTGGCAAGCATTGATTGGACATCAAGTGTGTCCAGGTGGCAATCCTTGGCTACTCACTGCCTGATTGCATCAATATTGTTGTGAGTACTGCTATTTATCATGTTTTGATTTTGCCTTTGGTGGGCCATTTCAAAGACAAATCCCTCTCTTTTGCTTTTGCTTCTTGAAATGAGTTAATGTCTGAATCAGGAAGTACAATTGTTTGGTTTCTTGATCCTGCACAACTCACTTGCCCCACTCATGCTGGTGGCAAGTGATCCTACCGTCCAGGTAGTTTTTTGTGGTATTACTCACCACTATATATTCCATTTCATATTCACAAATAAAAATTAAGTTCTATTCACATTTTTGTTGTTGTGTCTTCAGTACTTCCGCGCCTCTCTCTAGCCACAACTAGTAGAGGTTATTCTTCCAGGGATGCATGGTAAACGCTTAGCCTTCCCTGTCATCTAACTGAGACTTAGTACAAATCCGATCCTAAGGTTAGGTTTCCTGTTGTGTGTCTGTGCCGCGCCTCAAGAACACAACAAAAATGGTGCTCACTACAGGGGCTGTAAGCCCCTTGGTTATCCCTTTTGCATCCACATTTTCAGGTCCTTTGCCTCCACCTATACAAGAGCCAACTTCACCTGAAATAACCAGTCCTCCTATTGAGGAAGATATTGCCAACCAGCCTATTTTCCCCACTAACTGAACCTTGCAAATGGTCCCCACCTAGTTGCTTACCCCATGGGTACCCCTGACTTGGAGCAAGTCATGTTGATAGCCCTTGGGATAGCCCGTGAAGGAGCCATCCCTTGCCTTCAGCTGAAGTTCAGTTAGGCTGAATACTACAATTTAATTGTGGCCCCTCAATTGCCACAACATCTCCTCTCAGCAGCTGGCTCTACTGAGCACTTACTATTGTCCTATGTGCAGCCTGCCTTGGTCCACCATCAAATGGTATTGGGGCTCCACATCCAAGAAATCTTGTCTCTGCAAGCAGCAGTTACTCATCACTGGGACCAGTTTGCTGCCTACTAACAATGGATTCATTCCTTGTTTTCCTTGGTATCTGAAAATCAGTGTGAATCTGTCACTTCTCAGACCTGCCTGGTTAATTCTATCAAACAAATGTGCCAGTCTATCCACAAATACGTGAGAGAACATCTACACAAGTTTCACCAGCTAGTCAACCCTGGCAAACTCCAGCAGATTCCACCTTAAACAGTTATCTCACTGACTTTGAACAACCTGTGCAACAGCTCAATGCATTCAGCATGTATTCCTTTGAGCAACTACAGCAGGAAGCGGACTTTGCTGCTAGCAGCCTTAATGAACTCAGTACAGTATTTGAGCAAGAGAGAGCTGCCACCCCTGCTACTATAGCCAAACTCCAGAGTCAAGTTAATGAACTATCTACGCCCAAGCCAGAAGTTCTGCCCTCCCCCCTTCTGATGACTTGGTGGATAGGGAGCAGAGAATATGGGATGCCATTCAAGAGCTATTTACAACTACTTGCAGTCAGGGACGCCCTTCTGAAGCTCCTCAGCCTGACGCACAGGTGCTTTCATTGACTGCTCAAGTTGCAGAGCTACAGCAAGAATTTGTTGCCCTACGTGAAATGATGGCAACTGCTGCTAGTCCAGTTGGGGTTGTCAATTAAGATGGTTGCTGCCCTGGCTTACCAGGAGCTCCTCAGATCAAATGCGCTAGGGAATTAATTGCCCTAGCTAACAAAGTGGATCAATTAAAGCGGGATCATACTGAACTATATTGAGACGTACAAGAGATGAATGACGTGATTGACTCTGTGAATGATAGGTTTGCCCCTTGCCTCTCAGTGGGGCCATCCCTTACTTTGCAACTGGATGAACTCTCCACAATAGTGACCACCCAAGGTCAACACTTAGATACTACTGCACAACAGACCACTCAAGCTTTCAATACGGGTGCTTGCACTGTTGAGACTCTTACTACCCTTGAAGAAATGTTTGCCAACTATGGGATAGGCAGCCCTCCTTGGAATCCAAGGCAGAGTTTTCCCCGCAATAAACGTACTCAATAGCAACAATGATGGTCCGACCCCCAAAGCACACTTCAAGCCTAGCGTTAAGAAAGTCTTTGGTCCTAAAACCTCAACCATTTCAGCTTTCCTAACTATCTACAAAATTGCCATGAGACAGGCTTCAGACAAAATTAAGAAAAAACATATTCTGACCTGTCTATATCCAACTTGCCAGGAGGTGATGGTGCCTGAGTTGCCCTCCATTGAGACGTGGGAAGATATGAAGCAGCTTCTGATTGATGAGTTTGGTGGTGACCTTAGCCTGGAAGTAAAGAAGGATGCCCTATTCATATTGCTTTCAAACCAAAGGAGACCCTAGACAAGTTTGCAGACAGATTCTACATAGAAAGACAGCAACTAATCACAAGCAGATAATTGACAGCCCATGAAACTTACATGGCTTGCGCTCAAGCCCTCAAGCCCTCAATGTTAACCAACTTCTGTGCCTTCACTTCAAAGCCCATAAGGCTATGCTTTCCTCCATGAAGAGCATAAAGACGTTGTTATAGGATATGCACCTTACCCACTCTGGCGCAGTTGTTAGAGAAGGTTGAGCTACTTCTAACTCTGGTTCATCTTCCTGTGGTCCTTGCATTCTTACTATAAACTTGAAAAATCCTCCTCAACGCCAAGGTTGCCTTAACTGTGGTCAGATAGGTCATCGTTCTCAAGTCTGCACCAGCCCGTGGGTTGAAGGAGCTGATCCAAAAGAGCAGACGGGAAAAGAGCAGTAAACCTAGAGGCAGAGACGCTCTTGGTTGACAATTCTTCCCAGTCTCTTTCAATCCCTCCCTCTACAGCTGACTCTGAGCCTGCTGATAGTGAAGCCCCTCATATCCTCCTCTTGTTTCACAGTATCTCTGATGATTCTGATCTGGATGACTCTGAAAATGCTGATGCATATGGGCACTCTGTTCTGGCCGTTCCTGAAACCATTACAGTCCCCTATAAATTATGCTCAGAAAAGACTACCACTACCGCTAAGCCTTTGCCTGAAGCCAAAGAATTTGTCTCTTGCTCTTACCTCACTCTGGCCAAGAGGTCCCCCATGCTAGTGAAGTTGTCAGAAGAAGCTGCTGAGGTTGCTGACGCTGTCTTCAAGAATGTATCTGTTTTGCTCCCCCTCTAGACTGTTTATAAGAAGTTCCCGGGATTAAGATGCATGATTGAGAAGTGGGATAAGGAACTAGCAGAGGCTCAAGATATCCTGGCTGTCCTTCCCCCCTTTTGTTGCACTACTACTTGAGTAGAGATATCCATTCAAAAAGTGAAGATCAAGGCTGTTCTAGATACTGGCTTGCCAGTCAATGTTGTCTCCTCTAAGCTTGTGAAGAAACTCAAACTTGCCCCTGACCTTAATTATCACCAGTCCTATGGCACGGCTGGGCTGTCTATGACCTGCGCCATAGGGGTGTACTCTGCTCTACCCATGTGGTTTGGAAAACTTCTTGTAGATGCGCCAGCAGTTGGGTTGGAAAATGAGAGTTACAATCTCTTAGTTGGCACCCAGTTCCTTAGGGAATATAATGGGATAATCAACTTGAAAGATGGCTACCTCTCCATCCAAGGCTATGAAGTCCCCTTGATTTTTGAAGAGCCAGTTAAAGTTCCTGGGAAGCATCTCAAGACATGTGCCTTGGAATATCCCACTGAGGTTTTCACCCTCAAATATTGCACCCACTCCCCAAACATGAAATGTCCACTCATGGCTTGTCCTTTGCCTGAGGGGATCCCTCTCCTAGCCACATCTTCTGTCACCATTTCTCCTGGCTCCCAGGCCATCCTAGACTCCCAGATATCATATGAACTACCTGAACAAACCTTCTGGGAGTTGTACCCTCCCCCTTGCTAGGACGCAACAAACCTTATCTCTGTCCTGGAATCCTAGATGTCTCCCATAAGGACCCTGTTCAATTGTTGGTAGCCAACCTGACTGCAATCCCCATGACCGTTTCTAGGGGGAAGATTGTTGGATATGGCAAGTTGTTGAGCACTCCTGATGTCCTGTCTCTTCATCCCTTTGGCACATTTCAAGACTTTAACCTAACTGAGGATGAGCCTCAAGTCCTATCCTTGTTCACTGCGCAAGACTTTCCACAACTGTCCCAGGTTTAACAGAAAGAGATGCTAGATTTACTAGACCAATTTTCTGACATCTTTGCAAAGAACAGTACCAATTATGGGTTAGCCAAAGGTGTTATCCATCAGATTGACACTGGCAACGCCCCCCTTTTGTGCTAAACCATATTGCCACAGTTGTGTAGAAGACAACCAGGTATCTAAAGAGCTCAAACAACTGTTAGACGCTGGGCTGCTGGCACCTTCCCAAAGTCCTTGGGCATCCCCACTACTCATCTTAAAAAAGAAAGATGGGGGTCATCACATTGTGATGGAATATTGCCAATTGAACTCTTTGACCAAGAAGGACTTTTACCCCTTGCTGCATATTGATGATGCCCTCTGACATCTTGGAGGCTCTAAATTCTTCTCTGCAATGGATCTGGCATCTGGTTACTGGCAAGTTGATCTATTAACCAAGGATTGTCAGAAAGCCGCGCTCATTACCTCTGAAGGGCTTTTTGAGCCTAATTGCATGCTGCAGGGACTCTGCAACACCCCGGCGCCTTCCAAAGAGCCATGGACTCCATCCTCCATGACTTGAAGTTGTTGTGCGTCCTAGTGTACTTGGATGATATAACAGTTTTCAGCGCTACCTTCACCAATTACCTGGCTCATCTCAAGGAGGTGTTCATAAAGATTTGAGAAGCTGGCCTTAAGCTAAAACCTTCCAAGTGCGCCTTCTTCAAAGAACGTCTTGAATTCTTGGGCCATGAAGTGACCCAGACTGGGATTTGCCCAATGACTAAGAAGGCTGAAGCTATCAACAAAATGCTTCCGCCCACCAACCTGTGAGAGTTACAAGTCTTTCTAGGGATGATGGGCTACTACAGACAGTTTATCCCTGACTTTGCCAATACTAGTGAGCCCCTAGTCCAGCTGTTACGTAATGTTCCTTTTGAATAGACTGCCAGTCAACAGCAAGCCTTTGAGACCCTTAAGCAAAAACTCAAAGAGGCGCCAATCCTAGTGTATCCTGACTATGATAAGGAGTTCATCCTTTACACCAACGCTAGCAATCTTGCTATTGGAGCTATTTGGACCAACTAGACAACAAAGGTGTAGACCATCCCGTAGCTTACACTTCCCGCGTGCTAAACAAGCATGAGAAGAATCATAGTGTCACATAGAAGGAGTGCCTCTCTGTGTTGCATGTAGTCAAGCAGTTTTGTCACTGTGTATATGGGACCCACTTCACAGTTGTCACTGACCACGCTTCTCTTAAGTGGTTACAACAGCTTAAGGAGCCTGAAGGGCGCCTAGCTAGATGGGCCCTACATCTGCAGGGATACATCTTCACTGTGCTCCATTGCCCTGGGATTTAACACCAGAACACTGATGGGATCTCCAGAATGCCCATTCTTGCTTTGCATCCTGCAAAGGCTGACCGGTTATACAAACTAATTGGGTACCTGTCTTCTTGGGAAAATGAGACATAAGAAGTACAACTGGCCTTGTCCAAGCTATCTGAATATACCCTCATACATGACAATCAGCTCTTCAAGAAGGTACAAGACCAGTATCTACCTTATGTACAACCCAGTCTCCGCCTCTTGTTGGTGTTGCAAGCTCATAAAAAGACTGGGCATGGAGGCATTTCCAAGACCTTTGAATGGCTTCAAAAAAATTACTTCTGGGAGAACCTTTGCCTGCTGATCCCAGACGTCATAGCTAGCTGCCACAACTGCCAGCTGCAAAGGCCTTGAGCTGTTGCCCACAAGTTCACATTAGTCCCCCTGCAACATGCCTTCCACACTGTTAGCATTGACACAGTAGGTCCTCTCCCCCGCTCACGTTCTGGGTATTGCTTTATTCTGATTGCAGCTGATCACTTCAGCAAGTGGGTAGAGGCTTGCCCTACAAAAGATATCACCACTAAGACAACTGCTGCCTTCCTTTTAAAAGATGTTTTCTACTGCCATGGCTGTCCTCAAGTGTTTCTCTCCAATAATGGGACTAACTTTAATGCCAAGCTGGTAACCTCTGTTGTCAAAGCTCTGGGATTCCACAGTCTTTCTTTGTCCCCTACAATCCTTCTACCAATGGAGCAGTTGAGCGTGCTAATTAAACACTGGTCTTCATCATGAGGAAGCTCACCTATTCTGACACTGCCAACTGGGATCTATACTTACCTGCTAAACTCTTTGCATACTGCCTTAGCAAACATTGTGTCACTGGATACTCCCCTTTTGCTATGTTATATGGGCAAGAGGCTACTACCCCATTGCTCTTGGGGGCCCCTGCTTACCTCTGATAAGGCCATGAATCCTGACAATCACATCAAGGATCTAGTCAACCACATAATTGATATACAGGCCACTTTCTACACTTCTGCATACAAAACTAAGATGCTTGAGCTTTCTCCTTATAATGCTGGACGCTTCCCCTGCCTGAATTTGATGTTAATGACCATGTACTTTACTACCAACACAGGGTAGGTGGTTGCGCACATAAGTTGGACTCTCTGTGGATTGGCCCTTTAGAAGTGACTTTTAAACAAGGGTCTGAATACACTGCAAAGCTCTTCTCCAGTAGTTGTCCTTTTTCTCAAGTGCACGCAAAGTTCCTTTGTAAATATTACCCCCCTAAGGCTAATCTAGGGGAGGGCAATGTTGTGAATACTGCTATTCACCATGTTTTGATTTTGCCTTTGGTGGGCCATTTTGAAGACTAATCCCTTGCTTTTGCTTTAGCTTCTCAAAATGAGTTGATGTCTGAATCAGGAAGTACAATTATTTGGTTTCTTGATCCTGAGCAACTCACTTGCCCCACTCATGCTGGTGCCAAGTGATCCTACCGTCCAGGTTGTGTTTTAAGGTATTCCTCACCACTATATATTCCATTTCATATTCACCAATAAAAATTAAGTTCTATTCACATTTTTGTCTTTGTGTCTTCTGTACTTCTGCGCCTCTCTCTAGCCACAACTAGTATAGATTATTCTTCCAGGGCTGCAAGGTAAACACATTTGCCTTCCCTGTCATATAACCAAGACTTAGTATGAATCCAATCCTAAGGTTAGGATTCCCTGTTGTGTGTCTGTGCTGCGCCTCAGAACACAACAAATATGATTGGGCTGAAGGAGTTTGGGCTGTCACTTAGCCTTGGTGGATTCAGCAATTTTCCCGGTGTTGCCATACTTGGTGTTGATATTGGCAATGTATCTGGCCATGACACCAAACTGGGACGCAATATCCCAAACCGCCATTCCTCCATTCAAGCAGTTGAGGAGAGCTTCACGCTCACTATCCGTCAACTGATGCTGGCCCTTGGAAGGTACCACGGCATCCTGGCTACCAGGCTTGACACAGGAGACAGGGACCTTTGTGTAGAAGGTGGGATCACGCTTGCTTGCAGTGGCGTTGTTAATGGTTGAATACACAATAGGTGCAGATGGTTCCTCAGTGATGGCCAATGGCTTGTAGGTGGTGTCAAAGACACGGGGGCAGGAAGTAGCAACTCTTGGGTCAAGAGTGTGGGGCCGGGTGACAACTGGATAAACAGTGGAGGTGTAAGTAACCTCAGTGTTCCCAGTGACCCTGGTGTAGGAGACTTTGGTAGCAGGCCTTGAAAGTGGCTTCTTCCTGGGATTCAAGTGGTAGTACTGGCTTGGGATGCGGGAGGTGGTTGGCTGGTGCTAACACCTTGGAAGGCCTGTGTATTGGCATGACTTGCCTTGAGATGGGTTCTGGGTCTGTTCTTGGACCCTCTGGGACGCCCTTGTGAACAGGCTGCCCCACATGCTGGTGCAGGAGCGGGTTTGGAATGCAATTCACGGTCAATAAAAATAAAATAAAAAATTATATTGATTAAATATGTATTTATTTGGAGTTATTGGTTTAGTTGTGAGTAGTTGTTTTCTCTTGATTTAGCCTTGAATAGTAGCAGAGTTTTTTTGGTGATCCACATGTGTGCTGTTTTGCAGGCAGGGGTTGATTTGGCTTCAAATAAAGACAGTATGCTGAAGAGTGACAATGTGTGGTTAGCTGGTGACGCTGTTAACTAGTAGGTAACATAGGGCTGCTAGGGGTAAGTAGGGTGAGCCTAGTAGGTAACATGGTCTACTAGGGTAAGTAAGGCCTGCCTGGTAGGTAACATAGGACTACCAGGGGCAGATGTTGCCTCCACCCAGCAGAAGGAATTGGCTGCTTGGGGCTATAGTGCTTCACCCTGCAGGAAACTGTGGCTGCGGAAGGGTGAAGACTGAAATAGCAAGCAGGGAACTTTTTCTATCTGGGGGAGTAAGTTTTGGACCCCTGGCAGGTAATGTGGGCTGCCAGGGAGGGGAAGAGCTTTGAGAGCTCTACGTACCCTAATATGCTTTCAGGAGGTCTGTGAGCAAGCACCCTACCTAACATTCTGGTAGGGTGTCCTTGTTTATGCCCCTATGGGAGCTTTGGGGATACCCAAGGTGAGCATTGGAGGGTATAGACTTGCTCAGAGGTGTCACCAAGGCGGCTTGCTTGGGGAAGCAAGCTGCAGAACTTGGTGTGATCAGGCCTCTGGGAAGTAAGCTGATTACTCTGCAACTGAAAGCCCAGACTTAATCATCTGAGTGAGTAAAGACAACGCATAGACATTGATCTATGGTTGAATGGCCTAAGTGGATTGCCACTTGCAAGGGCCCAGTTGAAACACCAGTTCAATGTAGACTCATGCCTGGGTCTACAAGTTCTGGCAATGGGGACTGAGATAAAGAACCAAGGTGGTTCATGGAATTAACAGAGAAAAAAAGCAAGAGGGACTGTTTGATCACAGTGAAGGCTAGTTGATGGACTGTTATTTCATATTGAATTAAAGGAACCAATACGGTTCAGTGTGTAGAAGGAACAAAAAAGGTTCCTAGTGAGGATTTGTTGAGGAACTGGTTGAGGATAAGTTGAAGGACATGAAAATTATGATGCAGGACTAGCTGTCATAGAGCAGGATGGACAAAGGACCAGAATTTGGTGCTGAAGAACTGAAGAGTTGAGAGGATGAACTAGCCAGACTAGGTGCAAAGGCTGGAAGAGCTGGTTTTAGTGGTTTTTGAGAGAAAAATAGATATAAAGAAGCAGTTAGATAATAATTAAATACTGCCTGAAGATTATTAAAAAGGATTGAAAATCATATAATAGAAAAGATAGAGGAGGAAAAATAACATATAGTTTGTTAGAACTATAGGTTATTTTAAAAAGAAGGATTCAAGGGGAAATGAGCCAGAAAGAAACTGAAAGAAGAACAGAGAAACTATGAAGGCAAAAGAGCAAATTTTGCCAAGAACAACTAGGAGAGGTGAAATAACAAATAGCAAGCAGGTTCAAAGTCGTGAAACGTTGAGAGAACCACAGAGAAACACGGAGAAACGTTGGTAAATCAAAAGATCAAAATTTGCCCAAGTAAAACATGTGTGGAAGCGCTCAAGATTTTCCAGGGAAACGTGACAGGAATTACAGCAAAACCGTTGAATTGAG
Organism: Entomophthora muscae; assembly: GCA_014839935.2. Lineage (NCBI taxonomy): Eukaryota > Fungi > Entomophthoromycota > Entomophthoromycetes > Entomophthorales > Entomophthoraceae > Entomophthora > Entomophthora muscae. The sequence goes on along the minus strand of QTSX02002855.1, from coordinate 118,802 downwards.
GTGTATGATTGGCTGCAAGCCAAAGTCTATTTGATCAGTGTTTTGAGGGCTTTAACTTAAGAGTTAAAGCCTAAAAAATGAGGAGCAGAAGCAGAAAATTCAGGGTTTTCATTGGCTGAAGTAGGTTTAAAGGTTTAATATATTATAGAAGAAGAAAAACAGGATAGTTTAAGCTTTGAAGAACCAGAGTTCTAAGAGAGGTTTTTGGTCTGAAACAAGGGGCTATAAAAGGGATAGCTATCTGAGACTCTTCAAGGACTGATCAAGTGAAATACAAAGGCCACAGAAGCTACAGAAGGAGCCAAAGACCAAGAATAGGAAGCCAGAGCTGGAACAGACTGCTGGAGCCCAAGATCAGAACACAGGAGCCCAAGACCAAAGTGCAGGAGGCCAAGAAAAAAAGTAGGAGCCCAAGACCAAGAAGCAGGAGCTGAAGACCAAGTACAAGGAGTCCAAGAGATTGTAAATGACTCCAATTATTGGCATAAGCCCTTTATTACTCCCTATCCCAATGCCATATATCAGAAGGTTTCTAAGGGGATCTTCCTTCTGACTGTGAATGAAGCGCCTATTACAACCCCTATCCATTTTTCCTGCATTAAGAAAGAATAAAAGTCCTGTTGAAAATTGGCGTATGCCAGCAGATTCAACAGAAAAATTAGGAAGCATGGTCACACACTCACTATGTGCCTTTGAATGTGAAGATTCAGAAGACATTGACCAATTTAGATTGTAGTAGTTAACTTTATTGGGTCCTATACAAGTAGGTAAAATCCTGCCCCTTGGTGTTTACTGCCAACGCCTTATATAGGGGTATTCTCATATTACTAATCACCAGTGACTGGCAATGTTTTCTAGGACATTCCAGCGCACTGTAGAGTCTGGGTTGGGTTGGCAGAAAAAGGGACAACCTTCTATTTTAGGGCACAATCCTGCAATGCTGTGGCACTTAGCACAAGAGTGCCCTCTGCTAGCGCACCAGATATCACGCATATTTGGTATACAGAAGCTTCTATATTTGGACCTGGTGCCTCGGCTTTATTTCTTCTCAAAGCTAGCGCCTTGGCGCTTGATGTAAACTAGAGTGGTGCTCTGGCGCTTGCAATTAATTGTGTTGGCGCCTTGGCGCTCAATTTTAATTATGGTGGTGCTCTGGCACTTGCAAATAATTGTACTGGTGTCCTGGCGCTTGATGTAAACTAGAGCAGCGCTCTGGCGCCAAGAATATTTAATCCTGGCGCCATGGCGCTTGTTATTTAAGGTGGCGGCGGCGTGGCACAATATTCCTTGGCAACAATGTCATGGTCCACTAATCATGTATTTAATACATGATAAGTTGACACTAATTTCCAAAAGGGTAATTAATTGGCCCTGGTAATTGCCAATAGCCGCCTAATAAATTAAGCTTTCCACAATCCCTGGTCAACAATTCTTCACATATCCCCCCACTTGACCAGGGCTACCCTTCATTCTTTTCCTCATGAGTGCCCCCAATAATAATCAACCTTCCTTGCACCAAGTCTACCAAGACCTCATGGCTGGTATGACAGATGAAGATTGTAAGGCGTTTATGCAAATGCCGCACTCTTCTTGGGTCTGTTTTCTTAACCAGCTACTTCCTGTTAGCAGTCGTCAGTTGAGAGCCCAGGACTGCAATACCACAGTGGCAGGGTCAGAGCGCAGCGCGGACACGCATGTCAAAGGGGAGGAGGAGATAGACTCTATTTTTGCGGAGACTGAGGCGCCCTTGACCTGACTTCCTTGCCTTGGCTTCAAGGATTTACAGGATTGATCCAACAATATTGTCCTTGAAACTGCTTCCTCCCTGCTTGCAACGCCTTCTGCATTACTTTGTGCTCATTGCAACTCCAAAGAGTTGCCTTCTGCCTACCCTGTCATCATCAATTGATTTGGGGTAATCCACCACAAAGAGACATTATACATATATGTCCAAGCATTGTTTGCCAAAGACAACGCTGTGACACCAATCTGCTTGGGCGCTTGTTACCACAGTAGCTACAACATGGAGTGGCTAATTGTGGAGATTAACCTCTGTCTGCACGTCACGGCCAAAGATACCAGTGGATTTTCTTTGCAGCATGTCTATACCATTACCCAGCGTAACCATTACGTTTGTGAGGTAGCTTGCATCTGGGCGTTGAAGCAGTCTGCTGATCCCAAGCTTACTGTACTCTTGGGCTGGACCTTCAGGCTAATGTGCCCCATTGCTTCTCTTTGACCTTGCGTTTGTTTGTGCAGGCAGTGAAGGACAACAACCCCCAGTTGTATCTTCCCTTGGCCGCGTCAGTTGCCCACTTCATGTGGTACCCTCCCAAGATGTGTTCTTCTGGCACTATGGGTTTTGCAGGGTGTTGCCTCAAACACTTCTGCAGGCTAGATTATCAGTCAAAGGTATCTTTGCCGGCATGTTACTCCTACATGGAGGGTGTGCTGCTTGACTGTCTAACTATAGGCTCTGCCTTCTCTGCTTGTGGTGGGTGGGGACGTCTAGTCAACAAGAGTAATCTTTGGTTGCCTCTGTGCAGTTGGACTGGTATGCCCTGCAATTCCTAATTGGCGTGGTGCCAAATGTTAGTGGCTCTTGCCTTTGTCCGTAACCAAATGGACAATGATGAATACAAGTTGGTAGCTCCTCTGGTTCCCCTTTCAGCATCAAAGCGCCCTTGTACTTCCCTCAGTTGTTGTTCCATCCCTTGTCTTCCTTCAGGCAGTGTCCCTTCTGCAGGTACCTCAAGCGGGCCTTCAGGCAATAGGGCTCCTACTTCTGGCTCTGAGCGTCATTCCCCTGAATAGTCTATCAATAAAGCATTGCCTCCTTATTTTTTTATTTATAATTATAGTTAATTTGTTTTATTTCTTGTTTTGTTTGTCTTGGTTCCTCTACTTTACTCTCCCATATACTTAGTTCTTGTAGTTGTATCATTTTATTCTTTGGAAGGGGGATTCTTTACAAACTTCCTCAGGAACTTTGCGTGTACCTGGTTGATCATCTGTCTGTCTTTAACCTCTTTAATAGTATAAGCGTCTGTGGACGTCTGGGAGATGATTTCAAATGGGCCTATTCATAGGGTGGCCAGTTTGTGCGCTCTGCCAAATCCATGTGTGTTATGGAAGAGCACCCAGTTGCCTACTTGGAACTCTTGGAGAGGGGCCCAGCAGACGTTGTCTTTTTCCTAACTCCTTATCTTCTTGGCCAATGCATTGGAATAGGCTTCTGACTGTAGTTGAATTAAGGTGCGGGCAAGCCTTTGCTGGTACGCATGGGGTGACTGGTTGTCTTCTTCCCCAATGCAGGAGTAAATAATGGGGGGGTAATGCAGGGGGCAACAGTGCCCATGTTGACAATAATAATGTTGACAGTGACCATGTCAACAAAGTGTCAACATTGCCACTGTTGACTCAAAACTCTAAATCACCTATGTTTTTTGCTAGTTGTGCTAGCTTAATTCTTTTTTTTAAAGCATCAAGGGTGTGAACCCAGAAAACACGACAAAATTGTGGCCATCTTGACACAATTTAATATTAAGCTTAATAAAAAACTCAATTTAACCTGATTTTTTCTTTACTTTTACTAATAAAAATTAGTTTATTTTTTATTTGTTTTCACAACGTAAAAGTGTCAATGTTGACACTTTTTAAGCCAAACTTATTTTTAATAACAAAACTGAAGCATCTACAGTAAAAAAAATAAGCGTGCATTTAAAAATATTTTTTATTGAATTATTATATTGAAAAAGACAGTGTGCATACATTTGATTGTTGAAAGGTTCATGTTATAAATATTTATGTGGCACTTATTACGGCTTTGATATATTAAGCGGATTGGTGGCTAACAGGGATCTAATAATTTAAGCATGACTTACTATGTAAGTTACTATGGAATTTATTATTAAAAATAATGTCAACACTTGTAAATGTTGTTTATTTGCTTGTGATCATCCCCTGGGGTGGATTTAAGCAAATTAGAGTGGCGCAATTAAGCCTAGATTAATATGCCCCCTCATATAAAGAATGTTGTAAGTGACGTTGTCAACACTTTATCCTTTTCAATACTGAATACAAATTTCTTCACAACTTCACATATATGCAATGGTAAAATATCATATTACCACTACCCAAATATCCTTTTTAATAAAAGAATAAAGAACCTTGATACTTTTTTACTTATTTTTATATGTTTTTTTTAATTTTTATGTGAACAAAAACACACAGAAAACAGTTAATTTTTGCTATCCTGCTTAAATTTAATTAAGCATACTATGAAAAAACATAGTAACTTTTCAGAAAAATGTTGACAGTGACAATGTTGTCAAAAATAATGTCTACAATTTTTGTAATTGACAGTGAGAATTCAGCTTTTTTTACTAATTGTCACTCATAATGTCGGCGCTTTTCAGTTCTCACATATAAAACTAAATGCTTTACATAATAAAAACTTCTCATTTTTTGATATTTTGTATTTTGTATTTTTGACTTTGCTCTTTCATATTTTTAATTTTTAAAATATAATCTATATCTAAATATAATACTTTTGCATATTTCTCTTGACTTTTAACTTGTTATTTATAACTTTAATAAAATTACTATACAAGTATTTTTTAACTTTTACGTGCCAATAAAAACCATATAAGATTTACTTTTTGTATATTATGCTTTTTAAGCTGTTTTTTTTGTTTTTTTAAATACATTGCTTTATTTTAAACACTTTTACTTATTTTTTAGGAAAAGAACACCTCTAAGCAGCCCAAAGAAACCAAGCATCCCTCTAAGCCCAATAAAGCCACCAAGAAGAAGCTTGTCTCATCAAAGAAGGCCACCCCCAAACCATCCCCCAAGCCATCCCCAAAGCCCTCTCCTGATAAGAGCCCTGCTCACTCCACTGGGAGAGAGGAAAATGATGGCTCTCTTACAGAGCACAGTTTCTACAACTTGGCTTCTGACAAGGAGCCAACCAAGAAGAAGCAGCAAAGCAAAAAGACCCCTCTCAAAGATAAGTCTCCTGCACATGAGGAGCACCACAATAAGCCCCCTTCTGCTTCCCCACCCCCGCCAAACTCCCCCTTCAAGCTCATCTGGGGATGATTCAAAGCCCCGCCCCAATTACTTCCCTGGCTTCTGCCATGCTCATGCTAGCCCTTGGGACTCTCTGTTGGCCCATAACATCTGCAATGTTGACAAAAAATCTAAGGTTCCCTCCTCCTTGCCCAAACACTTCCCAATCATGAGTGTAAAGGGTGGGCCAGCCATGGTGGCCAATGGGTATATCTTCAGCTGCAACAATGCCAACAGGGGCTTCAAGAGCCAGTATTACACCTGCAAGGACCGCTCCTGCCCAGTACGGCTCAACACTGAGCGCTGGGACCTTGTCCAAACCATCAAGGGAAAGCATACCTGCATCATGCCCAACACTACCATCTCCCACCTTCTCAAATGGTACCTTGTGCAGATTATGCCCACCTCCAAAGACCTTTCTGCCACCCAGCTGGCTGTGCTTGCTTGCAAGTACCTGTCCCCTACTAAACTCAAGAAGGTCCCTACCCACATCCAGTTGGTCAAGTTTGTGAGTGATAGGTGTCAGTCCTCCAATCCCCTGGCCAAGAGTGCCACCAGTATCAAGGACCTTATCCTCACAGATGCCCTCAAGAAGACAGAGAATGGTGAGATGTTCCTGCTCCAGGACAATGGGCAGGAAGTAGAGGATGGGATTGTAGCCTACACCACAACCCAAAACCAAGAGCAGCTGAACACTACTACCACCTGGCTATGTGATGGCACATTCACTACTTGGCCCTCTCTCTTCAAGCAGCTTTGGGTCCTGCATGGGCAGTTTAATGACCAGGTTATCCCCCTTGTGTTCTTTCTTCTTCCTGGTGCCAAGACTAAAATCTACACCAGAGCCTTCAAGATTGTCCAGGATGCTTTGAGCTCCCTTCCCACCAACCAGCTCCCCCCTCCCACTCACACCACAAGGGCCAATCCCTCCTCTGCTGAGAAGGATGAGGCAACCATAGCCGCTGAGCAGCTAGCTCATGCGCGCTCACTTGGGCTGAAGGTTATCATAATAGACTTTGAGCAGGCTCAGTTCAGAGCCTTTCAGGCCACCTTCAATGGAGACTTCCAGAGCTGCTTCTTCCATTTTAGGCAGGCCCTTGTCAAGAATCTCAAGAGTGAGAAAAACCTTTTTGACAAGTATCTTAATGATGGTAAGGGGAAGTGCCGCTTTGCCCTGACTCAGTTTGCTGCCTTGGCTTTTGTGCGCCTGGAGCATACTGGGCTTGGCTTTGAGGCCCTCCTGGAGGATGCTTACGTGAAGAAGCACTCAACATCTTCAAAGGCTACCTGGATTACTTCAAGCGGCAATGGGTGGGCAAGAAGGTGACTTCCCAGAGAGGTAAGAGCAGGGCCACTGCCCCTTGGAACTGTCAAGGCGCCTGCCTCAAGGGGGAGATGAAGACCACCTCTAGCCTTGAGGTTTGGCATAAGCACCTGAAGGTGAAGTTTGGGACCAACCCCAAGTACAACAAATTCTTCTCCAAGCTACAAGAGGAGCAGGCCCAGACTGTCTCTAAGTTCCGCAACCTGGCCAACCAGGTGGCCCCCAAGAGGAGGAAGTCCAAGGAGCAAGACTACCAGGAGGACGTGCAGAAGGTGGTCAAGAAAAAGTGTAAGGTGGCAGAAATCAAAAAATACCTTAAAGATGTTGCAACTGCTCTTGCTGGTGGCTTTAATTAGCCAAATAAACTTTGCTTTGCTTTGCCTATATATTTTCACTTTTAAATTTGAATGTTTCCTTTATTTTTTGGATAGTACTAATCTTTTTAAGTATAAATGGTAAGTTTCAAATACAGTTTCAATGTGGTTTTGTAAGAAATATCTTATACTTTGTTAATTTATCTTTAAGGTATGAGATATTTTCAGTTGTGCTTATAAAAGTATAATAAATTAAATATAGAGTTTTTCTTATATTTTGTATTTATTATGATATATAAAATATCTTTATTTTTGGCTCATTGGAATTTTAATTTTTATGGGAATAAAAAATAATTTTATAATTAAGAGTGTGTTTTACATAGTAAATTGAAAAATAGTTACTCATATCTCCTTATTCTTATTACTTATGGTATTTTTTTATTGCATTTTTGAACTCTCTGTGGTCATTTTAGTATAATAATGTATTTTAAATAATTTTTTATGTTAAAAATGTTCAGGGTAAAGTGTTTTGTTAATTAAAAAAGTGTTGACATCCAGAAAACAACATTTAGTAAACCTGGGTTGTAACTTTACTATAGTGTTGACATTAAAAGTGTCAACATGACCACTGTCAACATTTTTAGTGTTGACATGGACGCTGTTGCCAACACGGGGTGCCTGCCATGTAAGAGTTGAAACGGTGATTTCCCTGTAGAGGAGTGAGTGGCAATGTTGTAGGTGAAGATAGCTGGCGGCAGGAACGTGTTCCACTCAGCGGGGCGGCTAGCAGCCAATTTCCTCAAGATGCCTACTAAGGTTCCATTAACTCTCTCTACCCTTCCATTTGACTCAGGATGGTAGGGTGTTGAAAATACTCCTTGGATTCCCATAAGTTCATTAAGCTTGGTCACCACATGAGAAGTAAAGTTGGTGCCATTGTCAGTGAGGATAACTTGGGGGCAACCATGATGTAATATGATCTGTTCAAGTAGGAATTTTGCTGTAGTGTTAGTACCTAAGTTGCGCACTGCTTTTGCTTCCACCCATTTGGTCAAGTGGTCTATTGTAACAATGATGTATTTATTGCAATAGTTGCTGACTTGCAAGGGTCCTACGGCATCAATTGAGACGGTGTGCCAAGCAAAGTTAGGTTGAGCTAAGTGGTAGGATGTTGACTTTTTGAACAGCTTTTTTCCTTGGCATTCCTTACAGCAGCTCAGCGTTTCTTGTATGTCAAAGGCCACGGCTTCCCAGAAGTATGTGGTTTTTAGTTGTGAAAGTGTCTTCCAGAAGGCGCCATGCCCTATTGCCTTATGAGCGCAAACTATTAGATCAGCCCATTCTGATGGTCTAGGCATTATCCTTATTCCTTCTAAAGTGTGTTTCAATATACGCCCATTCTTGATTTTGGTGTCTTTCAGTAGTCTATCTAGTGTGTGCTTTACTTCTTCTGGCTTGTCCTGGTAGTTGCCTGCCAGCATCTTATTGTAAAGTGGATCAGAGACATCATCCATGTGGGCTACTGTTGGTAGCCAAGATAGTCTATCCACATTCTGATGTTTGACGTCTGCTCTATGTGATATTTCAAAGTTGTAGGCCTGGAGCTTTAGGGCCCATTGTGCTAGGCGCCCTTTGGGTTCTTTCAGGTTCTGGAGCCAGCGTAATGATGCATGATCTGTGATTACTTTGAAGTGAACAACATGTAGGTATACGCAAATTTGTTTGTATGCGTATATCACTGCCAGGCACTCCCATTCAGTCACGGTATAGTTACGCTCATGGACGTTCAGAGTTCTGCTGCAGTAGGCTACAGGGTGTTCTTCACCATTAGAATCCACCTGGGAAAGCACACCACCCACAGCAGTCAGTGAGGCATCCGTTTGAACAATGAATTCACAGCTGAAGTCTGGGTATCGCAGGATTGGTTTGCTCATGAGACTCAAGCGTAGGGTGTCAAAGGCTTTTTGACAGGCTGGGGTCCAGTCAAATTGCACATCACTCTTCATCAAATGGAAGAGGGCCTCCCCCTTCCTTGAGAAGTCTTTGACAAAGCGTCAATAGTAACCAACCATGCCCAGAAACACCTGGACATCTTGCTTGTTGAACGACACCTTCATTTTCTCTAGGGCCTTGACTTTGGCAGGCTGGGGCTGTAATCCTTCAGCGTCAACCACAAAGCCAAGGTATTCAAGCTGGTCCTTAAAGAAGTTGCACTTCCTGAGTTTGACCTTAAGGTTAGCAGCTGCTAGGCGCCAAAAAACCTCCTCAAGGTGTTGAAGGTGATCAGAGAATGTCTGTGAAAAGACATTGATGTTGTCCAGATAGACTAAAACACAGCTCAGCTTGAGATCATGAAGCATATCATCCATGGCATGTTGGAATATGGCAGGTGCATTGCACAGTCCTTGTAGTATTTGGGTAGGTTAAAAAAGACCTTGACTAGTGATGATGGCGCATTTTTCTTGCTCCATGGGAGGTAATTCAATTTGCCAATATCCAGAGATTAGATCCATTGCAGAGAAGAACTTAGCGCCTCCCAGGCAATCAAACACATCATCAATACATGGAAGAGGATAAGAGTCCTTCTTAGTGATGTTATTGAGCTTGCAATAGTCAATGATAACACAGTTACTCCCATCTTTCTTCTTAACTATGAGTACTGGGGACAACCACAAGCTCTTGGATGGGACAAGTAGACCCAATTAGACCAGCTTCTCTATTTCCTCATCTACTGCAGCGTCAGAGGCACTAGAACGTTGTATGAGACAAAAGCAGATAGGGTGTTCTTTGCCCGTGTCAATGTGGTATAGTGTGTTACGTGCACACCCAAGATTGAAGTCATCCTTGGCAAATATCTCCTTGTATTTCTCAAACAGGGCAAGGGCTGCGTCCTGTTGAGCAACAGTGAGTCCTTGTAGTTGCTCTCAGGGGATGATGGTGCATACAGCAGGTGGTATTACTTCTTCCAAAGGAAGGCCAAACTCATCCAGAGTGCCAAAATTGTGTATCTTCATCACTTCTTTTACCGGTAATAGATGCAGGTACACCACCACTTGATGGCGTTTTACCTCAACAGGAGAGTGATTGAGGTTGGCAAATAACACCTTTATGGGCCCATGATTAGGTAGCACAATGCCAGGTGCAACCAAGGGTTCTAGCCTAGAGCAATTCTGGGGGGTTTCTATTTCCCTGTAAAGCCCTTGAGGGATTTGTAAATCTAATTTGACATCTATTAGCACCCAATGTCCAGCTAGAATAGTGTAAGAAAGTTGGAGCGCAATAACAGACCCTTATATTCTTCAACTTGAGTGGGAAGATGTTTAACCTGACGCCCCAATTTACAATACTTGACTGGGACAACACTGTTGCAATATGCAAGGTTAACATAGGGAGTGGTTTGGCTACCCATCTCTGGGTTTGTTTGGTTGTAATACAGCAGAATTGCCTGTCCTAATATTTCAAGGACATTGTTCTCAAGGTCAGTCTTTACTCCATAATGTTGCATGAACAAGGTCCCAATCAAGATATTTTAGTTCTCATTGGGTAGCACTATAGCTGGGGCAGAGACTGCCAGAGAGCCAAAGCGTAAGGGGAGCGCACTGTATGCTCCTTAGGCAATGGTACAATCTAGTCCTGCTGTACCATATGATTTCTTGTGATCAATATCTGGAGAAATCCCAATTTGCCGTACTAACTTAGAGGACACTATATTTATAGGGGCCCCAGTGTTGATGATAGCTTGTACTTTGAGTTTATTCACAAAAATATCTGTGTAAGTAAACTCAGAATAAGAAGAACCAATATTGTTTACTAAGTGGATGTCTAAATTGTCAGCAGTGGAGATAAACTTGACAATACTGTCACATAGTTTGGGATGGTGATCCTTCATTGTCTCCATGGAGATGGCCACATTGAAGCCCCTAAGAGGGGTGGCGTCACCTGAGTGTTGAGGTTTCATATCAGGCGCGTTGTCTAATAACTGGCAAGTGTAAGGCTTGGACACTTCCTTAGTGGCCTCTTGAGAGGCCTGAACCTTGGAGAGGGTCTGTACCATATGCACATCATTGACAAGGACCTGATGGAGCGCATTCCCCAAGAACCTGGTGTCAGGCGTAAAGAGTAGGTCAGGTGGAATGTTTGTCGGTTGCGTGGATGTAGAGAGCTCCTCCTCTACTCCACGCTGACTTTTTCCTGCACTTCAGGTTCCAAGGGGGGCAACACGTGTATGCCCATCTTTGAGTTGCAACTAGAGGCATGATGGCCCTTCCGGTTGCAACAGTGACAGATTACTTTGATGATATTGGGCTTTGATGGGGACTTGTTGTTGTTGATGGGAGCCTCTGAGCACCCTGGATAATTGGAGACTGGGCAGGGCTTTGATCCAGTGTTGGGGGGTCTAAAGGTGTCACCACACTGGCGTAAGTAGCGTACCATGCCGTCTAAAGTGCAGTTGTCCTGGAAAGCCGGCATGAGAGTTTGGTACAAGGCTTCATAGGGCTTTACTGCGGCACGTAAAGCTATATGGGTGTCGTGCACGGTCAGGGATTCTGAGCCAGTGAGGATCTGCGCCTCAAGGTAGAAACAATTGGCAAAGTCAGTGATTTTCTCATCTTTTCTGAAACTAATCATCAAGAACTCATTCTTCCTCTCAGTAATCCGAGCAATGCTACCAAATTTGTATAAGAGCATGTTCTTTGCCGCTGCAAACAACCAATTGTGTTTGGGCATGTGCAGGATGATTAAATTGGTACTAGCTGCATCCAATTGATTGAGTAGTATGGTGGCCTTGTCTTGGTTATTGACCAGTACATAGACATCTCAAAAAGACAGATGAAGGTGTGTACATTGCCCTTAGGATCAAACTTGGGCAGGTTCATTGGCTTGAATTGCGTAGGGGTTTTGTCCTGGGGACAACAGCAAGGGGGAGACTCTTTGCAGCGGCTTTGGTCAAAGAAGTTGGTGCGAGAGCTCCCGGCTGGGCCAGTCTCCCTGGGGGCTTGTGGAGTATCAAAAGGCGTGGGAGGGACAGCAAAGACTTGTGTGAGGCTTTGGCAGCCTGAGGAGAATAAGGTAGCCCTGTTGTCATATACTGAACTGGAAGTGGGCTGTAGCGCAGCGCTTTCCCCAGAAGGCATTGCAGCAAGGCCAGGTCCTCCCAAGTCTTGGCCAGTGCAGCGGCATCTGGTGTCCAACAACTTGGCCCAAGTATCTGCTATCTCTATCTCTGCATTTTGGAGGGAAGAGCAAAGGCGCTCAATCAACCTAGCACACTGAACCATTCCTTTTCAGAAGTCTTCTATGGCTTCACGCTGGGAGGCAGAGTGCTCATCATGTCCCCTCAGTTCAGCTTGTAATTCCTCCATCTTGGCCTTGAGGGAGGTAATACTCTGCTCTCCTTTGTTGCATACTTGCTTCATTTCCCAGAACATCTCATTATTTGTAGCCGCAATATCCTCTACTTGTTGCTGTACTTGGTGAAGTTCAGAGTGACAGTGACCCTCTGTGATTGAATCCTTTACAAATTTGGATGAGAACTCCTGGCGTAGCTGGGAGACCTCTTCTTGGATGATTTCCTTGATATGATTGTCATATTGTATGAAGTTGTTTCAGAGTGCCGGAACCTCAGCCTTGGCAGCATTAGCAATATTACTGGACTCCTCATTCTCCTGCCAAGCAAGGCGTTGCACCTTATTGATATTGTCAGTGTTGTTGGCAATCTTCTTGTTCAGGTCACGCAGACAACTACCTTGTTGCTCAGGGATGTGTCATGCTTGGCAAGAAGGTCATCCATGTTGCTCTTGGTTATGTGAGCCCCTGCTATGAACTGTTCAATGTCTATGGCGTGACAGGTAACGTCCTGGGCCCAGGTGGGGCTCAACCCAAAATTCTTCAGAGTTGATTCTATGATATGGACCAAGCGGCTATTTAGCTGGTGGGTGAGATCCTCCAGCTGACGGGCCAGGGTGGCTTGGTTTTCCTTGTTTGCTTGAGTGTAAGCTGGATCTCCTCAAACCCGGAGTCCAACTGTTGTACTAGCCAGTCCTGGTAATGGTGTTGGTGTTGGTGTTCCGCATATGTAACCAGGTCTTGGAGCTCCAAATGATGTCAGGCTTGTACTCCCAATAATTGATGTAATGCAGGGTGTACAAATCCTTGCAAGTAGTCAGTTGCCCTCTTGAGGGTGGGAAAACATTCAAGGCTCCCTTTGTCAGTTGCCAGATAGCTACAAAATATAGCCATGAGGCGTTGAGCCTCTGGCTGTTGGTGGAAGAGGGACAACTGAGTGTTGGTGGGCTCCTGGATAAGCTGATATCCAAGGAAAAGTCCAGAGGCCACTGATGCCAGGTCTTGGAAATTGACTAGGGTAAGGCATGCCAGCGGTACCATGGGAACTCCAGTGTATTGTTGGGAAGGAAGTATGGGTAGGTCTTCTACGTTGATCACATCCTCCTGCTGACAGAAAAGCTGGTCTCTCTCAACAACGCTAGTTTCCATTACTGAGTAATGTTACCCAAATCCAGCTAGGTCTTTGGGGATAGAAGGAAGCGCATCAGACTTGGAGGACAAAGGTTGGTCAGAGTGTGTGGTCCCCTGTAGTGAGCACCACTTGTTGAAAATTGGCGTATGCCAGCAGATTCAAAAGAAGAATTAGGAGGCAGGGGCACACACTCACTATGTGCCTTTGAATGTGAAGATTCAGAAGACATTGACCAATTTAGATTGTAGTAGTTAACTTTATTGGGTCCTATACAAGTAGGTAAAATCCTGCCCCTTGGTGTTTACTGCCAACGCCTTATATAGGGGTATTCTCATATTACTAATCACCAGTGACTGGCAATGTCTTCTAGGACATTCCAGCGCACTGTAGAGTCTGGGTTGGGTTGGCAGAAAAAGGGACAACCTTCTATTTTAGGGCACAATCCTGCAATGCTATGGCACCTAGCACAAGAGTGCCCTCTGCTAGCGCACCAGATATCACGCATATTTGGTATACAGAAGCTTCTATATTTGGACCTGGTGCCTTGGCTTTATTTCTTCTCAAAGCTGGCACCTTGGCGCTTGATGTAAACTAGAGTGGTGCTCTGGCGCTTGCAATTAATTGTGTTGGCGCCTTGGCGCTCAATTTTAATTATGGCGGTGCTCTGGCGCTTGCAAATAATTGTACTGGCGTCCTGGCGCTTGATGTAAACTAGAGCAGCGCTCTGGCCCCAAGAATATTTAATCCCGGCGCCATGGCACTTGTTATTTAAGGTGGCGGCGGCGTGGCGCAATATTCCTTGGCAACAATGTCATGGTCCACTAATCATGTATTTAATACATGATAAGTTGACACTAATTTCCAAAAGGATAATTGATTGGCCCTGGTAAATTGTCAATAGCTGCCTAATGAATTAAGCTTTCCACAATCCCTGGTCAACAATTCTTCACAAGTCCCATGTTCAATTACCCCACATTTTCTATCCTAGCCCAGGGGAAAAGGAATTCTATTGCCTAGGGTGCAGGAAGTTTGCCTCTAGTAAGTCTGCCCAGAAGGAGTGGGAGAAGGTGACAAGGCATTTGGAAATGACAAATAGAGGAAGAGAGTTCATTGGGGGAGAGTTTGCAAGATTATTACAGGATTGGTATTAGCCTACAGAAGGGCTGGTGCCTGCTGAAGTACAAGTGTATGATGAAGACTCTTGCCTGGTGATTGGGAAGGTACTGGAGGAGTTTGCTCTTATGCAAGCCAAGTATAAGCTCCTAACCCATTATTCACCACTGTTGGAGAATGACAACTCCTCTAAGCTGGTCCCTGGCTATGACCCAAACACTTTGGGGACTGGTGACCAGGAACCCCACAGTTTCTATATCTGTGATTTGAAGTGAATAATATTGTATCCTTTCTAGTTTTGGATGATTTTAAAGTTTAATCACTTTTTATGTCTAATTTTGGTTATTCAGATTGAATTTTCCATTTGATTTTAGTTGTGGTGAAGCTTCTTGATTTGGGTTGGTGTTTCCTAGTGTGCTTACTGTATATTAAATTTGGATTCCAGTTCCCGTAATTAATATCTGAGTTTACTAGTGGCATTCAAAAGTGATTTGAAATTTGGTTCTTGGATTTGACAATCCTGCAATTTCAAAAAATATAGTAAACTTAATGAAAATGGCTGATGGATTTGAGCGCTTCAAATCTGATTCCAGTTAATTCATTTTGTCCATTGAAAATATGCAGTTTGACTTGAACTTTGCAAAGAGTCTATGAATTCCTGTATTTTTAAAAAACCAAATAAAAATACAAAAAAATCAATTTAATTAAAAAAAGGCCATCCTGTAAAAGTGATTCAAAATTTGGACCAAGGATTTGACAATCCCGCATTTTTATGTTCAGGTTCTGAACTTACAGTATGATGAGGGTGGTACTGTCCCAGTTGATGTGATATTTTGTTTTTCTCATTCAGTCTAAGCCAAGTACAACATTGTACTTGGGGATTGGTATGATGGGGCCGCTAATTGCCATTTGTACATCTCCAATTTGGTCACAGAAAGGTTTTGCCTCATGGGTAACTGGTGTGCTACAGTTGTCCGCCATGATGACTTTCTTGATGCTACTTCAAGTGGTAGGTAACTTCATGAAGTCTGAAAAACTCTTGTTGATGAGAGATTAATCTGCTTCAGTGTCAAATAGCTCTATGCCCTGGTATTGGCAAAAGAGGAAAGGATAAGTGAGGAGTTTATTTCCAGTTTGGGCAGCAAACAGTAGAGGATTTCTGGAGGGAACTTGTTATGGTGATTGAGTTCACATCCTGTTCTCTGTACAAGTCTTGTGAAGTGAGGGAGGGTGGCTTGCCTAAGCACTCCCCTGAGCTTTTCTCTCTTTGTTGGTATCTTTGGTGCTGGCCTGGTTGGCTTGTGCAGTGCAATTCCCAGTTTGAGGCTGGGTACAGTGAGCTTGGTTGTTTTTCTTATTGGGGCAAGGTTTTCTTCTAGATGCAGGGTTTTCTTTACACTTGTTGGTGGCGTGTAGGTTGTCAGACTTCTGAGCTGCGCATTTTCTCTCTAGGAATACATCCTTGAGGTTCTTGCAGCAAGTCATGTCAAACTGACGTCTAATGTGTGTGGGAAGGCCATTGTAGAAGTCTAGGCGCGGCCCAAGTTCATCAAAGTTGATGGTGTTGGGTACTTGGTCGTGATGTCCTTCATATGATGCAATGTATTTTTCAATAGTTTCTGTCATTTCAAAGGTTTGAAGCTTGGTCATGATCACTATGTCCAAGTCCTTCATGGAGAACTTTTTGAGGAATGTGGCCTTGAACACTTCCCAATTTTCCTTCTGGTCAGGGTGTTGGGCTAGCCATTCAGTTACAAAACGTGAGGCAGTCCCTGTGACGTGGAGGGCAATCTTGCTGACCCAGAGACTTTGGGGATACTCTACTTGTTCAAACTTGCTTTTGGTGCTGTTAATCCAAAAAGAGGCGTTTTCACAGTGTAGTCCTGCAAAGGTGCCAATTTCAGTGGTGTGTAAGCGTTAAAATACAATATTGGGTATCTCAGGTTGTGTAGGCGCTGTTGTGGTTAGTGTGGTGGAAAATAGTCTGTGGGCTTTGAGAGTGTTGTACTGGTTAATGGGTATAATAAGGAGCGCCTTTTGGGGAAGCTTCAAATATAAAAGTAGGAAGAGAAGAAGTATATTTTATTGGATAATACTTTAGACTTATATAGTTTTAGCTGTGGCGGGGATTTAGTTGGATCAAAACAAGGGGCTGGTCATGTGCTGGATGGGTTTGAGTTGCTGGATACCTGGACAGTCATGTGATATTGATTTGGTGCCATTTTTAGTATGTCAAATAGTATATTGGAAAGGCACCAAATTGGGTGATGACTGGATGTTAGGTGTGATGGCAATAGCCGGAATACTTGTACATCCAGACCCTTGACACACCCCTCCCTTAAGGGGTTACTTGGGTACATCAGGAGGGGGCTTTGTCTTGACAGCTGCCGCCTGATGTTCCTGGAGTTGTTTATTAGTGGGCACCAACTGGGTCAAGTGTTCCCCTTTGCTAGGGCGGAGGCAAGATCTGTGATACTTTTTGGTGATGGTCTCTTTGGCACCCTGGAACTTAACCAGTTAGGTGTTCCTGTCTGGTTGGTATATGATGATTCTTCCTGGTCCTCTGCGTACTGAGTCTAGCTTCTTTCTGTTCCCAGCTACAACCCAGACAGGGGAGTTGATGGGAAGTGGGTCCTCTGTTGAGGTTACCTTTTGGGCTTTGAGTCTTTTTGTTTCTGCCAATTTGGCTTTGAGGCATATGTGTTGTAGAGCTGGTTTCTGTTCTACTGTGGGAGGTTTCCCTGGGGGGATCTTCACATACAGTTGATTATTGTGTGTGACTATTTCTGGCTTGTACCTGTATGTTAGTTCAAACAGTGAGTAGCCTGTCCCTTGATTGGTACAAACCCGGGATACTAGTAATGCATGTTTCAAATAGAGTGGCCATGTGTCTTTGGCTTTGACATCCATTATTTTCTTCAGGGTTCTGATAAGGCTGCCATTCAGGCATTCAACTCTGCTGTTGGCCTGTGGCCTGTAGGGCAAGGTTGTGAAGTGTTTGATGTTCTTTGTTTTTAGATTGTTGTTTACTACGTGGCCTGTTAGCTCTTTTGCTCCATCTGTTATGATGTAGCCTGGAGTGCCGTAGTCTGCTATGATTGCTTTAATGATGAATTGATTTATTGTTTCCGCCTTGTGATCTTTTATTACCCAGCAGATGGGCCAACATGTGGCAAAGTTGATGGCTACAATTAGGAAACGTTGATTTTTTTTGGTTTCCGGGAAGGGTCCCACTACGTCCAGTCCCCAAACCTTAAATAGTTTGGGGTCAGGTACTGGGTTGACTGTTGGCTGTGACGCCTTGGTGCTGGCATATTTTTCACACACTGTACACTTCTTTAGAACATTGATTATGTCTTGCTTCAGGTTAGGCCATCATACTATCTCTTTTAATGTAAGATATAGGTTGTTTGCCTTTGTGTGTCCTAGCAGATGGTGGTGTCTTAGTATAGTGTTAGCTCTTTGTGCAAGTGGAATGTATGATATGTGTTTATCCTTGATGATTCAGTATACCATGCCATTTGATACACGGAAATTTTTTTCATTTCTTACCAGCGTATCATGGGTTAGTTGATGTGTGGAGGGATCCTTTCCTTTTGTTTTGTACTCAGTGTTGTATAGGTTGGGCCAGTTAGGGTCCAGGTGGTCAGGGTGATCCTCTCTTGGCTGGCATAGCCTAGAGAGAGCATTGGCCGTGACCAGCTCTGCCCCTTTTTTGTATTGGATGTCCAGGTTAAGCTGCTCCAGCAAGGACATCCATTTGGCTTTGCGCTGTGCGAGTGTGTTCTGAGTTTTGAAATAGATTAAGGATTTGTGGTCAATTAGCACTTGGACGTTTAAGT
Organism: Entomophthora muscae; assembly: GCA_014839935.2. NCBI lineage: Eukaryota > Fungi > Entomophthoromycota > Entomophthoromycetes > Entomophthorales > Entomophthoraceae > Entomophthora > Entomophthora muscae. The sequence continues at coordinate 100,658 of QTSX02002855.1, read as the reverse complement.
GTCCTTTGAGATAACATCTCTATTTTTTGCATGTGTGATATATTGCTAGTGATTCTTTATTGTGTATTGGGTACCTTTGCTCAGTGTTTGTTAGCTTTCTGATTTTGTAACATACTGGCAGGAAATCTTGCTGCCCTGGCTGACAGATGCGTAAGACTGTGCCAATGGTGGTGTCACTAGTGTCTGACTCAAGCTCATGGCACCCATTGTTATTAGGGTATTGCAAGATTGGTGCTTTGATCAAAGCTTGTTTTAATAGCTGAAAATTCTTGTTGCATTCTGGAGTCCAGATGGATTTCTTTTTAGCATTATCTTTGGTTAGGTCATTGATTGGTGTGGTGAGCTTTCCGCGGTCTTTGATGTATTTCCTTATGTAAGCTACCATACCAAGAAAGCATCTTACTTGTTTCACAGAGGTGGGGCGTTGCATGTTATTTATGGCTTTTATTTTATCTAGGTCTGCTTTAATGTCACCATCAGAGACAATGTGGCCCAAGAACAGGAGTTCCTTTTCCATAAATTGGCACTTACTAGGCTTAGTGTATAGCTTGTGCTTTGCAAGTCAATCAAATGTCTTGCAGACATGCGTGAGGTGTTCCTCTTTTGTTTTTGAAAATATGATGATGTTGTTTTGTAACATAATGTGTTTGAGAGTCCGTTTAGCACCTGGTTCATCATGGTGACAAATGTCGCTGGGGCAATTGTCATCCTGAAATTCATTACTTTACATTTGAACAACCCAAATTGTGTACAGAACGCAGTCTTTGGTATGTCTTTCTTTTTAACTTCAACTTGGTTATAACCAGATATGAGGTCAATTTTTGAGAGAATTTTTGCTCTGGAGAGTCTTGCAAATAAGTCTTCTATGAGGGGAAGTGGGTATTTATTTTTTACTGTACTTGTGTTTAGTGCTCTGTAGTCAGTAACTAAGCAAAGAGATCCTTCTTTCTTCTTTACAAAGAAAATTTCTGCCCCCACAGAAATTCAGACGGACGGATGAATCCTTTGGCTAGATTGTCCTCAATGTGAGCTTTAAGCGTTTGGGTCTCCATGGGAGAGAGTCTGTAGAGGGGTGCAGGTTTGGGCATGGCTTTGCATAAGTTGATGCCATGTTTGGCCTCTTGTTTGGGAGGTAACTCTGTGAATTCTTCCTTGAATACATGGGTGTATTTGTTTAGGAGTGCCACAACTTCTGGGCATTGGATCTTTTGTGTTTGTATATTATTAAATTCAGAGTACCTCATTATGTGGAGGGTACTATCTTTGGTTAGGTGTTCAGCGTCATCTTGATTTATGACTTGAACAAATATTGTGTCTCTTAGAATGAGGTTGTTGGGTTCTTTGAGAATGTTGAAATTGACTTCATTGTGTTTGATGGTCATGGTTTTTGTTTTCCAACATACGCTGGGGTTCACTTGGGTGAACCAGTCCATGCCTGCTACAATGTTGTAGTTCATGTTGTTCATGACAAGTCCTTTGATGGACGTTTGTATGCCTTGGAGGTCAATTCTGAAGGGTGTTGTTTTGCCTTCAAGTAGAACTTTTGACTTGTCTGCCATTCTGGCGTATTTAAAGTTGGATTTGACAACTGGTATTTTGTACTTGTTTACAAAAGGTCTGCTAACCATGGTGTGCTGTGCACCAGAGTCAAATAAAATTTTATGTGTATGAGATTTGTAAGTGCATGGGTAGACAAGAAGTTGTGAGTGATCTTTAATTTTTATGTTCATAAAAATGGAGGATTGTTGGACACGTGGGATACAAGCAGCAAAGTTTGTGCCTTGGTACAATGTCTTGTCAAGTTGGGGGAAACAGGGGCACTTAAGCCTGTTTCCCCTCCTCTTTTCCCTGTTCCTCTGTTTTGAGACCTGCAAGGTCAGAGAATGTGGGGTCAGATTTGTAGCGGGTTGCTACTTCAGCGTTGTTAACTTTGGCGGTGTCCTCTTTCTTGGGACAGGAGCGGTTTGCGCTTTGGCTGCAATTGCCATTGTTACAATTGAAGTTGTTGTTGCTATGATTGGTATTTTGGTGTTTATTGCCATTGGCATTTTCTCTGCCATTGCTGTTTGAGGAGCAGTTGCCGTTGTGTGCAGCATATTTCATGTTGGCGCGTTTTCAGCGTGCTTGGCTTCAACAATGAGCGCAGGCATGGAGGTGTTAGCCTCTGGGCGGATGAGGGCAGCAACAGAGGGTTTCATTCTGTTAATGAATGATGCTCTGGTGTGTACGTTGTCAGCTTGTGCTGGGTTTTGAATTTTACGGTGTATTTTCTCAAATTTGTTGGCGTAAACTGCAATAGTGGTCTTCTGGGGAAGATCACTGAGCTGTATTGCAATGTCTTGGAGTGATTCAGTGACACAAAAATTGTGGGTGATGTCAGCTTTGAACTCTTCCCAGTTGTCAAGCTGGTTGTCAGTTTGTGAGCCAACCCAGGTGGCAAACCAGTTATCTGTGGCCTCGTATAAGCGCTTACTGGCTTCTTGGACCCATTTTTGGGGGAAAATGCGGCTGGCGCAGAGTTTAGCGGCTGAGTGGTCTAGCCAGTTGATGATGTTTTCTTTGTTTTTACCAAAGAACTTGTTGATACCAATGTACTTGGTGTTGGCAACTTCATCTGTGATAGGTGGTTGTGCATTTGTTTGTGGTTGTAGAGAGCAACTGTATTGAATTATCTTGGCACATGCTTTGGGCATGACCAGTCCTTCAAATACAGTGCATCCACTAGGAATATCTTCATCAATGTTGTAGGCGCGTAAGTGCGTTTTCCAGGTATCCTGGGATGTGGCCTGGTTGAGTATGTGGGCGAAGGTGGGTGAGTTCTGTTCAGTCATTTTCTCTTTCATTGGTGTAGTCAAAAACCGTAGTGCTATCAGTGATAAGGAGCGCCTTTTGGGGAAGCTTCAAATATAAAAGTAGGAAGAGAAGAAGTATATTTTATTGGATAATACTTTAGACTTATATAGCTTTAGCTGTGGTGGGAATTTAGTTGGATCAAAACAAGAGGCTGGTCATGTGCTGGATGGGTTTGAGTTGCTGGATACCTGGACAGTCATGTGATATTGGTTTGGTGCTATTTTTGGTATGTCAAATGGTATATTGGAAAAGCACCAAATTGGGCAATAACTGGATGTTAGGTGTGATGGCAATAGCCGGAATACTTCTACATCCAGACCCTTGACAGGTACAAGGACGTTATTGTAGATGCCAAGGCCTGCAGGAACGTCTTATCCTATTTTGTAATCTCTCCAGCTGTTAGGAAGTGACATTGTTTGGGTTCTTTTCTTGGGAGGAATTTTTCCTTTGAGTTGGGTAGGTATGAATAACCTACCTGTGCTATCACTGTCAAGTTTATACTTCTGAGAAGTATAATAAACAAAATAAGGTGAAGATTTAAGGAGAGAATGATACTTTATTAAATATGAATATAGAATATTATATAGTATCATGACAAGCCACATGTTGTCTATGTACGTCAAGGAGGTCATGGGGCTTATCTTAGTGATGTTCCTCTTGAGTCACGAGGCTTAATCAAGTTGTGTTCCATTTAGGACCTGGATTGAGTGATCCCTGTCATAGATGGTTAACTGATAATGGTGCCACTTGTTTATTGGCTGGACAGTGAACCATTCAGTGAGTTGTTCAGTGATTTACTTGGGGTGTTAATTCCACAAGAGGGAGTAATCAAAGATGTTGCAACAGTTTACTATATTTTTATTGTATTTTTAAAATCTTTGGGGTTGCTTTAAGGTATATTGTGTGTATTTTTAATTTTTTATATTAAAAATGTTTAGGGTATAGTGTACAATTAATTAAATTGTTTCAACATCTAGAATACAACATTAAGATTAAAATGTGAATGCTGTTTTTTAAATTTGAATTTAATTCTGTTTCCTTTATAAAAATCAAAATCAAAATTTGAATGCTATTTTTGACTTTGAATTTAATTCTGTTCTCTTCATAAAAATTAAAATCGAGATCGAAACTTATACTTTACTATAGTGCCAACATGTGCGCTGTTGCCAACCTATCCAATAGGCGTATTAAATAGTGTTACAGCTTAATAAAAGATGTAAAGGTTGGAAAGAATTTCTAAGCAAAATTTACAAAATAGCCTTCCAACGACTTGGCAGGGATTTAAAAGAATAGCACAATCTATTCTTCCTACAACCAAGTCTATCTTATAGACAATTATTCTGCTCAAGCACCTACCGGTCGCCGTCTCTAAGATGACAATAACAGAGTAACTACTACATGGCGAAAAATACAAACTCTCATCAAACTACGAAAACCCTTCCACAAGGATTATGTCTGAGCCCAGCCGAGTTATCAAACGCCTAAAACCCCAAGCTTACAGAGAAGTTAATTTTTGTGCATACAGACTTAAACCCCAGAAGTAGCTCATGAAGATCAAGGAAGGCTTATACCCTAAAAAATCTATCCACCACTATATATTTACACGGAGTACACAAGAACCTCTCGTTAGCTCATTCTCTTCCTCTGTTACCCACAAAACACCTACCAAAACCTGCCTCACTGGAAATGGTTATAATTAAACTAAATAAACTTGTTAGTCTCTAAAAATATTGAATTTGATATATTTAGATTTTATGTCTAAAACCCTTTTGTTTATAATTTACTATACTATAAAATTCATAGCATTTTTAATGGTAAAGTGATAACTTTGAATAATTACTTTTAGTTGTACTTCACAAGAAAGAAGCCCAATAAACAATTATGGCTCATAAAATTTAAAGGTTAAAATTACAAAGAAAAACAGTAAAACCAAATAATCATTAAAAACTTATACTTCTGGAAATAAAGAAAAATCCCAGAAAAAACTAGGGCTTTTTTAAAAGACAGTATAAGTTTTTTTAATTCTCTATAAAAGTCAAATTAGTTAAACTTCAGAATGATAGTGCTTTATTAATTTAGATTAATTGATTATTAGTATCACATGAGTAAAGTAGTTTTCAAGGTTGTGAAGATAATCTCAAATCAATTCAGCTCATAAGATAATCAAAAATCAATAGATTTATATTAATCATTGATAGATTATGATTTATTTCTATTTTATTCTGAGATAGGTTGAGTTTATTTGCATCTAAGCTGTTCTGCTTATTGTCACAGCTTTGAAGACTACTTTATAAAAGATGACTGATAATACTTGAAAATAAACTGAGTTAAAAGTTTATAATCAAAAATGAAATTCATGGCTAGAGTTTAGTTTTCTCAATATTATCAGGCAAAGTAGAGTTTGAATATTTCCTGGTAGTCCTAAAAACTTTTATAATTTAGTGTTTTCTGCAAAAATGTGAGTTCTTACATATTTTTAGTCTTCATTGTAGTAAAAATATCCTGAAATACTGTATTTTTAATTAGACTTATATTTTTACAATCAACACATGTATTTTATAGCTCTAAATATTACAAAAGATCAATTATTAATCTGTAAATTTTTGATAAATTGCTTTTTAAAGCTGTACTGTAAATTCAGAACCTGAATGTAAAAATGCAGGATTGTTGAATCCTTGGTCCAAATTTTGAATCACTTTTGTGAGATGGCCTTTTTTAATTAAATTGATTTTTTGTATTTTTATTTGAATTTTTAAAAATGTGGGAACTCATAGACACTTTGCAAAGTTCAAGTCAAACTGCATATTTCCAATGGACAAAATGAATTAACTGGAATCAGATTTGAAGTGTTCAAATCCATCAACCATTTTCATTAAGTTTACTATATTTTTTGAAATTGCGGGATTGTCAAATCCATGAACCAACTTTCAGATCACTTTTGAATGCCACTAGTAAACTCAAATAATAATTGTGAGAACTGGAATCCAAATTTAATGTACAGTAAGCACACTAGGAAACACCAACCCAAATCAAGAAGCTCCACCACAACTAAAATCAAACTAAAAATTCAATCTCAATAACCATGTTTAGACATAAAAAGTGAGTAACTTTTAAAATTATCCAAACCCAGAAAGTATACAATATTATACACTTCAAATTATGGATATAGAAACTTTGTTACTATTCAAGGCTAAATCAAGAGAAAATAACTACTCACAACTAAACCAAAACCTAAATAAATACATATTTAATCTAAAAATATTTTTTATTTTATTTTTATGAACCAACAATTGCATTTTCAACCAGCTTCTGCACCAGTCTGTGGGGCAGCCCTTCCACAAGGGCGTCTCAGAGGGTCCAAGAATAGACCCAGAACCTAACTCAAGGAGAGTAATGCCAACACACAGGCCTCTTAAGGCATCAGCGCCAGTCAATCACCTCCCACACCCTAAGCCAGAACAACCAGCTTAAATTCTAGACAGAAGCCGCTCTCAAGGCCTGCCACAAAAGTCTTTTACACCAGGATCACCGGGAACACTGAGGTTACTTACACCTCCACTGTATACCCAGTTGTCACCTAGCCCTACACTCTTGATCCAAGAGTTGCCACTTCCTGCCCCCGCATTTTTGACATCTTCTATAAGCCATTGGCCACAACTGAGAAGCCATCTGCACCTGTGACATATGCCATCATTGATGGCGCCAGCGCAATCAAGCATGATCTCACCTTCTACATAAAGGTCCTCATCCTCTGTGTTAAGCCTGCCAGCCAGGATTCTGCGGTATCTGCCAAGGGCCGGCGTTGGTTGACAGATAGTGAGTGTGAAGCTATTTTCAACTACTTGAATGTGAGAATGACTGTCATAAAGTGATTGGTTATAAACTAGCTGTCATTATATTCACGCATTAATTTATTAAGCTTAGTGAACCAAAGGGCAATTATACTCTTGCCCTGGATGATAAATAGTCTGAATGATCAACTAGGTTATATTCCAAGTTCATATTAATTGATGATCATCTGATCATTAGTTTGATATTAGGCTAAGCAATAGAGGGAATTGGGCTGTAACCAGAGGATTCTGGTGTTCTATTGACTCTCACTAATCCCCTCCTTTACTATATAAATCTCTCCTTGATTAATTAAATAAAGATCAAATTACATAAACTTATACTTGTTATACGCATTAGGCTGAAAGATTTATCTTAGCTTAATCTTTAGTAACACATAAGGTCGTAGTTGAGTTAAGTGTTAGCAGTTATCAACCAACCAATAGCTGAAGTTACGACATTTGATGCTCAGTCTAGCATGCATCTGTCCAATGGTACTTGTTGCCCTGTTGGGAACTCGTCTTTTGTGCAGGGAGGTGATGGAGATGATCTTTTCCATGCCTTCTTTTGTCACCTCCAGGACCATCCTGATGGGCTTTTCTTGGATATCAATTGCCTTGCTGGAACAAGGGATGGTCTGCTGTCAGGAATATTCCTGACAACACTGTGATTCAGGATGATATTTTGTGTACAATTAATTATAAAAAACAAAATAAAAAAAGGCAGCAGTTCCCCCTTATTGGGGAAACTGCTGCAGAAAGCCGGGGCCAGAAAACAAGAATTAAAAATAAAAAATTTAATTCAGACAGGTTTTATACCCTGTCTGTGGGCCACGCAGCTGTCTGCAGGCTGCACGCCCAACTGCCAGGCACCTGCCGGCCACACGCCAAGCCTGCCAGCTTGCCTGCGCCCGCCGCCAGTCCCCCGCCCAGGCCGCCAAATGGGGAAATTGCCAAAAGGGGAAACCCAAAAAGGCAATTTTCCCAAACCCAAATGGAGGGGGAACTGCTGCCCAAATTTGGAATTTACCAAATTTGGGAGGGGCTGACAAGCTGCTCAAACCATCCATTCCTGCATTAACTGCAGAATTCAAAATTGGATGCATGAAAGCATCCAATGATACACCAAGCCAATGCAAGCCCAGAGACAACAATTCATTACCTGCAGCCCACTACCAATTCCCCCCAAAAGGGAATTCCAGACAACACCAAGTGTTTGGGATTCCCTGTCCAGTGTTTTACTCTATTCATGCCACCACAAGGATGATAGTATATAATAAAGCCAATTCACTTGATGGTAGTTTGTGCTATCATTGAGTGAAATCACCCCTCAATAGTATCACATAAATCAAAACCAGAACTTTACTCTACAAGAAAGTTAAGACACTAAGCTTTATCTGCCCTTTACCAGGATCAGAAGATGAACCATTTAATCTTCTCAGCTGTACTCACAGCCTGCCTTGGGATTGAGGGCCACCAATACAATCACCAGCATGGGCTGTACAATAAGCCACCCAACAAGTAATTCTAAAAGGAGCCAGCACAGCTAAACTCCTCTGAGCAGTACTCCTGGCCCATGCTGGTATTGCCCCGCTCCACCCAGCACGTAGCTATATACACCTGTGTATACTACGTGCTTACATATTTTGCCAGTAATTTCAGAAGATTTAACGTATACACCAAGGTCTTCAGATGGATGATGACAGTCTACCCCATCATGACAGCGCTCACAGGATTCCAAGTTACCAACTTGGTACCCTACTTTGCTAAAATACTCCCTCATATTCTGGGGCTTTACAGTATGATAGCACCACCACTGGGGCTTACACCAACGGCCTCAGGCTCAACCATGTTTGGATATCTTACCTTGATATGCCTTACATTCCTGATTTCCCTCCTACTTGTCTGTTATACTTGTCTTTGCTGCTTTCTGGCTCTCCAATCTAGAGGAGAGGCCACACAACCCACCAGTACCCACTAGGTTCAGAATGTTATCCTCAGTCAACTTTCTAAATCCACAATCTATTCCTCCAAGAAACAAGCAAAATTTACCCTGCTCTCCTTCTTGCACACCTTGTTTGAAGCAGAGCCAGCCCGCTTTACCACTGACATCCAAAAGGTTCTTCACGTGGCAAATCAAAACACCAGTCAACAGAAAGACTGGTTTTCTGCCATTGTACTAAAAGAGCTGGGGTTACGCCATGACTTTAACTCCTTCAGCCAGAAGTTGTTGGACTCAGTCAGCTCCCCTAAGGATCTAAACAATACCCGTCAGAAACTATACTCTCTGAGACAAGGAACATCTACCACTGCCCACTACACCAAACAATTCTCAAAGCTTAAGGAGGCTCTCAACCTGGATAGTGATGAAGCCTGCTACTTGTATTACGCAGGGCTCTCACCCCAAGTCCAGGAGTTCCTCTTTCACCATAAGCTTCCTGAGACTTACAATGAGGTCATCCAAGACGTTCAAACTTGGGGAGCGCAGTATGAAAATACCCTCCCCGCCAAGGCCACCCACCTCAACTCCGTTCAAGTTGAGGTTGCTGGACCACCTGCTGACGCTAAAGTCTCCCGTCTTGGGGTAATACCCAGAGCTGGGGGGGCTTTATGCTATCCAATGAAGAGAAGGCCTGCCACGTGGCACACGGTCTCTGTCTGTACTGCGGTCTTGCAGGTCACACAGTGATAAGTTGCTCCACTGCCCAGCCCAACCCCTTTAAACCTCCCTCAAATCCCCAGCCCCTTATGGTGGCTGAGGAAGGAGGTAATAAAGCAACTACTTCTCTCTACTCCACAGTCCCCATCACCCTGGCTTTCAATACCCAGAAAATACACACCACCACCTTACTTGACACAGGAGCCATGGGAAATTTCATCAACCACCTCCTGGTAAAAGGTCTTGGCAAGCAGGCCATACCAGGGGGAACCGCCAAGCTGGCTGATGGGAGCACTCCCCCAGTATACTGGGTCATGAAACCAACCACCGTGAAAATTGGGAGGATGAGGTTTGAACTAAACTTCTCCTCCCTAGAGAACCTTGCCTTCCCTGTAATACTAGGAACGCCTTGGTGGCAGGAAGCCAAATGCAACATCAATTGGGACACACATCAGGTCAACATCTCCAGTCAGGGCCAGACCAGTACAGCACCACTTGGGAGCAACTCCACGCCCACCAGCACAATCATGCCCATATCAGTGATTCCCCACCTAGATGAGATGTTAAAAGAGTACACTGACGTCTTTAGTGAAGTCCCAATGCATGGTCTCCCCAAGTGGAGAGCAAGTGACCTCAGGATTGACCTTCTACCTGGTGAAACCCCAAAATGGGGAAAGGTTTATCCCACCACACATGCACAAGGTCTGGTACTAAAGGAATACATCTCTGACCTAATGGCCAAAGGACACATAAGACAATCTCAATCCTCCTGCTCTTCACCAATCTTCTTTGTTAAGAAAGGTGATGGAGGACTACACCCATGTGTAGACTACAGTCTGCTCAACGCCATCACAGTGAAGGATTACTACCCAGTTCCCTCCGCAGAGCAATTAACAGATTGCCTGACAGGAGCCTACATATTTTCTAAACTCAACCTCTGCAATGCCTACAATCAGGTCCAAATTGCGGAAGAGGAAAAGTGGAAGACGGCAGTCAGAACAGTCTTTGGCCTTTACAAGTACCTGGTCATGCCATTTGAACTCTGCAATGCACCCTCTGCCTTCCGAGCCCTGATGAACAAGATCCTCTTTGACCTCTTGGATGTCTGTGTAGTGGTTTAACTAGAAAAAATTCTAGTGTACTCCAAGGATGAAGCCTCACACCTCTGTGACCTGAAGAAGGTCCTGGAACGCTTACGCCAGGACAAGCTATACTTCAAAAGAGAGAAATGTGAGTTCCTCAAACAAGAGGTAGAATTCCTGGGGTACACAATCTGGAAAGGCGGCTTTGCCATTGCGCCATCCAAAATTGCAGCAGTAACTGAATGGCAGATCCCAGACACCTGATCAAAATTGAGAGGATTCCTGGGGTTGGCTATCTTTTGCTGTAAGTTCATTAAGAATTTTGCAAAGATAGCGGAACCCCTCACGTCCTTGACTGCCAAAAGTGTACCTTACATTTGGACAGAGGAGGCACAGAAATCATTTGAGACCCTCAAAACTTCCTTCACAACAGCCCCGGTACTCCGACAACCTGACCCCAAGCTCCAATTTTTTTTGGAGACTGACGCTTCAGACTTTGTCTTAGGCGCAGTCTTGCTTCAGGAAGGGGAGCCTGGAGTATACCACCCTGTGGCATACTTCTCTAAGAAGCTGCTGGATTGTGAAAAAAACTACAATGTGTACAAAAAGGAACTCATGGCCATAGTTAAAGCTTTCAAATACTGGAGAAAATACTTAGAAGGAGCCAAGCACACTGTCATTGTCTGTACCAATCACAGGAACCTCTTATACTTCACAGAGAAGAGGAAGATCTGCCAACAATTCGCCAGATGGGCTCTGGATCTGTCTTCCTACGACTTCAAAATCAGTTACATCCCAGGGCACACCAACGACGCACCAGATGCCCTGAGCAGACAAGAAGATCACAATAATGGAGACCAGTCCTACAGCCATTTCAACACCCAACCAGTCCTAGACACCAACCAGTTCTTGATGGCTGTCCTTGGGGCCTCTCAACCACTCTCATCCTTGGAGGAGGAGGTGAAGAACACCCATAATGACTCCCCACTCATCCAGGACCTAGTTGCCAAAATAAACTCTGCAAAACCCAACCCCAACTACTCTATCCACAAGGGCTTCCTTTACAGACTTGATAGATTGGTGGTACCCCCAGGAGTCACTCAGAATCAGGTCCTACAGGAGTTACATGACTCCCTGCTAGGTGGTCACGGAGGAATCAATAAAACTATGACTTGTCATTTAATCAGCTACTGGTGGCCATCCATGTTTCCCCAAGTAAAGAACTACATCTCACAATGTGTCTCATGTATGAGGAACAAACACTCCAGACAGAAGCCACAGGGTTTGCTTCAATCCCTCCCAATCCCATCCATGCCATGGGAATCTATCTCCATGGATTTCATTACAGACCTACCTCCCAGTCAAGGGTTCACAGGGATTCTGGTTATTGTGAACCGCCTCACCAAAGCTGCAGATTTCATTGCTTGTTCATCAGGAATGTTGGCCACTGCCATGGCTTGGTTATTCCTTAACCACATTTACCGCCACCACGGTCTCCCAAAAGACATTGTCTCAGACAGAGGAGCCCAGTTTACTTCCAAATTCTGGGGAAAAATAATGTGACAACTCCAAGTAAAGCTCAACCTGTCAACAGCCTTCCACCCTCAAACTGATGGTCAAACAGAGCAAGTTAACCAGATACTGGAAACTTATCTCCGCGCCTATGTTAACACTAAGCAGGATAATTGGGCAGAACTACTACCCTTGGCCCAGTTTAGCTATAACAGTTCTTACCACTCAGGAGCCAAGATGTCACCATTCACGGTCAACTACGGTTTCTCTCTGCAAGGAATTCCCACTAAAAGCTGCCCAGGGACCGTACCTCAAGCCAACAAGTACTTCCAAAACCTAAGGGATACCCAGAAACATCTACAGAGTAACCTCAGAGAGGCCCAACAAAAGTACAAGGTCCAAGCCAACAAGCACCAATGTGCCAACCCAGAGTTTGAAGTAGGCTCCAACATGTATCTTGACACCAAGTATCTCAAGATTAACCAAGTGGGCAGAAAGCTAGGACCCTGCTGCATTGGCCCCCTCAAAGTACTTCAGCAAATCTCTGACACAACGTACAGAGTACAGCTCCCTGATTGCTCTAGTGCCCACAACATCTTCCATGTATCCAAACTAGAGGCAGAAAGAGAAAGTCCCCACGCTCATCAGACTAAAGACAGCAACCCCCCACCAACAATCCTACAACATACCCTAGAGTGGGAAGTGGAGGCCATACTAGGATACAGGAAAGTTTTTAACCAGGTCCAGTACCTAGTTTCATGGGTAGGGTACCCACTGGAATCAAACTCATGGGAACCAGTGAAGAACCTTGCCAACGCCCCTGACCTTATTGCCCAGTACCACCAACGGACAGGTTTGCCAAGAAGGGAAGGAGAAGCAACTGTCAGGAATATTCCTGACAACACTGTAGTTCAGGACAATATTTTGTTTACAATCAATTGTAAAAAACAAAATAAAAAATGGCAGCAGTTCCCCCTTATTGGGGAAACTGCTGCAGGAAGCCAGGGCCAGAAAACAAGAATTAAAAATAAGAATTTTAATTCAGACAGGTTTTATACCCCGTCTGCGGGCTGCGCAGCCAGCCGCCAGGCGCCTGCTGGCTGCACGCCAAGCCTGGCAGCTTGCGCGCGCCTGCCTGCTCCCGCCAGCCTGCCGCCCAGCCAGCCAGACCCTGCCTGCCTGCCCACCCACCACCGCCAGTCAGTCCCCCACCCAGGCCTCCAAATGGGGAAACCCAAAAAGGCAATTTCCCCAAACCCAAATGAAGGGGGAACTGCTGCCCAATTTTGGAATTTGCCAAATTTGGGAGGGGCTGACAAGCTGCTCAAACTATCCATTCCTGCATTAACTGCAGAATTCAAAATTGGATGCATGAAAGCATCCAATGATACACTAAGCCAATGCAAGCCCAGAGACAACAATTCATTGCCTGCACACCACTACCAATTCCCCTCCCAAAAGGGAATTCCAGACAACACCAAGTGTTTGGAAATCCCTGTCCAGTGTTTTACTCTATTCATGCCATCACAAGGATGATAGTATATAATAAAACAAATCACTTGATGGTAGTTTGTGCTATCATTGAGTGAAATCACCCTTCAATAGTATCACATAAATCAAAACCAGAACTTTACTCTACAAGAAAGTTAAGACACTAAGCTTTGTCTGCCCTTTACCAGGATCAGAAGATGAACCATTTAATCTTCTCAGCTGTACTCACAGCCTACCTTGGGATTGGGGGCCACCAGTACAATCACCAGCATGGGTCGTACAATAAACCAACCAACAAGTACTTCTACAAGGAGCCAGCGCAGCTAAACTCCTCTGAGCAGTACTCCTGGCCCACACTGATGTTGCCCTGCTCCACCCAGCACGTAGCTATATGCACATGTGTATACTATGTGCTTACGTATTTTGTCAGTAATTTCAGAAGATTTAACGTACACACCAAGGTCTTCAGATAGATGATGACGGTCTACCCCATTGTGACAGCGCTCACAGGATTCCAAGTCACCAACTTGGTACCCTACTTTGCTAAAATACTCCCTCATATTCTGGGGCTTTACACCTACCCAGCAACAGCTGGAGCAAGCCATTAGTGGTATGGACCGTGGTGCATACCAAAATGGGGAAGCCCACAAGAAGCTTGCTGTACTGCCATGCTATGGCACTACAGCCAAAGAGAAATCCCACAATTTCACAGGAATAACTCCTAATCAACTTCAATTACAGATGAAAACAATTGAACAAGCCAAGGAGTATATCCATAGTTTTGCACATCCTGCCATTTGCCACAACCGTAATCACTTGGGTTATCAACTGTCCCTGATCTCACATCAAAGAAATTTGATAAACAATCAGCAGGCTTTCCTCTGTTGCCTGTATGACAAGCTCACAAACTCTATGGCCAATATCAGTCATCAACTGAACAGCTTGGCAATCCACCAAAACTTCACTGAAAATTAATCAACACAGCTGGAGGAACACCTGACAAACTACGTGGTCACAATGGTTGGGACCATGCTTGAACACAAAGGGTTGGATAATAATTGGCTAGGCACAGTAACTCATCACGTAAAGGGGGCAGAAGCCTCCTTTTGCTACCTATGTAGCAAGGTCAAGTCGCTCAGCCGCTCTGTAAGAATGATTAAGGTTGGGGTTGCGTTGGAAGGCAACAAGGAAGCTACTGCCATTATCCTACAGGACATGGGGGAGTTATCCCAACACGTCAGTGAGATTGAAAAGGGCCTTTGTCAATCCCTCTCTGACTGCAACTATTTTAACGTGGAATTTCCTAAGCTTGCAAAAATGATTGACCACAATCACAACTGCACAGAAGAAAATCATGATAATCTGGAAAGATTAAGTGATAGTCATTGGGCTATGAAAGAAAAGAACAACATGTTGTTTGGAAACCAGGAATCACGTATGGAGAAGCTTGAGGACAAACTACACATAGCAAATTGCACAATAAAAGACCTGGCCCAAGAAGTACAATTGCAACATAGCAATATTCTGCATCTACAAGGACAAGTAGAGCAGCTACTTCAGGTGTATTTCAACCAGATTGTGTCTGATCCAGGACTACAGGCAACTATAAGAAGAAGCCAAAGCGTCTTGTCTACTGCCAGTCAGGCAATGTCAGAAGACCATTGCTCCTTCCATAGCTATGAGAGCAATGAAGACAAATTAGGCCGTACAATGAGGAAAGTCTATGTTGCAGAACCAGTTCTGGATAGCAGTGAAACACCTCTTCCTGGTGCTGCCGCCTTAACTTCCAGGACTAGCAATAACGCCAGAGATGCGGCTTCTGAAGCGCAATTCTGTGCCTCAAACCAGAGAAATACCTCACCTCTTCCCAGAAGAAGCTATAATTTTAGCACTTCTTCTGTTATCCAGAACTTTAAGTCAACAGATCTTCCAAAGTTTGACAAAAAAGCCAATGTCCACATGTTCCTTTGGTTATATAACAACTCTATGTATGGGACAGATGACGCCATGAAGAATGTGGCCATTTTTAATTTCTTGGATTTGGAGACCCAAACAATAATAATGCCAAAACTTTTGGAACAAGGCTGGACTTACAAGAACATATCCAGGGCTCTTATTGCAGAGTTTGGCAGCAAAGAGGCTCTATTTTGCCAAAAAATGAAGTTTACAAAAGGGAAGATAAAGAAGGGGGAAAGTCTAATGGATTTCTCAGAGCGCTTCTATTTGGAAGCACAGACCCTAGTCTCCATGGGAGCCACCACTTTTGTTGACGTAAAAGGAGCACTTCTTAACTATGTACGTCCCAATAGAGAGCTTTCTATTGCTCTCAAATCTGGAATATATGGTGCAAGAACGGTCCCTGAACTCATGCACCACTTGAGATCTTTTAAGGAGCAGTTTGAAGTTCCCTTTCCTGACTATAAGAAAGCCACTTTGTTCTATTCTACAGATTCCAAGGGCAAGACTTGGGATAGAGACTATCCAAAGAAACCAACAATTGTAGCTACTCCCCCAGTTAACAACATGGCAAACAACCACACATGCTACAAGTGTGGGCAATTAGGATATCTTTCTTGGGACTGCAAGCAACCCAAGGCTAATATTTGCCACCTGATCCAGGAAGACGGCGTGGAAAACAAGCTAGATGACAAGAAAGAAGACAAGGACAGAGAAGATGATGACAAGGAGTCAAAAAACTTCTAAGTAGTCAGGTTGAGGAGAAAACCCTGACTGCTAGTAGCACCTGACCCTCTCCACCTATTGACCCAGACCCCAACATCCCTGATTGCAGTGTTGGCCTGCTGGACCAAGAAGCCTGCCCCAAGGAATACTTGCCTGATAAAGAAGAAATAAACAAAGACTTGCTCCATAGAGTTTTAGCCGTCAACACAGTCACAAGGAAGCAAGCAATCTGTACGGAAAGCATACCTTCCAAAGAAGCTGTTGACATCATCTCTATACCCTACACTGAACAACTTTCCATGCCATACTCTGAGGTCACCCATGAGAGCAACAGTGTCTAAAAGTTGTCTCAACTATTGAGGTTGGTACAAGTCTCCACAAATCTGGATACCTTAAAATTCCTGAAGCCCAATCTAACTGCACTAGAGTTGTTTCTTGCTCAGTTTAAGGGTTTAGATATTCACAAAGTTACCAAAATTGCCTCTCCTCATTATGGGGAACAACATGACTGCACATACATTGAACTGGTGATTCATAAGCTCTGGGTAAGAGCAATTCTAGACTCTGGAGCTCTGGGAAATATTGTATCAACCAGGCTAGTCAAGAAGCTGAAACTTGCACCTGACCTAGATTACAATGAGGAGTTTGGTACTGCAGGACCCAACAAAACAAAGATGCTGGGAGCCTATTCATCTTTACCACTTTGTTTTGGTAAATTGGTGGTAACAGCCCCAGCAATAGTGTTGCACAACAAAAGCTATGATATCTTGATTGGAACAAGCTTCATGGCAACCTACGGGACTATCATCAACCATCAGGATAGTACTTTCAGAATTCTAGGTCACTTAGTACCAATGTTTTATCACAGTGACGGACCAAGGGATCTCCCTAAAAAGGAAATCCATTATATTGATATGGAGTACACTGATGGAGATATGCCAGTAGCGTACACCTTGCATCAGCACAAAATCAAGGTTCTACTTCTGGCAACTAAAGAGTACAAAGCATTTCCCTTATACTTCTCCAATGAATTCTCCATCCCAACAGGGTCTCAAGTTATACATAATGCAGGTCTAAGCCTTAAGCTTTCCTAAAGGTATGCATGGTGAAGTATCTGGACTCCATAATGGTTTGGAACTGGAACCTTGGATCCTACCTGGGATTGTCATGCCATCATTGGAAGAGATTCTGATACTCTTGGGGAACCTTTCTGATAAAACACTGAAGGTGAAGAAACACCAACTGCTGGGCTACATGAAGTTGGAAGAAAACTCTAGCCTTATGGATGTCACTCTCTTCAGTGAGTTCAGTGAATTTGCGCTACCTTGCAGCCAACCAAGCGTTCTGTTGCTTATTCTGCGCAAGTCTTTAAATGAACTAACAGAAGACCAAAAGGACCAAGCTATTCAACTCTTTGAGAAATATAAGTACATATTTGTGGAAAATGACCAAGACCTAGGTAAAGCTCTTGGGGTTGAACATGTATTGGATACACAAGGTACTGCTTCTATATGCTCTAAACCAATAAGACACAGTCTGTTCAACCAAGCCATTGTCAACAAAGAGCTTCAGAAGTTACTTGCTTCTGGCTTTTTGGTACCCAGCAAGAGTCCTTGGTCCTCACCACTTTTGATCATAAAGAAGAAGGACAGGTCTAATTGTGTGGTAATGAACTACCGCAAGTTGAACTCTGTCAAAAAAAGGATTCTTACCTGTTGCCACACATTGATGACACATTGGACAAGTTAGGTGGCGCAAAGTACTTCAGCGCAATGGATCTGATCAGTGGATACTGGCAGATTGACCTTCCAGTAGAAGATCAGGAAAAGTGCGCCATCATTACAGAACAAGGCCTTTTCCAGCCTACTAGGATGTCACAAGGACTCGCAAATGCTCCCGCAACTTTCCAACAAGCCATGAATTCTGTGATGGGAGACCTTAAGTTGACTTGTGTTCTGGTTTACCTTGATGACATTAATGTCTTTTCACAGACTTTTGGTCAACATTTGGACCATCTGGAGGCTGTGTTTCAACGTCTTATTGCTGCTAACCTCAAGCTAAAACCAAGGAAGTGTAACTTCTTTAAGGAACAGTTGGAATTCCTTGGTTATATCATCAGCAAAGATGGCTTACAGCCTGTTCCTGCTAAAGTTAAAGCTATCACACACATGCAAATACCTTCCAACAAAAGAGATGTTCAGGTGTTTTTAGGAATGATTGGTTACTGTAGACAGTTTATATCAAACTTCACAGGTCTAGGAGGACCACTATTCCACCTTTTGAATAATGATGTCAAGTTCTCATGGACTGAAGGATGCCAGAAAGCCTTTGAGGACTTGAAGGCCACTCTAGTGACAGAGCCAGTACTCTCCTATCCTAACTTTGAGCGTCCTTTCATTGTACACACAGATGCCAGGTTGACAGCAATTGGTGCTGTTCTTTCTCAGCTGAATTATGAGGACCAAGACCATCCTGTAGGGTATTGTATCCGTACACTCAATTGTCACAAAAGGAACTACACAATCACCAAGAGGGAATGTCTAGTAATCATTTATGCCTGTCAACAATTTAGAGTGTACCTCCACGGAGTACACTTTACAGTGGTAACTGATCATGCCTCACTTAAATGGTTGAAAACCCTGAAGGATAATGAAGGACAACTGGCACAATTAGCTGTTAAGCTACAAGCTTACAACTATGAGATAATCCATTGCTCTGGAGTCATGCATCAGAACACAGATTGCCTTTCACGTCTTCCTACCATAGCCTTGGTTTCCTCAGCAGCGGACAAACTCTACAACAAGCTGATGCTGAAACCTTCTATGTGGGGGGGAGGAGCCGCTCAAGATTCAGAAAATTCTAAAGTCTCTTGCAGTGGACACCCATGCCAAGGATAATCAGCTTTTTAAGTTGTATAAAGGGAAGTGGCTACCATACATTTGCTCACCCTTACGTACAGATGCAATAGTATCAGCACATTGTACTGTGGGCCATGGCGGTATCCATAAAACCCTTAACCTCCTACAGCAGCACTGCTATTGGGAAGGTATGCATTTGGATGTAGCAGAAACCCTGGCCGCTTGTCATGACTTTACAATAGAGCAATCAAAGGTCTCGCACTATCAGCACCAGCTAATTTGACCTGGATTTGCGTTTCATATTGTTGCTATAGACGTAGTAGGTCCCCTTCCACTGACTGCTAGCAAGAACAAGTTCATAATTGTAGCAGTGGAGCAGATTAAAAAATGGGTAGAAAAAAAAGCAATTCCTAATCAGTCAGCGTTACCACAGCCAAGTTCATTCTAGAGAGCATACTCTACAAACATGGCTGCCCACAAACATTGCTAACAGATAATGGGACAAACTTCACGGGATACATGATAACCAGGCTGAACAAACTTATGGGTATTTGTGGTACCCTGTTAATACCATATCATCCCCAAACAAATGGAATGGTAGAGAGAACAAATGGAAGTCTTGTACAGATCCTAAGGAATCTTAGCCACCAGCATAAAATGGAATAGGATACATATCTTTCAGCAGCTACCTTTGCGTACAACATAGGATTCCACAGGGCTACAGGAAAAAGCCCCTTCCAGCTTTTTTATGGTTGACAACCAAGCCTCCCGCCACATCTCTACAGTTTAGTTAAGACCAATGATCCCCTCACTCCCAACGCTTATTTGAAGAGACTAGCACAGACGCTAATCAAGTTGCAGTCTGAGGCGTACTCTACCAATTTAGCAACAAAGGAGAAAGATATGGATCATGCAGTAAAAACTTGGCCTACTCTTCCTGCATACAAAATAGGAAGTTTGATATAGTTCTACAGCAACCAAGGGTACGGTTGCAAAAGTAAACTTGCCTCACTATGGCAAGGTCCGGTCAAGGTAGTCCAGAAAGTGGTAGTAGATAGCTACACTCTCAAGAATCTGGAAATTGGCCAACTGATCACTTGAGTCAACGCACAATATATTTGCAAGGCTCCAAGTGATCAAGTATAAGCCCCTTTATGGATAACAATTCAGAAAAAAACCTAATGAAAACAGTCCATTGGTGGTTTCCTTTTTGCATCAAGAAGAGATAAAGATTATAGTAAAAAGGATTAGTATGGTTAGGCAATTGTTTCTTTATTGAGATACTATTGCCTCTAAACCCAGGAACAACTGGATGAGGACTTTGGCAATGGCTGCATAGATTATCCAGACATTAGGAAGCCAACAGAATGTGAATGGAAGAAAAGTAGAATCATTGACGGGAAGGAATTTGACACGGTTCACGCCAATGGAGTAAGGAAAAGCAAGTTCAAGCAAGATGCATTCCCAGAGAAGACTTTCTTGCTGGGCATATTACTTGGGTGTTTTGCCTTCTACTGAGTACATGACTCCCAATAGCCATTCAATATATTCAGGCATGTGGTGCAGTCTCTGGTGATAAACAACCTTGGAGCCACTGAGCACCAAGTTCCCTACCAATGCCATGGATTGTCTACTTCCCGTGCAACTATAACTAAGGAGTTCCAGAGTAGTGCCCATAGCTTGTTGCAATTGGTATTTGTGACTATCTGATTCATGCCACAAGGGCACTGGGCCAACTGCAGACTGAGGATCAGACCACGCTGCAAAAACCAGCTCCAGAAGCTCAAGAGCACAAGATATTTGATTGTCTGTCAAGTATACCCCATTGAAGGAGAAGTCCTGTAGGCACAACTGAGCATACCTTATCAGCTTCACCCTAGGAATTTGCCAATGAATGTTATTTCTAACTTTGAGTCTTTTTGTAAAGATCATGTAAGGATTTTCCAGAGCTAGCATAAGGGTGGACCACATAACTACTGTGCCGCGTAATTGTATAATGAGAATCCTCTCCCAACAAAGATAGGCAACCATTTTGATGAAGGAATATTGACTATCTTCTTGGACCACTACAGAAGTAGAGCTCACCTCACCTTTGTTCAAATTTTGGAGAAGATTGGTTAAGCTTGGTACAGATTCATTGGTTTTATCAGTTGGAGTGGTTGTAGCAGCTTTACTCTTGTTACTAAAGCTTCTCTTCTTTGCAATTGTGGAAAGCTGGCTAGATGTAGACATACTGGAGTCTTGCACTACCAGCTTAATCAAAGATGTACTAGGTTTATAAGAGACAGTACTGGACAAACCATAGAAAGCTGCGTCTATTTTGCCGCCTAGGATCTCAGTGAATTCAGCTTCTTCTGAGGCTAGAACAGATGAGTGTACATGTACAGTTCCAACCAGAATTTTGGGTATTCCCCTTTGGCCCTTGTTGATTCTCTGTTCTGGAACATTGTTGTATTGTACAACTGGCTTTCTGTTCCTTTTTGGGCAGTTTATCATACTGAAGAAAGTTAAAATACTTTTACAGTAATATCTGGTTTAATGGGGGGAAATGTTGTGAAGTGATTGGTTATAAACTAGCCGTCACTATATTCACACATTAATCCATTAAGCTCAGTGAACCAAAGGGCAATGGTACTCTCACCTTGGATGATAAATAGTCTGAATGATCAACTAGGTTGTATTCCAAGTTCATATTAACTGATGATCATTCAATCATTAGTTTGATATTGGGCTAAGCAATAGAGGGAATTGGGCTATAACCAGAGGATTCTGGTGTTCTATTGACTCTCAATAATCCCCTCCTTTACTATATAACTCTCTCCTTGATTAATTAAATAAAGATCAAATTACATAAACTTATACTTGTTATACGCATTAGGCTGAAAGATTTATCTTAGCTTAATCTTTAGTAACACATAAGGTTGTAATTGAGTTAAGCGTTAGCAGTTATCAACCAACCAATAGCTGAAGTTAAGACAATGACAGTTAAAGATATTGTGTCCCAATTTGGAGTCACAGCCAGGTATGTTGGCAAACTCAACGCCAAATATGGCAACACTGGTTGACTTTCAAAATCCATCAAGACTAAGCAGCAGCCCAGCCTACTTCAGCCCACCTATCTAAAGGCAATCAGGCAGTGGATGACCAAGGATTGCCACCTGGACACTCTTGCTGTTCAATCAATGCTTGCCACAGAGTTTGGGCTTTCTATCTCTAAAACCCTTGTTTATCAAGCAATGGTTGATTTGGGCTTCTTGTGGAAGATACTCAGAGTTTCTTTGCACAATAGGGATAGCAACAAAACAATTGAGGATCAACACATTTATGCCAAGACACATCTGGCACTAAAGAAGACAGGGAATGTCCAGTTCTTCTACATTGACAAATCATTGTTTTCTCCTCACTCAGGTTGAGGCATGGGTGGGTCAAGAAGGGGTTCAAGGATGGTGTAGCACATTGTGCAGCTTTCTATTCCCAGAAATATTCCATGATTGCGCTTATGGGTTCTTGCGGGTTGGACTAATATCAAATAATCAAGGGTTCTCACAATAAAAGGACTTTTCTCAATTTTCTCCAAGCTGTAAAGGAGTACCTCAGGATCAATTACAGTGGCACAATCAACATTGTTGTGTTAGATAATGTTGGACTCCACAAGGTGGATTTGGTTGTGTCAGAGTTCCCACTCATTGACAAAAATAGCCATTCAGCCAGCCATTACCTGGCTGACTGCCCAACAAGACTCCTCTTCCTTCCGCCCTATTTTCCATTTCTGAATCCAATCAAGAAGGTGTTTGGTTGGATCAAGAATAAGGTGAAAAAAGACCTCTCCCAAGACACTAAGAATCTATTCAACATTCTTGAGATCAGCCAATTTGCAATGCCACCCAATATGGTGGCATATTTTTATGAGCACTTGGAATCCTTCCTTCCAAAAGCCCTCAACTCTGAGCCAATCAGATAAATGGGTGCTATAGATTTATTTGTTTTTTATACTTATTTTGTTTTTATTAGGACTCAAAAATGATTAATTATATATTATGACTTGACGTTGAATTTTATTATAGACATATAAGAATACATACAAAAGTTAAGTAAAATTAATTATACTAGATATAGAGACAAATTTTTTTTATTATAATGCACTAAATATTGTATTGACTGTAGATTTAACAAATAAAAAATTAAAAAAGATAGAAATAGATTAATTTTATTTAAATAATTGTGAATCATTGTTGGTACTTTGGCTTTTTTAATCCACAAATTGGACCTCACAAGTCATCATCTGATCCTTAATATTTTAGTGCCATTATAGCCACATGACATGGAAACCAATGATTTTCATGTATCTCTTACTAATTAGTATTTATGATGCAGGTTAAGCATATCAAATATATTTATCAAATCATATTACAAGGAAAAAGTAATTCAAGTTCTAAACAATCACTTGTTTAGAACATAAGTGGAGCGGGCTGCTTGATGCGTGCCAAGCCTTTTGGTTCTTGAAGAAGAAAAGATGTTGTTTTTATTAGGTGTATTATACATGCTACTATTTGGATATCTGTATGAGGACAGATGTGTTTCCAATTGATGTGGATGATGACTGCAACTGATGGAGTTCCGTGGTTACTGAAACCAAATGAAAATAGAGTCCTGTTGTGAGAGAGGGGGGCTAAACTAACTAAGTTTGGATCCCATCCTGGTAAATAAAACCACCAAGATGCCGCCCAGTTGAGGACTGGGACAGCTGCTCAAAGAAGGGACCACAGGGAGGACACAGGAGATAGTTAAGAGAAGTACACATTCAAACCCATCAACTCAGTCCAGCAAGCAACCAGGGGGTACAGGTGGGAGCAGGAGGGGACACCTCAGGGACCTTAAGGGGCACTGAGTTGCTCTTCTCCAGGATGGAGATGGAAGACATTGACATTTCCCCACCCACAGGAGTAGGCAAGGAATAATTAACAGCATTCAAGTCCAGATTGTCAAAGGTCAAGCTCTTTACTACAGCCTCCCCAGAGAATTGAAGACCAATGGGGAAATCCAAGAGACTGAAAGGATTGTTGCCCACAAGCCAAGCAGAAGAGGAGATCTTCAACCATAAGTCTGGTGAGTTCAACCACAAAATCAGTAAAAATAGTGCCAAGAAAAATACCACAAATTTCAGGACAGGGAGTATCATGTTAGGAAACTCCACAAAACTTGGAGAAGGTTGGTAGGTTTTTTAACCTGCAAACAATAAAATTGAGGCTAATTGGGGAACCTACAAGTAAAACCAGGAAAAAAGTAGCAGAACAGGCTCCAGGAGCTTGGTATAAAGCTCAGGTGGCTTGGGCAGGTGAGAAAATAGAAAGTGGGTCCAAAAACAAAGAGATAATATAATATTCAAAGTAAAAGTAACTTTTTTATATTGAAATTTACTAAAATTTTAAGTTTGAAAGCAATTTTCAAAAGGTTGAGCGTAAGTATACAACAACTATATGCCAAAGCCTTTCTTAATAGTCCCAGAAGAGATGCTGAGTTTGAGGCGGGTCAACACAAGGTAAAGTTTAATATAATAACTAACACTTTAATCTTTAGATAGTAGGAACTCCAAAACAGGGGTTTCCAACCAAATAAAATTTTAAATTTAAGTACAACAGTTACTAAACTTTTAATGATATTGGAAAATAGACAAGCAGGAGACTGGAGATCCCCTTGCTGTGTTAAAAGGAGTGGGTTGCAGGGGAGGGTAAATTGCATGACTCTGGGGCTTGAATCCAATTGGCTGGTGGAGAAAGTTTGCTGATCAGGCCCAGGAGGACTGGAAAGTTTCCCATTAATTTTCACTGTCCCATATGATTGGCCAGAGGAAACTCCAGACATCTGAAATTCACTTGGGCTTTTGGGCATTGATGTGGCATCACCTGATTGGTTGGATCTGATAGTTTTCAAAAGTGGGTGACACCATGCCAACAAGTAGTTAAAATTAACCAACGTTCCTTCCCAGGGGGAGCAACCAGAGGCAATGGATCCGCGGGGTAGGCCAGCATAAATCTTTCATCAACTGTGTGTGCTAAATCCCCTAAAGAATTAAGGAATTTGGCTGATATTTTTGGGCCTTTCTTAGTACGTCTGGGGAAGATAGTGCAATACAATGTCAAGGGTGGCAGTAAATTTACACCTGTGGTCTTTGGGACACGGCACCGTCTGTGGTGATTTTGGCAGGATTCAAAAGCAAAAATAATACACTCTTATTGTACTTGACACTAATACTAATTGGTTTAGTAATAATGTTGGTGTTTTTTTTATTTTTTTCTGCCTTCCAAGTGATCTTGGAAGGACTTTTTATAGTGTGAAGCTAGCAGCCAGACTGGTGTCTAGCTGCAGACAACTCTTACTAGCTAGCCCATCATCCCCAAGCTACTAGTTTAACCTCCAGAGTTGGATTTTAAACCTGCATAAGGTTTTAGAATGAGGTAATATTCTAGGCTGCTGATTTCTCCTCTTTAGCCTAGATATCTCTTGACTTAGTTGAGGCCAACTAAGTTAACATTCATAGGGCCAATTCCGTCTTGCGCTTGGTGTAATGTACAAAATTTGCCCAAGCGGTCTTCTGTCTCATTTCTTGGTGAAACAGGATGTTGTAATTCCCTGCCTTTATTCTCTAGGTTGGGTTTGCATCTATTTCAGGATCCAAAATGTATAGAAAAAGCTTCCATATTAACCAATGACCTGAGACCCAGAATGTCTCAGGTGTTTTCTGGATTGCAAACTATATCAGTCTTGATATAGTTTCTCTGTATTCTGGAATAGACGTTTTGATCTGGCTGTGGCCTGTCTATTTTTAACCCATAGCTTTAGTGATAGGAATATGGATCAGTCAATCCTAATAGATCAGGATTTCCTGACAATGCGGATAAATTCAGTTCTTGTTGTTTAACCATATAATATATGAACCTGTACTCAACAAGCAACTAAATAAACACATTTTTAAATCATATTTTATTATTTCACATGTTTGCTTACTATAACTACTGAATTATTATATATTTAGATATATTACTATTATAATTTAACTATTAAAATTTTAAATAATAAAATTTAAATTTTAACTTAAATATTAAATTTTAAAATAAAAAAATAAAAATTAATATAAAAGTTATATTGCAAGAAAAGATAATTTATTAGGGAGATCCAAATTGCAAAGGGAATGCAATTATTCTGGGGTATTATACCCCAAAATTAAAATTTCTGCTAATGCATCTAAATGGCTACAAATACTCTTCTGTACATGGTGAACAACTCTGGATGCAATTGCTAGAGAGGTGGCACTCAGCAACCTGGTGGTTGCTGAGCGTCTTATAAAAGGCAGTTGCAAAAGCAAATTGATTATATCAGGATTTACCTTCATTTGTAGTTGCTATTCTGTCAACATTTTAATTGGGCTTTTTCTCTCTGAACTACCCAGTTCTACTTGACCAATTTATTTTCATCTTGCACCAATTACTCTCTCTTTTCTTTCATCCCTTACCTTTATTACTTTGGATTGGATATTCTGTTTTCCCAAGCCTTCTATTAATCTAAGAGTAATTAACAGTTATTTTTAAGACTCCTTACCTTTTCCCATTGGATTTGAACTCTGGACCTAACTTTCAAGTTAATAATATGGTTTGAAAACGTTTTATCTTTCACTATATACCCAATTATGTCATCTCCCAGGCTCTGAACTTACTTTTCTTCTCTTTGCTTGCTTAAACTTCCTAAGCACTTGCTGTGACCGCTCTTCTCCCTCCAAAGTCTCCATTATGCTTACTTAAATTTTTAAAGTTAGTTAAACAGTTGATCACAAACAATGATTTTTTTGTCCCTCACAAGGTCAGTTAACCTTGACAGGTTAAACTTCTATTTTAAATCTGCACCTCATTCTTCCAAAGCTCAATATACAAGCTTGGTTTACCAGTCTCAACAATAAGTTGAAATTGTTTGACTTTCACCCCAAAAAGGTACTTGTTAGGTTTTGTGGCTTGTGTTTTCTTTTCTTAACTCTTGCATCTTCCCATCTTAGTTCCATGATTCCATTTGATTCCATTTTTCATCAGCTAGGCAACTTTTATAGTAAGACTCACACTTTGATTGTTGATATTTTTAATCCACCAGCTAGTGGTGATCACTTCCCAGACTTAGAAATTGACTTTTTAACTAAATTGTCAGTCATTAAGACTGGCCTTTATTTTTTTCCCAGGATTAATAAATTGCCTTAGCCTCTACTTTACTTCATATAAGCTTTTAGGAGCCTTTTTACATTTAATGTTAAAAGCCTTGCCTACCTTTCTATATTTGACAAATATAAACATTCTTGGTTTAAAAGCTTTAATTTATAATAATTTTACCCCAAGCCTTCAGACCTTACAGATTAGGAGTTGGTTCTTGGGAGGTATTGTGTATCTGTACAACAAAGCTAATGTAAAACAGTTGTATAAGACATGCTCTACAATTTGGTAGCTCTGTGGTGTCTTCATTTTTTCCAGTGCCAGCCAACAGACTTCCATTTGAAGAGGGACACCCTCCAGCTTTTTCACGTTGGCTTTCATGATGCAGTTGATAATTACCCCAAGGTAAACAGCAAGGTGCAGTTGCTGTGAAGTATAGCTTTATGAAAATAAGCAGAATATTTTGTATATAATAACTAATCTATTTATATATGATGTATTTGAATAATTGGAGTAAAGGCAAGTTGGGCATTTTAGAGAGATTGGCCCCCATGCCTCTGCAAAAGATATGAATAAAGGTTTCATCTTATTGACTAAGAATACTTTTCCTGTTTGATTTGATATTGCTTTTATTAAATTATTGAAGATTGCTGCCTTGATTTTTTTTGTGGAACGTGAAATTGACTTTTTTCAGGTTTATTTCATATGAGTTCATAGTTGAAAATTGAAATTGTTCAAGACATTCAAAGATATATTCACCAAAATTCATGTTGACATTCAGTTTAATTTCAATCATTTCATTGAAATTGATACTTGCGCCTACTTCATAGGCTTCTCTGACCTAAGTTGAACTTCCTTCTGGCACTTTGAATTCACTATTCATTGCATCTTTTGCATATTGATTGATGTTATTTTGAACTATTTTATTGATTTCATTTTTTATTTAGTTGAATTACAGGGGCTACCAGTGGTTGGTAACCCCTGTAAAACCAACTGGGTGTAAAGGCCGCCACTTCAGCAACCTTGTCCTCATTCATAGTTATAACTAAAGTAAATATAAGCAAAACATAAAAAACTTACTGATTGTTTCCCCTGCGCCCCCCTCAGCCACAGGCACCCTCCAGAAAACTTCATGAGTGTTGGCTGTCTTCATTTGATTTCCTGGGCTTAATTTTCCTTATTTTTCTTGCAACTTGTGCTTCCTCTTGATTTTCATTTGATAAAGTTTCTGTATTTTGTGAAGCGCTCCTGCTTCTTGCTTATGTTTTGTTTTTGTCTGTTTCCATTTGATTGGTCTATTCTTCATTTGTGTTGATTTCCTTTGAAATTTCAGTTCCTTCAATCAGCTTGATTTTCTTATTGTTTTCTTTGGCCCCTTTCCAGAACTCCTGCAAATTGTAGGCAGCATCATTGAACTTCAGACTTGATAAAATTGTTCCCTGTAGATTAAGTAATGCTTCTTTGCTTTTTCATCTATAATATTTCCCAATTTATTCAGAGCATCTTCCTTTGGCTGGATTGGTGGCAGGCCTTTGTTGTCCAGCTTTCCTGTTACAATTTCACTGATATTTTTTTCTATTTCAACAATATTTTGCAGGTGTGCTTCTAACTAATTTATCAAGTTGTAGATATTTGACATTTTGTTTGAATTACATCAAAATCTGGTTTTTGTAGTACTACCTTCAACACATGAATATTTTTCATCATCAATAATAAATTAAGGACCATAAATGTAAATTTTGCATTAGAATATTGCAATTAGACGTCCACTCTTGATATTGTGATATTACGTGCATAACTCAATGCATTTTGTTTAATAAAATCCATTTTAAAAAAGACCTTTTTCATTGTTATTTATTTAAACAGTTTGTGTTTATATTAGAGAGCCATTAACGCTTAGTACAAATATTAATACATAGTGCATTTTACAGCTTGTTTATTTGCCTATTGATAACAATTCTAAAAACTTTTTAGTTGGATTTTGCGAGGTAATAATAATGTATTGGATCAATAAATTACTGTTTGTTACCATTAATTGGCTGATTTTCTTTGCTGTGGCAATTGTGCATTTCATGATATTTATGAACTAGTATCCAATTGGTTGGTTTCACATCCAATTGGATACTAGTGCATAAATATCAGAAAATGCACAATTTCCACAGCTAAGAAAATCAGCCAATTAATGGTAATGAACATTAATTTATTAACCCATTGCATTATTATTACTCACAAAATCTGACTAGGAAGTTTACAAAATTGTTATCAATAGGCAAATATAAGCTGTAAAATGCACTATGTACTGTAAATTCAGAACCTAAACAAAAAATGCAGGATTGTCAAATCCTTGGTCCAAATTTTGAATCACTTTTTTGGGCAACTCAGCTGAGTGAAAATTAAAATATTTAATAAAATCAACCATTTAATTTGACTTTTTTGATTTATTTAAATTGGCAAATTTCAAATCTCTTGAGCAGATAACTCAACTAAAAAAAGACAAAACTCAGCAAACAAATGCGGGATACATGAATCAGAAATGCAGGATTCTTATATACAATTTGAGATTTCCTGTATCTCAAACAAATCATAGACATCATGTAAAAATGACCAAATCTGAAATTGCAGGATTGTCAAATCCAAGAACCAAGTTTCAAATCATAATTGCAAGTAATTTGAAATAAACATAATTTATGGGCATCTCAAATAGAAAATCAAAGGATCTAGAGTGGATTTGTGCTAATTTTTTAGGGATCATTGGCATTCTCAAAATCACCCTATTCCATTTTAGGACTGCTAAAATTTAAATCCTACTATTCACCAACTTAACATACTTAACAATAAAATTGACTGAAATATACACTCCTCTTTTTGAGTTTAAAACTTTAATAAAAATTTATTATGTCTTCTTTCAATAAAAATCAAGTCAACAAGCTGCTCCCTGGCCTTGACAAAATCATTCAGGGCTACGCTGGGTCTTCTAATAGTGAAGCCTCCCTCTTTGGCTACTCCCAACCCAAGGGCCCTCCACAAAAACCACCCAGGAGTGTGTTCTTACTCCTGTGTCCTCAAGCATGGCCCTGTTTGCTCATCACACACAGGCAGATGTCAACCTGAATCTCTTATCAGCAATGGCATCCAAAACCAGCCATTTGAGCCATGGGGCCACCAATGGAAGCCAGAATCCAGAAGCAGCCAATCAGATGGCACTGTCTGGTTCTCAAGGCAGACACATTCCGCCTCCAGCCAATCAGCCTGCAAGACGCAGAAGAAAATTAATCACTCCAGCAATTGTTCTTGAAATGGTTGAAAAGCAAGAGATGCTTATGTCCATTGGGGAAATTGCAGCCGCAATGGGTTTTGCAAAAGCCACTGTGGCTGCAATCCTGCAAACCCATGCCAACTGTGGCCCCCCTACCAAGAAGACCCCAACTGGTGCCCGTTCTTCAACTGAAGGTGAAAAAGTCCACCCTCTCATGATGGTTATTATAGAGCGTGACATGCAGATGCCCCTGGTCCAGGTACGTCTTCAGCTGGGACTTCACAGCATATTAACCAATAAGAGAACAGTGAATTTGTGGATGCACAGAGTTGTGGTTGCTGCCAGAATCCTATTCAATCAGGTTCTTGGTGGCCCCAGTTTTGTGGATAACAACCCATACAGTTCAACCATTATTAATTTTATTAAAGGGAGGGCAATAAGGGCCCGTAATGATGTAATCTTCCTGTCATATGCCAAGATTTTGGCAAGTATTCAAGACTTTGGAGAAAAGCGTATCCAATCTGACGTCTATAAGCATGGCCCAATTTTGTATTGTTTTATTGGTGTTTTATTAGCAGTTTCCCCATTGGGCGCCAACTATTACTTGTCAATATCAAACACCACAGATAGATATGCCTACCAGACAGAGCTCAAGGCTATGCTGGAGGAGTGGGCCATACAGCAAAAAGTGTACACAGTTGTACTGAGTGCAGAGATGGAGCAGCGTGAGTGGGCATCCAAGGAAATTGCAGCTGCAGGTCATACCTGTTGGTCCTATCCCACCAACCAAGCCAACTTGCATCTTGCAGATGTATGTCTCTATAATTTTGGTTCTGCGCTCAGGCGCTTTAATCCTACCACCTATAACAAACTCTGCACCTGAATTGATATTGGTTATGAGCTTTTCCCTTCTGTGTTTGTCCATGATATATCAGATCTTGTCATTTTCTATGCAAGTGACAGTGATAAGTCCAGAAAGAACACCTATTTCTCTCACACCAATCCATCTGTTTTGTCAAGCCTGCATACATGACAGAAGAAGAATTTGAGCAATTGAAGCAATCAGCTCTTGCCGCCCCTTCCCAGTCAACAAACCCTGCCACCCCAACCCCCCATCAAGCCACCTGCCTTCCAACCCTGACTCCCAAGCCACCACCCATTCCCTCCCCACTATCTCTGATGCTGTCCCTTTCACAGGCGTAGATGAAGGCAATGTTCTTACTGCCCATTCCCTCCCCACTATCTCCGATGCTGTCCCTTTCACAGGTGCAAATAAAGGCAATGTTCTTACTGCCCATTCCCTCCCCTACTTGCCTTCTGATGAGTAAAATAAAACTTTCCTTTGTGCCAACTTATTAAAATTGATTTTGTTCTTTAAGTTCATAATTAATAATATATTTTTTACATTGTTAGCATTCCCCATATGTAAAGAATGTTGTACATTTTAAGTGGTAACATATAATTATTTCCATGGATATTTTCATCATTGTTAATAAATTAAAGACCATAAATGTAAATATTACATTAGTTTATTGCAATTAGACGTCAACTCTTGATATTTTGATATTATGTGTATAATTCAATGCATTTTTGTTTAATAAAATCCATTGTAAACTTAGCATTTTCCATTATAATTTAATGAAATGGACTGTGTTTATATTAGACAGCCATTGAAGCTTAGTACAAATATTGATACATAGTGCATTTTACAGCCTGTTTATTTACCTATTGGTAATAATTCTGTAAACTTTTTAGTTGGATTAATAAAGTTAATTTATTAATCCATTACATTATCATTAATTTTCAGAGTCTGACTGAAAATTTTACAGAATTATTACCAATAGGTAAATATACAGGCTGTAAAATGCACTATGTATCAATATTTGTACCTAGCTTTAATGGCTCTCTAATATAAACACAGTCCATTTCATTAAATTATAATGGAAAATGCCAATTTTACAATGGATTTCATTAAATGTTATGAATTAGTTATGCACGTAATATCACAATATCAAGAATGGATATCTAATTGCAATATTCTAATGAAAAACTTACATTTATGGTCTTTAATTTATTAATGATGATGAAAAATATTCATGTGTTGAAGGTAGTACTATAAAAACCAGATTTTTTAATGCAATTCAAACAAAATGTCAAATATCTATAGCTTGATAAAAAAATTAGAAGCACACCTGAAAAAGGTTGTTGAACTAGAAAAAAATATCAGAGAAATAGCAACAGGAAAGCTGGGTAATGAGGGCCAGCCACTAATCCAGTCAAAAGAAGATACTCTGAATAAACTAGGAAATATTATAGACAAAAAGAACAAAGAAGTGTTGGTTAATCTCCAGGGAACAATTCTATCAAGTCTGAAGTTCAATGATGTGGCGTACAATTTGTGGGAGTTCTGGCAGGGGCCAATGAAAACAATAAGAAGATCAAACTGATTGAAGGAACTGAAATTTCAAAGGAAATCAACACAAATGAAGAGGAAAAGAATCAAATGAAAACAGATGAAATCAAAACACAGTCAAGAAGCAGGAGTGCCTAAAAAACAAAGAAAATTCAACTAATCAAAATCAAGAGGAAGCACAAGTAACATGGAAAATAAGGAAAATTCAGCCTAGGAAAATTAATGAAGAGCAGCCAACGCTCATAAGTTTGCTGAAGGGGCGCCTGTGGCTGAGGGGGCCACAGGGGAAACAATCATAAGTCTTTTTATGTTTTATTTGTATTTACTTTAGTTATAACTAGGGATGGGGACAAGGTTGCGGAAGTAGCAGCTTTTATGCCGAGTTAGTTCTATGGGGGTTACCAATCACTGGTAGCCCCTGTAAAACAAATAAATAATAAACAAACAAATTAAAAACAAATAAATAAGATAGTACAAGATAAAATCAATCAATATGCAACAAAAGTCACAAGGAATAAAGAATTCAAAGCGCCAGAAGAAAGCTCAAACTGGATCAAAGAAGCCTATGAAGTAGGAGAAAGTATCAACTTCAATGAAATGATGGATATCCAAATAAATGTCAACATGAATTTTGAAAAATATATATTTGAATGCCTTGAACAATTTCAATTTTTAACTATGAACTCATATTAAATAAACCTGAAAAAAGTCAATTTCAAGTTCCACAAGAAAAAATCAAGGCAGCAATCTTCAATAATTTAACAAAAGCAATATCAAATCAAACAGGCTAAGCATTCTTAGTCAATAAGATGAAACCTTTATTCATATCTTTTGCAGAGGCATGGGGGCCAATCTCTCTAAAATGCCCAACTTGCCTTTACTTCAATTATTCAAATACATCATATATAAATAGATTAGTTATTATATACAAAATATTCTGCTTATTTTCAGAAATCTATACTTCACAGCAACTGCATCTTGTTGTTTACCTTGGGGTAGTACTACACTGCATTATGAAGGTCAGCGTGAAGAAGCTGGAGGCTGTCCTCCTTCAAATGGACGTCTGCTGGCTGGTACTGGATAAAATGAAGACACCGCAGGGCTACTGAACCGTAGAGCATGTCCTATACTGTAAATCCAGAACCTAAACGTAAAAATCTGGGATTTTCAAATCCTTGGTCCAAATTCCAAATCACTTTTGTGGGATGGCCTTTTTTTAAATTAAATTGATTTTTTGGAGCATTTATTTGAATATTTGAAATTGCGGGAACTCATAGACACTTTGCAAAGTTCAAGTTGAACTGCATATTTTCAATAGATAAAATGAATTAACTGGAATCAGTTTTGAAGCGTTCAAATCCATCAACTAATTTCATTAAGTTTACTATGTTTTTTGAAATTGCGGGATTGTCAAATCCATGAACCAACTTTCAGATCACTTTTGAATGCCACTAGTAAACTCAAATAATAATTGTGGGAACTGGAATTTAAATTGAATGTACAGTAAGCATACTAGGAAACACCAACCCCAATTGAGAAGCTCTACCACAACTAAAATCAAACTAAAAGTTCAATCTCAATAACAATGTATAGACATAAAAAGTGACTAAACTTTAAAATCATCCAAAACTGAAAAGTATACAATATTATACACTTCAAATTACAGATATAGAAATTCTGTTACTATTCAAGGCTAAATCAAGAGAAAACAACTACCCACAACTAAACTAATAAATCCAAATAAATACATATTTAATTTAATTTATATATTTATTTTATTTTTATGAACCAACAATCACATTTCCAACCAGCTCCTGCACCAGCCTGCGGGGCAGCCTGTTCACAAGGGCATCCCAGAGGGTCCAAGAACAGACCCAGAACCCAACTTGAAGGGAGTCATGCCTACACATAGACCTCCCAAGGTGTCAGCGCCAGCCAACTACCTCCTGCATCTCAAGCCAGGAACAGTAGCCTTAATCTGAGACATAAGCTGCTATAAAGGCCTGCAACCAAAGTCTCCTATACAAAGGTCATTGGGAATAATGAGGTTACATACACCTCCACCGTGTATCCAGTTGTCACCCGGCCCTGCACTCTTGATCCAAGAGTTGCTACTTCCTTCCCCCATGTCTTTGATACCTCATATAAGCCATTGGCAACAACCAAAGAGCCATATGTGCCTGTGTCTAATGTCATCATTGACAGCGCCAGCGCAACCAAGTGTGATCCCACATTCTACACAAAGGTTCTCATCCCCTGTGCCAAGCCTGATAGCCAGGATGCTGTGATACCTGCCAAGGGCCAGCATCAGTTGACAGATAATGAGCGTGAAGCTCTCCTCAACTGCTTGAACGGGGGTGTGGGGTTCCTGGTCACCAGTCCCCAAAGTGTGTCCTGGGTCATGGCCAGGGACTGGCTTGGAGGAGTTGTCATTCTCCAACAGTGGTGAATGGTTGGTTAGGAGCTTATACTTGGCCTGCATAAGAGCAAACTCTTCCAGTACCTTCCCAATCACTAGGCAAGTGTCTCCACCTTACACTTGTACTTTAGCAGGCGCCAGCCCTTCTGTAGGCCAATACCAATCCTGTAATAGTCTAGCAAACTCTCCCCCAATAAACTTCCTTCCTCTATCTGTCATTACAACATGCCTAGTCACCTTTTCCCACTCCTCCTGGGCAGACTTACTAGAGACAAACTTTCTGCACCCTAGGCAATAGGATTCCTTGTCCCCTAGGCTAGAATAGAAAATGTGGGGTAATTGACTCATATAACTTATATCCTTTTTTAACGCAGGAAATTTGGGTAGGGGTTGTAATAGGCACTTTATTCACAGTCAGAAGGAAGGTCCCCTTAGAAACCTTCTGATATATGGCCTTGGGATAGGGAATAATGAGGGTTTTATGCCAATACTTGTTGTCCTTTAACAATCTCTTGGACTCCTTGTACTTGGTCTTTGGCTCCTGCTCCTTGGCCTTGGGCTCCTGCACCTTGGTCTTGGGCTCCTGTGTTCTGATCTTGGGCTCCTGCAGTCTGTTCCAGCTCTGGCTCCCTATTCTTGGTCTTTGGCTCCTTCTGTAGCTTCTGTGGTATTTGTAATCCACTTGATCCAGTCCCTGAAGAATCTCAGATAGCTCTCCCTTTTATAGCCCCTTGTTTCAGACCAAAAACCTCTCTTAGAACTCTGGTTTTACAAAGCTTAAACTATCCAGTTTTTCTCCTTCTATAATATATTAAACCTTAGAACTTACTTCAGCCACTGAAAGCCCTGAATTTCTGCTTCTGCTCCTCATTTTTTAGGCTTTAACTCTTAAGTTAAAGCCCTTAAAAAACTGATCAAATAAACTTTGGCTTGCAGCCAATCACACGCCTTGATTCAACAGTTTTGCCAAAAAAGTTTCCCCGGATAATTTGCTCTTGACCCTGGTTCAAACCCAAGGCTGTCTTGCTCCAGGTAAACAACTGCTCTCTGTTTCAAACAGTTTTGCCGTAATTCCTGTCACGTTTCCACAGCAAATCTTGAGCGCTTCCACATATGTTTTACTTAGGTGAATTTTGACCCCTTGATTTTACAACATTTCTCCATGTTTCTCTCAACGTTTTGCGACTTTGAACCTGCTTGCTGCTCGTCCTTTTGCCTCTCCTAGTTGTTTTTGGCAAAATTTGCTCTTTTGCCCTCACATTTTCTCTGTTCTACTTCCAGCTTCTTTCTAGCTCCCTTCTTCCTTAATTCTTCTTTTTAAATAAATTTATAGTTCCAACAAACTAAATATTATTTTTCCTCCTCTTTTTTTCATTATGTTATATTAAATCCTTTTTTAATCATAAGCAGAAAGTATTTAATTATTATTTAAATGCTTCTTTTTATCTATTTTCCTCTCAAAAGACACTAAAACAGTTCTTCCAGCCTCTGTATCTAGTCTGGCTAGTTCCTTCAGATTATCTCCTGGCCCTGCACTCACATCCTCTCAGCTCTTCAGTCCTTCAACACAAACTTCTGATCCTTAGGTCATCCTACATTATGATTAGCTAGTCTTGCATAATAATCTTCTTGTCCTTCAGCTTATCCTTGATCAGTTCCTCAACAAATCCTCACTAGGAACCTTCTTTGTTCCTTCTACACACTGAACCATATTGGTTCCTTTAATTCAATATGAATTAAAAGTCTATCAACTAGCCTTCACTGTGACCAAACAGTCCCTCCTGCTAGTTTTCTCTGTTAATTCTGTGAACCACCTCTGTTCTTTATCTCAGTCCCCATAACCAGAACCTGTAGACCCAGGCATGAGTCTACATTGAACTGGCGTTTGACTGGGCCTTTGCAAGTGGCACTCCACTTAGGCCATTCAACCATAGATCAATGTCTATGTGTTGTCTTTACTCACCCAGGTGATTAAGTCTGAGCTTTCAGTTGCAGAGTAATCAGCTCCACTTCACAGAGGCCTGATCACACCAAGTTCTGCAGCTTGCTTCCCCAAGAAAGACGCCTTGGTGACACCTCTGAGCAAGTCTATACCCTCCAATGCTCACCTTGGGTCTCCCCAAAGCTCCCATAGGGGCATAAACGAGGACACCCTATCAGTCTGTTAGGTAGGATGCTTGCTCACAGACCTCCTGTAAGTGTATTAGGGTACGTAGAGCCCTCAAAGCTCTTTCCCTCCCTGGCAGCCCGCGTTACCTACCAGGGGTCCAAAATCTACTTGGCCCAAGACAGACAAAGTTCCCTGCTTGCTATTTCAAGTTTCACACTTTCCAGCCACAGTTCCCTGCAAGGCAAAGCACTATAGCCCAAAGCAGTCAATTCCTTCTTCTGGGTGGAGGCAACATCTGTCTCTAGTAGTCCTATGTTACCTACCAGCTAGGCCTTACTTACCCTAGTAGACCATGTTACCTACTAGGCTCACCCTACTTACCCCTAGTTGCCCTATGTTACCTACTAGCTTACAGCGTCACCTGCTAACCACACATTGTCACTCTTCAGCATAGCATCTTTATTTGAAGCCAAATCAATCCTTGTCTGCAAAACAGCTCACATGTGGATCACCACAGGGGGAATAGAAGTTTGGGATATTGCGTCCTGATTTGATGTCACAGCCAGATACATTGCCAATACCAAGTATGGCAACACCAGGCAAATAGCAAAATCTGCCAAGGCTAAGCAGCAGCCAAGCCTACTTCAGCCCACCCATCTCAAGGCAATCAAGCAGTGGATTACCAAGGATTGCCACCTGGACTCACTTTCTGTCCAATCAATGCTTGCCACAGATTTTTGGGCTTTCTGTTTCCAAAACCCTTGTTTACAAAACAATGGTTGATTTGGGCTTCTCCTGGAAAGTACTGGGAGTTTTACTGTACAACATAAACAATGAGAAGACCATCAAGGATCAACACATTTATGCTGAGACATATATGGCACTAAAGAAGACTGGGAATGTCCAATTCTTCTACATTGATGAATCATTATTTTCCTCCTCACTCAGGTCTAGGCATGGGTGGGTCAAGAAGGGATCTAAGAATGGCGTAGCCCATTGTGCAGCTGTCTGTTCCCAGACCTATTCCATGGTAGCGCTTCTTGGTCCTTGTAGGTTGGACCAGTATCAGATGATCAAGGGTTCTCATAATAGCAGGACATTTCTTGATTTTCTCCAAGCAATGAAGGAATACCTCCAGATTAATTGTTGCAACCAAGTTTCCAGACTTGCCTGCTAACGTATCTTACAATACCCAGGGGGCGCTCAGTGAGCCGCCCCTTGATGTATCTAAGGCTATGGATTAATCTGATGGCAATATCAAATGGCAGGTACTTCATCCTAATTAGAAGTGCTACCAATTTGACTTGCTGATCCCCGCCCAAGTTATTCCTTGGCTTCAAACCTTACATGGAACTTCCCACTGTGCCACCCCCTTGTGGCCTTGTGGCTTTTTCCATATAGTATATTAATCACAATACTCTACAATAAACAATAACTTATTCTTATTATTATGTCCTTTATATTGGACTGTTGTTTTCCCCAATTCCAAGTACTGAATCCTCATTGGTTCAGTTGCAAAAGTGGTAGCAGAAGTAGGTTTACAACCTACCTAAAACAAATCCCCCCAAGAAAGGACAGAGTACGGGACGTATGGCTACTCCCCAACAAAAGACCTTCCTGCCAATCCACAAGGGGGACATCCCTGAAAGGTTTGTCATATATCAAGACCAGCTAGTTCTCACCAGCGTGTACAATTGGCTCTGCCTCAGGCAGCGTGATGCCAGCAACACCCTGCCCCAGTCAGATCTGTCCCAGCGCATGCTCAACCTTCAGCTAGAATCCTTTGCTGGTGGCGTCAAGGGGGCTGACATTGTCAGTTGGCTCCAATATACAGAAACCTGCCTTTGCATCTTTCAGATCCCTGAGCCCATTTGGGTTGCCACTGCGTCTGGTTTCCTCACAGGGTTTGCCGCTGTGTGGTTCACCAACTGGGCCAACCAGGAACTTGACATTACCTGGGCGCATTCTGAGATGCCGCCAAGTCCTGCTACAGTGAAACCTTCTCCCCCATTGTTGTGGGAACTCCTCTTCTAGCAATCAAATAAACTGGTTCCGTTCCTGAGTACCTTGTTGCCGCCCCCAAAGCTATGACCAACAGAAATGCCATACTACTCACTCTCATCATCAATGGGTTAAAACCCCAATATATGTAAGTGGGTCCCTGTAGGTTGTTGCATCTCCATCAGTGACTGCTATAAGGCCATTATGGAGGCTAACAACCAGGCCTCAATGGGCTTCTGCCGTACCAGTGACACTCCATCCCAACCACGTACCATACCTGACAGTGGCCACAATCAAGTAGGCTACCACCAGCCCCGTCAGCAGGATAATGGGACTTAACGCCCCTGCAAGGGGGAGCTTCAGCTAGTGCAGATTGAGGATCAAGGAAAAGCCTGGGGGTTGTAGCAACAAGAGGCCTTGCAACCCCACCTGACTCATCCTCTCAATCCCTGCTTGCAAAAAATCCCTGCAACTACAACATTCACAAAGTCAAAACCCTGGATGTCTTTCAAGTCCACAGTGACGACCCCATATTGCATGCAAGCCACTCCTCAAATAAAGTAACACACCTGTCCTATCCCTTCTGTTTCCGTGGAAACATCCACAAATTACTGGTAGATACTGGGGCCAACCACACTATGGTGGACCAGGCGTTTGCCAACTCTCAGCAATTAGGCCAAGTGCCCAGCAGGTTCAAAGCAGTACAAGTAGCTGATTCCTGCAGAGTTGCCATCACCCACAAGGGTACCCTTCCTGTGAGAATGGGGAACATCCAGTTTAAGCTCTCTGGGCCAATCATGGCGGGGCTCAGCCACAACGTAATTGCTGGCCTTGACTGGCTTCAGCACAACCGTTCCTACATCAATTGGGATACCTCTGTCATCACCCTCAACAGAAACAGGGTGGGGTTCCATATTTACCCTGTGGAAATGAGCAAGTTACTCCATGATACTGTGTTTTTCAGAATAACAGAGACAGGCTTGTACAATTTCAAGGGGGGAAAATAGACTTTAACCAATGCTCAGTCAAAGTTATCCATGCTGAAACATGCACGGTTCCTCCCTTGACCTCCTCACCACCACCAGCGCTTGCTGCACTCCTCAAGGAGTACAAGGATGTATTCAGTGAGAAACTTGAACAACTACCTCCTCCCTGGGAGATCCAGCAAGCTGTACAACTTCAAGGGTTGTTACCTAAAGCACAATTATTATACTGTCTCACACCAAAGGAAGATGAAACCCTCTGCCAGCACCTTGTGGACGTGCTCAATAAGGACTTCATTTGCCCCTTGATTTCTTCATATGGGGGGGCTGTCTTCTTTGTAGCCAGGAAGGACAGGTCCCTTTGCCTGATCACAGACTACCGCGCCCTAAATGAGGTGACAGTTAAGAAAAAGTACCCCCTGCCGCTGATTGACAACCTGTTTGATACACTTGCAGGTGCAAAGGTCTTTAGCAAGATCAATCTCACTGCAGGGCACAACCAGGTCCGCATTGCACCAGGGGATGAGGCAAAGACTGCCTTCTGCACGTGCTACGGGTTGTTTGAGTGTTGTGTCATGAACTTTGGAATGACCAACGCTTCCTCCACCTTTGTCATGTTGATGAACAAAGTATTTGAGGAACTGATTGGAAAGTGTGTGGTTGTGTACCTTGAAGAAATTATTGTCTTCAGTCAAGATCAAACCACTCACCTCTAACACCTCTGTGCTATTCTTGACACCCTTTGGAAAAACCAGCTAAAAGCTAAACCCTCCAGATGCAAGTTTCTCAAGTTGGTGCTGTTATTCCTTGGGCATATCAACTCTGCCCAAGGGATAAAGCTCAATCTTGCCAAAATCAAGGCAATCACCAGCATGCTGCCCCCCATTGATGTGGGCCAGGTGCAGATATTCCTAGGCATGGTTGCCTATGTATGCAAGTTCATTCCCAATTGCAGGGAACTAATTGAACCTCTTACTGAGCTCCTCAATACCAAACAGCGCTTCCACTGGACCCCTATCAGAGATCAAGCCTTTGAGACATTGAAGAAAAGGCTCACAACAGAACCAGTATTGTAGTTCCCCAATCAAAACCAACAGTACAAACTTGAGACTGATGCCTCCAACAGGGCCATAGGGGGCGTGCTAAGGGTAGAAACTGACAATGGCATCTTCCTCCCCATGACATATGAGTCCAGGAAACTTACTAAATTGGTACAACGCTACCCCATCCATGATAAAGAATTGGTGGTCATTGTATACTGTGTTGAGAAGTGGCGCTGTTACCTGGAAGGAGCTACCTTCCCACCCTGCATTCTGATGGACCACAAGTTGCTCCAGTACTTCAACACACAGTCTCACTTGACACGCCACCAAGCAGGATGGGTTGAGCATCTATCCCCCTACCAGTTGCGCATCAAGTACAAGCCTGGAAAGGAACTTATCACAGCTGATGCTCTTTTGCAACTCTACGTAGCGTCCATCACTGGGGACAATGGCTTGGACCCAGATTGGCCCATGTTCTACATCTGCCCTAAGGCAACTTACTACAAGGGCCTTAACTTGGTCACCATCTCCAAATTGAAGGATAACAAAAGTCAGTTCACCACCAATTCTGGTAACGTCTGCTGACAGGCAGAGACAGGTGAAAAGACGCTGTACATTCTCACCATGCAACAAGGTGACACAAAATTTCACTACCACCAAACCCTGGGTCACATCAGAGGGTGTAATCTCTTTGAGATCATGAAACAGAAGGTTTGGTGTCTGCACATGCGTCAAGACATCCTGGACCTCCTCAAACGTGTGTGTTGCACAAAAAGAACACGTCCAAACCTGCACCCCCCAAGTCTGTCCTGCCCATCAAGGCCATGGAAACCTTTGAGCAGTGGGCCCTCAACATTGTGGGGCCACTCCCCAAAGACAAACTGGGAAAGAAGTACATTATCACTGCCATCAACTACTTCACTTGCGGGTCAGTGGCCTGGGCAATCACCAACCACACTGCCACCACCATTACCCGCTTTATTGGCAAGAAAATTGTGGCCTGCTTTGGGCGGCCCAAACGCCTCATCACAGATGGCAGCCCCAAACTTGTTGGGCATGTCATGAAGGCAAACTGTGCTAATAATGTGCTCCAATGTATAGTTACAACCCCCTACTATCCTCAAGCCAATGGACACATGGAACGGTTAAATGGCTCACTGGTTCAATTGATTGCCAAGCTCTCACAAGAGCACCCTAACACTGCATGGACTGAACACCTGCCCACTGCTCTACTTATCCTGCAATCAAGAATCAACAGGGGCACAGGGTTCAGCCCCAGTATCCTGGCCTTTGGAGCACCTGACAGTCTGACAGGAGTGGGTCAGGGAAAGCTACGGTCCAAGGTTCCCAACAAGCCTCCCCTAGTAACAACTCCATCCCTAGACCAATGGTGTGCCAAAGCCTGGGAAATCAAACACAAGCAGATTGCAGGAGGGACAAAGCACCTCAAAGCTAGATACGCTGTAGGTTACCCCGTCTATACCCTCAATCCCAATTCTGCCAAGTTGGAACCCAACCACCTAAGGTCCTTCAAGATAGCTGCAGTCTATGACAATCATACTTATCAACTTGAAGATGCCCAAGGAAACACCAAGAAGCTTCACCATGATTGCTTGCGCCCCTGTTGCGCCATCCCCACACAAAAGTTGTTTGTGCAGACCTTCCCAGACCTTCCACAGACTCCAGTCTTGGTGTCTGACGACAAGCAGGGGGCAAGGGGGGGGGGGGTGTTGCAACCAAGTTTCCAGACTTGCCTGCTAACGTATCTTACAATACACAGGGGGCGCTTGATTAGCCGCCCCTTGATGTATCTAACATTATGGATTAATTTGATGGCAATATTGAATGGCAGGTACTTCATCCTAATTAGGAGCGCTACCAATTTGACTTGCTGATCCCCACCCAAGTTATTCCTTGGCTTCAAACATTACATGGAACTTCCCACTATACCACCCCCTTGTGGTCTTGTGGCTTTTTCCATATAGTATATTAATCACAATATTCTACAATAAATGATACCTTATTCTTATTATTCTGTCCTTTCTATTGGGCTGTTGTCTTCCCCAATTCCAAGTACTGAATCCTCATTGGTTCAGTTGCAAAATAATTACAGCGGCACAAGCAACATTGTTGTGTTGGATAATGTTGGGCTCCACAAAGTGGATCTGGTTGTGTCCGAGTTCCCCCCATCAACAAAAACAGCCACACCTCAGGCCACCAGCTTACCAATTGTCCAATGAGACTTCTCTTCCTCCTGCCATATTCCCCATTCCTGAATCCAATTGAGGAGGTCTTTAGATGGATCAAAAATAAGGTGAAGAAAGACCTCTCTCAGGATACTGAGGATCTCTTCAACATCCTTGAGGTCAGTCAATTTTCAATGCCACCCAATGTGGTGGCAGCTTTCTATGAGCACTCATAATCTTTCCTCCCTAAAGCCCTGGCCTCTGAGCCAATCAGATAAATGGGTGCTCTGGGTTTTATTTTTTTTTGTTTTTGTTTTTATTTTGTTTGTTTTATTAGGACTCAAAAATTAGTATTTATATATAATAATGTGACTTTTGATTGTATTATAGACATATAAGAATACATAGAAAAGGTAAGAAAAATTAATTATACTAGATATAGAGACACATATTTTTATTATAATGCACTGAATATTATATTGACTGTTGCATTAATAAATAAATAAATTAAAAAAGATAGAAATGATTAATTTTATTTAAATAATTGTGAATCCTTGTTGGTACTTTGTCTTTTTTAAGCCACAAATTGGACCTTGCAGGTCATTATCTGATCCTTATTATTTCAGTGCCACTATAGCCACACAACAAGGCCACCAATAATTTTTATGTATCACTTACTAATTAGTACTTAGGACGCAGGTCAAGCATATCAAATATATTTATCAAATCATATTACAAGGGAAATGTAATTCAAATTCTAAACAAGCACTTGTTTAGAACATAAGTGGAGCAGGCCGCATGATGCAGATAAATTCAATTCTTATTGTTTGTATATGTAATAAATGAATCTGTACTCAACAAGCTAGTAAATAAAAACATTTTTAACTCATTTTTATTATTTGACATGGTTGCAACTATAAATAATGTCTTGTAATATATTTAGATATATTACTATTAAATTTACCTATTAAAATTTGAAATAAAATTAAAATATTAAAA
Organism: Entomophthora muscae; assembly: GCA_014839935.2. Lineage (NCBI taxonomy): Eukaryota > Fungi > Entomophthoromycota > Entomophthoromycetes > Entomophthorales > Entomophthoraceae > Entomophthora > Entomophthora muscae. Next base: position 56,095 of record QTSX02002855.1, on the reverse strand, counting down.
GTAAAATTACAATTATAAATCTTAAAATTTATCTATTAAAGTTTAAATATTCAAAATTTAACTATTTTTATTTATTTTTGATTTTTTAAATATTGAAATATTATATATTAAAAATTTTAATATTGAAATAATTTTTTTAAAATAAAATAAAATTTAAGTTGCAAGGGAAAATGATTTATTAGGGGGATGCAAATTGCTAAGGGGATGCAATTATTCTGGGGGATTATACCTCAAAATTAAATTTTTGGCTACAGCGTCCAATTGGATCCACGTACTCTTCTGTACGTGGTGGACAACCCTAGATGCAATTGCTAGAGGGGTAGTGCCCTGTACCCTGGTGGTTGTTGAAATTTTGATAAAAGGAAGGCGGGTGAGCAAATTGATTAATAGGTTTTTTTCAGGGGGCATGTGGTACCTGTACAATGTTGCCAATGCAAAGGAGTTGTACAGGACGTGCTCAACTGTCTTATACCCCACACAGTGTCTTCTGGCGTTTAAGTGCTAAGTGCCATATATTTATTTGAACAGGTACATCCTCCAAATTTTTGACATTGGTTTTTAATATGCAGTGAAGGAGGATTCCATGGTATACTGCAACATGAATTCTTTGCAAATTTGTATTTTTCCAAGAACATGCACAATTTTTTGAATACTTGAACTAATATATTGATATAGGATGTTTGATTGAATTTGAAGAGGGTTCCAGGGGGGCGCCTGACTTGTATCAGCCCTCATGCCTCAGCAAACAAAATTAATAAAGGTTTAAATGTATTCACAAGGACTGCATCCCCAACTTTATTTGACAATGCCTTGAATACTTCATAAAAAATTCAATTTTTAAATGTTCAATTCCTATTTAGGAGTTGGTTTTGACTAGGTTTTTTCCTATTCATTTATGTTTGCAAATGGGAATCTTTGAATGCTTTCATATATATATTCATTGAAGTTTAGCTTGACACTCCTGCAAATTTTATTCATCTCTTTGAAGTTGATATTTGATCCTATTTTTTATGATTCCCTTAACCACAGTGAGCACCCTGTGGGTGGTAAATATTCCCTATCTTTAGCTTTGATATTTGAAAAATTATTCATATTCTATTGAATTATTTTATTTATTTGGCTTTTATTTATTTATTTTACAGGTGCTACCAGCTACTGGTAACCCCTGTAGAACCAACTTGGTGCAAAAGCTGCCACTTCCGCAACCTTGTCCTCATTCTTAGTGATAACTAAAAAAATATAAGTAAAACATAAAAAGATTTACTAATTGTTTCCCCTGCAGTCCCCTCAGCCACAGGCACCACCTCAGCAAACTTATGAGCGTTGGCTGCTCTTCATTAATTTACCTAGGCTGAATTTTCCTTATCTTTCTTGCAACTTGTGCTTCCTCTTGATTTTTGTTTGATAATTTTTCAGTATTTCTTTAAGCGCTCCTGCTTCTTGCTTGTGTTTTATTTTCATCTGTTTCCTTTTGGTTGGTTTCCTCTTCATTTGTGTTTATTTCCTGTGGGATTTCATTTGCTTCAATTAGTTTGATTTTTTGAGTACTCTTTCTATTGGTTTTTGCAAGTTCCCACAAGTTGTAACTTTCACTTTTGAAATCTAACCACTTGAGTATTTCCTTTTGAAGATTTAAAATTATTTCCTCAGTTTTTCATTGACTATTGTTCCCAGGCTATTTTTTGCAGTTTCCTTTTTCTGGACCAAGGCCCTTCCCTCATTTCCCAGTTGAATTTACAACTTTTTTCCTTATGTTGTATTCAAGCTTGACAACCTTTTGGAGGGCTGACTCTAATTTTGTTTATTAAGTTATAGATACTTGACATTTTTTTTGAATTACATCAAAAAACTGATTTTTATAGTACTATCTTTAACGTGTGAATATTTTTCATCATTAATATATTAAAGACCATAAATGTAAATATTGCATTAGAATATTGCAATTAGACATCAACTCTTGATATTTTGAATTATGTGTATAACTCAATGCATTTTGTTTAATAAAATCTGTTGTAAACTTGGCTTTTCCATTATAATTTAATGAAATGGACTGTGTTTATATTAGACAGCCATTAAAGCTAGGTACAAATATTGATACATAGTGCATTTTACAGCCTGTATATTTACCTATTGGTAATAAGTCTATAAACTTTTTAGTTGGATTTTGCAAGGTAATAATAATTAATGTGTTAATAAATTACTGTTTATTGTCATTAATTGGCTGATTTTCTTTGCTGTGGCAAATGTGAATTTTCTGTTATTTACGCACTAGTATCTAATTGGTTGGTTCACATCTAATTGCACAGGCAAGATGAAATCAAGCCACCACCCCAACCACATCTGGTCTCAGGGTGGTGGCTTGAATTCATATTGCCTGTGCAATTAGATGAGAACCAACCAATTAGATACTAGTGTGTAAATAACAGAAAATGCACAATTGCTACAGCATGGAAAACAGCCAATTAATGACAATAAACAGTAATTTATTAACACATTACATTATTATTACCTTGAAAAGCCCAACTAAAAAGCTTATAGAATTATTACCAATAGGTAAATATACAGGCTGTAAAATGCACTATGTATCGATATTTGTACTAAGCTTTAATGGCTGTCTAATATAAACATAGTCCACTTCATTAAATTATAATGGAAAATGCCAAGTTTACAATAGATTTTATTAAACAAAAATGCATTGAATTATACACTTAATATCAAAATATCAAGAGTTGACGTCTAATGGAAATGATCTAATGTAATATTTACATTTATGGTCTTTAATTTATTAACAATGATGAAAATATCCATGGAAAAAATTATATGTTACCACTTAAAATGTACAACATTCTTTACATATGGGGAATGCTAACAATGTAAAAAATATATTATTAATTATGAACTGAAAGAACAAAATCAATTTTAATAAGTTGGCACAAAGGAAGGTTTTATTTTACTCATCAAATGACAAGTAGGGGAGGGAATGGGCAGAAAGAACATTGCCTTCATCTGCGCCTGTGAAAGGGACAGCATCAGAGATAGTGGGGAGGGAATGGGTGGTGGCTTGGGAGTCAGGATTGGAAGGCAGGTGGCTTGATGGGGGACGGGGAGGCAGGGTTTGTTGACTGGGAAGGGGCGGCAAGAGCTGATTGCTTCAATTGCTCAAATTCTTCTTCTGGCATGTATGCAGGCTTGAAAAAATAGAATGATTGGCGTGGGAGACACAGAGTTCTTTCTGGACTGATCACTGTCACTTGCATAGAAAATGACAAGATCTGATAGATCATGGAAAAACACAGAAGAGAAAAGCTCATAACCAATATAAATTCAGGTGAAGAGTTTGTTATAGGTGGCAGGCTTAAAGCGCCTGAGGGCAGAACCAAAATTGTAGAGACATCTATCAGCAAGATACATGTTGGCGTAGTTGATGGGGTAGGACCAACAGGTATGCCCCACAGCCCTGATTTCTTGGGTTGCCCATTCCTGCTGCTCCATTTCTGCACTCAGTACAACTGTGTACACTTTTTGCTGTGTGGCCCACTCCTCCAGCATGGCCTTGAGCTCCGTCTGGTAGGCATACCCATCTGCAGTGTTTGATATTGCCAAGTAATAATTGGCGCCCAATGGGGAAACTGCTAATAAAAAACCAACAAAACAATACAAAATTGGTCCGTGCTTATAGACGTCAGATTGGATACACTTTTCTCCAAAGTCTTGAATACTTGCCAAAATCTTGGCATATGACAGGAAGATTACATTATTACGGGCCCTCATTGCCCTCCCTTTAATAAAATTAGTAATGGTTGAATTGTATGGGTTGTTATCCACCAAACTGGGGCCACCAAGAACCTGATTGAATAGGTTTTTGCGGCAACCACTACTCTGTGCATCTACAAATTCACCATTCTCTTATTGGTAAAAACACTGTGGAGTCCCAGTTGGAGACAGACTGGACCAAGGGCATCCTTGTGTCATGCTCTATAATAGCCATCATGAGAGGGTGGAATTTTTCACCTTCAGTTGAAGAATGGGCACCAGTTGGGGTCTTCTTGGTAGGGGGGCCACAGTTGGCGTGAGATTGCAGGGTTTCAGCCACAGTGGACTTTGTAAACCCCTTTGCGGCTGCAATTTCCTCAAGAGACATAAGCATCTCTTGCTTTTCAACCATTTTGAGAGCAATCTCTGGAGTGATCAATTTTCTTCTGAATCTTGCAGGCTGATTGACTGGGGGGGCTGTGTCCATCTTGGGAACTGGTCAATGACATCTGATTGGCTGTTTTGGGATTCTGAGCTCTCTTGGTGACCCCATGGCTCAAATGGCTGGTTCTGGATGCCATGGCTGATAAGGGATTTACGGTTGTCAGCTGCCTGTTTATGGTGGGTAAACAGGGCCATGCTGGAAGTTGCAGGAGAAAGAACACATCCCTGGGTGGGACTTGCAGAGGAGCCTGCGGGTTGGGAGTGGCCATAGACAGAGGCTTCACCATTAAGAGACCCAGTGTAGCCCTGCATGATTTTTTCAAGGCCAGGGAACAGCTTGTTGACTTGGTTGTTATTGAAAGAAGACATAATAAATTTTTATTAAAGGTTTAAACTCAAAATGAGGAGTGTATATTTCAGTCAATTTTATTGTTAAAAGTATGTCAAGTTGGTGAATAGTAGGATTTAAATTTTACAGTCCTAAAATGGACTAGGGTGATTTTGAGAATGCCAATGATCCCTAAAAAAATTAGCACAAATCCATTCTAGATCCTTTGATTTTCTATTTGAGATGCCCATAAATTATATTTATTTCAAATTACTTGCAGTTATCATTTGAAACTTGGTTTGTGGATTTGACAATCCCGCAATTTCAGATTTGTTAAGTTTTACATGATGTCTATGATTTGTTTGAAATACAGGAATTATCAAATCTTACTTTAGAATCCCACATTTCTGATTCATGTATCCTGTATTTGTTTGTGTGTTTTGTATTTTGTTAGTTGAGTTATCTGCTCAAAAGATTTGAAATTTGCCAATTTAAATAAACCAATAAAAGCCAAATTAAATTGTTGCTTTCATTAAATATTTACTTTTTACTCAGCTGAGTTGCCCGCAAAAGTGATTCAAAATTTGGACCAAGGATTTGACAATCCCGCATTTTACGTTTAGGTTCTGAATTTACAATACAACTGTTTACGTTAGCTTCATTGTACGGGTACACAATACCTCCAGAGAACCAACTCCTTGTTAATTTGCTTTTTAAGTTGCCTTTTATCTGACGCTCAGCCACCACCAGGGTGTTTAGCGCCACCCCTCTAGCAATTGGCGCCAGAGTTGTCCACCATGTACAGAAGCGTACATGGTCCCAATTGGACGTATTAGCAGAAAATATAATTTTGGGGAATAATACCCCGGAATAATCACATCCCCTTAGCAATTTGCATCCCCCTTATAAATCATTTTGCCTTGCAACTTAAAATTTTAATTTTTTTAATTTTAATTATTAAAATTTTAATAATGAAATATGTAATATTATAATTTAAATTGTAGAATTTTAATATTAAATATTTTAATATCTAAATTTTAGTATTCCATATTTTAATTAATAAAAAATTTTAATATTGAATATTTCAATATTAAATAATTCACAATTAAATAAAAATATTTAATATTTAATATATAAATTTTAATATTTAAAACAATAATACAATTTTTATTATTTCAACTTTAACAGATAAATTTTAAGATTTATAATATTAATTTAATTTTAATTTTAATACTGTAAATTCAGAACCTGAACATAAATATGCAGGATTGTCAAATCCTTGGTCCAAATTTTAAATCACTTTTGCGGGCAACTCAGTTGAGTGAAAATTAAAATATTTAATAAAAGGAACCATTTAATTTGACTTTTTTTGGTTTATTTAGATTGGCAAATTTTGAATCTCTTGAGCAGATAACTCAACTAACAAAGACAAAGCATAACAAGCAAAAGCGGGATACATGAATCAGAAATGCAGGATTCTAATGTACAATTTGAGATTTTCTGTATTTTAAACAAATCATAGACATCATGTAAAAATTAATGAATCTTAAATTTCAGGATTGTCAAATCCAAGAACCAAGTTTCAAATCATAATTGCAAGTAATTTGAAATAAATATAATTTATGGGCATCTCAAATAGAAAATCAAAGGATCTAGAGTGGATTTGTGCTAGTTTTTTTAGGGATCATTGGCATTCTCAAAATCACCCTATTCCATTTTAGGACTGCTAAAATTTAAATCCTACTATTCACCAACTTAACATACTTAACAATAAAATTGACTGAAATATACACTCCTTTTTTTGAGTTTAAACCTTTAATAAAAATTTATTATGTCTTCTTTCAATAACAACCAAGTCAACAAGCTGTTCCCTGGCCTTGAAAAAATCATGCAGGGCTACACTGGGTCTCTTAATGGTGAAGCCTCTGTCTATGGCCACTCCCAACCCGCAGGCTCCTCGCAAGCACTACCCAGGAGTCTCTTCTTTCTCCTGCAACTTTCAGCATGGCCCTGTTTGCCCACCATGTACAGGCAGCTGCCAACCCAAATCCCTTATCAGCAATGGCATTTAGAACCAGAAATTTGAGCCATGGGGTCACCCAGAGAGCCCAGGACCCCAAAACAGCCAATCAGATGGCATTGACTAGTTCACAAGATAGACATATCCCTCCCCCAGCCAATCAGCCTACAAGACTTAGAAGAAAACTAATTACTCCGGAGATTTTTCTTGAAATGGTTGAAAAGTGAGGGAAGCTTATGTCCCTTGGGCAAATTGCAGCCGCAATGGGGTTTGCAAAGTCCACTGTGGCTGCAATCCTGCAAATCCATGCCAACTGTGGCCCCCCTACCAAGAAGACCCCAACTGGTGCCTGTACTTTGACCAAAGATGACACAGCCCATCCCCTTATGATGGCCATTATGGAATGTGACCTGTGGATGCCTCTGGTCCGGGTACGTCTCCAGTTGGGACTCCACAGCATCTTTACCAACAAAAGAACAGTGAATTTGTGGATGCACAGAGTTGTGGTTGCTGCTAGAATCTTGTCCAATCAAGTTTTTGGTGTCCCTAGCTTGGTGGATACTGACCTCTAAAATTAAACCATCATTAATTTTGTTAAAGGGAGGGCAATGAGGGCCCATAATAATATCATTTTTCTGTTGTATGCTAATATATCTCCAAGTATTCAAGACTATAGAGAAAAGCGTATCCAATCTAATGTTTATAAGCTTGGCCCAATTTTGTATTGTTTTGTTGGTTTTTTATTAGAAGTTTCCCCATTGGGCTCCAATTATTACTTGGCAATATCAAACACTGCAGATGGGTATGCCTACCAGACAAAGTTCAAGGCCATGCTGGAGGAGTGGGCCACACAAAATGCTGTGCACACAGTTGTGCTGAGTGCAGAAATGGAGCAGCAGGAATGGGCAACCCAAGAAATCAGGGCTGTAGGGCATACTTGTTAGTCCTAACCCATCAACTATACCAACATGCATCCTGCAGATGTATGTCTCTACAATTTTGATTCTGCCCTCAGGCGCTTAAAGCCTGCCACATATAATGAACTGTGCACCCAATTAATAAGGGGTATGAGCTTTTCCCTTCTACGTCCATCCAGGACTTATTTGATCTCATCATCTTCTATGCAAGTGATAGTGATAAGTCCAGAAAGGACCCCTGCCTCCCCCCACGCCAGTCCATCTGTTTTGTCAAGCCAATATATGTGACAGAAGAAGAATTTGAACAATTGAAGCAATCAGCTCTTGCCGCCCCTTCTCAGTCAACAAACCCTGCCTCCCCAACCCCCATCAAGCCACCTGCCTTCCAATCCTGACTCCCAAACCACCACTCATTCCCTCACCACCATCTCTGATGCCGTCCCTTTCACAGGCGCAGATGAAGGCAATGTTCATTCTGCCCATTCCCTCCCCTTCCTGTCCTTTGATTAATAAATAAATCTTTTCTTTGTGACAACTTATTGAAGTCAATATCTCTCTTTCAATTCATAATTAATAATATTTTCTATTTACATTATCATCATTTCCCATAATTAATACAATGTTGTACATTTTACAAATAGCTTAAAATTATAAGCATAGATAATTTTCATCATTAATAATAAAGTAAAGAAAATAAATGTAAATATTACATTAGAATATTACAATTAGATGTCAACTCTTGATATTTTGATATTATGTGCATAACTCAATGCATTTTTTTTAATAAAATACATTGTAAACTTGGCATTTTCCATTATAGTTTAATGAAATGGACTGTGTTTATATTAGAGACCCATTAAAGCTAGGTACAAATATTGATACATAGTGCATTTTACAGCCTGTATATTAACCTATGGGTAATAATTCTGTAAACTTTTTAGTTGGATTTTGCGAGATAATAATAATGTAATGTGTTAATAGAATACTGTTTATTGTCATTAATTTGCTGATTTTCTTTGCTGTGGCAATTGTGCATTTTCTGATATTTACGCACTAGTATCCAATTGGTTGGCTTCACATCAAATTGCACAGGCAATAGGAAAACAAGCCGCCACCCCAAGACCAGATATGGTTGGGGTGGTGGCTTATTTAATTACCTGTGTGATTTGATGTGAAGCCAACCAATTGGATACTAGTGTGTAAATATCAGAAATTGCAAAATTGCTACAGCATGAAAAACAGCCAATTAATGACAATAAACAGTATTCTATTAACACATTACATTATTATTACCTTGCAAAATCCAACTAAAAAGTTTATAGAATTATTACCAATAGGTAAATATACAGGCTGTAAAATGCACTATGTATCAATATTTGTACCTAGCTTTAATGGGTCTCTAATATAAACACAGTCCATTTCATTAAACTATAATGGAAAATGCCAAGTTTACAATGTATTTTATTAAAAAAAATGCATTGAGTTATGCACATAATATCAAAATATCAAGAGTTGACATCTAATTGTAATATTCTAATATAACATTTACATTTATTGTCTTTAATTTATTAATGATGATGAAAAATATGTATGCGTTGAAGATAGTACTATAAAAATCAGTTTTTTGATGGAATTCAAAAATTGTCAACATTATATAACTTGATAAACAAATTAGAAGTACACCTGCAAAAGTTTGTTGGAATAAAAAAATATCAGGGAAATAGTGACAGGAAAGCTGGGTAACAAGGGCCAGCCATTAATCCAGTCAAAAGAAGATGCTATGAATAAACTAGGAAATATTATAGACAAAAAGAATAAAGAAACATTACTAAATCTCCAGGGAACAATTCTATCAAGTCTGAAGTTCAACAATACGGCCTACAATTTGTGGGAGTTCTGTCAGGGGTCCAATGAAAAATATAAGATCAAACTAATTGAAGGAAATCAACACCAATGAAGAGGAAATAATCAAATGGAAACAGACAAAAACAAAACATAAGCAAGAAGCAGGAGCGCTTCACAAAATATAGAAACTTTATCAAATGAAAATCAAGAGGAAGCACAAGTTGCAAGAAAAATAAGGAAAATTAAGCCCAGGAAAATTAATGAAGAGAAGCCAACACTCATGAAGTTTGCCAAAGTGGCGCCTGTGGCTGAGGGGGCCACAGGGGAAACAATTAGTAGGTCTTTTTATGTTTTACTTATATTTATTTTAGTCATCACCAGGAATGGGGATGAGGTTGCAGAAGTGGCAGCTTTTACACCAAGTTGGTTTTACGGGGGTTACCAATCACTGGTAGCCCCTGTAAAACAAATAAATAAAACCAAATAAATAAAATAGTACAACAGAATATGAATAATTTAAAAGTATTGAAGCTAAAGCTAGGGAATATTTACCACCCGCAGGGTGCTTGCCATGGATAAGGGAAGCATAAAAAATAGGATCAAATATCAACTTCAAAGAAATGAATGAAATTTGTGTGGATATCAAACTAAACTTTGATGAATATATATACAAAAGCATTCAAATGTTCCCCTTCTCAAACATCAACAAATATGAAAAGAACTTAATAAAACAGACTTTCAAATAGGAACTGAATATTTTAAAACTGCAATTCTTAATGAAGTATTTAAGGCACTGTCAAATAAAGTCAGGGATGCAGTCCTTGTGAATACTTTTAAACCTTTATTAATATTGTTTGCCAAGGCCTGGGGGGCTGTTTCAAGTCAGGCGCCCCCCAGAACCCTCAAGTTCAACCAAAAATCTTATATTAATAGGTTAGTTCAAAAATTCAAAAAATTATGCATGTTCTTGGAAAAGTATACTTTGCAAAGAATCCACATTGTGGTATACCTGGGAATCCTGCTCCACTGCATATTAAAAACCAACATCAAAAAGTTGGAGGATGTACCTATTCAAATGGATATTTTCTGCTTAGCCCTTGACTGCCAGAAGACACTGCGGGGGTATAGGATAGTCAAGCACGTCCTGTATGACTCCTTTGTATTGGCAACGTTATATGGGTACTATGTACCCCCTGAAAAAACCTATTGATTGATTCACTCACCCGCCTTCCTTTTATCAAACAATCAACAACCACTGGGGTACAGGGCGCCACCCCTCTAGCAATTGCATCCAGGGTTGTCCACCATGTACAGAAGAGTATGTGGATCCAATTAGACGCTTTAGCCAAAAATTTAATTTTGAGGTAAAATTCCCCGGAATAATTGCATCCCCTTGCAATCAACATCCCCTAATAAATATTTTCTCCTTGCAAATAATTTTTTTTAAACTTTTTACGTTTTAATACTAAATTTTAAGATTGAACTATATAATATTAAAATTTTACTATAAAAATTTTAACATTAAAATTTAAGTATCTAAAAGTTATTATTAAAATTTTAATAATAAATATTATAATACTAAAAATTTTTATATCAAATATTTCAATATTGAATAAATCACAATTTAATAAAAATAGTTAAATTTCAAATATTTAAACTTTGATATATAAATTTTAAGATTTATAATTATAATTTTATTTTTAACATTTTAATTTTTAAATTATAATAGTAATATATAATTAGGTTTAAAAATAAAGGGACAGTTTAATAAAGTGAACACGTGTAATAATAAAATATGATTTATAAATTTGTTTAATTACTAGCGTGTTGAGTATGGGTTCATTTAATACATAAACAAACAATGAGAATTGAATTTTTCTGCATCATGCAGCCTGCTCCACTTATATTATAAACAAATGATTGTTTAGAACTTGCATTACCTTTCCCTTGTAATATGATTTGATAAACATATTCAATATACTTGACCTGCATCCTAAGTACTGATTAGTAAGCAATATATGAAAATCATTGGTTTCTGTGTTGTGTGGCTATAGTGGCACTGAAATAACAAGGATCAGATGATGACTTGCAAGGTCCAATTTGTGGCTTAAAAAAAGCCAGAGTATCAACAAGGATTCACAATTATTTAAATAAACTAATTTATTTCTATCTTTTTTAATTTATTTATTTGTTAATGCAAAAGCCAATAATAATATTCAGTGCATTATAATAAAAATATATCCATCTTACCTAGTATAATTAATTTTACTTACCTTTTCCCAGTATTATTATATGTCTATAATACAATCAAAAGTCACATTATTATATATAAATACTAATTTTTGAGTCCTAATAAAAACAAAAAAATAAAAACAAAAAAAATAAAAATAAAAACAAAAACAAATAAAACCCAGAGCGCCCATTTATCTGATTGGCTCGGAGGCCAGGGCTTTAGGGAGGAAGGGTTCTGAGTGCTCATAGAAAGCTGCCACCACATTGGGTGGCATTGCAAATTGGCTGATCTCAAGAATGTTGAAAAGATCTTCTGTTTCCTGAGGGAGGCCTTGTTTCACCTTATTCTTGATCCATCCAAAGACCTCCTCAATTGGATTCAGGAATGGGGAATATGGCGGGAGGAAGAGAAGTCTCATTGGATAATTGGTAAGCCAGTGGCTGGAGATGTGGCTGTTTTTGTCAATGGAGGGGGGAAATCAGACACAACCAGATCCATTTTGTGAAGCCTGACATTATCAAGCACAACAATGTTGGTTGTGCCGCTGTAATTTATCCAAATTAACTCCTGGACGGCTCAGAGAAAATTGAGAAAGGTCCTGCTATTATGGGAACCCTTGATCATCTGATATTGATCCAACCTGCAAGGACCAAGAAGCGCAACCATTGAATAGGTCTGGGAATAGACAGCTGCACAATGGGCTACACCATCCTTGGACCCCTTCTTGACCCACCCATGCCTAAACCTGAGTGAGGAGGAAAATAATGATTTGTTGATGCAGAAGAACTGGACATTCCCAGTCTTCTTTAATGCCAGATATGTCTTGGCATAAATGTGTCAATACTTGATGGTATTCTCATTGTTTTTGTTGTACAGTGAAACTCCATGCACCTTCCACAAGAAGCTCAATTTGAACATGCTTTGTATATGAGGGTTTTAGAAACAGAAAGCCCAAACTCTGTGGTAAGCATTGATTGGACAGCAAGTGAGTCCAGGTGGCAATCCTTGGTAACCCACTTCTTGATTGCCTTGAGATGGGTGGGCTGAAGTAGGATGGGCTGACGCTTAGCCTTGGCAGATTTTGCAATTTGCCCGGTATTGCCATACTTGTTGTTGATATTGGCAATGTATCTGGCTATGACATTAAATTGTGACACAATATCCCAAACCGCCATTTCCCTGTTCAAGCAGTTGAGGAGAGCTTCACACTCACTCTCCTTCAACTGACGCTGGCCCTTGGCAGGTACCATGGCATCCTGGCTACCAGGCTCAATACAGGGGATGGGGACCTTTGTGTAGAATGTGGGATCATGCTTGGTTGCGCTGGCGCTGTCAATGGTGGCATAAGACACAGGCACAGATGGCTCCTCAGTTGTGGCCAATGGCTGATAGGAGGTATCAAAAATGCAGGGCAGGAAGTAGCAACTTTTGGGTTAAGAGTGCGGGGCTGGGTGACAACTGGGTATACAGTGGAGGTGTAAGTAACCTCAGTGTTCCTGGTGACCCTAGTGTAGGAGACTTTGGTGGCAGGCCTTGAGAGCAGTTTCTGTCTTGGATTCAGGCTGATTGATTGGGCTTGGGATGCAGGAGGTGGTTGGCTGGCGCTGACACCTTGGGAGGCCTGTGTATTGGCATGACTCCCCTTGAGTTGGGTTCTGGTTCTGTTCTTGGACTCTCTGGGATGCCCTCGTAGACGGGCTGCCTTGCAGGCTGGTGCAGGAGCTGGTTGGGAATGCAATTGACGGTCCATAAAAATAAAATGAAAAATATATTTTAGATTAAATATGTATTTATTTGGATTTATTGGTTTAGTTGTGGGTAGTTATTTTCTCTTGATTTAGTCTTGAATAGTAACAGAATTTCTATATCCGTAATTTGAAGTGTAAAATTTTGTATACTTTCCAGTTTTGGATGATTTTAGAGTTTAATAACTTTTTATGTCTAAACATGGTTGATGAGATTGAATTTTTCATTTGATTTGTTCCACAGTGGAGCTTCTTTATTTGGGTTGATGTTTCCTAGTGTGCTTACTGTACATTAAATTTGGATTCCAGTTCCTGAAATTAATATCTGAGTTTACTAGTGGCATTCAAAAGTGATTCAAAATTTGGACCAAGGATTTGAAAATCCCGCAATTTCAAAAAACATAGTAAACTTAATGAAAATGGTTGATGGATTTGAACACTTCAAATCTGATTCCAGTTAATTCATTCTGTCCATTGGAAATATGCAGTTGACTTGAAATTTGCAAAGTGTCTATTAGTTCCCGCTTTTTCAAATATGCAAATAAATACTCAAAAAAATCAATTTAATTAAATAAAGGCCATCCCGCAAAATTGATTTAGAATTTAGACCAAGGATTTGACAGTCCCGCATTTTTATGTTTAGGCTCTGAATTTACAGTATAGGAATATATATAGTATCATGAAAGCTACATACTTTCCATGTACATAATGAAAGTCATGAGGGCTATCTGATTAATGTTCCTTTTAAGTCACAAGGCTTGTTCAAGTTGTGTTCCACTTAAGATCTGTATTTTTTGATCCCTGGAAAGATAGCCAAATAATAGTAGTACCACTAAATTATTGGTTTGTCGGTGAATCATTTGGTTACTCATTTGGTGATATACTTGGGGCATTAATTCTCTGAGAGGGAGTAATTGAAGATGTTGCAACACTTGTGATAAGCCTCTAGAGCCAAAGTGGTCTTGAGCTCCCCGTTGACGGCTGCCCAGTAAATGTTCTAACTGGCCTTGACACAGGCCTTGCTTTGCCTCTATGTGACAACCTTCCCTACCACTGGGGCTTGAAGTACTCAAGAAAAGGCTTGAGCTCTGGATTCTTGGCTATGTAGGAATCCTTTGAGAGAACCTCAAGCCCCTGTGCAGTGTGCTCCTGCTCTAAAAAAGCCAAGGTCTTAAAATGTGCAAGCACAAATTTACAGGTGACCAAAGTGTACCTCTGGCTCAACCTACTAAGCTTAGCATGGGCCTGCACATTGCAAGTAACTGCTTGGAAGAAGTGAAAGTGGCACCCCTGCACCTCCCTGATAAACAGCTGCACAAATACATTGAACTAAGAAGGCTTAAAGTCCATTATGCACATGTGAGGCCCTAGAGCTCTGAGCCTTACCTTTTCCTCTAAGTCCAGGGTGGCCTGGTACTTGTCAGCAGCAGGAGGGTTAGCACAGGTATGAGGGGTCTTCTTGGCATCATTATTATTTTTTAGGGGAAGGAAGGAAAGTGCCCTGCAAAGGATGGAGAAAGAACAGGTGTTTATGGCCTCAGTGGCCCCAGGGAGAGAGAAGAAGGTGAGTGAAATCACCTGGATATCAATCTGGGCATGGATCATCCAGAGCTGTTTGAACATCTGGGGGCAAGTGGCAAACATACTGTCAACTAGCCAGTTTGACGTTCTTTTCATCTCCATCAGGTTCTGCTGAGTTGTGTAGCAAATTATGCAGTCCTTTGCACCAGGCTCATTGTTGTGAAGAAGTAAGCACTCCTCACTTGGGAGATGCTTAAGCTCATGAGTGAGTGTGAGCTCCAATGGGACATCAGAGGCCTTGGGCGGGGGAGGATTGGCAGCAATCCACTTGTTGCTGATAAACTTGATCAACTGTTCCTATGCTGGCACCAACTTAAGATTGTTGGGTTTGAGGTATTGCAAAGCCTTAATGGCCAGATCTGAAGTACAGAGATGAGAGGAGGTGGAAATCACTTGCACAAGATACCACTTGTTGCAGATCCTGAATGGATTAGACATTAAGTTGTCCACTTAGGGATTGAGCAACAAAACAATTGCGCAATTGCTTCTTCTCAACATAGTTTTAATAAGATTAACTACATTAAAAACGCTCATAAAACGGGTGTTTGAGTTGTCTATCAAATGCACTTCAGACATGGGCTTTACTTCTGAGGTTAATTATAGAACAACGTAGATAGGGCCACATGCCTCCATAAGGAGAGCCACGTGAAACCAGTTGTTTCATTGCACAGGACTTTCTAATATGCCTTTTCACTCTCCTCCATTAGGAAATTCCATCTGTCTGTGCCTCCCTTCCCCTGGTGGAAATTCCCCAGCCTTATACTATATAAGTACCTCACTATAAAATAAAGCACTAGTTTTGTCAATACATCCTTTTATTCTTCTGTCATGCTAAAGGCTGCTACTATACCATCTACAGGTATAGTAATAAGAAATAGGATACTGACTAACTGTTTGCAGAAATTAGCAACCCTTACTGCTAAAATACAACATTGGCACTCATGTCTTTCTACACCAATAGTCTCCACCCTGCGGTCCTTTCAATGAGGAGGGAGGAATGCCCCTGGCTGAGTCTTCTGATAGTGCTTCCCCCATATCACCAGGCACCAGTCTTCACTGCTGACAACACCTATGCTAGGAAAAGAGCAGGCGCTCCCTATGGCCTGCCCGCTCTTAGCCACTTCATGCTAGAACACCAGCATCCCCAAGCCATTTTTTTGGCCAACCTTTGATCCTGCAAGCTCCTGCCCCTTTAGAGATGAACACCAACTCCTCTCCTTCTGAGGACGCTATTTGTAGTGCCATCCATGTCATGGACTCTGGTGCTGCTGGAAAAGATGCTTGCTCTGAACATCTGGTTATTCAGCAACCTTCTGCTGATAACTCCTTGGTTTGCTTCCAGAAACTCTCCCAGGTTAACCCTGACCAACTCCTTTGTGACCTCTGCACTGTCAAATATATCAAGGATTATTTACAATAGTTCACTCACCTTGCTATATGCCACAACCAAATGCACCTGGGTTGCATCCAAAGCCTAGTGCATGACCAGGGAATACTGGTATCCAACCAACAGATGTTCCTCCAGGTCCTTTACTCTGAGCTTGGCAATACTTTCATCACTGTGAATCAATACCTTGCTGAAGTTACCAACACCCAGAACACCATACTGCACTGGGTTGATGCCATTGAGAGGGGAATATCTAAACTAGTTCCAGTGCATGTGGTACAGACCATCACCCACCAAGTGTAGACGCCAATTGGATTAGTGTGGTTAACAACCACGTGCTAGAGACTGTCCCCATGGTTCAAAGCCTGACTCATAAGGTGAAAGTCTTAGCCCGTTGTCTTGCCACCATTTCCTTGTTTACCCCCATGTTCACCGCTACAGACAACTCCCCCTCCAGACACCTTCTTGGATGTGACATCCTTGAGCTCTTTGGTCACTACAAGAAGATGCAGACAGAACTGGTCCAGTAAAGTGCCAATCTTGCCTTCCTATTTGATGGCTACCACACTGTGTCAGAGCTTCAGTTTTTCTCAAACTTTGACAATTGCATGACAGAGCCAATAGCCAGACCTAAGCCAGGAAGGATAAGGAAGAAATAATCTTTCTCTAAGATGAGCTTGCCACCCACAAAAGATGCATTGTCTCTCTGGAAGATGACTTGGATATCACCCGTCAGGAGAACAAGGTCTATCAGGATGAGCTGGACAAGCAGCAACAAACCTGGAAACCTTCTAGAGCCAATTGAATAGAATTTACAGTAAGATTATTTCTGCCAACTTACAGGCTATGTCCCTCAACTCCAAGAGTCTCCAAAGTCTACAAAGGTCCTCCAGCCCCGAGTTCTATCATAGCTACAAAAGCAATGATGGCCACACTTGGTTGGCTCTCAACGCTGTAAAAGTATTGGAGTCTGAGGACAACGTCCTGGCCACTCCTGAAGCCTCTGGGGCTGCTCAGAACAGAGAAAGCAAACACAACACACAGCAAGAGGAAAATGGTTGACGTGCCTCTGAGGCTAGGTTTGCTGCCTCTACCCTTAGCCGTTCCTGTCTCACCTGCTCTCCAGTGATGATCACACCTGCTCCCCTGCAACATGGCTCCAACAACTTCAAGCCTGTCAATCTACCCAAGTTTGACCACAAGAGTAATGTGGCCATGTTCTTACGCCTATACCAGAACTCCATGTATGGTGCTGACAACACCATGAGGGATTCCACAATCATCAACTGTCTGGATGATGAGACCCAAAACATTATCTTGCCACGTTTCCCTGAGAATGACTGGACTTTTGCCAACATCTCCAGGGCCCTGACAGAAAAATTTGATAGCCAAGAAGCACTTCTTGGTTGCAAGTGGACTTTGCTGACACCAAGCTAAAGGTGGGACAAACCCTAGAAGACTTCAATTCTAGGTTCTGCCTTTAAGCTAAAACCCTGTTGTCTATGAGCTCTGTGCAGTTTATTGATGTGCAATCAGCACTCCTCAATGTTGTACGTGTCAACTGGGATCTACCCTGGCTCTTAAGCCAGGCATCTACAACGCTTGCACTATGCCAGATCTGATTTTCCTTCTACACCCCTACAAGGAGGAGTTTGAATTCCCTCTCCCTGAAAGCCACCCTTGCCAGCAAGCTGAGTATAGACCCCATGTGGCTGTGGAGATGCCCAAGCCTTCCAACAAGGTTAGACTTGCCCCAGCCAACAACACTCCCTGTACTTGCTTCAAATGCGGTATGGATGATCACTTCTCTTGAGAATGTAAGAGACCTTGCCAAAAAGTCCACCATGTAGGCATGGAGGACACTGAGGAGGACTACACCAAGGACACTGATATTGAGGAGGACAGTGAGGACCAGTCAAAAACTACTAAGCAGCCAGGACAAGGAGAAATTCTTGGCTGCCTTTGTAATTTTGACACCCTCATCTCCCCCATACTGCTGCCTCCCAACAAGTCTGTTCAGAGGCCTGCTGCTTTACCTTCCTCTGAGGCAACCCCTAAGGAAAACCCCCTCTGATTGACTTTGACTCCAAACCAATAAACGAGGATGCTGAGTCCAAAGGAGTTCAAGAGGACCTCTTACATCAAGTCCTCACTGTTAACACTCAAACTCATTGTACTACACTTTTACCTGAGGTGGTTATCCCTCAAATAGTTCAGAGAACAGTATCCTTACCCTATACCAAGCAACTGGCTCAACCAGGTGTTGAAGTCATCCATGAGGAGGACAGTGCTGAACAACTGGCCAAGCTTCTCTGGACAGTACACATCTCAGCACCACTAGAATCCCTCAAGGAAGCAAGCCCAGCTGTGGGAGCTACCATGGCTACCTTCCTGGAGAAGTTCAAGGGACTGAGCGTACACCAGGTCTCTAAGATTGTGGAGATCAGAGAGGACTTCCAGGATTGTACCTATATCAACCTGGTAGTGAACAAAACCCATGTCTGGGCCATACTGGATACTGGTGCTCCTGGGAACGTTATATACTCATGGCTGGTTAAGAAGCTTAAACTGGCACCAGACCTAGCCTATCATTAAGAGTTTGGTACTGCTGGGCCACAGAAAACCAGAGCAAAAGGAGCCTATTCTTCTCTTTCTCTTTGCTTTGGGAAGCTAATGGTCACTGCTCCTGATATAGTTCTGGAAAACAACGGCTACAACATTCTTATTGGGGCTAGCTTCATGGTCCAGTATGGCACTGTGACCAACCACGGAGACCATACATTTGGGATATTGGGCCACTTCATCCCCATGTTCTATCATGGAGACCGCCATTCTGACCTGCCCTTACGTTGTCTGTACTACATCAACCTGGAGTACACAGATGGAGAACTGCCAGTTGCCTATACGCTGCATAGTAAAAAGGTCAAGGTGCTACCTCTCTCAGTTGGGGAAGCCAAAGGAATCCCAGTCTACGCCTCCTGTAATGTGACTATCCCGCCTGGCTCTCAGGTGATCCACAATACAGGCCTCTTGCTGGCTCTACTGTCTGGTACTCATGGAGAAATCATTGGCATCCCTAATGCCTCCAGACAAAAACCATGGGTTGTACCAGGAATCCTCATGACAAGTGAGAAGGAAGTGCTCATACTCTTGGCTAACATGAGTCGTGAAGTCATGGTTGTCTCCAAGCACCAACTCCTGGCTTACATACAGCTGGAAGAGCACAACAGTCTGCAGGAGACTGCCTCCTTTGGGGACTTCACTGAGTTGGGCCTACCCTGTGAACAACCATTGGTGCTATTTGTCATAAGATGCAACTCCCTATCTGGCCTCTCTGAAGAGCAAAAGGATCAAGTCATGGATCTCTTTGATCAGTATAAGGATGTGTTTGCCAAGGATGACTATGACTTGGGCAAGGCTGCAGATGTTGCCCATCATATTGACACACAAAGCAGTCCACCTATCTGCTCCATACCTATACAGCACAGTCAAGCCAATCATGCCGTGGCCAACAAGGAGCTTCAGAAACTATTGGGATCTGGTTTGCTGGTTCCCAGGAAAAGCCCCTGGGCTTCCCCTCTCCTGATTGTCAAAAAGAAGAATGGTAGCAACAACATGGTGATTGACTACCGCCAGCTGAATGCTGTTACCAAGAAGGATTTGTATCCTCTCCCTTGCATTGACAATACCTTGGATCAACTGGGTGGCGCCAAGTTCTTCAGTGCCATGTACCTTATCAGTGGGTACTGGCAGATTAATCTACCCCCCGCTGATCAAGAGAAATGTGCAATCATCACTGACCAAGGGCTATTATAACCCACAAGGATGCCCCAAGGTCTGTCTAATGCCCTGGTTACCTTCCAATGGGCTATGGATGCAGTGATGGGTGACCTCAAACTCACCAGTGTCCTGGTTTATCTGGATGACATTAATGTGTTCTTCTGAACTTTTAATGATCATCTGCAGCACTTGGAAGAAGTCTTCCAGAGGTTAATTGCAGCTAATCTCAAGCTCAAGCCACACAAGTGCAACTTCTTCAAGGAGCATCTTGAGTTCTTGGGATTCATCATTAGTCAAGATGGACTCTGACCAGTACCTCTGAAGGTGGAAGATATTGAGAAGATGCAGATCCCAGCCAATAAGCGGGATGTGCAGGTCTTCCTGGGGATGATTGGGTACTATTGACGCTTTATCCCCAACTTTTCATCCTTAGATGACCCTCTTTTTCAGCTTCTCTGAGCTAATAAGGAATTCTTCTGGATCCCAGCATGCCAATCTGCCTTTAATTCTCTCAAGGGAATACTGACTGCAGCCCCTGTACTAGCCTACCCTGACTTTATCAAGCTGTTTGTGGTTCATACAGATGCTAGCCTGACTGCAATTGGGGGTGTTCTCTCCTAACTGGACTCTGAAGGACTTGAACACCCTTTTGGATACTGCTTACATACGCTTAATGTCCACAAGAGAAACTACACTGTCACCAAAAGAGAGTGACTGGCTGTAATATACTCCTATCAAAAATTCAGAGTCTACCTCAATGGAGTACATTTCACAGTTGTAACAGACCATGCCTTCCTGAAATAGCTGAAGACCCTCAAGGACCCTGAGAAACGTCTGGCGCGTTAGGCCATTAAACTTCAGGCTTATGAATACAAAATCATTCATTGAGCCATAGAAGCCCACCAGAATGCTGACTGTCTCTCCTGCATTCCTACTGTTGCCTTAGTATCCCCCATGGCTGACATTCTCTATGACAAGCTTATGGAGGATCCTTCTTTGTAGGGGGAGGAGCCAGTAGAGATACAGATGGCTCTCAATAAGTTAGCTGTTGATAAAAGGTCTCTAAGGGACAACTCCTGAAGCTTTTTGGAGACTCTTGGCTACCTTACATACGCCCATCCCTATGAATGGACTCAATAGTGGCTTCTCACAAGACTAGTGGTCATGGTGGTATACAGAAGACGTTAGCCCTGTTACAGCAGTACTGCTTATAGGAAGGAGTGCACAATGATGTAGTAGATACACTAGCCACATGTCATGACTGCAACATTGAGAGACCTAAGGTTGCCAAGTTCCAACACAGACTTGTAAACCCTGGGTTTGCCTTCCACACTGTAGCCATTGACGTAGTAGGGCCCTTGCCAGTTACCAACAGTTGCAACAAGTTCATCATTGTGGCTGTTGATCATCTGAATAAATGGGTAGAAGCCAAGGCAATTCCCAACCAATCTGCACTGATGACAGCCATGTTCATCCTGGAGAATATCATATAAAAACATAGTTGCCCCCAGATTCTGCTGACAGACAATGGTACCAACTTCACCAGTTATATCATCCCCACCTCAACCAACTGATGGGAATTTATGGGACACTATCCACCCCTTATCCCCCACAGACAAATGGCATGGTAGAGCGCGCTAGTGAGAGCCTGGTCCAGATACTCCAGAAGCTCAGTCACCAAAATGAGACTGAATGGGATACCTTCCTGCCTGCGGCCACCTTTACATATAACATTGGGTACCATTGTGCCACTGGCAAGCCGCCCTTCCAACTGCTCTATGGCTAGCAACCAGGACTTCCCCCTTTTCTATATTCCTTGGTAAAGCCCAGCCTGGCTGTGTCCCCAGAGGCATACCTCAACAAGCTGGTGCAAACTCTTATTGCTTGCAATTGGAGGCCTACACAGTAAACTTAAACCATAAGCTGCAGGACCTAGAACAAGCTGCATCTAAACGCCCCACTCTACCCACTTACCTGATAGGAGGCTCAGTCTACTTCTTCAGCAATAGAGGGTACAGTTGCAAATCCAAACTTACCTCCCTTTGGCAAGGCCCAGTTCAAGTTATCCAGAAGACTGGCCCCAACTCCTACACCCTTAAGGAGCCCCATTCTGAGCAATTGATTACTAGAGTACACAATCAATATATGTGTGCTGCTCCTAGCAATCAAGAGTAAGTCCTAATGAGGACAATAATCCAAAAAAAACAAAAACCTAATTAAAAAAAGTCCATGGGTTGTTGTCCTGTTTTAAATAGTGATGCATCAAAGTATGAGGAATAAGAATTAAAGAACAAAGTGTTTATTAGAGAATGAAAAGACTCTTCCAATACCGCACCAACTGTTCTATCACCTGAATGGCAGCCAGGAAACACAAGTGGTTACCTAAGGATCTGCAAAGCTGATAACCAAGGATTAGGCAACAAACCCCCATCAAACAAGACATGTGATTGACCCCATCACCATAGTTGCCATCTTGAGACACCAAACCAGTTTAACCCTGTTGTCTAATCCAGTGGAGGGAAATGTCATAGATCCTGAATGGATTAGACATTAAGTTGTCCATTTAGGGATTGAGCAATAGAATGATTGTGTGATTTCTTCTTCTCAACATGGGTTTAATAAGGTTAACTACAATAAAAACACTTATAAAACAGGGTTTGAGTTTTCTATCAAATGCGCTTCAGACACAGGCTTTACTTCTGAGGTTAATTATAGAACAACGTAGATAGGGCCATATGCCTCCATAAGGAAAGCTGCATGAAACTGTTTGTTCCATTGCACAGAACTTTCTAATGTGCCTTTTTACTCTCCTCCATTAGGAAACTCCATTTGTCTGTGCCTCCCTTCCCCTAGTGGAAATTACCCACCTTATACTATATAAGTACCTCACTATCAAATAAAGCGCTAGTTTTGTCAATACATCATTTTATTCTTCTGTCCTGCTAAAGGCTGCCACTATACCATCTA
Source organism: Entomophthora muscae (assembly GCA_014839935.2). Classification (NCBI taxonomy): domain Eukaryota; kingdom Fungi; phylum Entomophthoromycota; class Entomophthoromycetes; order Entomophthorales; family Entomophthoraceae; genus Entomophthora; species Entomophthora muscae. The sequence continues at coordinate 33,095 of QTSX02002855.1, read as the reverse complement.
AAGGTATAATAATAAGAAATAGGATACTGATTAACTGTTTGTAGAATTAGCAACCCTTACTGCTATAAATACAACACCACTTGAGCATTCTTGTAATTAAGTGATTGGGGGCTCACAGGTGTGCTCCCTTTTATTGGCTGTAACCTGCTCCCATCCCTCAGGGTTCAAGTGCCCCCCACAAGTCTTATCCTCACAGACAAAGTGCTTGCTTTTGGTTCAATGCTTTTGATTGTTACAGTTGAGATGTAATTATCAGCAACGTAGCCAGGGTTGCTCTTTACAGACATGATGGAAAAGTAACAGGGAAGCTCTTGGGAACTTTGAACTCTTTGTCCACATTGCAAATGTTATGGAAAACCAGTGGATTCCAAGCCACGTGACCAGAAGCTTTGAACTTCTTGTAGTACTCCTCAGGCTTATCTTGGGGGTCAGATGAAGGCAGGGGGAAGAGCCATCAAGAGGGGGAGGGAAAGAGTTATTTGAGGCCTGCTTGGATGCCTCTTTTTTCTTATCAGATGAAGAGATGGGCTCCTTGGAAGCCTTTGCCTTCTTGGTATGGCGCTCCTTAGTGAGCTCATAGTTGGCCTTTGACTTGTAAAATGAGTGATCAGTGAGAGAGTCATCAGATTTATTGGGGAGGAATTTTGGGGGGAAGGTGGAGGGGAAGTAGAAAATGAGGGGGGAGGAGTGGGAGGAGATGAAGTGGGGGAGATGGAGTAGGAGATTTTGCCTTTGCAGGCTTCTTGACACACTTGGGGGTGGAGGCAGCTTCTTTTGAGCCCTTAGAGGCTCGGTGCTTGGTAGGCTTATTTTTCTTGTTTAATCTTGGCTAAAGAAAGGTTTAGTTTTGTAAATAAAACAATATGAAAGATATAAAAACACAAAGAGGTACAACAAAGTAAAAGTTAAGTAAAAAGTATGCAAATAAAGTTTTATTTATCAAGAAAAAACCATAATAAAGTAAATAAAAGCAAAATAGAAACTCAAAGTATAGATATAAAGGTTAAGACATAGAACATAAGTGATTTTATTGATAAAGCATCAGAAATGTTAAGTTCAGCATAACATATTAGTGCTAAATCAATATAAAAGTATAATTAAAAATCAAAAAAAGTATATAAAAATTATATGGGGAGTAGAAGGAAGAGTAGTAGATTATAATTGCAAAAAAATATTATGTGGAATTTTTTTATTGGGAGTTAAAAAATCAAAGCATAGTAAAGTGTCAAGTTTGGCACTGTTGATCATCTGATATAAGCTTAATTCTCACTGTTGAGTTTCCCAGAGTCAAGCAGAAAAATCAAATTTACTATGTTTTTTACATATGAAACTTGCTTAAATTTAAAACAGGTTTGAAAGTTAACCCAAAAGCATGGCAGTTTCATATGCTCAAAAATAAAAAATACAACATAAGTTAAAAAAGTAAATATATGGGAAGGTGTTTATTAGTGTTTAATTTGTGCTGGGAGGAGTTGGGAGTGAATTATTTACCATAGTGTTGGTTACAACATTAAGAAGCTCTCTACTAATCCCCAAGTTAAAGTGTCAAGTAGATGGGTGTTGAGTGGCGCTCATAGTGTGTCACTTATTAATTTAGCCCTAATTCCAAGCCTTTGATTGGTTAAATCCAAAACTAACCAGGTGGCAAGTGGATAGAGTCAAACAGAGGGGGAGTCAAGTTTCTGTTTTTTATAAATTACATATGAAATCTTTTAATAAATTGGGCTTAATTTATGTGGCACCACTTCATCCACAACCCTGGAAAAGACATAATTTAAAACAAGTGGGGTATTTGATTAATGTCTATATCACTAAATCCAGTATAGTGGTGCTTGGGAGATTAATCAACAACTATAGACACTAATAATAAAAATAAAATGGTAAATATTAAAATTTATATAAGCACATATGTTTTATTAATAAATTTAGGATTTGGCTTAAAAAGTGTCAAACTGGCCACTTTTGTTTTTAGATTGTCAAACACAAGTTTTTTCATTTTTATTGATAAATTCACTTATAATTTGCCCCTTGAATTGGTCTTTCAGCTAACCAAATTGTTAAACAGAGTCAAATTCAAGTAAATTTAATCTTGGTTTTTAGTTTTGAACCCCTATATTACTAGTAATAATTAGCTTAAAATCAGTTAAGCTGAAAATACTAATAGACTCATATATGCGGCACTTGACTCCCTGGTACTCAACAAAGTATCAAGTACCAGGAAGTCAATCACCAGGGAGTCAAACTTACCACAGTTGCGGTTGGCAGATATCAAAAGGTAAAGTGTCAACTTCAGTTATGACATCCTCAATAGGAGGGGGTATAATAAATTAAGCTTAATTGCACCACTCTAATTTGCTTAAACCCACCCTTGAGGATGATCACAAGCAAATAGACAACATTTTTTATTTTCAACATTATTATTAATAATAAATTATATAGTAAATTACATAGTAACTTGCGCTTAGATTATTGGATTGCCGCTAGCCACCAATCCATTTAATATATTAAAGACAGAATAAGTGCCACAGATAAATTTATAAGATGAACATTTCAACAATCAGCTATATGCAAAATACTTTTTTCAATATATTAATGTAATAAAAAATATTTTTAAATGTGCACTTAATTTTTTTGTTGTAGATGTTTCAGTTTTAGTATTAAAAATAAGTTTGGCTGAAAAAGTGTCAACATTGACACTTTTACGTTGTGAAAAAAAAATTATTAGTAAAAATAAAGGAAAAGTTGGGTTAAATTGAGATTTTTATTAAGATTAATATCAAATTGTGTCAAAATGGCCATAATTTTGTTGTGTTTTCTAGGTTTGCACCCCTGAACGCTTTAAAAAATTGGAATTAAGCTAGTGCAACTAGCAAAAAACATAGGATATTTTGAGTTTTGAGTTGACAGTGATTATGTTGACAAAGTGTCAACATGGGCTCTGTTGCCTGTGGACTAGTGGCTTCTTTATATGGTATATTAATTACAATATTCCTCAATAAACTACATCTTATTCTTATTCTTGTCATTTCTATTGGGCTGTTATATTCCCAATCAAATACTGAAATATAATTGGCTCAGTTACAACAGTGGTAGCAGCAGTAGGTTGACAACCTATATGTAGGAACATTCTCTCAGGGAACCTTCCCTTGTAACTACTCCCTCCCTAAACCAATGGCGCGCCAAAGCTTGCAACATAGAGCAAGAGCAGATCAAGGGGCAACTAAACACCTTAAGGTAAGGTATACTGTGAGTGATCCTGTCTACACCCTTAACCCCAACTACACAAAGCTTGAGCCCATCCACATCAAGCTCTTCAAGATAGCTGCTGTCTACAACAACAACACCTATCAGCTTGAAGACGCCCAAGGAAACACCAAGACCCTCCCCCATGATTGCTTGCGCCCCTGCTGTGCCATTCCCACACAAATCTCTTTGTGTGTACCTTTCCAGAACTTCCACAGGTTCCAATCCTGGTGCTTGACAACAAGCAGGGGGCAAGAGTGGTGTTGTAACCAAGTTTCCCTCCTTGCCTGCCACTGTATCTTACAATACACAGGGGGCGCTCAATGAGTTGCCTGCCAACATATCTAATAGCATGAATCAATCTGATGGCAGTATCAAACTTCAGGCACTATCTACTAATTAGGATCACTGCTATATTGACTCACTGATCCCTGCACAAGTTGTTCCACAGTCCAAACCTTATATTAAACCTGCCACTGTGCCACCCCCTGTGGACTAGTGGCTTTTCTATATGGTATATTAATTAGATATTCCTCAATAAACTACATATTATTATTATTCTTGTCCTTTCTATTGAACTTTTGTCTTTCCTAATAAAATACTGAACTATTGTTAGAACTGAACTAATGAGGATTCAGTGTTTGGAATTGGGGAAGACAACAGTCCAATAGAAAGGACAGAATAAATAAGAATAAGGTATCATTTATTGAAGAATATTATGGTTAATATACCATATGGGGAAAGCCACAAGGGGGTGGCATAGTGGGAAGTTACATGTAAGGGTTGAAGCCAAGGAATAGCTTTTGCAGGGATCAGCAAGTCAAATTGGTAGTGCTCCTAATTAGGATGAAGTACCCACCATTTGATATTGCCATCAGATTAATCCATGTTATTAGATACGTCAAGGGGCAACTCATTGAGCGCTCCCTGTGTATTGTAAGATACATTAGAAGGCAAGTCTGGAAACTTGGTTGCAACACCCCACTTGCCCCCTGCTTGTTGTCAGACACCAAGACTGGAGTCTGCGGAAGGTCTGGGAAGGTCCACATAAACAGCCTTTGTGTGAGGATGGTGCAGCAGGGGTGAAGCAATTGTGGTGAAGCTTCTTGTTATTCCCTTGGGCATCTTTGAGTTGATAGATATGATTGTCATAGACAGTGTCTATCTTGAAGGGCCCTAGGAGGTTGGGCTCCAATTTGGCAGAATTGGGGCTGAGGGTGTAAACGGGGTCACCTACAGCGTATCTAGCTTCAAGGTGCCTTGTCCCTCCCTTGATTTGCTTGTGTTCAATTTCCCAGGCTTTGGCACGCCATTGGTCTAGAAATGGGGTTGTTACCAGGGGAGGCTTTTTGGGAACTCTGGACTGTAGCTTTCCCTGTTCAACTACGGTTAGACTGTCAGGCGTCTCAAAGGCCAGGGTGCTGGGGCTGAACCCTGTGCCCCTGTTGATTCTTGCTTGTAGGATAAGTAGAGCAGTAGGCAGGTGTTCAGTCCACACAGTGTTGGGGTGCTCTTGTGAGATCTTGGCAATCAGTTGAACCAGCAAGCCATTTAACTGTTCTACACGCCCATTGGCTTGCGGATGATAGGGGGTTGTAACTATACGTTGGAATGTGTTCTTGGCGCAGTATGCCTTCATGATATGTCCAACAAGTTCAGGGCTGCCATCTGTGATGAGGTGTTTGGGTCGCCCAAAGTGGGCCATAATTTCCTTGCCAATGAAGTGGGTGATGGTGGTGGCAGTGTGGTTAGTTGTTGCCCAGGCCACTGGCCAGCAAGTGAAGTAGTCAATGGCAGTGATAATGTACTTCTTCCCCAGTTGGTCTTTAGGGAGTGGTCCCAAAATGTCAAGAGCCCACTACTCAAAGGGTTCCATGGCCTTGATGGGCAGGACAGACTTGGGGGGTGCAGGTTTGGATGTGCTCTTTTTGCATAACACGCATGTTTTGAGGAGATCCAAGATATCTTGATGCATGTGCGGCCACCAAACCTTCCATTTCATGATCTCAAAGAGGTTACGCCCTCTGATATGACCCAGGGTTTGGTGGTAGTGCAATATTGTGTCACCTTGTTGCATGGTGGGAATGCACGGCGTCTTTTCACCTGTCTCTGCCTAACAGCAGACGTTACCAGCATTGGTGGTGAACTGAGTTTTGTTGTCCTTCAATTTGGAGATGGTTACCAAGTTAAGGCCTTTGTAGCAAGTTGCCTCAGGGCAGAGGTAGAGCATGGGTCAATTTGGGTCCAAATTGTTGTCCCCAGTGATGAAAAATACATAGAGGTGGGAGAGGGCGTCAGCATTGACAAGTTCCTTCTCAGGCTTGTACTTGATACGCAACTGGTAAGGGGATAGACGCTCAACCCAACCTGCTTGGTGGCGCGTCAAGTGGGACTGCATGTTGAAGTACTGGAGTGGCTTGTGGTCTGTCAGAACGCGGGGTGGGAAGGTAGCACCTTTCAGGTAACAGCGCCACTTCTCAAGACAGTGCACAATTGCCGCCAATTCTTTATCATTAATGGGATAGCATTGTTCCAAGTTGGTAAGTTTTCTGGACTCATATGCCACGGGGAGGAAGATGCCATTGTCAGATTCCACCCTTAGCACGCCCCCTATGGCCCTGTCAGAGGCATCAGTCTTGAGTTTGTACTGGCAGGTTTGATTTGGGAATCACAGTATGGGTGTAGTTGTGAGACTTTGCTTCAACATCTCAAAGGCTTGATCTCTGACAGGGGTCCAAGGGAAGCTCTTTTGGTGTTGAGGAGCTCAGTGAGAGGTGCAATTAGTTCCCTGCAATTGGGAATGAACTTGTGCACGTAGGCAACCATGCCTAAGAATGTCTGCACCTGGCCCACATCAGTGGGGGGCAGCATGCTAGTGATTGCCTTTATTTTGGCAGGTTTGGGTTTTATTCCTTGGGCAGAGATGATGTGCCCAAGGAATAACAGCTCCAACTTGAGGAACTTGCATTTAGAGGGCTTAGCTTTTAGCTGGTTTTTCCAAAGGGTGTTGAGGACAGCACGGAGGTGTTGGAGATGCGTGGTTTGATCTTGACTGAAGACAATAATTTCTTCAAGGTACACAACCACACACTTTCCAATCAGTTCCTCAAATGCTTTTTTCATCAACATGGCAAAGGTGAAAGGAGTGTTGGTCATTCTGAAGCTCATGACCTGACACTCAAACAACCCATAACACATACAGAAGGCAGTTTTTGCCTCATCCCCTGGTGCAATGCGGACCTGGTTGTACCCCACGGTGAGATCAAGCTTGCTAAAGACCTTCACACCTGCAAGTGTATCAAACAGGTTGTCAATCAGCAGCAGGGGGTACTTGTTTTTAACTGTCACCTCATTTAGGGTGCGGTAATATGTGACCAGGCAAAGGGACCCATCCTTCTTGGCTACAAAGAAGACAGCTGCCCTGTATGGAGAGAGTGAGAGGCAAATGAAGCCCTTGTCAAGCGCGTCTACAAGGTGCTGGCGGAGGGTCCCATCTTCTTTTGGTGTGAGACGGTATAATGATTGTGCTTTACTTAACAATCCTTGGAGCTGTACAGTGTGCTGGATCTCCCAGGGAGGAGGTAGTTGTTCAAGTGTCTCACTGAACACGTCCTTGTGCTCCTCAAGGAGGACAACAAGCGCTGGTGGGGGTGAAGTGACCAAGGGAGGGACCACATATGGTTCAGCGTGGATAACAATGACTGAACATTGGGTGAAGTCTAGTTCCCCCCTTGAAGTTGTACAATCCTGTCTCTGTTATCCTAAAAAACACAGTATTGTGGAGTAACTTGCTCATCTCAACAGGATAAATCTGGAAGCCCACCCCATTTCTATTAAGGGTGATAACATATGTATCCCAGTCAATGTAGGGACAGTTGTACTGGAGCCAGTTGAGGCCAGCAATTACGTTGTGGCTGAGCCCTGCCATGATTGGCCCAGAGAGCTTAACCTGGATGTTCCCCATCCTCACAGAGAAGGGTACTACCTCATGGGTAATTGCAACTCTACAGGAGTCAGCTACTTGTACTGCCTTGAACCTGCTAGGCACTTGGTCTAATTGTTGAGAGTCAGCAAACGCCTGGTCAACCATGGTGTGGTTGGCCCTGGTATCTACCAGTAATTTGTGGGTGTTTCCAGGGAAACAGAAGGGGTAGGATAAGCGGGTTACTTTATTGGAGGAGTGGCTCACTTATAGTGCGGGGTTGTCACTGTGGACTTGGAAGACATCCAGGGTTTTGACTTTGTGAATGTTGTAGTTGCAGGGATTTTTTGCAAGCAGGGATTGAGAGGATGAGTCAGGTGGGGTTGCAAGGCCTCTTGTTGCTACAACCCCCAGGCTTTTCCCTGATCTTTAATCTGCGCTAGCTGGAGCTCCCCCCTTGTGGGGGCGTTTAGTCCCATTATCCTGCTGACGGGGCTGGCAGTGGCCCACTTGATTGTGGCCATTGCCAGGTGTTGTACAAGGTTGGGATGGGGTGTCACTGGTACGGCAGAAGCCCATTGAAGCTTGGTTGTTGCCTCCACAATGGCCTTGTACCAGTCATTGATGGAGGTGCAGCAACCTACGGGAACCCACTTACAGATATGGGGTTTTAACCCATTGATGATGAGGGTGAGTAGCATTGCATTTCTGTCAGTCACAGCTTTGGGGGCAGCAGCAAGAGCTTATTGCCAGGTGGCAAGGTACTCAGGAACAGATCCAGTTTGTTTGATTTCTAGAAGAGGAGTCCCCAAAACAATGGGGGAGAAGGTTTTGCTGTAGCAGGACTTTTCAGTGTCTCAAAATGCTGCCCAGGTAACGTCAAGTTCCTGACTGGCCCAGTTGGTGAACCACACAGCGGCAGGCCCTGTGAGGCGGCCAGACGTAGTGGCATCCCACATGGGCTCAGGGACCTGACAGATATGGAGGCGGGTTTTGGTAGATTGAAGCCAACTGACAATGTTGGCCCCTTTGATGCCACCCAAAAAGGATTCTAGATGAAGGTTGAGCATGTGTTGTGATAGGTCTGACTGGGGAGGGGGTGACACTGGCGTCACACTGCCCAAGGCAGAGCCAGTCGTACACACTTGTGAGGACTAGTTGGTCTTTATAGATGACATTCCTTTCAGGGATGTCCCCCTTGGGGATTGGCAGGAAAGTTTCTTGTTGGGGAGTAGCCATACAGCCTGTACTCTGTCCTTTCTTAGGGGGGATTTTGTTTTAGGTAGATTGTCAACCTACTGCTGCTACCACTGTTGCAACTGAACCAATGAGGATTCAGTGTTTAGAATTGAGGAAGACAACGGTCCAATAGAAAGGACATAATAATAAGAATAAGGTATTGTTTATTGTAGAACATTATGGTTAATATACCATATGGGGAAAGCCACAAGGGGGGTGGCATAGTGGGAAGTTTCATGTAAGGGTTGAAGTCAAGGAATAACTTGTGCAGGGATCAGCAAGTCAAATTGGTAGCACTCCTAATTAGAGTGAAGTACCCGCCATTTGATATTACCATCAGATTAATCCATGTTGTTAGATACGTCAAAAGGCAACTCATTGAGCGCCCCCTGTGTATTGTAAGATACATTAGCAGGCAAGTCTGTAAACTTGGTTGCAACACTATCATTGGTTTGGTTGAAACATAAGTGTGCTAGGAAAAAAGCATAGTAGATTTCCAAAAATCATGTTGACAGTGCAGATGCTGTCTTTAATAACATCCACAATTTTCCTGATAGACGGTGTGAATTCAGCATATCTTTGCTGATCACCTTTTATGATGTCAAGAATTTCCACTCCCCACCTACAAAACTCTTACTGCCACATATAAAAAGCATCCAAATTTTTAAAATGATGTATTTTTAACTTTACTCTCCTATATTTTTATTTTTAAAATAAATTTCATCTTGGATCTTAATCTTTTTATATACGTCTTTTAAAATAAAGCTTGTTGTTTTAACTTTGATAAAATACCAGCTTGTCTCTAGTTTTTGTTATAGATTTTTTATAGAAGCCTATAACATTTGAAACCTATTTAATGGCTTTTATAGTTCTTTTTTGCTTGGTAATTGTACTGCAATCCTTTTAGACCCTTTTACTTATTAGTTATAGAACAAGGATACTTTCAAACAGCCAAAGGGCAGCAAAGCTTCTTCAAAGGCTACCAAAGCCCTAAAGCAGAAGCCTTCACCCTCCAAGAAGTCTGCCCCTAAGGCTTCTCCCAGAAAAGAGCCCTCCCCTGAGAAGAGCCCTGCTCACTCCACTTGGGGTGAGGAATCCAATTGGTCTGTTACTGACCACAGCTACTACAACTTGGCATACAATTAAGAGCCCATCAATAAGCAGGGATCTTCCAAAAAAATCCTGTCAAGGATAAGTCTTGCATGCATGAGGAGTACCAAGAAAAGCCATTTTCCCCCACTCCACCAATTACAACTTCTCTGGGACTGGTTCAGAGCTACATCCAGATCATTTTCCTGACTTTTACCATGGTCCTGCTGGCCCTTGGGACCCTCCAGTGACCCAAAAAAATTCAATGTTGATGGGAAGTTCAAGGTCCCTTCCTTCATATCAAAGTTTCCTTTATCATAGATGTAAAGGGTGGGCCAGCTATGATGGGTGATGGGTTTATCTTGCAGCTGCAACAATGCCCAGCAGGGCCTCAAGAGCATCATTACACCTGTGAATAATATTCCTGCCCATTGCAGCTCAACACTGAGGGCTGGGACCAGGTGCAGACAATCAAGGGTGAGCATACCTGCACCACGTCCAGCACCAGTATCTCCCATCTGCTCAAGTGGTATCTTGTGCACCTACCCAATATCCTGTGAGAGAGGGGGGCTAAACTATCTGAGTTTGGCTCCCATACTGGTGAAATAAACCACCAGGATGCCGTCCAGTGGAGAACTGGAATGGCTGCTTGAAGGGGTGACCACAGGGAGGACACAGGGGACAACTGAGGGAAATAGGCATTCAGTGCCATCAGCGCCAAACTGGTGAGCAGCCAGGGGGCACAGGTGGGGGCAGAAGGGGACATCCCAGAAGCGCGCAAGGGTACCAAGTTACTCTTTTCTAAGACAGGAGGGGCAGACATTGGCACCTTCTCGCCCACAGGAGCAGGAGAAGCATAGTCATCATCATCCATATCCAGATCATCACATGTCAGACTTTTCACCATGGCCTCCCTGGAATAAAGGAGATTACCAGGCAAACTCAGGAGGCTAGAGGGGGCCTCACTTGCAAGCTGCACAAAAGAGGAGATTTTAGACCATAGGTCTGGCAAGGTAGACCACAGAAGGAGCAAGAAAGGAGCCAAAGAAAATGCAACAAATTTTATGACTGGGAGTATCATATTTACAATCTCCACAAAATTTGGGGAGGATTGGTGAGATTTTTATGATTGCAAGCAATAAAAAGGGGACCAACCAAGGCAGCCACAAGCAAGAAGGCAAGAGGAGCAGCAAAGTAGGATTGGAGATCTTGGCAGTGCGCTTGGGTGTCTTTAAAACAATCAGGGGCAAAAGTGGGTTCAAAATCAAAGTGTTTAAAGAGAAAATCAAAAACAAAGTAGGTTTTTATATTGATTTTTACTAAAAAAACTTAGGTTCAAGCGTAAATTTTTAAAGCAAAAGCAAAAACCAAAACTGCTATACGCTGGGGTCAGTTTAAAGGGTCCCAGAAGAGGGACTGGGTTTGAAACGGGAGGTTTAAAGGTAAGGGGCAAAGCAAAGACTAACACTTTAAAATTCTAGATGATGGGAGACTCAAACAGAAGTCCAACCATACAATAAAAATTAAAATTAAGTGTGTCAAAACTCCAAACTTTAATAAATTAAAAATTGACAAGCAGGGGACTCAAAGTCCCCTGGCCTTGTCAAAAGGGATGGGTTTGGCAGATATTGGTCACATGGCCTCCAATGTAGCATCTGATTGGTCATGGGAGAAATTTTGCTGGCCAGGGCCAGGGGGACTAGAGGGTTTCAATGTAATTTCTGCAACCCCCCCCTGATTGGCTGGAAGGCAATGCAACCATTTCAGATCTAGTTTACTTAGTGGTTGTTGATGTGGCCCCATTTGATTGGGCGTTCCTGATTGTCTTTAAAAGCGGACAATACCAAGCTAATAAATAGTCTAAATTAACTAGTGTTTCTTCCCAAGCTAGAGCAACTAGAGCCAGGGGTCCTGCGGGGTATTCCAACACAAATCTTTCATCCACTGTGTGAGCTAAATCATTGAGTGAATTTAGTGGTTTTGCTGGACTTTGTGCAGTTTTTTTGTGCAACAAGGAAATACAGTCCTATCCAAAGCCAAAGGGGGCAGTGAATTTACATATCCAATGTCCTTTCTGTCACCAAACTGGCTGTGATTGCTGGCAAGTACCTGTATAGCCTTAATTTGGAGAGAGTGCCAACCCACAATCATCAGGTCAAGCTTGTAAAGGATAGGTGCCAATCCTCCCACCTCCAGGCCAAAAGAACCACTAGTATCAAAGGCAAGGACCTTGTCAATGCCCTCAAAAAGATGCAGGGTGGTGAGATGTCTCTTTTGAATGACAATGGGCAGAAAGTGGAGGATAGGGCTATATCCTACTCCATGAAGCAGAGCCTTGAGCAGCGTGATTCTGCACTGGCTTGGCAGCAGAGTGGGGCATTTGCTACCTATCTCATTGCCATTAATCAGCTTTGGGCATGCCCAGGCAGTTTTTTGCCCAGGGTACCTGTGACAGTCCACATGTTTGGTGGTTTGCAGGCAGGGCTAATGTTGGCCAAGTAAAATTTTGGTTGATTGTTGAAGGTAGAGGCCTAGTAGAGAATGATGACTACTAGGGAAGGTAAGGCCTAGCTAGTAGATGTAAAGAATACTAGAGGCAGATGTTGTCTCCACCCAGCAGAAGATATTGGCTGCTGTGGGCTAGAGGTCTTCACCCAGAAGGTAACTGTGGCTGCTTGGGGTGAAGAATGAGATAGCTCAGCAGGGAACTTTATCTGTTTGGGGTAGGGAGTGATTCAGCCTGATGAGTAGTGTTTGCTGCTCAGGCTGGAGGATGTTTAGACCCTGGCAGGTAACACGGGCTGCCAGGGTAGAAGTTTGTGCCAGCATGGTAGGGAACGCCTACCAGGGCTGTAAGTTTTGGACCCCTGGCAGGTAGTGCAGGCTGCCAGGAAGGGAAAGAGCTTTGAGAGCTCTAAATACCCTGATACGCTTACAGGAGGTCTGTGAGCAAGCATCCTACATAACAAACTGGTAGGTTTTCCTAGTTTATGCCCCTATGGGAGCTTTGGAGAGAACCCAAAGTGAGCATTGGAGGGCATAGATTTGCTCAGAGGTGTCATCAAGGCGGTTTGCTTGGGGAAGCAGCTGCAGAACTTGGTGTAGTCAGGCCTCTGGGAAGTAAAGCTGATTACTTTGTGACTGAAAGCCCAGATTTAATCACCTGAGTGAGTAAAAACAACGCATAGACATTGATCTATGGTTGAATGGCCTAAGTGGAGTGCCACTTGCAAGGGCCCGGTCAAACGCCAGTTCAATGTAGACTCATGCCTGGGTCTACAGGTTCTGGTAACAGGGACTGAGATAAAGAACCAAGGTGGTTCACGGAATCAGCAGAGAAGACTAGTAAAAAGGAATGTTTGATCACAGTGAAGACTAGTTGAGGGACTGTTGATTAATATTGAATTGTGGGAACCAAAAAGGGTTCTTTGTACAGGTGGAACCAAGGTGGTTCTTAGTGAGGATAAGTTGAAGGTCTCAGAGTTTATGATGCAGGAGTAGCTGGTCATGATAAAGGAGTAGCCAGAGGACTTATGAGCTGTTGGAGACTGAAATGAGCTGGCCAAAGGACCAGAAGATGATGGTTAAGGACTGGTGATTCAAAGAAATGAGCCAAGATTTTGCCAAATTGATTTGCTGAGGTGATGAAATGTGGAATTTTTTGCCTTGGTTTAGTAGTAAACTTAAGAACAAATGTGGATAAAAGTGTGGTTAAGAGATTTTTTATTGAGTTCCTAGGATAGATGAAGTTATGTTGCTATGAGAGCTGGATACAAAGTTGTTTTGGTGGGACGCTTTCCTTAGATTCTACTATATTTGTAAGTACATGGGGAAAACTTTGAAGAGGTTCAAAAAGAACAATTTAAATAGTATTCTACTATTTATACTGGTTCAGTTTGAATGCAGGGAAGACTGGTGCCGGCTAATGGACTGGTTAACACTTTGGTGCGTGAAGAGTTGTCAATTTGAGTGGTTTGAGCTAAGGAAATTATTTTCATAGTTAATCCTAGTGGACCTTCAGAAATGATCTATTTCTGCACTCTGTATTCATTGGTTGAGTTCTGGAAGGTTTCCTGATTAAAATGATTGGTTGGAAGCCAAAAGCTTAAAGTATAAGCAAGGAAATAGTGAATTAATACTTTAAGCTTTTGAGAAAGTAAGTATGTAGGCTTAAGTTATTATAAGAAAAGTGAGCGACAATGGTTTAAGCTTCTGAAGAAAGCCATTTTGAAGGTGGAACTGTTGGGAAAAGGACACTATAAGAAGGTGGCTGGCTGGAAAGTTAAGGGTCTTTCCCAGGCCTTTTGAGTTTCTGCCAAGAGGTTTTTGGAAGCCTTTTGATCACCTGCAGGAGCTTGGTTGGACTGATACAAGTAAATTACCAAGGCCACTAAAGATATACAGAGAGCTGAAGCCCAAGATTAAAGAGCTGGATCCTAGGCGCGGCGCAGGAGTCCAGGTCTAAGGAGCAGAAGTCCAAGATACTGTTGGAGGACTCCAAGCATTGGTAAATCCATATTGTTTCCTGGAACCCCTGGGCCATATACCAGAAGGTTTCTAAGAGAATCTTCCTTCTGAGAGTGAATAAAAGCCCATTTTGACCCCTATACATATTTCTGAGATACATTTTCCCTCACTAGAGAATGACAATCCCTTCCAGCCGGTCCCTGGCTATGACCCAGGACACACTTTGGGGACTGGTGGACAGGAACCCCACAGTATCCCCAAGACTTGTTTTCCTAGACTGGTGTCAGGGCAGAGGTCCACATCACAGCCATCAAGAGTTTTGGGATGATCTAAGCTCCCTCCCCATCAACAAGCTCACCCTGCACTTGCCACCTGGACAAAGTTTTTGAGGCCACCTTAATAGAAAAGTCCAGGGTGGCTGCTTCCATTTCAGGCAGGTCCATCTCAAACATCTCAAGAGAAAGATGGAGCTGGTTGGCAAGCACTTAAATGGTGGTGATAGAAAGTGCCAATTTGCCATCATCCAGCTTGCTTTCATGAATTTTGTGAAGCCTGAGCAAATTGGGATTGGCTTTGCAATCATCCTGGAGGCTGCTTAGGCTAAGAAGTACTTGGCCAGCTTCAAGGATTATCTTGAGCGCTTTGATGAGCAGTGAGTTGGCAAAAAGGTGACTTCTAGGAGATTAAAGTGTGGTGTTACTGGGCCCTGGAACTGCTTTAGCACCTGTATAAATATGAGAGGAAGAGGCCCTCCATCCTTGAGGTGTAGCATAAGGGCCTGAAGGCTAAATTTGGGGCTGGCCACACATTTAATCAGTTGTTCTGAAAGCGGCAGGGGGATGTGCAAGAAATGTCTTCATGTTCACTACCTGGCCAACTGAGGGGCCCTGAATAAGGTGAGAAGGAGTGAGACTACCAGGAGGTGGTGCAGAAGGTGGTGAATAAGAATTTTAGGGTTGTGGAGATTTAGAAGCACCTTGAGGATGTTGCTCCTGCCTTTGGTGGTGGCTTTGATTAGTTTGATAACCCTTGCCTTGGTTTGGATTTATATCTTTTAATTCAGTTAGTTTATTTAGATGGTTTAACCTTTTCATGTATAAATGGTAAGCTTCAGGCTTAGTTCCAAGGTGGCTGTATAAGAAACATCTTAAATATTGTTAATCCATCAGTAAAGAATGTGAGATATTTTCTGTGGTGCTTTTATGAAGCATGATGAACAGATGCTACAATCTTCCCATCCTTTGTGCTGCTCCGCCTATTATGGTTTCCTTTATTTTTATTGTTGTATCTTTAATCTTTGTGGTAGTTTTCATGGTGAAATAAGAAATAGTTTCTTATACTTACTGAGTATGGTAGGTGTTTATTGCCTTTTTGAGATGTTTGGGGTCAATTTATAATTTATTATGTTTATTTTATATTAATAATTACGGGGCAAAGTGTAGGACTGATTAAAGAAGTATTGGTATGGCCACTGTCAATATTAGCGCTATAAATTGGGCAATGTATTGCACTTGGAGGGGTCAAGGTAGCTGTCATGTATGAGGTAAAAGAAAATGTACATACATCAACTTGAGCTTCTGGTTGTTGAGGTGGTTTTTATGATTAAGTTGATTTGAATTATTTCAATGTGGCATGAAAATATTGGTTGGGTGATAGGACAGTTGATTTATGGGTTTTAATTTTATTTTGGAAGGGATTGTGCAATATTGCTTATGTGATTGGCCACAAGATATCTGTATGTACACCCATATCTCTTGTAAGTCTCATTGATCTGGGTGACTACAGAAATAGACATCTGTTCAAACTCTATTGAAAAGTTGTTATTGAAGGCATCTAAAATTAGAGTGTAATTTCAATTTGCACTTGAAAGCTTTAGATCAGCTTTTCTTTTTGGGAACAGAAGATCTTTTATGTAGTTGGAATTAAATAGACTGGGTAGGAGTGAGCTCAAAGGCTGCTAGGCCACACCATCGCAGGATGAGGAGGTTGGGATATAAAGCTTGGAGCTGGGGTGTGCTTTCATCAAGCTCTGAGAGGTACACAGCACGAAGCTGGGGCGCAACAGAAACCAGGTGGGTCCAGAACGATAGGGGGTGGTGGAACTGAGCGTGGAAATGGTGTAGGTTGGGGAAGAGCAGGTGGACTAGTGTGGGTGAGTGGGGGTATGGGTAGTAGAACACTTGGAGATTTGGAAAATGGATTGCAACCCAGAGAAAGTACTGGTTGGGGTCAGTAGGACCCAGGTCAATGCAGATGGTTGTGGCCAGGAAGCTGGTCTCGTATAGTTTGATGACCTCGCTGCCAAAGGAGTTGCCATACCTCAGCCGCAAGCATCTCACTTTGGCCAGTCGTTGGATTGCTTGGGCAAAGAATACAAAGTTCCTGGAGTGGATATCCATCTCAGCTGAATTGGGGTCCTCTGGACCGCAGTACGCGGCACAGTACAGGGTATACATGATGAACATCTCGGATTCCATGTACATGCCTTGGTCATGCACCAAAGAGGTTTCTGATGCTCGGCCTACTTGCTCGGTCCACGAGGACTCGGCTTGAAAGCAGACTTCCAAGCCCAGGGTGGGGTATTTGGCCTCGGCAAACACCAGGTGGCGTTTCCTTGTGCAATAGGACAGGGTATACATCCGGTGGGGGTCATCGCGTGGCGACACGGAGTTGATCAGCCGGATCTGTGGGAAGCGAGAGCTAAGCTCGTCCAGGACATAGTTTTCAATTGGAAAGTGGAACAGGGTAAACACCTCCAGCTTGTGGCATGCTATACAAGAGATCAGTTCACCCACATTTTGCAGCTCCTCGAATTCCCCTATACCAAGATACGTGAGCCGCTTGAAGATGGGGTTGAACCCTCTGACAACCCTTGCATCCAGCATCCCACTCACTTTAAGACGCACCAAACACCGCAGTCCAGTGCAGAAATCCAATAGCCTTGGATAGTTGTCTTTGGTGATTTTGATGTCAAGCGAAGTAAGAGCACGGAACTCACATGGTTTGCCGAGTGGAGCCGATATCTTCAGCTCAAAGACATACTTGGAATACTTTTGAAGCATGGCTTGGTCAAGTGCAAGGCCTCGTGACAGGTCCACCCTTTTAAACACTAGGGGGTGGCGTGCATGGCCAGCTCCTTGCAGGACTTGCGTACCTCAAGCACCGATCCATCATCCATCCAAGCCAGGATCTCCTCGAGTATAAAGTGAGGCAGCTGGAGAAGCATATCCATCTATACCAGCTGCTGGATGCTTTATATAGAAAACCTGGATCCTCCCAGAATAGAATCATATCCAACCACTCCTTTGTCATCAAACCGCTGCCATTTAAACCCGCGAGTTTGCGCTCACATGATATTCTATTCGACATGAACTTTCGCTCCCCCTATTCCCGAAATAGATTACATCAACCTTAAACCAACCCATTCACAAAATTCATCAACTACACGACTCCTGGATTATTTGATCCATTTGGCAAAATTTATAAACCAGACCCTTTTATCTCGTCTGAGAAGGCCAGGAAACCCCTTTCTATAACCGAAACCTACCATTTCAGCCTTTAAAGAACATCTGGTATATCTATCAACCCTGCTCTAAACCAAGGTTAATAGTAGATCTCTTGAACCCTTTCAACAGATTATTCTATACCCTTAGCCTTGAACAACAGTTGGTCAACTCTTTGTAGAAGTGGCCTATCATTGATAGCCTACTATTGTTTAAATAACCAACCTTGGTACAGATTCCCCATCTCAGATAGGAACCCGCTATAAACCACCAACGGGCAGGTTCCATAAAACTTTAAAGCGTACATAAAAATAATAGTCTTAACTGAACGATTGGCTGAAATTGTTAATATGAAGGCAACCAAAGCTAGTTCTTATCGGTACTCTAGATCCCCTCATTTAAATTTAATTTTTAAATTCTTTTAAATTTTAAAACCCCTTACCGCCAGCTGAGGGCTGCCGTCAAGGAGGGAAACTAACCCTTGAAGGTGATCTGCCCATACTTATACCACCAAGATAATCAATGCATATTCACTAATATTGAGGCCTTGATTATAACCATTGATCCATATTAAAATTTAATAAACTACATTTATTTTTATACAGGGGTGGTTGATCAGGATGACAAACCATAAAAAAAAGGGGGATCCGAAAAACCCCCCCTTCATTTGATTTCCCAAATAGCCTCACTGCAATGGTGATTTACAATTATCAAATATTCAGCCTAAAGGAGAACAGGTACAGTCAAGCCATCAGTAACATTAATGCCAGGCAGGAAGAACTCAAGGCAACAACAGTTAAAGAAACTAAAATTAGAATCAAAAACAAGTTACAGGAAGAAGAGATCATTTATTATCAGGAGCCAGGCACAATTTAAAGCTTGCTGATGAGTGTTATCTTTTATCAGATATCAGAGCTGATAACAGAATTGCTATGACATTCCCTTTCTTAAATAAAACTAACATCTAAAGACTTCCACAGGATGGGCATCAGCAAAACCTGGAACTGTGAGAGTTATTCTTATTATACAGCAACCAGAATCAGGAGGACAATATCAAATCCATACAGGCAAAATGGCTACATGGTTCATATGCACACAACAAAGCATCAAAAACTCATGCAAACTAGTAAAGACAAGGGGAGGAGATAAAGCAACCAAAAACTAGAGGCAGCAGCACAAGGAGTACAGGCAGCAGAACAGGCATGTGGTGCAGCCAAGGGATACAAGAAAGCAAAAGAAAAACCAGGGCAACAAGACAAGGAGTCCACCTTTCCTCTTTCAAGATTAGGTGTGATCTCCAAAAATTTGTAATGGTTATTTACAAATATCATATAATTCAAGAATAATAAGGCAAGGTATATTTTGTTAAGCTTGGGTTTAAATAGTGCTGTTGACATAATTGTCAATAGTGGATATTTGATGAATATTTGGATTCACTATCACATCACCCAGCAACCTCCAGAATTAACTCATTCTGTAAGCTAACTTGCTGAATGCCAACAAATCATCAACATTCAGCAAGTCAACATTATTTCCCCATTTATCCGCCAGGATCAGGCATTTCCCAACCCAAGCTGATTTTCTATATCAGATCATCAAGTCAGAATCACAAAATCAAAAAGAACCTGCCATAACATCAACACCACTTAAACAGAGACTTAATTCTAAGCCAAACTCCTGATACAATTTACAATTAAAAGGTAGTTTCTTTGAAATTGTACATCTAGGTCAGCTCTAGTAAGTAATATCTGGATGGCAACCCCAGATATGGATCCATAGAGTTCTTAATAAAATGTACACCATTCTATGATCAACCATTCTTTATATTTTATGATACTGCTTTTATTTACCATAAAATAAGATAAGCTTTGAAAAAAGCTATGTGCCAACCTCCATAGCATCCTTTGTATCATTAAGCTATCTATCATTACAGCAGATCTATTGGATAAATTTATTGCTTAATTCTGGAAGCCCACTCCCACCAACCCACACACTAGAACTAGAACTTATCTACCTGTTTACAATATCAGCTCCATGCTGGATCAATGCCTTGCCTGAATCATAAAAAAAGGGGTTTGGATAAGCAATCAAAGCAATAAATTTTTTGCAGGATCTAATCAGGGACCCCTTATAAAGAAAGGCAGGCAGTCTCCATGCCAACACCCTCAGTGCCAGGGAACCAGCCCTGATCTGCCAGATGACTACTGTTTGGGAGCTGAAAGGTTGCTACTGGGTGGGCAGAGCCCACCAAAGAATGGGTGCTAACTTAATGAGGTAGGACATCCACTTGTCCACCCATGACCATAGGCCAGCAGCAGAGATAATAGTATCTATCACTCCTGTGAGAGTTAATGTATACAATCCTAAATAGTCTTATTGATATTATCCAGTGGAAGCTCAGCAGCGGATGTGGGCATTGGTTTGGGGGTGACAGAGTGGTTCCATGTCTAGTTGGTAGGTAGGGAGGAAGTTGTATTTATCTCTGAACAGATGGGGCTCAGTAACATGCCAATGGCCCTTCTGGTTGTATCTGGTTAACTCTTTAGTTCAAGCCAAGGGATCCTGTGCCAATATCTTGTCCAAGGTGTAACCTTTGTATTCAGGCTTCAAGGGGTATTCTGTAAAATGGACAGGCCCAAACAGAGCCCCTGATGAGATGGCAAGTAGCTGGCAGGTTGTAAGAAGATCAGATGATTTCTGAGCTAACTGGAAGATGACAAGGGTAAAATATGGCAACAATTGGGAAAACTAATATCTCATAAAATTTATTTAAAAATGACAATGGTGATTGATCTTGGCCTTACAGGTACTTATACTGTGCTGTCAGGCTTCCTTTTCTGATTGGGTTTCTTGAGCTTGGGAAGGTTGGAATTGGGGGTCTTAGATGACGGGGTGACATTTGGCACTGGCAGGTTACCATTGGCCACTTTAGGGTAAGAAGACTTCTAAACCTTCTGTTTGACAGCTCAGGTATTGCCATTGTACAGGTATTCCGGACCAGTGCCACTTCTTGTGCTTTGGGCAAGTTTGAAGCAACTCTCATTGGTGGACATATGTATTTCACCCAGCAACTGCTGGTGTTGAGTATTAGCACTTCAGGGAAACTCCCAGCATCTTGCACTGGCAGTTTGCTTATAAAACCTTGCAGTGTAGCTAATTATTTGGGTCCCAGAAGGTTGGCAACAACTTTACCAATCAGTTGTGGGCTGTTGTATTCCCAGTCTTTGGAACTGGCAGTCTTTGGAGAGTTCTGTTCAGGGTTCAACCCTGGATCCATACTTTGGTATTCAGGTATGTCCAAATTGTCATTCCTGACATTCACAGGTCTATTAATGAAATTCTGCTGCTTAACAAAAGGCGCCTGTGTAATGGTATTATAGCTCTGGTCAAATTATCCCAGGCTGTACCTTAACGTCTTGCTACAATCCCCATCATTCAGTTTTCATAAGTTACATGTGGAAATCTCTAATTTTTTAAATTCAAAAATTAAAAATTTTGGCCTTAAAGGACCAACTCTGGAGGATGTTGAACAAGCTTTATAAGCAGTTTACATAAGGTTTCCCATGCTTTCTGCCGGCTGTTAGCATCTGTTGAGTAGATACTTCTGAGAAGTATAATAAATAAGATAAAGGGGGAAATTAAGAATAGAATGATACTTTATTTGATATGAATTTATAGTATTATATAGTATCATGGGAAGTCACACACTGTCCATGTACGTCATGGTAGTTGTGGGGCTTATCCAATTAATTGTTCCTCTTAAGTCACAAGGCTTTTCCAGGTTGTGTTCTGCTTAGGACTCAAAATGTTTGATCCTTGTAATATATGGTCAAATTATAACAGTACCACCAATTTAATGATTAGTCAGGGAATCATTTGGCAAATTACTCAGAAAATTGGTTTCCCAGGAGGAAGTAATTATAGATGCTGTAACATCTCCCCCTGGGGTGCTAGAATGTGGAACCTTAGGAAATTTCTTGAGTGTGTTGTGTATTTAGGCTTGGTATTTGTTGTGTTCTGAGGTGCAGCACAGATACACAACAGGGAATCCTAACCTTAGGATTGGATTTGTACTAAGTCTCAGTTAGAATGGCAAGGGAGGCTATGCAATTACCTTGTGGCCCTGGTTGAATAATATCTACTAGACGTGGCTAGAGAGGCGCCAAAGTAATTGGAGACACAAAGGCAAAATGTGAATAGAACTTTATTTTATTGGAGAATAGGAAATGGAATATATAGTGGTAGACAATACCCCAAAACAATACCAGGATGGTAGGATCACTTGCCACAAGCATGAGTGGGGCAAGTGAGATGGGCAGAGTCAGGAAACTGAACAATTGAATTTCCCAACTCAGAGCTAGACTCATTTCAAAGGGCAAAAGCAAAAGAAATAGATTAGTCCTTGAAATAACCCATCAAAGGCGAAATCAAAACATAGTGAATGGTGGCATTCACAACAGTATTGATCCAGTTTTGTTTTGGTTACAGGAAGTTGGTAATTACATTGTGCTGTTCTTGCTTCTTATAGACAGAGGCAGTCATGGTGCATACGCTTGAGCTCTGTTCAAGCGCCAATGCCTTTGATGAGATTGGTGTTATTTGGTTTAAATTCCATGGCAATTCCTGGTCTTTGTAATCCTGGATCTAACTTGTACATGTTGTGGTTAACAACCCAGATCTTGTCCCCAACTTGGAAGCATTCTTGTTATAGTGGGATTGCTTCTCTATCAACCCTTTCTTTTTTCCTTGCCCTCCTGGTTCTTTCTGGCGCTCTGTACGTCAGGGTCACTTTTTTCTGGAACTTTCTTGGGCAGAGTTAATTGTGGTCTGAGGTAGTGCTAACAATGGCAGGCTTATGCCCATAGACAATTTCATACAGACTTTTTCCCATATTGCAGTCAACTTGTGTCCTGCACACCATAGGCGCTGTTGGCGGCATGTCAACCCAGTATTTTTGATTGTTGGTAGATAACTTACTGAGAGCCTCTGCAAGGGATTCATTTAGTCTTTCAACATTTCCATTTGCTTGTGGGTTATAGGGGCTGGCTATGATGTGCTTAATTCCATTTTTTGTAAGATAGATGTTGGTGTCAATGGCTTTAAGTTCAGCTCCTCAGTCTATGATCAGGAGTTCAGGTTTCCCAAGCTTAGCTAAACTGGTAGAGGGATAGACGCTCAACCCAGCCTGCTTGGTGGCTTATCAAGTGGGACTGTGTGTTGAAGTACTGGAGTGACTTGTGATGAGTCAGGATGCGGGGTAGAAAAGTGGCCCCTTCCAGGTAACATTGCCACTTCTTGACACCGTGCACAATTGCCGCTAATTCTTTATCATGTATTGTGTAACATTGTTCTGAGTTGATGAGCTTCCTGGATTTGTATGTTGTAGGAAGAAAGACGCCCTTGTCAGTTTCCACCTGTAACATGCCCCCTATGGCTCTATCAGAAGCATTAGTCTCAAGTTTGTACTGGTGGTTCCAGTTGGGGAATTGTAATACGGGTGCAGTTGTAAGTCTTTGCTTCAACGTCTCAAAGGCTTGATCTATGGCAGGAGTCCATTGGAAGCGCTGTTTGGTGTTCAGAAGCTTGGTGAGTGGTGTAATTAATTCTCCACAGTTGGGGATGAACTTTTGCACGTAGGCAACCATGCCTAAGAATGTACACACCTGGCCCACATTGGTGGGAGGTGGCATGCTTGTGATTGTCTTGATTTTGGCGGGGCTGGGCTTTATTCCTTGGGAAGAGATGGTGTGCCCAAGGAACAGAAGCTCTAACTTAAGGAATTCACATTTGGAAGGCTTAGCCTTCAACTGATTTTTCCAAAGGGTGTCAAGGACAGCACAGAGGTGTTGGAGGTGCGTAGTTTGATCTTGACTGAAGACAATAATGTTGTCAAAGTACACAACAACACACTTCCCAATCAATTCCTCAAATTCTCTGTTAATTAATATGGCAAAGGTGGAAGGAGTGTTGGTCATTCCAAAGTTCATGACCTGACACTCAAACAACCTGTAGTGTGTGCAGAAGGCAGTCTTTGCCTCATCCCCTGGTGCAATGAGGACCTGGTTGTATCGCGTGGTGAGATCAATATTGCTAAAGACCTTTACACCTGCAATCATGTCAAACAGGTTGTCAATCAATGACAGGGGGTATTTATTCTTAACTGTCACCTTGTTTATGGCGCAGTAGTCTGTAATCAGGCAAAGGGACCCATCCTTCTTGGCTACAAAGAAGATGGCAGCCTTGTATGGTGAGAGCAAGGGGCAGATGAAGCCCTTATCAAGTGTGTCTATGAGGTGCTGGCAGAGGGTCTCATCTTCCTTTGGTGTTAGGTAATAAAGGGGAAGTGCTTTGGGAAGCAACCCCTGCAACTGCACAGCATGCTGGATCTCTTGGGGAGGGGATAGCTGGTCTGGTGTTTCACTGAAAATATCCTTATATTCCTTGAGGAGTGTGGCAAGTGCAGGCAGAGGTGGAG
The DNA here is from genome assembly GCA_014839935.2 of Entomophthora muscae. Classification (NCBI taxonomy): domain Eukaryota; kingdom Fungi; phylum Entomophthoromycota; class Entomophthoromycetes; order Entomophthorales; family Entomophthoraceae; genus Entomophthora; species Entomophthora muscae. Next base: position 9,157 of record QTSX02002855.1, on the reverse strand, counting down.
TGGTCAAGGGGAGGGCTGCAGGTGATTTGGCGCGGATAACTTTGACTAAGCATTGATTGAAGTCTAGTTCCCCCTTGAAATTATATGAGCACATTTCTGTTATTTGAACAAACACGGTACTGAAATAACTTGCTCATTTCAACAGGGTATATCTGGAAACCCACCCCATTTATATTGAGGGTGATCACAGATGTATCCCAATTGATATAGGGATGGTTGTGACAAAGCCAGTCAAGGCCAGCAATGACATTGTGGCTGAGCCCTGTCATGATTGGTCCAGAGAGCTTAACCTGGATGTTCCCCATTCTCACAGAGAAGGGTACTGTCTCATGGGTAATTGCCACTCTACGGGAGTAAGCTACTTGTACTGTCTTGAATATGCTTGGCACTTGGTCTAATTGTTGGGTGTTGGCAAACACTGTCACAGTAGGTTCCATAATGCCAGGTATTGTCCGTCCAAGCAAGAAGGCACGGAAGGCCGGAAAACCTATATTGAAGTTGACCAAGTTAACAGATTTAAACCAAACAGTCAATCAAAAATGGGTCACAGCTGCTCCTGTTTACCAGCTGAAACCAGCTCCCCTTTGTAAACTGACGTTGATGAATTGACATAATATGAGGGTCACCCAATATAAGCTCATTAATCAGCATGGTTGTCAGAAACTGGTCACGCAAGGGTTCTTTGCAACCTGGTCTAGATACTTGCTTGAAGATGCCAAAGTAATAGGAGATCAAGACTCAGGTGGTATTGCTTATTCAATCTTTCTGGTATATATTGAATAATTTTCCCTGTTTTAACTCTAAGAGTTGAGTCCTTCTAAATTTACTCAATAAAAATCAATTATCCCAAGTTCTAATTTTAAATTTTAAAAAATGCATCCTGTGATTGGGTTGCTGCGGTATATCCCGTACAATATGATTCTGAACAGAATCATTTCAGGAAGATGGGGCCCAGCATCTGGAACTTTGTTGTTGGCGCCGCCAAATGTTAATTTTGTGCCAGCCAATTTTGTAGCTCCTCCTCCCCATTCTTGAAACTGAAAATTGTGTCACTTCTCAATGCCCAGAATTTTACGCTGAAGATGCATTGATGCTTTCCCAAATCATTTATCTTGGTTTACTCTGGTTAGAACTGATTATTCTACTTAATCCTGGAGTTACAATTGGAAATTTCACAAAAAAATATCTGAAGCTGCGTTTGTGGTTAATCATCAATTCTATGTGGATTTGGGTGGTAATTCCCCATCATTTAGAAACGGCTTCATATTATCCAGTGATTTCTGTCACAATAACAGTCCAATAGAAGGGACAGGAATGATAATAATAAGATGTTGTTTATTGTAGAATATTGTAATTAATATACTATATGGGGAAAGCCACTGGGCTACAAGGGGGTGGCATGTTCCATGTAGGGTTTGAATCCAAGCAATAACTTGTTTGGGGATCAGCAGGTCAAATTGGTAGCGCTCCTAATTAGTATAAAGTGCCTGCAGTTTGACATTGCCATCAGATTGGTCCATGCCGTTAGACACGTCAAGGGGCAACTCATTGAGCGCCCTCAGTGTATTGTAAGATACATTGGTAGACAAGTCTGGAAACTTGCTTGCAACACATTGAATTATTACTAATACACAAAATCCAATTTAAATTTTACAGAATCATTATCAATAGGTAAATACTCAGTCTGTAAAATTCATTCTATATTAATATTTGTAATAAGTGTTAATGGCTTCCTAATATAGACACAGTACAATTATAAAATTACAATGAAAAATGCAATGTTTACAATGAATTTTATTAAACAAAATGCATTGACTTATGCACATGACACTGAATTGACATTGCTGGCAATATTGTCCAGTATAGTTAATATTCAATAAAACATCCAAAATTTAACAAACTATCAATAAAATGCTAGTTTAAAAAAATTACATACTGAAAAATATATATTACATGTTCTAATTCAGATGGCTAATTTAATGCAATTCTGGTGTATTTTTTAGTGTATTATGCTATTTTTTGTATAACTTCAAGTTATTTGTATTATTTGTAATAATTTTCAATAAAATGTACTATTATCTATAATTTCATGATCATGTGTTGATGGTAGTACTATAAAAACCAGTTTTTTGATGTAATTCAAACAACATGTCAAATATCTACAACCTAATCAACACATTAGAGTCATCTCTCCAAAAGGTTGTTGAGCTTGAACATAACATCAGGAAAATTGTAGTGAATCAACTGGGAAATGAAGAAAGGGCTTTGGTTCAGCAAAATGAAACCGCAAATAATAGTCTGGGGACAATAATCCAAGAGGAACACAAGGAAATAGTGTTAAATATGCAAAGGGAAATTCTCAAATTTTTGAATTTTAGCAACAAAAGTTATAACTCATGGGAGTTCACAAAAAACAATAGAAGGAATAATCAAAAAATCAAATTGATTGAAGGAAATGAGAAAACAACAGAAATTAACACAAATGAAGAGAAAACTAATCAAAACAAAAGAAATGAAAATAATCAAATGGAAACAGATGAAACTGAAGAAAATGAAGCACAATCAAGAAGCAGAAGCGCTTCAAGAAACACTGCAAATTTATCAAATGAAAATCAAGAGAAAGCAAAAGTTGCACAGAAAATAAAGAAGATAAAATCAAGGCAAAAAATGAAGAGCAGCCAACGCTCATGAAGTTTGCCAAAGGGGCACCTGTGACTGAGGGGGCCACAGGGTAAAGAATTAGTAGGTTTATTTATGTTTTGCTTACATTTACTTTAGTCACAACAAGAAATGGGGCAGAGGTTGTTGAGGTGGCAGCCTTCACACCCAGTAGTGTTTACAGGGGTTACCAATCATTGGTAGCCCCTGTAATTCAAAGAAATCAAATTGAAATTCAAATAATAATACAAATAAATATGAAGGAATTCTCAAAAAAAGAAGCAATAAACAGGGAGCACCAAGCTCCCAATGGAAGCTCAACATGGACAAGGGAAGCATATGAAATAGGAGCAAATATCAATTTTAATCAAATGAATGAAATGCCAATGAATTTCAGAATGAATTTTGACAAATATATATGAAATTGTTCAAAGATTTTAATTTTCAAATATGAATGAATATGAAAAGAATCTAAAGAAGATTGAATTTTAAGTAAGAAATGAATATCTCAAATCAGCAATATTCAATGAATTTATCAAAGAATTTTCAAATAAAGTTGGGGATGCAAACCTTGTGAACAAGTTAAAACCTTTATTAATTTTGTTTGCAGAAGCCTGGGGGCAGACACCACTGGAGCTCCCCAGGAAACAATTTTCAAATACTCAAATACTTCATATATAAACTGATTACCAGCTACATATAAGAGATTCTGTTTATTTTCCAAACTTTATACATTGCAGAGGTTAAATATTGCAGTATACCTTGACATTCTCCTCCATTGCATATTGAAAACAAATGTCAAGAAAGAAGATGTCCCTCAACAACTCAATATTTGCCGCCTAGCATTAGAAAAACAAAAGACTCTGTGGGGCTATAAGACCGTGGAGCACATCCTCTATAACAGTTTTGCATTAGCATCAATTTTTGATTATTACCTCCCCCCCAGAAAAACAATTACTCACAAATTCCCTTGTGACCCTACCTTTTATAAAGTGCTTGGCCACAATTGGGGTGATGAGCACCATCCCACTTGCAAACGGCTCTTGCATCATTTACACATACAGAAGAGTATTTGGTCTCAATTAGTGGCTTTTGCAGAAGACAGAATTTCAGGGTACAATTCACTCAAATAATCCATCCCTTGCATTTTGAATTTTCATAATAAAAACTTATTCTTTTTTATATTTTTTATTTTAATTTTTTATTATAATAGTATTATATAGTTTGGTAGTATACAATAAAGAGTTAGTTATAATAAATAAAACATAGTTAATATTAAATCTAATTTATAAATTTGTTTATTTAGTTGCTTGTCAAGTACAGGTTCATATAATATGTAGTTAAACAACAAGAGCTCTACTTATCTGCATTGAGTTGCCTGCTGCACTTATGTTTTAAACAAGTGATACAACATCTTTGATTACTCCCTCTCAGGGAATTAACACCCTGAGTAGTTCACCAAATGAGTCACCAAACAACTCACCTACTAATCATTAAGTCAGTGGCACTACTATCATTTGGCCATCTATTACAGGGACCAAACAATCCAGATCCTAAGCAGAACACAACTTGAATAATCCTTGTGACTTAGAAGGAACATTACTCAGATAAGCCTCATGACTTCCATGATGTACATGGACAGTATGTGGCTTTCCATGATACTATATATTCCTATATTCATATCCAATCAAGTATCATTTTCTTCTTAATTCCCCCTCTTCTTGTTTATTATACTTCCCAGAAGTATATACTTGACAGCGGTAGCACAGGTAGGTTATCCACACCTACACAACTTTAAGGAAAAATTCCTTCTAAGAAAAGTATCCAACAAATGGCCCTCCCTGAAGGCTGGAGAAATTATAAAGAAGGACAAGACGTCCCTACTGGTTACATCATCTTCAACAACATCATTGTCCCCACCAAACAGTACAATCCCCTCCACACTCGTAAACTCCTAAACCTGCCTCCAACTGCTGCAAGCCTGCAGCCACCCAAGCTACCTAACATTGTATTTCAACGTCTGCGCTCAGCAGAAATTGGAACCTTTGCAGGATTGCGCCGGGAAAACACCACCCTCTGAATCAAAAGCACACAAAGCAAATTTACTAAGTGGACTACCCCTACAAACTCTGGGCAAGCAAAGTTGCCCTTTGTGTCACAGGAACTGTCTCATGTTTTGTAAGCAAATGGCTAGAACAACACCCTGACCAAAAAAAACTGGGAAATGTTCAAATCCACCTTTCTCAAAAAGTTCCCCATGAAAGACTCTGACATAGTGATCATGAAAGAACTCAGACCATTCAAAAATTACAGGAACCGTTGAGGAGTACATTGCAGTGTACAAAAGCCTATGTGATTGGGCTCCCAACACTATCAACTTTGACAAACCCAGACCACATTTAGACTTCTACAATGGCCTTCACACACACATTAGATGTCAGTTTGACATGACCTGTTGTAAGAACCTCAAAGATGTATTCTTGGAAGGAAATTTGCAGCTCAAAAGTCTGACAGCCTACATGCAACAAACAAATACAAGGAAAGTCCTACAGCCAAGAAGGACTCTCATCCTAATAAGCAGAATAACCACGCCAACAACACCCATCCTCAAAAAGGGAATTTTACTGCCCAAGCTAACCATGCAAGCACTGAAGACAACAACAAGGAGGGAAAAGCTCAGGGGAGTGCTTAGGCAAGCTGCCCTCCCCCACTTCACAAGACTTGTACAGAGACCAAGACATGGATTCAATCACCATAATCCAAGTCCCCTCCATCAATCCTCTACTGTTTGCTGCCCAAACTGGAAATAAACTGCTCACTTATCCTTTCTGTTTTTGCAGGTATCAAGACACAGAATTGTTTGACACTGGAGCAGACCAATCTCTTGTTGACAAGAAATTTACTAACCTCATGAAACTGCTCACAGTCCAAAGCCACATCAAAAGAGTTATTATGGCAGACAATAGGAGTACACCAGTCACCAAAGAAGTAAAAACTTTCCACACTCAAATTGGAGACGTAAAAACTACACTCAGTGGCCCTATCATATCAATCCCTAAATATGATATCATACTTGGCCTAGACTAGATGATAAAGACCAAACCCCATATTGACTGGGATAGTGCTACTCTCACCATACAACACAGCAAGATGCATCACCATGTATATCCAACTCATCTTGATACACTTATGAGAGACCATGTGTTTGTGAAAATCATGAAAACAGAAGAGGAAACCAACCCTAGCAAAATCCATTGGAACACCTGCATGTATGAGGTTATCCACTTTAAAAATACGGAAACCAGACGTGAGAAAGACTACATCTGAGACCAGCTAGTCAGTGAATTTCCTTCCATCTTCCAAGAAGCCTTATCAGGTTTACCACCCAACTGTGGCATACAACACAAAATTGACCTCAAAGAAAGTGTACCAAAATTACATCCTATCTATTCCTCACACCCCAAGAAAACAACACATTAAAAGCCTATCTTGACAAAGCCCTTGAGACAGGACTCATACAATCTTCAAAATCACCCTTTTGTGCTACTGCCTTCTTCATAGCAAAGAAAGACAAAGGCCTCCACCTAGTCACAGACTACAGGGCACTCAATGAGGACACAATTAAGAACAGGAATCCTCAACCCTAATTGACGACCTGTTTAACACCATGGGGGGTCACAAATCTTCACAAAAATTGATTTGACAGCAGGTTACCACCAAATTTGCGTGAAACCTGAAGACATTCTGAAGACCACATTTCAAACTAAATACAGATCCTTTGAATGTGTTGTTCTCAATTTTGGCATGACAAATGCTCCCAGTACCTTTGTAACCTTCATAAATGAATTATTCAAGGAGCACATTGGGAAAAGAGCAATCATCTACCTAGACAACATCATCATCTATAGTCCCAATCTACAACAACACTGGGAAGACGTCTGCCTGGTCCTCTGCACCCTCAAAGAAAACCAACTCATTGCCAAACCACCAAAGTGGGACTTCTTTTTGTCTGAACTCCCATTCCTTGTTCACATTATCAGCAAGGACGGAATCAAACCAGACCCAGAAAAGATACATGCCATAACTGAAATGCCAGCCCCCAGAAATAAAAGCAAACTCTGTACAGTAGTTTTAAAAGCTATAGCAACAACCAAAAATACCTCAGATTCAAACATAATGATTTCATATTTGAACAAAATAAAAGTTGCGCAAGATTCAGGATTCAATTAATTTATAAAATTTCAGTTAATAAATGAACTGTCAAACAAAAAACAAAATTTCACTAGCCCATTATATGAAATTATATCAAACATCAAGTGGTATAGTTCAAACCACAAACAAAATGAACTGACGCAACAAGTGAAATGGATAGATGCTGTTCTGGAGTATATTATAATCCAATCAGGATTCATATGAGGCACCAACAGAAGGACTAAAATGAAATAAAATTTGAGCAATCTAGAAGCAAAATTCCACAAGCACAAAAAAAATGAACTCATACAAGATGTGTAGTATGAGCAGCCTAAAATAGAAAAATAACAGTTTAACAGCCAATCAACAGCTATCTAGTTTAGGAACAGAGGCATTTTATTCATTTTCATGGCTCCAGATTTGTATGGAATGATTTTGAGAACCTTCCAAATATGAACTCAAGATTACAATAAAAATAAATCATTAAATTTTAAAATTTCTACTTTTAGTGATTTTATCCTAGGTTTTTTTCAATATGGTTTTCAACAGCAACTTCTTCAACAACACAAGCAGCCAAGCCAGCTTCAATGATGGGAAGGCTCAGGATGTGGGGCACCTGTTTACACCCAAGCCTTTGAGGCAGATAACAGGAAGCTGACCTGTGATGACTACCAACCCTTATGACTTTGACTTGTTTGTGAGTCACTTAGCATCTAGCTCTGCCCCTGCCCTCTTACCCATCCCTGCACAAGCTGCCAATCAACCAGCCAATAAGAATGGCAACCCTGGATTGGATCAACTTCCTGCCACCAGACAACCCCTTCCCCCTACAGCCAATCGAGCCGGCTCCTGCGGCCCAGCACCCCAAGCAGCAAATCATCACAGCCCAAATTCTTGGAAATTGTGGCACTGAATCTACAGGGTCTGTCCTGGGAACAGATTGTTACCCAGTTGCAATTTACTCAAGATACTGTCATGCAGGAATTCAACAGCCTGATGAACAGGGGGATCTGATTAGGACAACCAAGAAGCCCAAGAAGGCCCCTAGTCCACAAATATGCGAGACATACCCAATCATGCTTGACCTCCTCAGAGAGGATCCCAAACTTCCATTGACCCAGGTCCGAGAAGCAACTTATACATCATGGCATTTGGGTGTCTGAGCACATGATGCAGCTCTGGATGTATGGGAAGGTGGCTTTCATATGGGTTCTTACCAATTTTGCTGGCAACCAATGGGATGGCGCTGAGGATTCTCTGTATGACACTGCCATTGAATCAACCCTGGTCCAATGCCTGACTAGTCTAACTGATGATGTCATTTTCATCTCCTATTAAAAGCTATCAATAGCTTTTGATGATTTTGGTAAGCAAGGAAGAGCCACCACTCAAAAAAGAAGGAAGAAGATCAAGAAGGGGACGTTTATTGGTGCATTTCTGGCTGTTTCAGCCAAGGGTTTTGTCTACTATCAGACAAACCCAGATTTCATTGATGACTACTCATACAGCCACATCCTTGGTGAATTACTCAACTCCTGGGATGGCTCTAATTCCAAGTACTGGGTTTTCTTGAGCCACCAGATGGAGGGTAGCTCCACCGCCCTTGAGGCCATCCAGCAACGCAGGCACCATTCAGTATCTACCAGCCATGCAGACATCCATCTGGATGATGTGGTTTTTGCCCAACATGGAATCCCCATTGCAGGCGCCCTCCTCAGGCTTTCAACAACCTGTCCCTTGGGGTCCTTGACTGGTTTCTCTTGGCTACCAGATGGTAGTGAAGCACAATATTTGCTGATGGTTTCCCATGTGAACGTGGGCAACCAATCATGTAAGGATATAAGTGCCTTCCACCTCAGGCCACTGCCACCTATCCAGCCCATCCATTGCCCAAATCAATGATAATGAGGAATACAACAAGCGTCATATGGCAGCGCCCCCGCAAAATCCTCCTGCCTCCACCCCCACCACCAGAAACCCCTCACCTACACGCTCCAAGCACACCCTATCTCAGACCCCACCAGGCCCGGCACCGCCTCTGCGTCTTCCCTTCCTGCTGCTTCTGCCTTCTAGGCATCACTCTCCCCCGCCCTAATAAACCCCTGTCACCAAACATTCTCTATTTATATTATCTTTTTTTGAATTTCAATTGTTCATGTTCTCTTTGTTTATAGTTGGTTTTATTCTTTATGTTCAGCTTATTTCTATAAAATTATATATTTACTATGCCATGTATCTAGATCCAGAACACAGTTATTTTTAGCACTTAGACACACCCCTTGTGAAAATATTAATAACAATTTGGTGA